>CM075869.1:30712397-31374897 GCA_038021265.1 Cyprinella venusta | reverse complement strand
GTCAAAAACCTTAATTTCTTTTTGACTAAAGAAAGAAAGACATGGATATCTTGGATGACATGGGAGTAAATTATCAGCAAAAGTTGTTTTTTTTAAAGTGAACTACTCCTTTAAAGCACACAACATAAGTCACATGAGCTACTTTTATGGTGCTTCTTCCTTTTGTGGCATGACAGACGTGGACAAAAAGGGGAACAAAAATATGAAATTCTTCTAAAAATGAATTCTGACTCCACGCTTATGAAATAAATATGAAATAAATAAATAGATAGAAATATCCATTAATAATAAATAGTGTAATTTTATTTATTTTACTTAAAAAAAATGGCAATAACTTGGAGCCAACAGATTTGGCGCAGCTATCCACAACTGCAATTCATCTTTACCAGTTCAGTGTGATGGATGTAAATCTGAACTAATTCATTTGCAGCAGTCTTTAGTCTCATAGGCTACTTTTATGGCGGTGCTTTGTCCTTTTGTAGCATGACAGACAAGAGCACAATGAACGTCATTGTATGAGAGTCTTTGAAATTTCAGTATATTGGAATGCATAAGGTTTAGTATAAAACAACATATTTATGTTTTTTTTTTGTACTATATCCTTTAATGCCTCAAGTACACTTATTTCAAACCACATCAACCAAAAAGCATGCCTATAAAGTGGAAAAGTAGGGCAATCTCTCCCGATTCATGAAATATGTTCCTCAACTTAATTTCCGTTGACTGCTGAGTGATGTTAAACACACAGAGTGGGTGTTGTGAAGGTTTGAACCAGTGAGGCTGGGCTGTGCGAAGATTAAAACAGGCAGTTTTCCACCATTTGCAGGAAGTTTCTGATGAGTTTGATGAGAGAGTGATTGCAGGTTGGCTCTAGCTATAAACACCAGCGCTGCACTCTCTTCGACACCCATCAATACATGTGGCCTACAGGAAGTGATGTGCTATTTGACCTCAGCGAGTGGACTGCATCCATTTAGGCACTAAACAAACAGCCTGAGGCAAGATACGGCCTTAAAACAACACTTTCCTAAATCAGCTCGGATTTATTTACTGCTCATATTTATTTAGAAGAAGAAAAAAAATAGTTTAGGAAAGTGGAAATAATCCTGGCCTTGAAACCAATGACATATTGATTTATTGCTCTAGAAACAACATGCTATGATTTAATTGGCTTAATATCAACAAAAAAATACATATCATTTAGAACAAAGGTTCTCCGACCATTACTCCGCATATCAATAATATGCGCCGTGGATGATCCAGCAAATCGGTCCTGTTGAAAAATATGTTTTATGGCTGTGTACACACACAAATCGATGATAGCTGCTGGGTCTGACATACAAACTGTGGGAAATCAAGATTGCAGGTCATTCCCCATTAGGTCTTGGCAAGGAGAGCTCCTCTACTCCAATTGATGGATTTACTGCATTTGAAAATGACCTATAGGGCTGGGAGGTCGAACAAAGGAGCCGATAAAACCATGCAAACCTAAATCAGGACTTACATGCTAATTTTGTCCAGGTGGACTTGATTGTAAGCAGAGTATAGCTTCAGAAACTGCTAATATTACATCTCGTTGGTTGTTTTGTAAAGTCAATTTCAGAATTACTGTAACATAAAATAAAATAAGGACCTAAATGCATGAACACGCACTCTAAACAATATTGGGTTATTTGAACCCAAATTTTGGTACAGGGTTTCTGCAGTTTTCACAAAGTCTAATTTAAGACTTTTTAAGCCCTTTTTAAGACCATTATGAATGAAATTTAAGACCTATATCACGATAAAAAACATACAAAGGAAACGCGTAATGAGTCTCAAAAAGCAAAATCCAAATCAGCAAAATCGGATCCTAAATTCAGATATTTCAAGCCAAGCATTGCTAAACTTCCACGTCCCCATAGCTGAATAAAATCCGTTTTATGTCTGTCTGTGGTATCTGAGATACCTGCCAATAACACAAAACCTCAAAACTGACTGGCTGTTGCATGTTGGTCTATTTTGTAGTCGTAATACAGCGAATTAAGAACTACAACTACGTAATGTAAATAAAAATAATAATAAAAAAAAAACATTCCAAAGCGCTACATGAGAATTTCAATGAGATTTACATGGATATAGGAAAATTAAGACCCATTTAAAAAGATTTAAGACCTAGAACACAATACTTCAGCAAATTTAAGACTTTTTAAGGCCTTAAATTGTGATTTTGAAATTTTAGACTTTTTAAGACCCCGCGGAAACCCTGTGGTAAAATATGGACTGGACAAACCCAAATGTTGGGTTAAAAACTTTAACTTTCACTTTCAACTGTACATTTTTTTAATTGCATTTTAACCCAACATTTGGGTTCGTCCATATTTGACCCAAATTTGGGTTGAAACAACCCAGCATTTTTTAGAGTGCATTTACAACATTTATTTAATCAGAATATATTTTGAACAAAATAAAATAGGCTGTCATGTGAAGGTTAAAGGATCTCATTTTTTTTATTATTTCACCCAGGAACTAACTGGTAATGGCATGGAGCAAAAGTTAAACACCCTCCATTGTTTTAACCGGGGACCATATTTGTACTCTTCGAAGGCAAAGATTAAAAGCACGGTCACACTCGGGGACAAAAAAAGAGGAGGAAAATCTGTCTGCCCGATACCCAGGGTGAAAGCCGTGGTAAAAAGTGCAGGTAGGTAAAGCCCTGAGTGCTGCACAGCTAGCGTCTCTCTCTCTCTCTCTCTCTCTCTTTCTCTCCCCCTTTCCCCCCTCCCTCCGTTCTGCAGTGCTGTGTCCTGACCTTGCTGCTTCCATGCCCCATCCATCTTGGGCTGCTTAGCCATTTCGCTGGCTTCATACTGCGCAGATTAACACAATTCATCACCACAATCATCCTCGATTCATCACCCTTTCCAATGAATGTTTTGACATCCAGTTAATTTTCTGCTGATGATTTATCAAATTATAATTACCATGCTCTGAAGGGCTCATTTATTATGTTGATACATGATAATGACGCCAAAGTGGATTGAATTTTAAGTAAGTTCTTTGCGATTATAACATATGCGTTATTGTGAATAATGTTATGCGATTTCGTTTCTTACAGCCTGGAAACTCCTGGGATTTTCCTAATGTTATAATAAGCAACGCAAGAAAAGGAAAAAAAAGAAGGCTGGTTGTTAATTCAATTTTTTTTCTGAACAAATTGTTTGGCTGGGTGAGCAGGGGCCATGAAAAAGTTCAATTAAATTCAAAGCTCCCATCTAAGATGCTCAGTAATTAAAGAGCCTACTAATTCAATCAGGGGGTCTGACTGGAGCCCAGTGTGTTAGACTGTTTCTTAATAGGTTATAGGTTATTTTGCACATACTGCATAGGCACTTCATTAGCCTCCTCTTTACAATTCACTCCACTCTTAGCCTCATTATTATCCCACTTTATTAAAATCCAATGGCCAGCTATCTGTTTCTATTACCGAAAAGCCCTGCTGCTTAACGTGCTGTGTTACTTTTAAGGGCATTTCAGCAGCAGCGTACAAGTCCAGAGATGGCCAGTGTAAAACTTTCATTTGTAACTGCCGTGCTAATATGGGCTATTATGACTTATAATGTGTTATCTAAAAGAGAATTAATGTACACTTTATATTAGGGTGAAAAAAATGTCAACAAAATTAATAATTATTTTACTAAAAAAAAGAAAATAAATTATCTGTAGGATTTAAGATAAGAACATGCATTTGTCTTCCTGGCAAAACTGTGTGCACCCTGAAAACAGGAAATAGTAATATTTTTAATTGTGGTACACTATTTTAACCCAATTTGGGTAAAATATGGACAAACCCAGCCATTGGGTTAAAAATGTCATTTAAAAATGTAACCCTAATGGCTGGGTTTGTCCATCATTTACCCAAATTGGGTTAAAACAACACAGCATTTTTTTAGAGTTTATTAGTAATACTTCTCGCTCAATCAAATAATCACGGTGCATTTGAACAAACTTTGCTTTTTTAAAGCTGTCAATCTGCCACATCTCTGTCGTATTAGTGCCGTATTAGTGCCGCTAACCTTTAAAGCAGTAACCATCTGAGGTCCACGTGCTGAAGCATCGGATCCGACCGCTACTCTGGGATCCGAGTAGGTGTGAAAGGTTATTGAATGCAGAAGAATTCTCCTGGCGGCGTGCAGGCATTGTTTACAGCTATCTATTTTTTTTGACTCTTTGCCCTTGGGCTGGGGCCCATAAACAGCACTATCCCCGCGCCCTGGCGGCATCTCGCCTTGTAATTGTGAGTCCCTCTTGGACGTCCCAAAAGTGAAAGATGTGTCTGGTAAGTGAGAGAGGTCAAACATGAGCATGGAAATTTATTACATGCACTGCAACCAGATGGAGGCAGCCCATCCATCAAGCTGAGCTGTCACCCCGGTCACAAACGTTTCCCATAAAGAGGCTCCCTCTCTCGCTCTGGAAGCGGGAAGTCCACTTGCTCGTGCCCGGGTGTTTACGGAGACGAAGCCCTCGGAAGCACAACAGCGCCCTTGTTTAATCATCTCTGCGGCTCTCCTCTCATTGCCGGGGCTATTTTTAAACTTTACTTTTATCAATACTTTGGCGGCAGCTCCGGGAGATATTAAAAGCGTTGCAGGGAGCAGGGGAAGGGCGTTTCTGACACTTGCTCCCTCATTCGTCAGAACCTCATAGGCCCGTCGGTGACAATGAAAAGATTTCACAATACTGCACGGCAGAAACTCATTCTCCCCCTCATCCATCATGCTCAACCCGCTAGCCGTTCCACTGACCTAATCTGTAATGCCTGGCTGCTCGCTGGAGACTTCTTAAAGGCACCCTTCATTAATGGTGCTAACCCAACCACAGGCCCCCGCAGGAAGCCCAGGGACAGCTCGCTGTCTGAGACTACCGCTGCTATAAATGCTTCAAATGTGCCTCAAAGATGAAGGACTGAGCATACAAGGAGTTAATAAACTGATACCTAGAGACAGTAGGCAAGAGAAAGCTGCCTGCAAAGAAACTGACCAAACTTCAAACATTCATTTAACCATTCACATGAGTTTGGGAAAACATTATTGCATTTTCATTCAGTGAAGCTGTTGTACATGTATATTTAAATTCAATTAAATGACAATTCTGTTATCATTTACTCATCCTCATATTGTTCCAAACCTGATTGACATCCTTCAAAGAAACTATTTTTTTACATTTATCTTTTTTATGCACAATATATTCTTCAAAGTTAGAAGAAGGTTAAACAGGTTTTGAACGACTTGAGTGTGAGCAAAGGATGACAGAATTGACATTTTTAGGGGAACTATTCCTTTAAGTCGCAAAATACAGAAGAGTAACGCCACAAAATTAAACACAACCAAGAGCTGCTGAACATTCCAACACTCAAAAGATAGTCGTGCAATCACGCATCTTGCATTTGTGTTGATGAATGCACGATGGAGGTTAAGAGGTGAAAGGTTTGTGCATCTCGGCTCTAATTTTCCTCGTCCGTGGTCATTGGCACTGGGCCTGGTGACTGTTAGTTAACACACCGGAGGACAGAAACAGCTAGCACTCTCTGACCCAGGACCAGCTATTATAGAGTCGTATTCCCCAATCCCCAGACCAGTTCTGGCTGCCAGATTTCCCACTCTCTAACTGCACTGTCTCTACATCTGTTCAGGCTGCCTAATGTGACCTGTCTCTTTAGCCAGTCTCTGCAGGCTGGCAAACAGGGAGGAAACATATTCCTGTTGTTTCAATCATTTTTAGACAAATACTGTAAAGAATTAGAGGTCAATGAATAGTTGATGTGAATATCATTTATGATATTAAAGTACCTTTTGAGACAATCATAAGGTTGCTTATTTGTTTTTAAGTGCCCAACATTTCAACTTCTGGCTTGACCAATCACGTGAGTTTGAGGCAGGAGTTTATGTGAGAACGCTAAACCAAAGTACCGGTGTGTAACTTGTTTGGCTATTACAACAGACATGAAATATTGCCCAAATCATGCAGCTTGTGTAACTTTCTGAAAGAGTAGGTTAACATTGTAAGAGAAACCCAAGCCACGTCTAGAAACCAGGGCCTAGTCGCAACAAATCACTTAAAGGAGCTGCATGCAAGACATTTATTTCAATTAATCATACATTTTCCCTCATATGTCACTAGACAAAGAAATCATGTTCATTTCAAACATTTATATCACTGACAACAGTAGACTGGCCAGGATATTGTCATTTAAAAAGTGAAGTTGCAGTCCTCAACTGATGATACACCGCTCTACAGTAATTTGAAAGTGATTGCAGTACCAGTTTTGGCCACAATCTTGCATACGGCTCTTTAAAGGGATAGTTCTGTCATCATTTACTCACCCTTACGTTGTTCCAAACCTGTATAGATTTATATTGTCTGTAATGACACAAAGACATGCTCGAATCCACCAGTACCACTGGAATTAAAAACATTATTAAAAGCTTACCGCTTTGAATCGAGTTAAGGCAAGCAGATAGTTTTGTTCAAATATATATTTTGGATCATTTTTAACCTCAAAAAAGCTAAGGACCGCAGCTTTAAATAACTTTTGTTAAAATTATAAACATATTATCACTCCAGATTTTCCTAATTTAAGGTTAGAATAGATCTACTTTCTTTCCATATTTTTCAGTCTGGATGACTCTGGTTAAGAGTCAGGGCCAGTCTACCGATTTTGGGTAGATAGAGTTGACTGATTTCACAGTAAATCACGTTATGTAGTTATGGACACAAACTCCAAGATTTAAACTAGGCACGTTTCTGTGCGAGTTTGTTGTGTCGTACCAACCTGAAAGTCTGGTAGAGTATGATACTCACTCACTTTGTGTACGAAGGCCATTATTTTACACTGTGGCCATTTATGGCAAGTGTATCAAGTCTAGTGTTTTAAAATCTTTCAATTTTAATCGAGTCATGTAGCGTATTCCAATACAATCTCATGAAAGTGCATATCTAAAGCACACATTTTAATTCTCGTGACATATAGTTTTCAAAATAGTTTTCGCATGCATATGATACGCATTGTAAAACCCTTGGATGGGGTTAGGGGAGTGGAGAGCGAAGTGCATATCATATGCACGCAAAAAGTATTTTTGGCATATGAATGGCATGAAAAATACAATTTGTGCAATAGATACGCACTTTCATGAGATCGGGCTGTGTATTCCAACCTTAAGAGGTTTGCTTTGTGGATTCTTTGTGTTTTATCAGTAAGCATCCACCCAAGCAACTTGGCAATGCTCAGAACACTTCAGCAACCACATAGAAACTCCCTGGCAACCACTCAGACATTTATTTTAGAGTCTTATTATTTTTGCACTTTGGTTTGGTACTGCAAGCAAACAGAAACGATACACTGCAGTTTTAAATGTTTTATATGCTATGACACCAACCATTCCTTTTGCTCTGTATCGCACGCAAGTACTAGTCATTTGAATATTGACAATAGCAAAAAAAATACGCTCTGGAATAATCCATTATAAGACAGACGAGGTGAAATGTGTTTACACTGATTAAAACACTCACGACCGTGTCTCTTCCCACCAACTGCTGATAGAGCAGGCATCTCTCCTCGGACCTTGTGTTTCCAGTGAGTATTGATTATTGCATCATTCACTGAGTCCACACAAGAGCGAGCTGAGGTTATCAAGGGTTCAGCAAACAGCCAGTGGACAAGAGCAACACCAGAAACCGCTCTCTCAAGTGTGTGGAGCGTGGCCTGTACCCTGCTCTTCTCGAAGAGAGCCACAGAAGACCTCCTTCTGCCCAGCAAACAGCCACAGGCTCAGCACACTTGGCTACAAACTGACCAACTGATTGCCAATATGCCAGAGGCTCCTTAACACCCACGCTTTAGCACGGAACCTAATGTTGACCATACACACAGTGCAGCACAGCCGCCCCTTCTCAGAAACAGACCACACACTAATGGATTAAAGCTTCTCTAGGCAAGATCTGCCAGCATGTACATGTCAACTGGTACTATTTCAACAAAAAATATATCTGACACTGGATGGAAAAAAAAAATCATCTTTCAATAACTATATTTAAGGAACGACAACAAATATAATTCAGTCTTTAACTGGAGTCAATAAGTGCCATAGTCCGCACAGATGGTGAAATTCTCAAAATTTCCTCCAATTTACATGTGGAAGACTTTTATGGAGCAATATCAAGCATGAAGGGAGTCCTTCAGTGATTTCTGACAATTTAACTGCTCCCTGTGACACATTAAATGGCGGCAATGACAACTTAACTGCCCTGCCAATCAATATCTTCTATTACTCTCATTGTCACAGGCAAAATATAATGCAGGGTCAAATGAGATTGGCGGCACTTTTCTTCAAACTGAATCGCTTGTCAGGGATCAAATGAGGATTCATTGCATTGTTGGTAAATAATTATACATTTCTGTACAGAAGAAGAGCTAGCTTTTTTAAATCTGGTTATTGTCCCTTTTTAACATTAAAATGAAATATTTAAGAAAAACTAATCTAATCTAATTAGTTTTTCTAAAATATTTATGAAAAAAAGAAAAGAAAAAGGAAGAATAACCAGACAAGACTTGTCTAAATGCTAAAATATTTTTCTTCTAGTCCAGTTATCTACTAATGCTACTGGCATTAATTCAAGTAAACAGTTGTTTTTGCCTTGATGACATATCTAAAATTAAAGCTAAAATATATGTCGGAAGATTTAAAAAAAAATGTAAAAAAAACTAGTAAATAGTCAGTCTCTGACCAGTTAGACGCCATAAATAAACGTATGTAAACACACACGTCATGCCACTATGCACGTGTGTAAGGCATTTTTTAATCTGACTGAGAAAAGAATCAGATTGAACCATTTGCATGGCTAATAGTCTCCTTGTTTATTCATTAGCAACTGTTTTAGGTCTACGCCACACCTTCCAATACCATCGCAATTTAATTTAGATTGAGATCATCTGATTGACTGAGGTATGCGCATTAACGTTTTTTAGTTTTTCAATCTGATAACAAACAAATTATTTGATTTCAAGTAATTTAGCTTTAAAACCAACATGAAATGACATTTGTAACCCATTTTATTTACATTTTATTAGCGGGGAGCAGAGATTGATTTTATCCAGCAGAAATTGATTGAATACTGAATAGTAGGTGTTACATACTGAACAACAAGAGGCAAAAACTTGTCATTTAATAACAAGCACCAATGAACTAAGTATAGTAAAAGAGTAAACAAGGTCAAATAGTGTCAGTTTTCATGCTGGCCTGCCATCGAAACAATCCTCGAAAAGATTCCACACACAGCCGAAAGCAATGTCTTTGTCTATAGAGTTGTTTTTAACCTCCGCTTTTACAAGCTGTTGAAATGTAAGGAGGGGTTGACAATTAAATGGAGGCTTAACCTGCCAATCACTCTCCTTTCGGCCCATCACATCACAGGCTCAGTTCCGCCTCCTCTTTAACTCCTCCTGTGATATACCACTGGCAGCTCGGACAGCTGATTGGCAACCCTCCTGATCCGAGCAAAAGAAGGTATCCTTAGCTCAGATGGGCCGGTCAGGAGAGACAGGTGAAGGTCTGCTGTATAGAGAACTGGGGTATGAAGCAGTGAAATAGGGCCAGTCATTTAGGCGTTTTAGCTGAATTAAGGCTAGAGAGCGGGGGCATTCTTGGATGTCCTAACACTTGTCTTTTCTAGGGGTAATTTAGGATTTAATCTCCACTGTGACCATTGGCCTATTAAGAGTCTCATTCATCCTGGAAGGAGGTGAGGTTAAGCAGGTAATATTGCAGAGAAAGAGGCTTTTTGAGAGAGCTCGTGAAAGGCCACGCTGAATTTCCTATTACTCGCTCCCAAACCCTTTGGATTCCACACAGTTCTGTTAACCATCAGCAATTATCTCCCTGTCAAAGCGAAAGGTAACAAATTTCCCCATATCCAGCCAGGCAGCAGCTTCAGCTGGACATGAGCATCATCTGACAGAAAGTAAATCACCACGCCAGCCAGCACTTCTGACAGACAAATGCACTACCTTGGAAAACCTGGGCCTATCACTCAGAACAGCACAGAGAAAAAAAAATGGATGAGCTTCTCCCTGTTGACCTTACTTTTTTCTCCTATCTCCCTGGTCCTCGTAATTTTTTTTCTTCTTCTTCTTCAAATAAGATTAAATGCCTCTGGTTCTGTAAGCACTGAGCAGTTCCAAAATATGAGCATTATTAATGGCCTCTACAGTGAGCTGTTTAATCTTGTGCCAGGCCGCAGCCATCATCTTACCTCGCCTTCCCTTTCCCCTCCTAGACAGACACAGGAAGCAGGAAGTAAGCTGTGCAGACATACTTGATCTGACTAGCCGCATCCTCCTGTGAAGTTTTAAACAGTTTGATGTGTACAAGTGGAACATGTGCAGTTAACAAAAGCTGATTCAGCGCACAGGAAAATATGTTTTGCGACGGTTATTAGCCTAGACAATGCCAAAGTTCATCAGGGGTTGGGTTAAAATGATAGCTTATTGTGAGAGGGATTCAAAAGAAAATATCAACCTTGACAGTAGCCAAGGGGGTCGAAAGTGTGATGGTTAGCATTGCTACCTGTTAGCCCCTGCTGGACATTTTCATAATTACACCATATGGACCCGACAAACATTTGGCATAATGCCAAAATTTACAGCAAGCATTATTATTTCCAAGCTAAACAAAACAACGAATTTGAATTTGACACAAGCTCTTTCTATCCACACAAGTTATCAGGATGTAATATCTGGTTTAAACCATGCAGATTAGAAACTATGTTTGCTTGACATTAGCGGTATATGGCTGGCTTGTATAACATGTGTCCAAAGAATGTGATGATGAGTGGATGTGACAGACAGGTGGGGAGGAGAAGACCAGGTGACTGAGACTGAAACAGACATGACCTTTTCTATTTGTCAAACACGCTCAGGCTTCATTTCCTCAGCACGTCACTGCAGCTTTCCAAATTACTCCTCAAACCATTTCCCTCATGAAATAGGCACACAGGCTCCTCAGTCAAGGAGAGAGGGCTAAGTTTCCATCTAATGAAAAGCTACATCCCGTCGCATTAACATATTCATTCTGGAACAGGACATGGGCTGTCACTGATGGCCAACACCACTGGTTGCTGTGAAGGCAGGGAGCACTTCCTGCCACCAGCTTGTCAAGCCAGATAGGAAATCTGCGACGATAAGCTGTCCGACTAGATCACACATAGTCAGGCTGGCCATACGAGTAACAAATTGTGAAATTGAGTTTAAAAACAAAAAGTTCATATGTATAGGGTGTGCTTTGATATGTGACTGAGCCATGGTTTATTACGTCAAACAGTTACATAACAATATTTGCAAACTGAATTAAAAGAATAGAGTTCCAGGTACCTGTCTCTCATCAGTTGCACAAACAGACTCTCTCGTCCCAAAATAATAACATTGGTTGAGTCAATGTTGCTGTTTGGAAATAGCTTCCCAGGGAGTTTCCAAAATGGCCACCGAGTGAAGGGATTTTGATTTAAAGGGATAGTTCCCCTCAAAATACTCATACTAAAAATACTCAAAATCCCCCTCAAAAGACCAGATACTGTCTGGTTACTGATATTCTTCTAAATATCACAAAATATGGTGATTGCATTCGAAAACGGTAAAACTCAACTGTTTAACTCTGGGGGAGTTGTAAAATGAGCCTATTTCCAAAAAAAGTGGAGTATTCTTTTATTTAATAGCGAACTAAATGAATATCTGCTAGTTAACTGGGATACAAAACATCAGCTAAAATGATCTATCGGCTATATGATTATAATTCGGCTTGTTTTTCATTGTGGAGTCTCAGTAAATCTGCAAAAAAAATATTTATTTTTTAAATACAACTCAAAGGCACTATTTTCAATACTGTTAAAACACTGGACACTAAGACATAGGCCTAGAATATACCTTCATAGCAGAAAAACAATATTAACCACTGTAGCTGCATTGTGAACTGAACTAGCAGCATACTTGTTCGGACAAACAAAATAATTTACACAACCTATATAACTTATATTATAGTATATTATTATACAAGTTATACTTTGGCTAACTACTGTAAGTAGCTAATTACATTTCTACATGTAAAGTTACTAGCAACATTGCTTAACCTCAGTGTGTCCTAACAAACGCAAAACAGCATGTGTTAGCAAACACTTGCTAACATTAGCCACTCTAGCAACAGGACTAGCAGCATACTGCAAGAACAAAGATGACTAACTTAGATATTTTAAAAAGATAAACTAAAAACAATGTAAACATAATATTGCGCTACACAAAAAGGAAACATATACTTACTTAAATGACGGTAATCGATGACTTTGCTAGGTGGCAAACTGTCTGCTGTAGAAACTTCTGGAAACTTTGGGAATCTTCTTCTCTTGATTATATGAGAATTGCAAAACTTTTAGGTGCATACCGCCACCTACTGTACAGGAGTTTGTAACTCCATACTATATAGTATAAGTGTTCTAACCATAGACAGTAAAGAAAGGTCCTAACTGCGGCAAACTGAATGTGATAGTCATATTGTTAGGGGCTCAGAGGCTCCAGTGTGTCATCGAACCACCGTTTTATCCCCGCCCAAAAAAAAATCCTACACTGGAAAACTATCTCACTCCACAATTCAGTACTTGCTATTTGCTATTCACAAAATAGCAAAATAGTGAATTAACATACACAATCTAAATGTTTAGATTTTTTAATTGCCTTTAAAAAAAATATCTACTAAATTGTTCATACCATGAATTAAATATATTTTGTAAAACCTAATCAGAAAGATATTTATTGCCAAGTAAGTTTTATTGCCAAATTATTTTTGGTTTATTGGTACATGTCTCAAATGTGCATCATTCAAAGAAATGTAAACAATTTTTAATAAAAAAAAAATTAAAAATAATAAAATATTTTAAAATGATTAAATATATATTAGCCTAGATTACTATATTTAATAGAGCCAGACCGATATATCGGCAGACCGATATTATCGGCCGATATTAGGCATTTTCCAAACTATCGGTATCGGCAGTTATAATGGCCGATAAATAAAAATTTCAAAAAATATAATAAAAACGGACGACGCCACGCTTGAACCATGTCATGAGTGTTGGAGTTGTATAGTTTTTCCACCAGAGGGCACTCTACACCATTCCTGTTGGCAACACTCGTTGAGTTGGGCACGATCAGAATATCGGATTTTCAAACCAAAAATATTTGTATCGGTATCGGCCTTCAAAATCCTTTATCGTTCGGGCTCTAATATTTAAGTAATTTAAATGTAATTTCCTAAACCTTATAATGGAATCAAGAGTCAAGAATCTGTTATAGCCTAAACCCTAATGGCTTTGGAGCAAAACAATAGTAAGCCATGGCTGGTCGGTTTTGGGAGTAGAAATCCATCTCACAAAAAATGGGAGTGACGAATTTGGCGGCAAACGTTTCATCGCCGCCAGCGGGACGCACCTATAGCCGACAGCTTAGGGGCGGAGGCAAAAAGAAGCCGTGCGGATATTTTTTGCTATCTGGGAGATGGTACGTGCGGAAATGCGTAGGAGGAAATGCGATGCTACCAAGCCGACCAATCACATATCTTGCGGTCCACGTCATCGAGACGTGTAGTTAAATTTTTGAAGATGTGCGCGTCAGGCTACGGCGAAGGGTATGCAGTATGGTATGCTACTAGTATAAATTGGCCTTAAGGTAATCAAGGTCAAAAATAACATTTGCTCTGAAATAATCCAACTTGTGGCCTTCAACCAACCAAACCACCACCAGCAAATGATCTTCAGGATACCAGACAGGGACTGAGACAGTGGGTGACAGGACGCACGACCCATTTGATGTCATGGCGACAGGACCCCACGCAGCATGCTACTATGAGTAAAGTAATTGAAGCTACGTGGCTAATGACATCACCCTCCCCTTCTCCAGCCGCTGGGCAGGATCAATAGTTGTTGGGATTGCACCTTGTTCTAACAATGCCAGATTTACAGCAACCGTTTGGATTTACACTTTGTCTTCCAGTGCAACTCATCAGCACAACCCAATTACTAACCCCAGACAGACAGCATTAACATGAGCCCTGCTGCTGCTTTATTGCCCTTCAACCACCCAGTCTCATTTCAGGGTCTTCAGGCAATGCCACCGTAACGGATACTACACTTAAAATGTGCTTGCAGGAATAAATTCTCAGTCTTTCATTACTCCTACCTTGATTTACTTCATATCATCTGGCCACTATAGACAAAGATAACACGTTGTAAATTACCCCCATCCAGTCTGCTTGTTTCGGTGCTGGGCAGGGGGGAGGCAGGGGGGTGCGCGAGTGCAGACCTTCACGTCACATTTGCTTATTTTCTCGAAACTGCTGTGCCACAAGTGCACGGTTCACACCCCTGTGTGAGATTGTTGGCTTGCTTTGTCATCGTGGTGCTGACTTTCCCCATTTGTGCACTAGGTGTAAACTAATGAACACAATATCAAAGAACAATCATTACCCTCTGTAAGGCATATTGACAAAACTTGGATGTTTAATCGGCAGAAAAACACAATGTCCGTCCAAGGCTGCCGGGGCCATAAACGGTCAATAATTTCAAGAGCATTAGTCATCGTCCGTTGTGTGTGATAAACCCCATGACTCAAGTGTGTGCGATGTAATGACAACGGAACATGCGGGCCTTGATTTGTTTTGGTCAGTCACTGCCAATTTGTGCCCTGGGGCGGTTGTCACTGCACTGTGATTAATACTGCGCCCAGACCTGTCAGTCTGGTGTGACTTTGGAAGGAAGACGCTAGCAGCATGTGTCCTTTTTAACACGCGCAGTCACGGCCAAGTGCTGTATTTCATACCCACAGCCTTCTGAAGACTGTCAATCATCCTTCCTGATGAAGCACTGGAGCTCTGACCTTGAAATCAAAGCATAAACCGCATAAACTAGATATGACCAACGTATAATCTCGGGAGCGCACCCTCTCACCTTTTTTTTCTGGAAAGAAAAAGCAGTCGATAGCATCTACTGAAGTTAAAAGTAGCCTGGCCGTTTACAGAAGATACAAATATAAAGTAGATTTCATGGGGCACACAAAGCTGTGAACGTTCAAAAAGCTGAAGGTTAGACTAAACACCAGCTGCTAAAAGCCAACACTGTGTTTTTGATGAAAAAATAACTTTCCCTACAAAGTATGACAAGCCAACTATTGGTCAAAAAAGTAGTTCACTTTAAAAAAAAAAAAAAACGTTTGCTGATAATTTACTCCCCCCACCCCCCATGTCGTCCAAGATGTCCACGTCTTTCTTCAATCGAGAAGAAATTAAGGTTTTTGATGAAAACATTCCAGGATTTTCTCCACATAATGGACTTCATTGGGAACCAAACGGTTCAAGGTCCAAATGAGAGTTTCAGTGCAGCTTCAAAGGGCTTTAAACAACACCAGATGATGAATAAGGGTCACATGGGCTGATGCTCCATGTAATACCACTTGTTGACCCATGTTTAACATTACAAAACTTCTGCCGTGTGAACAGTGCCATGCTGCATTAGTCAGGATTCTGTCGCTGAAAATGGCCTCTGCTGTGGGCTGTGCGCAGCCCCCTCGTCCTCTGTGTAATTTCCTCTACTTTCCATTCTATTTCAGTGGCTGATAACTAAGAACATTAGTTTTATGCCACTTGCCAGGCTCAAATGAAAAGAGATCTAACTTTAATGACACCGCAATTAATCGCCCCAATAGACAGACAGCTAAAAGACAAGATATTGACTTCATTAAGGATAATGTATTATGTCATTAAGTCAGCAGGGTCACCTTGTGTATCATACACGCCGGGCTAATATATTGGCATTTTCCTCAAATAAGATAAATTCTGATATGAGTGATAAAGCTGATTAGAAAATGCCTCATCCAGTGGAGCAGAGAGGAGGAGGAGGCAGTCCTCCTCCAGCAAGAACACACAGCCCCATTACTGATCACAGCTTATCACACGGGCACATTGATTTGCACAGGCAATTTAATCATTATTGTTTCAGTCCAATCTACAAAGAGAAATGTTTCTCCTTCAATGGGTGTGCTGACAGCAACAAAATGTATGGCATTAGTTTTTTTTTCTTTTTTCGCCTGTTCAGAGTAGTACGATTCAGAAAACGTATATGTGTACTGTAAATAAATGTGTGTCACACCTGAACTTGGCAAACAACAAAACTTATCTATGTAAATATATTTTATAATATATTCATTACTCCAGAAATCAATCTAATATGCTGTTTTTGGTGCTCAAGAAACATTTAATTGCTGTTACTTTTTAATTCAACGCTTTGTTGCAAAATAAAAGTTTAATTTCTAAAATAAAAATAATAATAATACTGACCTCAAACTTTTGTACATGGAAGGTATTTTTTCTTCTATATTACATTCTAATCCAGGTATAAATATAATTATGCATATATCATACAAACAACATAACTGATTTAGCTAAATATTAGCTGTGTCAAAGTAAACTTTGACTTCAAATGCAAGAAAATATTCTGAACATCGTTCATATATTCTGAATATTGAACTGCCAATTTTCTGACTGGTTTACAATGGTCACAAATACAATATTCACCCTTTATTAGCAGAAATGTAGTGCATTTTTGTGAAAACAAAACATGAAAACATGTTTTATGAAAACATTCCAGGATTTTTCTCCATATAATGGACTTCAATGGGAACCAAACGGTTCAAGGTCCAAAAGACAGTTTCAGTGCAAACTGCAAACTGTTCAAGGGCTTTAAACGATTTCAGACGATGAATAAGGGTCTTATCAAGCAAAATGATCGCTCATTTAAAAAAAAAAAAAGTTTTATAAGCTCAAATGGTCACCTTGCACCCGGACCTCGAACCGTTTGGTTCCCATTGAAGTCCATTATATGGAGAAAAATCCTGGAATGTTTTCATCAAAAACCTTCATTTCTTTTCGACTGAAGAAAGAATGACATGGATATCTTGGATGACATGGGGGTGAGTAAATTATCAGCAAAAGTTTTTTTTTTAAAGTGAACTACTCCTTTAAATGTTCTTCAGTAAACAGCTTCTCTGCTCATGTAAAAATCATTAAAAATAAATAAATAAATAAATTTAAATAATAAAAGTCAAGTTCGTAAAAAAAATGTTGAATGGCCCACTCTCGATAACCCATTTCCAGATTTTTCCAAGACAAGTACAAAATAAACTGTGATTCAAACGAACACATACACCTCTCCAGATGACGCAAATGTCAATGGAGACTTGAGATAACAAGCCAAGCAGCATTTGAGTGTGATCACTGATTGAACGGCCATTCATTTGACAGGTTTTCTTCTTCTGTCTCTGTGCAGTTCAGAGCACACGGACAAAATGTGCCCTATTCCTGCGACCTTGGGCTTCCTTTTTGGGCAGGAATTATTGACATTTTCCCCCACCATCCTGTGGCCCTTCCTCTCATTTGTCATGATTATTGCTGAATTCTCAGCTGTCATTTGCGGCTGTAGATCAATGGCTGTCCACTCCCCCTGTGTCGTATTGGCAGAGCAAACAGCCTTCCTCTTCTAAATGAGGCCCTCTCTCTCTCTCTCTCTCTCTCTCTCTCTCTCTTTCTCTCTCCCCCCATCCATTAGAGATGTCCGGCTCCTGTGAGCACTCAGTTCTTTGTTAGGTCAGTCTATACATCACAGCACACATCAGAAGTGCGCACACTTTCCCTGCTAGCTTCTCAGCACAGAGATGTGTGTGTCAGAAAGCACAGTGTTCTATTATCATTCCAGAAATGTGTGGAGAAACCTTGATCCGAAAGAATATTACACTTCTCGTTCTCATTACAGTTGTGTTATGTTAGTCTCGCAGAGACAGTATGTGTGTGTGTGTGGGTGTGGGTGTGTGTGTGTGTGTGTGTCTGTGTGTGTGAGGTTGAGATAAGGCCTTGCTTGTCATCAGAATCAGTCACATCCTCTGAGCAGAAATCACCTTGTCGGTGTACTTGAAAGTAGCAAGACACAGTAACTACACAATGTTTTAAACAAGACAGTGCCCATCATATTCTCATTAGGAGCAGTTTCCATAGCAATTGCTTTTTAAGTATACTGTGCCAGCAATGAACAAAAAAAAAGTTCATGAGTGTACATGTCATTATATTATCATTTGTAATGACAACTCTTCTGAAGAGCTCATTTTCATGATTTGAATGTTTAGTGGCCCCTTAAATTTTTAGGGTTTATATTTGTGGAAAAATGAAAAGATAATTCAACTTTCAGAGAAACTACAGAGGACTTTAATTACCCTTTTTTAATGGCGAATGAATAATGCCAGGCCTAATTGCTTATGAATGTGAGGACACAGATCATGGGTTTTGATCCATCACACAAAGAGCAGAGAGAGAAAATGATTTCAAGGAGGTTTTGAAGGAATACACTCCAATTAGTGTTAAGAATTCATCAATTAAGATCACTTTCACGTCTACATTGGCTTATGATTTACTGGAATATAACCGACTAAACCAAACAAAACATGTGTGCCACATTATAAAACAATAATATTACAAATTTAACTCCGCCCCTTTATCCACCCCTTATCGCCCCTTTCCCTGGTGGAAATCACAGTACATCCTTGAGTGGTTTAGGCATTATTAGACACCTATTCCAACTCATTCGCATCCTTTGGCGTCATATAGGCGACACCATATGACATTTCGTCGAAATACTACGCACATGACACCCTTTAGCGTCAATTTAACATGCACTGTTATGGGTAGGTTTAGGTCTGGGGTAGGGTCTGCATCTCATATTGACGCTAAAGGATGGTAGTCAACTGTATGACGCCTTGGGTTCTGCGTGTTATATTGACGCTAAAAGGTGCCATGTGCTTAATATTTCGACGAAATGTCATATGGCGTCACCTATATGACGCCAACAGGCTCGCTATTCCCAGGTGACGTCATGCTGTAGTAATGTTTTTGGCGCTATTGTTTAATCTAAAGTGAAGTTCGTAATGTCCGTGTCACTAACGGCACTGCAAAGAAATTGCGAACATAATGATAGTCTTTCAAAAACTCCAGTCTGCCATCTTTTAGGCAACATGCAGAAACTAAAAACTCGTCGGACAGCTTAAACTAACAAATTGCAATTGCATTTGTTGAAATTACACACTTCACCTGGTCTAATGAGCGAAACGATACAATGGAACAATAATGGAAACTTTGAAACAATTTTGATCCTTATATTTGTATGTGATTTAAGAGAGGGACTATATTTTGTATCCTCCTTCCTGTTTTCATTACAATGGTTAAAAGTAGGGTTGTGAATCGATTAATCGTGATTAATCGCATCCAAAATAAAAGTTGGTGTTTACATAGTATATATGGGTGCACTGTATATATATATATATATATATATATATATATATATATATATATATATATATATAAATACACACACATGCTTGTATATGTTTAATACATTTTCATAAATATTTTCATGTATATACTGCATATAGATTTATATATAAATATATTTTTTATATATAAGTAATATTTTTTTCCTAAATATACATGCATGTGTGTATTTATATATATATATATATATATATAATTATACACAGTGCACCCACTTATATTATGTAAATACAAACTTTTATTTTGTATGTGATTAATCGCGATTAATCATTTGACAGCCCTAGTTAAAAGGTGCACAATCAATGCACAACTAATGGCACAGCTGTGAAAATAAAAAGGGTGAGGTACATTTATCACCTAAAAAGAGACACTGCCATCCATTATATCAGACTTCTTAAAAGATTCAATGCATTACCCATAATGCAGCATGATACAGTAAACTTCAAACGGTTGTGATCTGAAACCACGTTAGGTTTGAGCATTCAATTAAACTAATTTTGTGGGCAACTAATACTTTGACACAATACCTCCGTAACCCAACCCACTTTGAGTTTTTGGGATGATGAAACAGCTGCGGTAATAAGGGCTAGTTTTACTATGAGCATGTCGGGGGATGGCCTTGTGCACCAGAGAGCACATATTCCACTCAGGTACAATCAACACATCAGCCCTTCAGCGGTGGCGGCACCCTGATGAATTAGTCTAGAGTGCCTTTCACCCAAGGTCAAGGCTATGTAGACAAGCATTATTGAATTTATTCCACCAATTCATGTAAATGCCTTAGGAAGCTCGGCTATATAATTGTAAAGCTGTCCCCTGCTGTAATGAGCCGTCCTGCGGGATCAGAAAATTCAAAACGACACTCGTTCGCATCCTCCTTTCATCACGGGACCCCAAAGAAAAGGACGAGGGGTAAGAAGGATACAGGAGGAGTACAGTCGTTCTGCCTGTCTCATCAGCGACTTCTCAACATCCACTTAAAAGTCCACAAGGACCGGACAGGCTGACGAATCTGACATAATGGAGCGGACCGACCGGGACGGCGTCCTGTGCAACGCACGCCCTTGCTTTTCTTCTCGACGCGCCCAGCTATTCCCTTTTTCTTGACACGCACACACACCTACGCTGCTCCCTGCAGTAGTACTATCGCCTGTTTTTTTTCCAGTCTACCTTTTCCCGCCGTTTTCCCTGTTTCGGCTCGGCTGAGCAGGGCTGACAGGCGGATTCCTTTGCTTTTCGCCGTATTAAAGCCACTTTCCCGCCCTGACAGCCTGTTCTATTCTGCCACCTTATAGCTAGGGCTTCACACTTCTCTGGGCAGCCACTGCTTCTTGACAGACCACTGTCACTTCCCATCATCCTCTCTGTATATTCGGCACTCCCCCCTCCCCAGCACGCAGCCCCACTTTCCTACCAGTGCAATTATTTTTTTTGACAAGCCATCCATCAGCCTTAACTTTAAAAGCACTTTCCGCTGATATCCATTGTTAAAGCCCCAGCCTTTTTTTTTCTTCCCCGGCTTCCCCGAGAGCTCGCATGAGAGAATATGATATCAGACATCCAACCTACCAAACCATGTAAATTTACTTTGTTCTCGGCTATGTTTCCAATTTCACGTCCAATTTTTCGGTACATTATGCGGAGTTGTTGTGCCTAATATGATGTTGTCAAATCCCATTAAAGTTCACTGTCTTGCGTGGCTTTAAAAACAGGTTACAATTTGTATTCCATAAAGTGGGGAAGGAGAGCAGTCGAAAGTCAAGCCGAATCTTATTAAAATTATCTGTTCAATTGTGACGTCTGTGGAGAGAGTAATTTAGAGGCATTAGCGCAGACACATATGAATATGTCAGCGCGGCCAATAACGACAGCCAAAAGCGAAGGCGGTGCATCTCTGCGAGTCAATAAAGCTCTTCTGCTGGTGACACAAATGTGATGATAATCTAAGGAAATGAATAAGGAACCTTCCTGTTTGAGGAGGAATTCTGCTGTGCCGCTGAATAATTTGGAGCATCTCCAATTGGCCTACATCTCCGCATCGTGCGGGGAAAGCGGGGCACATCATCTTGGCGTCCTCCAATCATGTCTGTCTGGTGCGCTCAAATTGCACGAATTACATGAGCGTAACAAACTATTTACCTTACGCCGCCGAAACGTCTCCAATTTGACCACTGAATCCATTAGAACAATATGCAGCTAAGAGCGCTCCGAGCTGTCACCGAAAGCCCTCATAAACGACACGCTTCCATTCTACACTAAATATGTATTACTAGAGTGTCACATATGAACATGCTGATGATTCATGCGCAGAGGTTCAGTGATACACTCAACTTTCTACTGACAGCTATAAACCATAAACACTGAGTACAGCTCCTATACAGGCCCTCACAGTATATAAATGGCACCATAAATAGAGTAATCACAGAACTGCATGGCTGTAAAATACACTAATGTAGAGGAATGCTTTCATTTCTAAAAGAAAAAATAATAATAATTCAGTCTGGAATACACATCCTGCATCTTTACCAAAAAACTAATTGTATGTAACCAATTATGATATAATAGGTGTACAGTATACTGATGCGCACACACAATTAACTGTTCGAAACCAAACTTTTCAAAGGGATGCTCCATTTTATTTTTGGGAAATAGGCTCATTTTACAACTCCCCCCAGAGTTAAACAGTTGAGTTTTACCGTTTTCGAATCCATTCAGACGATTTTCTGATATTTAGAAGAATATCAGTAACCAGACAGTTTCTGGTCTCATTGACTACCATAGTAGTTTTAATAGTAATAGTATAGTATATACATAATAGTTTTACTCTGGGGAAGTTTTAAAATGAGCTTATTTCCCCCCCAAAAAGTGGAGTATCTTGGTTAAAACTTAAAACTTAACCTAATTCAAGTCAAAAACCTCTTTAAATTGCTATTTTCTTGCACAACAACAAGTATATACGAGTAACTCTATGCCAAATGTGTTCCCAAGCCGTTCAAGAAAAGGAAGCACAATTACCAAGATATCGCCATGTGTCTGGCTGAGCTAATGAATATCAAATTACACTCAAATCTTTATAAATCATCATTACAGAGGATTCTAATTGATCCAGCGATTAAACATGACAAATGTTATATGCACCAAAACTTCCATTTTAGTCTTCCAAATAACAAACAATTCATCTTGGTGTTGTGGGTTTAATTTCATATTGTGTATAGAGCAAATTAACAAGGACAGACAGGCATTATAGCGAGGATCATTTCTTTTGTGCACCGCAGGGTTCCGTATGTTTGATTTGTCTTGTTCAGTCTTTGTGGTGCTCTGCTGTCTTCCAACCTTTCAACAAAAATGCAGTTCAAAGTTTTAACCAGCCGTGAATATGAATGAGTGGGATTATTTTACCATGCTGTGGTAATAGAGTATAAGTTATTACTCGAACAGTGCAAACACAGTAGAAAAGCCATAGAAAGGTGTTTGCGTTCGTGTGTTTACTCGTGAATAAGGCGGAGGAGTCACACAGTGGAGACACCTGCCTGTCTCTGGGCCCCTGACAGCTCAACCAGGAGCTAAGTGTCAACATATGGTTATCAATGATCCAGATGGCTTCTTCATGTCTGGAGACTGACAACTTTGCTCCTCTATTATCAAACAGTCGTAATTAACCATAATCAAGTAGGTGTTAATTAAGCATAATGAAACAATTTCTACCCAGCCCGAGCCTACTATCAGCAACTTAGGGCTAATTATAAGCACTAAGCACTCTGGGTAATCTCTCGACTGCGGACGGGTAGGGGAGTGGTATTTGTTCAGCTGATGATGACTATGTTTTGTATGCGAGTTTGGCAGATTTAAGCCTGGAAAACTCCTGATTTGCCAGGCTGTCACAGCTGTTGAGGAGGAACAAAAGGGACCGGACTCCCGATGACAACGTTTCGGGGGTTTGTCATTCCCTGTGAAAGGACGGCCATTAATCAGAGTGACCCCTGCCTACAGCCACCCCACCACAACACCTGCAGCCTGGGCATGTTTCAGGGGAAATTAAAGCCGTAAATTTCCTAACACCACGTGCGCATGCACACGGGCACCGAGGACCCCACCCCGACCGCACTGAGCCATTTTAGGAGGCCGCAGGAAATATCTCTATTCATGTAGCTTTTATATGGTTCTGAAGAAACTTAATAAAACAAAAATAAGTATACTTCATTACACAATCATTACATTTATAAAAAAAAAAAGGTTTCAAAATATTTTTTTGATATTAAATAAATCTAAAAGATTGATATGGCTCAGTGTGATCATTAAATCACAAAGGCTGCGGTTTATTTATATAAATATTCGTTTCACCACGTTTTTAGTGTCTCAGAGTAGATCGTTTCACAATATTGGATGCATATAACATACATTTGGAAACGCAACTTTCAAACTTATAATAAGACTTACTTATAAGTGTTTGGATTAACCCTTTGAAGTCTGCACCAAGAAAAAAGTGATGGAATTTTTTTTGTTTGCATTTCTTATCTTTTTATGTCGCTAGAAACCACACTCAATGTACTTTTTTGTTCAACACATCCCATCATTTTTAAAATATCGGCCTCTACCAAATGGTTGAGATGTCACTTAATGGTAATATAAATGGTACCGGAATTCATACACGTACTTTACCATACTTTTTCATTGCCCATCATAATTTATGATCAAAATCTTTTCTTAGTCTTGACAAAACACATTGTCAGAAAGGTCTGAGTCTCAAGGTTCCATATTTTGTAACAAAAGTGATATTTGGACAGAAATCTATCAATTTGTGATAGCAGAATGCATACAATTAAATTTAATGGAATTTATGTCATATTTTGTATTACGCCTAACAAAATCTCATGAGAACTTCAATTTTTGTGATATCAACTTCAAATTTGGAACACACACACACATATATATATATATATATATAAAAGAAAAAAATTAGTACAGTATATTTGATTTAATGTGAATTTAAAACTTTTTGATATTTTTATTTGTTTGAAGTGCTTTTACTTCAGCAATAATCTGCTGAGTGTTTTCTTTAAAACAAGACTAAACTTAGGTCTTTATTCCAAAGCATACTTGAATTACAACCAAGTTTTAATAGTGCATTGTAATGTCCATTGTCAAAAAGGGGGGTGACAATTAACCGTTATGTGCCAAATCAACCGTTTGGTTGAGCACGCTGTTGAAAAATTATTAAAAATATACTTATTTTCATTACACCAATTAACATCATTTTGTAAAGTTAAGGCTCTTACAGTGTAATATGTAAAAAAAATATGCTTACCTTATAAAATTTCACCAAAAACAGTTCACATGGCTTGGGTGATTTATTTGTTTCTGACCTTCATGTTAGAAGAAGTGTTGTGATTGAAAAGTGCTGTTGATTGACACTGTGACATCTAGTGGATTTTTTGGGCATAATATACCTCAACCAGATGATAGATGGCTCAATCAGTTTGAGTTAAGTTAGGTACTCCTCTCAATCAAATATAGTGACTCAAAATGTGCTCAACTGTTTAACGTTTGAAAATGAGGAAATTAAGACAGACAAACATTAGTATTGTAATTGTACAGTAATACAATCGATTGTACAAATTCACAATTCGATTTTTTTCCCACAAATTGGCAGCCTAAAATGTTGCTCTAGGTCTAGGACAAAGTTTTTTGAACGTTTAGAATATGTATCTAATCCAATACATAACTATATATACAAGACTACACCAAATCACAACATTGGCCTAGCCAAGAATTTGGGAATGACCACCCATTGCAGACCAGGGGCTACTGTTTTCAGAAAACCTTTCTGAAAAAGAAATCATCATTTTTGGTGACACTAGGGAGACATAAATTGCAAACTTCAGCTGTAAGGATAGTCACTATGCATTCAAAAGCCTAGTAAATAATATTGAGTGTTTTATTCGCATACCAGAATATTTGCCGTACGTTAGCAGCTTACGTTAGACTGGCAGCTTCATTAGAAAGAAAGCAAGGAAAATGTCAGTTCGCATCGCGTTTAGACTACAAAATCTCAACTCAAAGACAAGCCATGCCATGATACTACGGGACAGCGCTTTGTAATTCTATATCAGATAAAACCACATCTACACAGACAGGATATGACACTCCTGTTATTATTTGCCTGATAAAGGAACATGGTCTTTCTCCTCTCCTCATCAAATGGTAAAATAATTGCATTTCCCCCGAGGCTAGCGTCAGGAGGTTCTGTAGTTTCTCACAGTGTCAGCTTCTGAGTCAAACTTCTGTGAGAGAGAGACGCTATCTCACGGCGAGACAAGATGAATTAGAAAAATCAATGCTTCAACTCTTATTTGACAAACCCGGAGATATTGCACGGCGCACCTCTTCTCACACATAATTCTCTGCGCCGTGACAGGGTGAGACTGCCAGCACAGATTCATCAGGAAACAAATAGGACAGCAGAAATAATTGGTTCACGTGCACTTTTTTAATGACTACAGCCTGTGAAAATAAGCAAGAGAAATGGGGGACGAGAATAAAGTCTTTAAAGTCACGTTTTTTTGGACTTCCTGCGAATTGTTTACGATCTGTACCCTGCCTCGATGTTAACGACAGTCAAATCGGTTTACTCTCAGGGCGTGTTTGTGTGTGTGAAGCCTTCATGAGGTGTATTGTTTATTTCACACTCGCCATTGACACTTTGACACCTTATATGTGAGACTCGCCACTCATCCTCACCGGCTGTACCACCTATTGTGACATTCGGTGACGCTGACATTTTTCGCTCAGATGCATGAGTGACCATTCTCTTCTTCTGCACTTCATCACCGGCTGACGCAGAAGGCTAAATGCAGTCTGACTGGCCGTGTCACTCTGGATGAGAGACTGTGCTGACAGTGTGTAAATGTAAATGAGTGGCCCGGGCTCGCCCCCGATTCTGAGTGCAGTTGTGAGTAACGCCGGCTGTGTCATCCATCCACTCTCACTGTAAATCAGGGTGTCACCCGAACGGGCCCAATTAAATGGGGTCAGTACGGAAAATTAGGGTCTCTATGTACAGTCAGTAATTTCTGCAGGGAGACGCATCAAGCAGCCAAAGGAGTAAATCACTGTGAGAGCGAGGCGATAATTACAAGGATCGCGGTCCTTCCCTGGCCCTCGGCTGGGTTAGATCAGCCCGGTTTAATCAACACCACATAATCTACACTTAGCTGGGAAACTATTCATTCAGCCTTTAAAACAACAGCGCCGGACGCCAAGGCCGTGAGTTACGACTTCCTATGAGGATATTTAAATGACTCATGCAACTGGCAACAAGCGGGATCGGTGTTGTTGGCGAATGACTAACTAAATGGAGCGGCACAACTAACTCGACTACATTTTTCAGTAGCTTGACAGTAGCTCAGATGTTTTCAAAAGAGCAGCTTTTCAAGTTCAACCAAGAAAATTGAGGACATAATCACATGCTTTCCTAAAACACTGCCCTCTTCTTATGTGTAATGCTGGAAAGTCCGCTGATTCATGTAATGGGAGAGAGAGAGTTGTAGTAGATGAAACACTAGTTGTAGCTGAGGCCTGGGAGAGTTTGTTTAGTGCTGCCGACAAATCGAGAAGACCACTTTGCATGCACTACAAAAGGATAAGATCTCGGAAAAACCAACACCATCATTCGTATCACTGTGTATGCAAGTGCTGAGGAAGCATCCAGAGCTGAAATTCAGATATGATAATAGACATTTAGTTTTCGACATGCGCTATAAGTGGTAGACAATAATAAGACTTACTTATAAGTGTTTGGATTAACCCTTTGAAGTCCGCACCAAGAAAAAAGTGATGGAATTTCTTTTGTTTGCATTTCTTATCTTCTTATGTCGCTAGAAAGCACACTCAATGTACTTTTTTGTTCAACACATCCCATAATTTTTTAAATATCGGCCTCTACAAAATGGTTGAGATGTCACTTAATGGTAATAAATGGTACCGGAATTCATACACATACTTTGCCATACTTTTTCATTGCCCATCATAATTTTTATGATCAAAATCTTTTCTTAGTTTTGACAAAACACATTGTCAGAAAGGTCTGAGTCTCAAGGTTTCATATTTTGTAACAAAAGTGATATTTGGACAGAAATCTATTAATTTGTGATAGCAGAATCCATACAATTAAATTTAATGGAATTTATGTCATATTTTGTATTACGCCTAAACAAAATCTCATGAGAACTTAAATTTTTGTGATATCAACTTCAAATTTGGAACACAACTTGGTTACATATATATATATATATAAAAGAAAGATTCAGACGCAGCCTGAATCTTCGAACAAACCGTATTTAGAAAAGAGAAATCATCTAAAGTGCAATGTATAATTTGGGAAATTTTAGGGTTTCATTTTTTTTTTTTTTACTTTATTTTTTTTTTTACATTTTTTGTTTACCTTGCATGCATGTAAACTTATTGTAGGAGATTTCCAAAACAAAATTGAAAACCTTCAAAATAGCATAATTGGGGCATTTTAAAAAGATATTACCTTGTAGATTATCGTGTAGTGAACTACATTTTATATCTATCTATCTATCTATCTATCTATCTATCTATCTATCTATCTATCTATCTATCTATCTATCTATCTATCTATCTATCTATCTATCTATCTATCTATCTATCTATCTATCTATCTATCTATCTATCTATATTGTAACATGTTACAGCACACTGTATTTGGTGATATGCCATGGTGTGAGTGGCAGTACTATGTGTGCGTTTCTGTCAGGATGTGAGATGCTGTTGACTATGAGCCCTGAGAGGATATTTTAAGTGAAACTGCAGGTGGAGATGAAGACACACCAGTGTCAGTGCTGTGATCCAGAGGAAAGCCCATCAGTGCCCTAGATGTGTATTGACAAGGCTGAGAGGGAGAAGAAGTGGCCTGGAGTCAGTCACCTTGGCCGAGGCACAATGTCAGCCTGGCCCTGGCCATCACTCTTTACCACTGTCCAGGGTATTATTTAAAGGCAAACAAATATCAGGCCCAAATGTCACCGCAAGGACGAGGAGTCTGCCTCTCATCTCAACTAATCAGTGTCCAGGTTTAAAAATCACCCTTTCCCCTGCCCTCCCCTCCGAATCCATCTTCACCCGTCTACCCCTGTGACAACAACATCAGAGTTACACCCCCTAAAGCCCCCGCACCAGATTTACTGTCACCTCTCGCTGCTGCTGCACAATTTATCGACATTACTTGTCAGCTTTCTTTTCAGAAAAGAGCACAAAGGATAAACTTTAACTGCATCCTAATGTTAAATATTCTGGAAACACTACATTTCATGCTAGGAGACGCACTGAGATATATTCACGTACATTATCTCGTTCTTTGAGGGAAAAGATTTTTTTCTCCTTTTTTATGGCTAGAGATATAATTTAATAACCAGGAGCTTGTAACGACTTCCTCACACACATTAATTACTGATACTTTATGCTGAAGAATGATCTCCGGCCATTATGTAATGCATCAAAAGTTTAAGTAATTTAATTTGATTGTTTTTATTACCTAATTACATCCAAGAAATTGAGTCTTGCAAAAGAGAGACCTCAGGATGATATATCTCAATATGCAATTTTATGAACTTGATCATTTACCAAATTGCATCATTCTAACGTGAAATCAAGCTTAGTCCCAGTTATGTGGGTATAGATGAACAAATACTTTAAAGTCAGTTTAAATAGAGAAATATATATTTGAAAGTGTAATTTCCGTGCTACCAGCATCACCAAACACTGCCGCATCTAGCATTGGTTGGTCAAACAGATAGTCCCACCCCAGACTCACATCTTTGGTTGCGGTAATGTCAGGCTGGTCAGGATACTCAATCAAACAGTTTCACAGCGTTCACACTTCATGTTCACACTTGTTTACATATAGTGTTCCTGCGCACTAAGCATATATTTATTTTTGAAAAATTCTGTCACTCAGAAATAAATCACATTATGCATGAATGCATGGATGGATGGATGGATGGGTGGGTGGGATTGATGGGTGGGTGGGATGGATGGATGGATGGATGGATGGATGGATGGATGGATGGATGGATGGATGGATGGATGGATGGGTGGGTGGATGGGTGGATGCATGGATGGGTAGGTGGGTGGATGGATGGATGGATGGATGGATGGATGGATGGATGGATGGATGGATGGATGGATGGATGGATGGATGGATGGATGGTGGGATGGATGGATGGATGGATGGATGGATGGATGGATGGATGGATGGATGGGTGGGTGGGTGGATGCATGGATGGGTGGGTGGGTGGGTTGGATGGATGGATGGATGGATGGATGGATGGATGGATGGATGGATGGATGGATGGATGGATGGATGGATGGATGGATGGATGGATGGATGGATGGATGGATGGATGGATGGATGGATGGATGGATGGATGGATGGATGGATGGATGGATGGATGGATGGATGGATGGACTAAAGGTTATTGCATTGTGGCATTGCAGAAAATGGGCCTCTACTATCCAGCCACATTCTACACAATTACATATAACTGAACATCGGCTACTATGGAGTCTTCCATCATCTTCAAAGCAAGATGATTTGATGGGCTAATATCCTTTGCTAGGTGATTACCAGCAGTGGACAAATGGGTCCAGTGAACACCACATCTGTCTTAGTAGTGTTGTTGTTGCTTCGGACCACATTCGCTCAACCAAGTTCAAATAAATCATTATCCCGGCTATAAACACGTACATTTCAATCGATATGTACTCGCCCTTTTTTCCCTTTCTCAAAAATGGCTGTAATAAAGCCCCAGCAGGCACGTGTGGCCATAAAAGTATGTAAAATAAATTAGGAGAGCATAATGAGAGGCTCTAGCAATTCTCCCATAAATATAACATAACAACCACAACTAAAATGTCATAGAATCAAATAAATCAATTTTGCTGGGACAGGCCTGTCTTTATGTTCACTGCACATAGCCATGTTTATAGGCTTTTTATTGGAGGATCTCATTTTTTTGGCTAGAGTGCGGAAGGAGTGTGGAGCTACAAACACAGGTTGTACTCATCACAGGTTTAATATGTTTTCCCTGCGATTCATCACCACGACACTGACACCTGAGGCCAGGACTGCCGCCATATTTCCCTTAAATGGTTTCTCTGGGACCCTGGATGAAGGTGATTGGTTAGAGAAGGACCTGCGTTTGGATTAATTCACTCTCGATGTAAAACGAGGGAGTAAACCTCCTGCAAAATGAGATGATTGAATCCAGATATAAAGATCTGATGGATGGCATTTGGATTAACCACTGGGCTTGAGCAATAGTCTGCGTTTAAAAATGATGTAGCAGATATATTATTAGAGAAAGAACATCTTTAATCACAGGCAAAGATCTGTTTGCAATAAAAAGTGCTCTTCACCCAGAATGCCATTTCAGCTCTATAAGAACTCTCATTTTTATAATAATAATGAAAAAAAGCACTGACTGTGACACTGTGTCAAGTTTCAGTGTTTCATAATAAATATATTCATGGGTCTCACATATCACTAAAAATGAGAATTATAAGAAATGTTGTGATTCTGGTTCCACAGTGATTATATTACAGATGACAGCTAGTGGTCGAAATAGGTACTGCAGTTCAAATTCAAAATATCAAAGATTGTTGTTTTCCCCGCCCCCTCCTCCTCAGAGTCGGTGAGTTTGCCAGTTTGAGGACACGCAACAGTAACAATCATAATTGACAGCGAAAGCCGAGGAGACTTTCAGACTATAAGTTATTGAGTTGATTTATCCGCGTTTTAATATGCTCTCGTTCAAATCTCGAGATTTTTAGATGGATATCAAGGTTTTTTAGGTTGTGTGGAAACTGCAATCTCTGAACCAGTTTGTTAGCTCGTTTCCAAGGCTGCAATACGCTGTGTTTCCTGCCAACTGGCATCCCGGGGTGCTGAAATACTATTGGGTGAACTGGCAGTGGGTAAGATCACACAGACCAAAACAAAAACCGACTGTCAACACGGAATGTGTAAAATTATAAGTAAAATAACTTGCTGTAGAAGTGTTTTTCAGAGAAATGAGTAACATATTATGGAAATTTTATGCTTTAGTATAGTAAAAAAAGTTACATACAGCACCTTTAAAGGAGCTGTATGCAAGATTGTGGCCAAAACTGGTACTGCAATCACTTTCAAATTAGGGTGTATCCCCGCCTTCCCCCATGACTCAAGGTTGCCAGGTATGCTGCAGGTTCCAGCAGGAATGTAGACTGCTAGAAGAAGCTTCCAATAGTAAGTGACGAGTCCTACACACAAAGTTTTTTTTTTCTGTTAGTTATTTATTTCGGACTTTGTAACAAAGTATTTTGGATTTAGATCAAATTTTTTGGGGTTTCGCAACGTTAGAAATTTTTTATCCGATACCCACACGTAGCTATGGTAACTAGAGAAGAGCTGGCAACCCGAATGCCGCAACACTACTGAGTCCGTGATTGGTAGATCAGTGGAGGGTGACGCAACAGAACAAAACACAACTTGAGAACATTAACATCAGTCAAGGGCTGCGACTTCACTTTTTAAATGACAATATCCTGGCCGGACTACTGTTGTCAGTGATATATGTATTTGAAATGAATATGATTTCTTAATGTCTATTGAAAATTTATGATTAATTGAAATAAATTTCTTGCATACAGCTCCTTTAACGTTTATAACTTGAAGAATATTTAAAAAAAAAAAAAATAAGATACCGTGGCAAGCAGGGCGGGGCCGAGAGCCATCAAAGAACAGCATGAGGTCGGTGGTGATGAGCAACACTTGCGCGCTGCACCAGTCTCATACCTCTCACGGAGGAATTTCGGAAGCATAAAAGGAGGAGCAATGACCGAGATGGACAAGAGAGGACCAGGCTGTCCGTGACGGCCTGCGCTTTACTTTTGTTTTGTGTTTGTTTATTTTATAATAAGTGCTTTGATGTTCGCTGGTTCCCGCCCCCTTCTTCCCTGATTGTTGAACTTTGTTACATTGTAGCGGGAGGAAGGCGGAACTCGCTCAAAGAACCCTCACCGCAGTGGGGAATCCGCGGAGCCATCAGGTCAAGTCCAAAACTGGTGAACGTCCAAACACTTTAATTATAAAATGAAAGTAAAGTGGCAGCCCCTCACAAACAACTGCCGCACACACATAAACATAACATCAAGTCCAGACCTGGTCATCTCTCACGGCTCTCGGCCTCGCCCTGTTTGACCAATTCAAAGTGGTAACTCAAGAGTTTAAAAGTGATGTTTTGTCATTTTATGTGATTCATTACAATCAGTCCCTGAAAGTATCTTTCACATAAAAGAAGTTCCATTTATAAAGTCATGGCACCACCAGTTCAGGCCTGCCTTTTCAAAGAAGACACACTTGACCTCGTTAGAACTTCTCATATGTTATAAAACAACTAAATCTAACATAAAACACAGGCATGCAATTATTGTAATAGCTGCCCTCTAAAATGTCTCCCTTCAGCAAGACAACCTAATAAGCGGTGTGTGATTGACGAGGCTGTGGATCCTGCCGCCAAAAAGCACACGGCTGTCCTGAAGGAGCACCCTATCTAAAAACAACGCCTTTTTATCCCCCTGGGTTGGATACCAACACTTGGCTTCTCGTCGGAGAGAAAGGTGATATTTTGAGGTTGTAAGTAACACACAGAGGCTGAGGTGGCAGACATATCAAGGATAGACTCGAAATCAGAAGCAGATATGCAAACACGAAACATAAAAAGTCTGAAAGAATTCTAGGTTTTTAAGCTAAAAGCATGCTGGGTAACACTTTACTTGAAGGGGTGTGCATAAGACTGACATGACACCTTCACATGACACATGTCTTGAATATGAAGTAGTGTTTATGGATGTTTATGACAACTGTCATTAAGTGTCTTTCGCTCAATAATTACATTTTGAATGCAAATATGCCATTGTTTAAGATGTCTTTATGACATCTTGACATAAACCAATACATCATAACCTGTCAGTGTCTTTGTCATGACAACTTGACATAAAATGAAGTTGAACTGTCATGTGGTTGGCTTTGACATTGGCTGTCATGAGGCCATTATAACTGTGTCATGAATATTTTTCGTGACCTCAACTACAGGGGTACTAATTGTCATCAAATAGATATAATGGCTTCATGACAGCCAATGTCAAAACCAACCACATGACAGTTTAATGTAATGTTAACCAATAAAGCTAGGTGGTTTCATAAGTGTGATAATTAATCTGCTATGTCATGTTTATGACAGGTTGTGTTGTCTTAGAAATGTCAAGCTGTCATGGCAAAGACTCTGACGGATTCTGATATATTGGTTTATGTCAAGGTGTCATAACAAAGACATCTCAAACAATGTCATATTTGCATTGAAAATGTCCGAATGACACTTGATGACAGTTGTCACAAACATGCATAAAACTTCATTCATATTCATAACATATGTCATGTCATGATTATGAATTGGTTATGGATTATGAATTACTCTGTCCTTTTTCCCCACTCATTTTTTTGCCTATATTTTGCACACAAAACATATTTGTTTTAAAGCAGCCTTACAGTGAAGCAAACAAAAAAGTAAATTATGCTGCAGAGCAGCTCTAAAACCAGCAGTATATTAAATTGTAAACAGTAGTTGAGTTAAATAATGGCTTAAACATTCACGCCAACTGGGTTTGTCCCTTTTTCACTCAGGGCTAGGTTGCCTAAAAGGGGTTGTTTTTAAGTGTATATTCAGATATCCCTTTCTTTATAAACTATTGTCAAAAAAACAATACAAAAAAGAGCTCCTAAAATGAATCCAATTTCCCTAAGAGGAGGAGGGAGGGGGGACTCTGACACTGGTCCGCCTGCATGTAGACCTTCTCAATATTGTGAGCCCTTCTCCAAAGGCCGGCTATCAGATATGCCTCTAGAGGTGGGTTGTTTAAGAAACAATTAGGAGGGTATACAAAGCCATTTGCAGGCAGTCTCGCTTCCTCAACTCCCTAACTGGAGTACCTTTCAGGGCTGATTTATCACTCTGTCGCCTTCAGAAGGCAACATAATTAATAGGAGCATGGACTTCTAATTTCAATGACTTCCACAGCAAGTGGATTTCATTTGATTTATGATGGCCGGCAAGTTTGCATTTTATCAGTACATTCAGTCATTATTTATGCTGATGACCAATTTCAATGGGTCAGTATCATCTAACTCACTACTAATCAAAGAGAATTAGGGTTCACTGCATTATTCAACAGCTACTAATTTATCTTTGGAACAAGGCGAAGGAATAGATGATGCCCTGCCTGAAATACGCCAACGACTCCACAGTTTAAAGGCATGATTGCTATTAACGGGGTCGAAGTACCCTGAATGACACACTCGCGGAAACTCAACTCCGTACAAATCAAGTGCACACGGCTATGAAGCACTTGGCTTTAAATGCACGCAGTGACATTTCCATAACTAGAATTAATTGCCTTTTAAACTGAGATGTGGAACACAAAGTCCTTTTCCAGCAGGATTTTGTGCAAAGTCTGGAGTAAATCAAAAATTGCAAGTCCACCAAAACAAATCATTACGCTCAGAGAATGTCTGTGAATCGAATAAAAAAATTAAAAAGAAAACATTAATGGAGCAAAACATTTTTTAAAAAAAAAAAACCTCGTAAAAGAAAACATAAAAGGCACACACCACACTAATGATATTACGTCAGGCCTAGTCAAAAAAGCAATAAAAGAAGAAGCTGATTATAGCCTAAACTACTCATCATCATCATTTAAAGGTGGTTTACACACACAGATGGTTTACACACATCACTGTATATCACCGGTGAAACTGCAGAAACCATATCTAATTAGACTTCACTTAGTCTGATTAAAGGACAGCATAATAGAGTTCATCACTTGCATATTCGCTTGTATTGATTGGGTGTCAAGCAGATCATTTACAACATTCATTTAAGAGCAATCCCTGCTTTTAAATGAGACATGATATTCACATCCAACATTTTACAAATAAATAAGCAAATAACCTCTGAACAGTGACGTGTAGAAGCACCTCGTGACATACATGCATCACACTATTATACGACGAGTTAATCTGGAGTGTGTATTGAGCATGATAGCTTTCATTATTTCTACACTGTAAAAAATAATCCTTTAAAAACGGTAAGTGGTTGTGGTTGGCAGAATCATACCGTAAAAATACGGTGTGTTACTGTTTTTGAAATTAACAGCTTAATACTGTATTGTCAGCTACAGTATAAAACTTTAATTTAACAGCTATATGCTCTAACACAATATAGTAACACACCGTATAGTTACGGTGATGCTGTTTAGTTTACAGGGTTTTTTTTACAGGATTTTTTCTTTTACAGTTCTTTGTGAATATGGCCCCAGATGTGCTCATTCATCTGAGAATTGAATATATTTTCTGGTTATATACTTTATTGATATCAGAAAATAGCATAAGAATAGCATTGTTCATAGCTCTGCTTGTGATCCAAGTAATTATGATTCAAGTCGTAACTAAAAAAATAATAGCAAGTCAATATGAAATGCCATTCTCAGTCTGTTTTACTGTAAAGTATAATGCAAATATGGTCAATTTTAATTTCATATTTACTTTAAATGTAAAAAACAACAGCAGATAAGTCATTTCACAAACAGAAAAGTTTCATGATGTTACATGTCTCTGATGTCAAATGTACTGTTAAAAGCATTCATATCCACCAAAGTGACTGACACAGTTAATATTCACAAAAACTACCAACTTTCAGCATTTCCAGAACAAACCATGACAGTTTATGATCAATCTCATGCCTCAGCTGGTCAGAAAAGTGAACTGAAACACATTCAGATTGAATCTTAAGAAGGCCAAAAAAGACAGTGAGAAATATCCTCCAAGGTGCACAAATCCCCAGCAGTATATAATAACCTGGAACTGCTACATTTCTTTGACACGCGGCATCTGAATGAGAACAATTTCCAGTAAAGATATGAAAAATACCATCTACAGGATTTTGACAACACATCCAGCACTGATGATCAGACTCCATTTGTAACCTGCTCCCTTTTGTTGATTTTTCCGAGTGATAAATTGCATTTAGCAAAGCAGGAAAGGCTAAACGGTCCTGACAACTTTTATTGATTTGCATGGGATATATGCATGTAATCCTGTTTGTAGGTAAACTGTGGCGCTAGCAAAATCAACTCGCAGTGGTTTCGCAGGGGGAAAATTGCACGCACGCATGGGGAGGTGGAATAGAGAGAGAGGCGTGGGCCGCCCATTGGAATCTAAGAACTTGTATTAAGATATATTGGTTGCAGAATTCTTCAGGGCTTAAGCATTATTCATAGCAGACCCTCTCCGTCTGAGACTGTTTATAAAACGAGACAGCTTCAGCCGTGATAGAGCTTCAACAACAGGGCCAGTGCCACTTAACATGAGGCAAGTTCGCCAACAGCCTTCCCAGCGCCTTGATTTGCAAGCCCTCCGCAGATCCTTGATGAATGACTTTGTCAGGTAGGACAGCACGCGGCCTTTACTCGAGCCGTTCACATTTACATAGAGCGGCCCCGTTTGCCGCTCTCAGACACATCAGTTCATTATGACCTGCTGTTTGTCATGTTGCAGTATAAAGAGATCATTTGTGCTTATTCCAGATCAACTGCAAAAACTGGAAGACAAATGAGTTTGGGATGAAGCGTACAGCGCGTACGACCCAACGCCGATTCATATAGCTCCGGGCTGATGGTGACGTATTTCCATAAAACATCTCACCCTGACGCGTGGATACCGGTCTAGCGAGGAACGTGGCCATACAAATGAGACAAACTGTCTGTTGCCAGCCCGTGTTTGCGTAAGAGACGCCGACAGTGACTTAAAAAGCCCAGTAAGACTGTTTGTTCAGCGTTTTTTTCCGCAGCCTCTCATACTTTACTTGCTCTTATTAAATGGAAACAAGAGAATCACCTTCAAGTTTATTAATGATGGTCCTCCGGATGAAAGATGCCTGCAAAAATTCCCAACATCTGTTTGCTGCGCTCACTTCTCAGCGGGGCTGCACCTATTTCTCATGCTTAATGATGCTCATCCACTCTGCAAGTTTTACGGACAAATGTGTATTTGGCCACATTCATCATTCTGAATGAGTGTTCTTGATGAGGCATCTGCTGGTCTGCTCCACTCCTTCTACTGCACTTTAACAAATGACATCTCTCTCCATATGTTTTTCATTTATGAGAAATGTGTTGATACACACACGCACACATACATATGTATATATATGGAGTATATGGTTTATATGGACATTTAAAGTGTATGAATGTCTTTTAGCATTAGTTAAATAAAGTATAACACAAACATGTTTTTTTTTTCCTTCACAAGATGACATTTATTAGCTTTATATACACTGCCGTTCGGTAAAATCGGTAAAATGTTTTAAAAGATGCTTCTTCTGCTCACCAAGGCTGCATTTATTTGACAACAAATACAGTAAAAAAACAGTAATATGGTAATTTCAAGCATTTAAAAAATCTTACGATCTCTAACTTTTGAACAGCAGTGTATATCTCTGATTCTCAAGATTTTCTTTGTAAGTAAACTAGCCAACAAACAAAAAACTCCGCCATTTGGACAACAAAACAAAAAAAGAAAACACAGAACAAAAACAAAATGTCGTCAGCGAACTAAAAGTGGCCACAATGCCGTTTCACCACTCAAACATCCATTATGTAATGTCTTCAGGAGAGCAATCCAGAATAGTGCGAGTTCAATGGCAGACTTCCAAAGCCTGGATGACAGATACTGTCTAAAACTGTTTCTTCCATTGAGTTAAGACTCGTCACTAGCAGATAACAGGCATGTCCCTGTGGACTAACATGAAAGGCCTGTGTGTGTGTGTATGGACCAAGAGCATGTTGACATGAACAAACAACACATTAGTCATACATATCATCTCTGCAGTTGAGCCTAATAAATTGAGGCTGTGTTTGATCTCCAGCTGGTTCTGGATTCAGAGAGTGAATGGCTCAAACAGGCACAAGTTAAAATGCCAGGACACGCCGTCTGCTTTTTCCACGAGTTTGGGAATCAAAGCTTTCGCATTAGCTCAAGGAAAACTGAAAATAGCAAATAAGTCATAAATATGGTCATTACAGTAAAAGGCAGAATCAGAGGCAGCAGGTATGATACAGTCACAGAGAAAGAGTGTGGTATAGTAAGTGCTGAGGTAACACTGTTCAGAACAATGACATCCAACACTAGAATTATAAGCTGCATTTAAAGGGCCAGATCATAATAGTGAGTGTGCACATGTTTTGTGTTAAAATAAGCCACTCTGTCTAGAAGCATTATAAAATATAATTTATGCTTTGTGTTGCTCATTTTAAGCATTTACCAAACTAAAAAGTGGGGCAAGGCAACACGGTTTAGAGAAAATAAATATGTTATTTCTAAAACTATTTCTTTCTGATGTTGTTTGAGGATGGTTAGTGCTGGTTCAGTGCGTGTTTACCTGGTTAGGTAGCACAGTCATATATTCATTAGCAAAACTCTTCTGGTGAAGCTAGTTGACCCACTGTGCATGGTCTTGTAAACCTGCTTGATCAACGTAGCCTTTCTAGTTAACTACTAACAACATATGATGGTATAAACATGAAGAAAGACAGATGGATGGATGGATGGATGGATGGATGGATGGATGGATGGATGGATGGATGGATGGATGGATGGATGGATGGATGGATGGATGGATGGATGGATGGATGGGTTGGATGGATGGATGGATGGATGGATGATTGGATGGATGGATGGATGGATGGATGGATGGATGGATGGATGGATGGATGGATGGATGGATGGATGGATGGATAGATGGCTGGATGGATGGATAGATGGCTAGATGGATGGATGGATGGATGGATGGATGGATGGATGGATGGATGGATGGATGGATGGATGGATGGATGGATGGATGGATGGATGGATGGATGGGTTGGATGGATGGATGATTGGATGGATGGATGGATGGATGGATGGATGGATGGATGGATGGATGGATGGATGGATGGATGGATGGATGGATGGATGGATGGATAGATGGCTAGATGGATGGATAGATGGCTAGATGGATGGATGGATGGATGGACGGACAGATGGATAAATGGACAGATGGATAGATGGACGGACGGACGGACGGACGGACGGATGGATGGATGGACGGACAGATTGATGGATGGTTGGATGGACGGATGGACGGATGGATGGATAGATGGACGGATGGATGGACGGATGGATGGACTGAATGACAGAAAGACATTTGATCATTCATACTGATTAGGGTGTTGCCAAGATAACTGCCAAATGAACTGACTTGTCTTTTGAGTGACTTTATTCAAATAAATTTGATGCAAAATGGATCTAATGGTTTTTATAATGGCTTTGAGTGTGCATGTGGACATACATACCCTAACACTTTTGCCTAAATGTATAACAGTTTGGCTGTATTTCCTGAAATGGTTGCCTCTGAACTTCAGGCCAAGTAGACAGAGCTTTGTACTTTTTTGGGTTTGTTTTTAGGGATCAGACTAAGCAGTTCTTTCTTGTGGCTGATCTGCGAGGGTGGGAATGGACGTGTCAGCCAGCCAGGCTTATTTAACGTAAGCCTGTGTAAAACTATCTGTCCAATAAACAGCTGCAGCACCTCAGCTAGACCAAGACGAATAAATCATCTCTCACGAGGCAAAACAGACACAGTGTGAAGTCCGGCCCTCAGCTAAAACTCCTGACAAGCATAAATGAGGAACAGCTATTTATTCACGGTTTTAGAAGCCCCCACACTCCTCCCGCACCATCTAGACCTGGAGCAGGTCAACTGACGTCATGCGTCTACAGTCGTTTATTATAACACACACTGAACTGCAAGGGCATGTTGGGATTGATTGTGAAGGAAAATCAAATAAAGAGAGGTGTTTATTATTCCCATTGCATATAGAGTGATCACAGCTTTTCATCAGGATTTCACAATGTGTCCTGTCCGTCTTAAAGGTATAGCTACCCAAGATATTTTAATTCTGCAGTAACTCACACTCATGTCTCAAGGCTGCCATACAAGTTTTTTTTAGACACAACATATTATAACATATTATATTATACACAACATAAGATATTTTACAAACTGAATATCATCTTGTCATAGAAAGGTCTAATTATCCGTAATTTTAGGAGACGTATTGATGTAAATGTTAACTTTTAAAGACAAAAGTTTCAAATATTATTTTAATTTAATATATATGTAATATTATTAAAATAAATTTGATTTAAAAAAATAAAATAAAAACACACGTATCATAGATTACCTGTTCCTGCTCTAAATAATACTAAAACTAACAGTGAAGGGTTTGGAACAACATGAAGCTTTTTTCCCCCTTTTCATTTTTGGATTCCTTTAGGAGTAATACAAATCCATCTGTCAGAGCTCTTTTAGTCTGCTGAAGCTGTATATGCTCACTTAATGAAATGATGTAAAGTGTATTATAGCAAGCATGTTTCCAAACTCTCACACCAGGCATGTCATATCCATTGACCTTCTAATGGCTGACATAACATCTGTTGATAATATAATAACAATGTGTGTTATGGAAACAGAAAGAAATGTTTGGACACGGATTGTAGTGGGGACTTCGTCTAGTCTTCTGGTCTTTCAAATACGATTCATAACGATATAATTCATTTGTGCAGTTATCACGTCATATTGACAAATCCAACCTAAAACCGTTGTCATCAACAGACTGATTCCACTAAGAAACAGCCTTAGTTTCCTTGGTTCGGTTTCAATGCTCGTCCAAGGCTTTTGTTTACTAACTCTGGTTTTATGTCATTACTCTCTGTTTTCTTGCATTTCCATTACTCCGTTTCCATTTGGAGGTTTAGACAAATTGCTCTTTTGCTCAAATGACTTCGAGCACCCTAAACTGACATGTGTGTTACTTATGATTATGTGTAAAGATGCCTGCAGAGGACAGATCTCTACAAAATCTCTTCCCAACATTAATATTACATCAGTAAATTCAATAACGTTCACAATTTCAAAGTCGACCATGAGATTGGAGATGTTTATTAGTTTTCATTTAACTCTCCGCAATGTGCATGATAAAAGATGGAGAAGCGCATTACTCCAATTTTGCCTGGCCTGTCTAACAAAGTTCACAAACACAAGCACACGTACTCACAAACATTCACACTTACTCAGACAGGAGCAGTTTTCAAGGAACCCGGGGGCTACAAATGCAAGACTGCTATGTAAAACATTTATAATTTATGATGTATTTGATGTGGTGATATGTATAAACTTCAGAGGAATTTTAATAAGGCTCAAGCAATTAAAAAAAAAACTTTGTGAAGGGCTGTTTTGACTTTTTAAGGAATTATTTCTGCCGAAAGAAAAAGTTGCGATGCAGAGTATGGACTTACAACTTCTTTTCATTGAGGAACGAAAAAAAGTAATTTCATTTTTTTTTTTTTCATTTCAATGCCTTATTGATGTTGGTGCCGGGGTCTTACAGAGGCTATTTAATGGCCCAACTAGTGACTGTTCCACAATGTCCAATACAGTCAGCGAAGGAAAGCATTTTCATTGATCAATGTCTTTGCAAAGCATACAGATAAAGATTGATAATGGACTTCAAAAAAAATCCTAATATCAATTAGAGCTTAATGAAAAAATGCATTAGTATAAAACAGCATTACAAACAGTTTTAGGCTAAACAAAAGCAAGCATCTCACCTTGCAGAACTGGTCTAAAACGAGATATTAATCTTTTAGACACAATGGATTGTGTTTGTATGAGCCAGTGATAAGCAGTAACCTTTCATAATTGGTTTTCCTTAAGGAAAAATTAAAACAAATGGCGGTTAAACCGGCTTTCTACGTCTCCCAGCGCCTTGAGAAACAGGTAATAGAAATAATTGCATAGAGAAGGGTCTGGGTGCTAATTTGTTTCCCTATTAGAAAATCCTTCTCCTTTGTGATTCAATTTACGTTGTGAGATGGCAATGCCCACACTGCAGTCTTATTTGAATCAAGCCTCTGTCAAGACTAATAAAACAGAAGGAGCAAGAGAGTGGATTAAGAAAGAGGCATACAGAAAACTGGAAGGAGAGATGGAGTGGTGTTAAGAGGCGAAGACAGGCCGGATTGCGATTTCTAAGGCCTTCATCCATCCTAACAGTGAGTCCAGAACAATGTCACAGAGCAATTTCTCTTAAAGGGATACTACACTTTTTTTGCATATAGGCTCATTTTACCACTCCCCCAGAGTTTTACCGTTTTCGAATGTATTCAGCCGATTTTCTAATATTTAGAAGAATATCACTAACCAGACAGTTTCTGGTCTCATTGACTTCCATAGTATATCGTTTTCCTACTATGGAAGTCAATGAGACCAGAAACTGTCTGGTTAATTCTATTCTTCTAAATATCAGAAAATCGTCTGAATGGATTGGAGAAGGGTAAAACCAAACTGTTTAACTCTGGGGGAGTTGTAAAATTAGCCTATTTCCGATTTGACTAGCCTGCTGGAAGGCAGTGTTTATCCAAAAATGACTTCAAGCTGCTCTTTTCCATACAGTGCAAGTGCACAGCTGTGGTCACCATTCGTTTTTATTATACAGAAAAGAGCAGCTTGGACATTCTGCTAAACATCTTTTACATTCAATGCAAGAGGTCATCCAGGTTTAGAATGACAAGAAGGTAAGTAAATGAAGACATGTTCTTTTAAGACATGCTCTGGGTTTTGGCACATGGTAGCTGGTCTAAGCTGTTAAATTGGTCAATCATGTTCTCAAAACCATTTTGACCACCTTGCTAGTCTATGATGGTCTATAAAAGAGGGGCCAACTTCCTTGAGAGTTTAGCTCCAACTTGCTCCAACACATTTGCCTGGTAGTTTCTAGTCATCCTGAAGACCTTGACCATGGGGTTGGAGGACAGTGGTCCTCTAGGAGGAGGGGTGGATACCCCTGGTCTTCCAGCTTGGACAACTTAAGGAGTTCACACAAAGCCCCTATCTTAAGTTGGATTTTCCAGCGGGATACGGGAAGGTGGCTCTTGACATTTCTGAGCGTCCCGTCAAAAGCGATGAAAAGTCTTTCACCCACACTGCACCCCGATATCCCATTCAACAGCTAAACCTAAAGTGATCCTGCTTTGTAACTGTCGCTAAGAACCGGAATGCATGTAACATTGCAGATTGCGGCCGATATACGAAATAAAGCGAGCACGTTACAGACACTTCACCTTCACGTCACATCAGTCATTGCAAAACTCTCAGCAATTCTTTACCCATCGCACCTATTTTCTAGCCTGTCTTGCTGATAGAGGCTTTGATCTCTCACACCTCTCAAGTGTCAATCAGCTCTGACTGACAGCCTGACCCTGCCTCCCCATGGGAGGGCCTGACAGCCTAACAGCACTCTGACAGTCATCTCAATGGAAACTGCTCTGAATTACTTTACATTATTGTCCACACTTTTCTTACTATAAAAGCTAGGCTCAAAGGAACACTATAACCACTGCTCAGAAAATATGGCAGGCTCTGATTATGCCATGTGGGATGAAAGGCATATTTCTTTCTGACGGTTCTCCCGTTTTTCACTGACACAATACACTTTCCATTCATTACGGCTCGCTATGGGCGCGCCCGGACCGGGGAACATTGCTTGGAAGTGGTTTAGCTTGTCCTTGGCATCCAATTCCTAGGGACCATTTATCTGATGATATATTTTCCTTTTGGAAAGGCAAGTTGGGATTCTTTCCCCAACAGGAAGGACATTGATAAGCCATCGGGGATTTGTTTATTTTGATCTATGGCCATTGCATTTACACTAGTATATTCTTTATAGCGAACTGTGACCGCAAATATGTCTTATAGCAAAATAAATCACAACTTGCAAGAAAGCCATATATTTAAGGCATAAAACAGAATCTGGCTTGAAAATGTCATGAAATGAGGTCACAGCATGCAGCAAAACTTTAATTTGATCCCTGTTCCAAGGATATTTGTCACACAGAAATATTCATTGCACTTTGCTCATTTGTCTAACGTTACAATGAGAGCATACTACGGTGTAACACAAGATTTTCCTTAATTCCTAATAATGGTAAAAAGAAAAGGTCAGAATACAGAATACATTACAATGACTTTTAAAAGAGGGACTCAAAAGATGAAGACGTAAACGCAACGTGAGGCTTTTAGGATCTTAACTTCTGACAGCAGTGTGATTTAAAATTCCATTCAGAATAATTCCTACCCATTGGGACACACTATTCAACATTAGACCTGCTGACAGCACTAACCCAGTCAAAACCACAATTCTTCATCTGCAGGCTGATTAATGAAGTTGGCTTTCTGACAGCTTCACTTTATATACAGTAGCGAGGCGGCCAGCACAGAAACAGGCACTTTTATTATTATTATTACTATTTTTTTTTGCTAAGCCTGTTGAACTCAACATCCCACTAGAGCAAGCCATGTGACAAAGCTGCCTTTTTTACAACACGCATAGAAGCCTGTGAGCGCAACTCAACAGCCTGTTTGGAAACAGAGTTGAAGGGTCACGTAAACTCGCAGGCGAGGCAAAGTCTCTGAGAAACAATCGGCTCCTCAACCCAGGGGTCGCGATTTGCTGCCGAGACTGCAGAGCCGTCTGGTTCTGGTAAGGCAAACACCTCTGCGTCCGCTCTCGGCTTGTTCCTTTTCCTGACAGAGCAGAAAGGGAGAGTGGGAGAAAAAGAGGCCTTTGCAGCGTGACACTCAGATCAACCGTCACGTCGCCGTGCGACTGCACCAGACGAGGCTGGTAATGGCACTACAAGGCTGCCCCAGCACACAAGAGCTGGGCGTTTCTTGCCTTGTCACTAACGCACTATCATGTGTCATATCAGGACCCATGGCATACTCGAAGGTAAGATCTGATCCTTTGCGGACGAAACGAGAAACTGCGCATCTGCCTCGGGTCTTCTGGAATATTCCACCTGGCATTAACAGCAGCTCCGATTTTCCCTCCACGACGCCACAACCTGGAGCCTCGCTGGAGGTTTGAAAGGAAGCCCATGCAATCAAAAGACAGACTGGGGATGGGGTATAAAAGATGTTAAATACTGGAAAGCACCATGCTGGTAACCTGGAGCAGTTTCTTCACGTAAGACTTGCACCGAGTAAAATAAAAAGCTTTGGTGGGTAGACCAACATGAAAGAGTGTCAAAATGGATTCAATTACTGAAGCGGATTTCGGGCTGTGCCTACTTATGGCGCAACAATGAAAAAAGAAAGATAAAGGAAATCATTGCATCAGTGTCAGCTTATATGGTGCTTAAAAAGTTGGTCTTAACAAATATACAATACTAAGACCTCTCTTAGTAAGACATGCATCAACACAAACACCTTTTCAACATTTCTTGCATCTCTGAGAATTATTGCACTAACCCACGCCTGCTAAAGGTTGTTCTGTCAGTAAACAGACCAGTTGTTGTGCTCAGCAATGACCCATTTTCAACCGAACTTTGAGTGACCCTCTTTGCCTTTATGACCTCAGTGAAGGTAAAGACAAAAAGAGAGAGAGAGAGGGAGTAAGAAAACACTGATATATGAACCCATCCGCCCACTCCTGTCTTCCAGAACCGAACGCATTCAGTGTCCACCGAGACAGCAGCCGCGCAGCCAATCAAAGCCTTCTGGCCATTGAGCAATTATCTGTGCTCCGTGACATAGGTGGACTCTGAACCAGTGACCCCAGCAACCCTCTTCCATTGCCTCTTAAAATAACCCATGGCAACACATAAGCGCTGCTCATACATAAAACGGAGAAGGAAAAGTAGATTTATTTTTCCCTGACAGGTCCAGGATCGCATTACATGCCATTCAAAGTGCAAAGCCTGAAATCATAGGGCTAGATTTTCACTTCGTACAACAGCGAGGCATAAACTCGTGTCATTACATCAATTTATTTCAATGTCATTGGTGTGGGCTTGAGTTTGTCTAGTTCAATGAACGCCAACATGAACTCCATTTGGATCTGACTTTATGACATTTTCCAAACACCTAGCAAAGTGAGAAAAAAAGAGAAATCGTGCTTGAGTGCACACATACCTCCTTCGAAAGGCAGATGAAGTAAACAAACAATTTGAGCGGCGGAAACAACAAAAACCTTGATAATTTGTCACTTATGGAATGGAAAAGTGCTCGTATAAGGCCTTCGGGGTGGGTTGGTTGTTGGGAGCCATTTTCATTTTTCCCTTTTTCCCCCCATACAAGGCGTTTTGCCAAGCTACACCTCAGAAGACAAGTCTCCCCTAGGCACTTAGCTCACAAATACAGTTTGATCTGATGTAGTTTTGGATTTGTGTCTGGAGGGCTGCACCTCATGGTGACAGTCCCGGAGGGGAGATGGCAGTATTGCATTCTGTTCAGTGTGCTGTGTCACGCCATCCAGGCCATATGCTCTCTGCTTGCCTAGTGCCACGTTGCTGCCATCTCACCAGTCTGCCCTGAGTACTACGTACAACAGCTGGTGCTGCTGTTATGGGCACATAAAAACCCACATAAATAAGACAGGTTATAGTGAGATTGTATAGGCAGAACATGGATTTACTTTGCTTGGGTAAAATAGCACATACACTAGGTTCTAAAACCTAGTGAGCAGCCTAGGCATTGTGAGGCATCAGAAGGATGTTCGAAATGCCTTCATCTAAAGCAGAATCACATTTAAAGGGTCACAGTTGCGGTATGGTTCGTAATGTGCTATGTTCAGGGAAAAAGGACTACTGTCAAATACAAATAAAGAAAATAAAGATGAATCCCTATTTAAGTTACAAAACATTCAAGCGTATAATTCAGTCAGGATCAGTGAGTGGTTTCTTTGTCTATTTTTTTTTTTCTTTTTTTTGATGAAATACATACAGCAGCAGGGATATTAGGCTACTGTCACTTTAAGACATAATGCCAAAATCAAATATACTGATACACATTTGTTGTTTTTCTTTTTTGTTTATTCAAGACATTTATTTTTCGACTATGTTTAGGATACTAGCCAAGACAGACTTTGACAATTTTGTGTGAATTTGTCCATTTAAGCGCAAGAAGACTTAACGGTACAATGTGCAGGATTTTTGCAGTAAAATATCTAAAAATCACTTGGCCAATGTTTTATATTTTGTTTAGTTGATTACTTTCAATATCCCAAATGTTTCCAACTATTTGTAAAGCGTGAGAAAATTGCAATTTTAACCAAGGAAACGGGGAGTGTGAGCAGGGATGAGGATTCACCAGTCAACGGCATCATATCCGCGTTACCCCAGATTTCCGCCAGGTTTGACCTCGTACGCGATAGTAACCATGGCGACAGACGTGGACAACTGGGTCGGTTATTCCTGTTATGCGTGCTCAACACAGTGAGCGTCCCAAACATTATGGACCATAGCAGACTTAGAGACAAAAAGAGGACTAAAATGAAGATCAACATCTTTCGAGATGCCGAGAGCTCAACCTCCGCAACTATATATGCGGATATACAAACAGTAAACAAAGCAGGGCTCCTGTACCTTTTTGAATATGAATCATGTTGATCACTTTCTTCATTCCAGACAGCCACAATGCTATGAAAAGATTTGTGTATTGGAATGTTTTAGAACATCCTTCTGTCAGTGCAGTCTTGACTTGTCTTTGCTGGCTTTCATCACTTTTACTTTTCTTTTCATGTACTGACTAGGTTCTCTAAGCCAAACAGCCAATCAGAGTTCTCTCGCACCAACACAGATTCAACATGCTCAATTAGCCAAAAAGCCGGCGATGAGGTCCAAATAGTGTCGACAGTGCAGAACACATCATAAAAAAATACATTTTTTTATGGTGTGTTCTGTTTTCTGCAAAGCAGCTTTATCACTGAAGTGAACTCATTTATTAACTTTACAAAGTTCTTGTACAGGATTGAATCAACATTAAACTGACTTCAGCTGAACAATGACAATACAGCACAATTGAATTTTGTTTTCATCATTCGTGTTTATCACTATGCTGCTTTAAAACAATCTGTATTGCGCAAAGAACTATATAAATTAAGTTGACAGGAATTGACTTTAGCAGCATTAGCAAGATTCTGCACCAACTCCATTGAAATATACTGAACATAGAGACTCCTGTGGGCTTCATTTGTATAGCGCTACATGTTGCTGCCTTCATTCTAAAATGGTCACTTATGAGGTTCCATTCATTTAGTGTGAATCCTTACAAGGGTACTATGTTTGATACAGAGCCCCTGTAAATGCATCGCAAATGGACTAGTTTGCATTCTTGTTATTCTTGTTCCACACTTAGTAGCGGGTCCTCACCTCCTGACGGGTGACCAGACACGGAGAGGTAGGGACAGTGATAGTTATGTGATCCTGTGGCGTGTCTTCTTGGGAATGGCACACATAGAGGACCTTCAGTGAGGACGGACATGCACATCAATGTCGGTGTGAAATTCAAACAGACTGATCCAGGGCACGTTCAGGATTACACCATACCCCCCCTCCCTCTGTGCTCGCTTCACAGAACAATAGTCTGCCTGTGAAAGGGCTGGAGTGAGCCATTAGCTCTGCTAAAGTGTCGATTCATAGCTGCTGTGGGAAAAGGAAGGCTGCTTTAGGGTTGAATTACATAGCTCACCTGGAAAGCCCTGTCCCACCTCGACTTCTTCAGCAGGTGCCATTTCCTGGCATCTAACACCCAAGGTCAATCACTCTTAGAAGAAATGGTTCTATTTAGAACGAGAATTGGTTCCATCCCCCGCTTCATATATGGAACTCCAAAATGGTTCTATATAGAGAGCCTATATAGCGCCCCTTCGCTTCCGGCTCATGGGACCTTATTTCGGAAAAAATATGAATGGTAGTCAATGGCGAGAGACAACTTATCTTTTTATTCCGTCTGAACTGTGCCCTGAATTACACATATGATGTTTGTCAATTTAAAAGATGATTCTCAAAGTCAAAAACGTCGCAGTTTGTCATACAGCAGAAGAGTAACATTTAGTTTTATGTGAAAATCGCTCTGTGAACTACATCTCCCGGGAAGCGAAACGAGATCCGCTGCTCGTGTGCGTGCAGTCTGGTACAAAACACTCAGGTAGGACGGCGTAACGTTACGATTATAACGTAAGACTGTAGAAATAATGACAGACAGTAAAGTTAGCTTTATTCATTGAGAGAAAATGTGCGCCTTTGGGGTTTGTAGTCTTTGTAATTACGTATTTTCACAGTCTTATACCTCAACGGTTTTACATCAAACTGCGACTTTCTTTACTTTAAAATGTATCTTTTAAATTGACAAACATCATATGTGTAATTCAGGGCACAATTCAAACCAGATCAAAATATTTGTTGTCTCTTGCCATTGACTACCATTCAATATTTTTTCGAAGTTAGGTCCCATGGTGGTCGACCGGAAGGGGAGGGACTTAGGCTCTCTATAGAACCATTTTTTTGTAAAAGGTTCTATTGGCCAAGTATGGAACCCCAGGGTTCTATGTAGAACCCAGAGGAACCCTTTTTTAAGAGTGTATAGAACCTTTTAGGGGTTCCAAATACGTAGAGCTGATAGAACCTTTTCTTCTAAGAGTAATGAAGTGTGTCAGTCAAAGAGTGTGTTAGCAGTAAGCTTTCAGATTAAAACTAAGAGTGGTAATTCATATTGAAAAGAAAACATTTATATAACCAATTTTCATTAAAAAATGCAATTCTACTAAAATATATTGAATATGCACACACATTCTTAACTTTCAAACTAAATGCATGTAGCAAACCCTTAAACCAAAAATGCATTTCTTATTTGAAAACAATTCATAAAGAAACAAGAAACAATTAATTACATCAATCACTGCAAGTTATCTTTTTTTAGCACTGATGGCCTCAGTCAGCATTCAGTTTAATTACACAATAGTTGCTAACTGAGAGAAATGTGCTCTGTGATCAGCTACATCACACAGTCCTGACACACAGCTCAATAGGGCCTTCAGGAACAATACAGCCAGTCTCATCGACCATCTCTCCAAAGCATCCAGGAGTATCATTTAGCCAAGAGTGATAATTAGATGCAGAATTTACTGAAAACTGTCAATGGCAGTGTCAATAGAGGGACTCTCAGCATCCATCATCCGGCGAATCGATGCCAATTTTCAGCTATGAATTCAAGAAAATGATAGCTTTCAAATAAATGGCCAGAGAATGAAACGCGAGTCTCCTCTGGGAGGAATGAAACAGCTCAATTTCCCCCCTCTTGGAGTCGCTACACGGCCACCTCGCTCAATGGAAAAGGTCGTAGAACGTAACGTCGGGAATGTCTCCCAAACAAGATGTAGAACATCCGAGGGACGTGACAGGCAGGCCCAGGCCGGCCTAACATACAGCGGGCCTGAATATATCTCCATCCTGACAGATTTAAGGGCAGGGTCAGCAGGTGCTAGCCTCAGCAGGAATTGAAGGTCAACGACACGGTCTGGACATTAAAAATAAATGTAACTGTCGCGTCACAAAGAGCAAATGAACAGAGTGTGATGTTGGGGGTAATCTTAAGAGGGGCATAAAGATCAGTGAGGCCCGGCTTTCAGCGAGAAAATGAGAAGCACTTAGCCAATAACGAGAGCCTAATGAGGATTCCTTTAACTGCGAGCACTCGCTCTTTGATTGAAAAAACATTTGTCTTACAGTAAAATTCTGATTCGTGTGTCATTTCTATTGTGGATGTGGGCTCAGTAATAACCGCATAAATCAGTTCATTCCAAGTTAGTGGAATGAGACTTGCTAAAATAACATCATATTGCATTTGAACGATCAAATTATGTGGTAATCCTGTCCTTTCCACTCAATGCAACAGTGTTTTAAGCATGAGCATTTTATAGTTTGGGGGGGTGTGTGTGAGCTTTGGCAAAGACGCTGCACTTCATTTTGTCATGACGGGCAAAACTCTCACTGTGCAAGTACTTTTCCAGTTACAAAGCTCTCGATTCACTCTACAGCTGACTAAACTACTACCTGATAATACAAGTGAAATACTAAACGCGTACATAAAGCGGCAGCATACGGATATCTTCCATATAGTGCACGAATATGTCATTTATGACTATTCATACACCGTTCCTTCTGACTGGGGATACTGAAAGAGGCTGAAACCTAGTGAGCTGCCTTGCTGTCTACTATATAGTCAACATAATTACACTTTCATAAAAATACAGTTTTTCACATAAAGCTCAAGGGAGACTGAACAAAATCTATTTCAATGAAGTTTGGTGTTGGAGTTAGCATGATGCTAAGCTAAAAACATGATATTCTAACAATCAAATTACATAGCACACATAGATATTTCATAGTTTTATCAATAGTTTCCTTAATAAATGATATTAAGTAGGCCTATAATCAACAGTTTTTAACATATAATTGCAATTCATCATTATGGAATTGCCTTCTTCACAAGGAATACTGAGGCTCATTTGGAATTTGGCTAAAAGTAGATACACAAAAAAAGTCTGGGGTCAGTACAGCTTTTGGCCAACACAAATTCTCACTATTAACTAGTTGGTTATTAAAATGAATATTATCAGGATTATGGCTGTTTATTAGTATTTATAGACCATTTCGCAAGATGTAAACAGCACTGGTCCAGAAACACTTCCTGTTTCAGTTTGTAACTGTTTTCTTTATTTCACGTGTAAAGAAAACATCTTAAAGATGTTTGTTTAACTTTTTGATTCAGTTATAAATGTTCTGTTGGTTGTATTTTATCCCAGCTTTTATGTACTGTTAAAAACTTGAAACAGGAAGTGCTTCTGGACCAGTTTTGTTTACATCTTGCAAAATGGTCTATAAACCACATACAAATGCCTTTATCTGCATGACAATATTCTACATCCCAAATACCTAAACTTGACCACTACCTTACTAACTATAAATATAATAATTATAACTATATATAACTATAAATAATTAGTAATTAGGAGTCTATTGAGGCATAAATTGTGGTTAATATTTAGTTAATTGTTAGAACTGGAACTTAAACTAAAGTGTCCCCAGATTTGTTTTTAAAGAAATTCATATTTTTATTTAGCATGCATGCTTCTTAAAAGGCACTGTAATTATTTGAATTTGCCTTGGCTAACTACACTCTAAAAAATGCTGGGTTGTTTTAACCCAATTTTGGGTCAAATATGGACAAACCTGAAATGTTGGGTTAAAAATGTAATGTAAAAATTTAACCCAACGGCTGGGTTAGTCCATATTTGACCCAAAGTTGGGTTAAAACAACCCAGCATTTTTTAGAGTGTATAAGATGCCTTTAGTTGCAATCTACATATGAAGAGTTCAGATGCAAAAGCCTCTAAATGCCATTTGAAATTTTCTTCTAAAATGATCATTTTTATCAAACTTGTATATTTAAGTTCAGTAATTTCACTTAAATGGCAATGAAGATTACCTATTAATTGTCATTTAAGTGAAATTACTGAACTTAAATATACAAGCTAGATAAAAATGGTCATTTTAGAAGAAAATTTCAAATGGCATTTAGAGGCTTTTGCATCTGAACTCTTCATATGTAGCGCTCTAGGTTTTGGAACACAGCCCGAGCCTCTTGTTTTCTGTAGATTGACGTTAAAGTGTGAGAACGTGACCCGTACGAAGCTAAACTCTTATTAGAGCGTGGCTCCTAATGACATGACGAGCAGACAGCTTTTTTATGACCTCAGTCTCAACTAGGCTTAAACTCCGTTCCTCAGGGTGACAAAGAATGAGTGTTCCAAGAAGAGGATTCATCAGGAGCCAGAGAGGAATCATATTTAATCTCCCCTGACGGCAAACTTGCCATCAGCTTTCCACTGACAGTGGCAAAGGAAAATGATTTGGGCAGATCAATCACTTGACTCATTGGTGGCTAGTCTCGGATCCTGCATGCTTAAAAGGCACTGCTGACAGACGCACTCCAACCGCCTGATTAAAGGCCCGCGTCGTCTTGCTAACCTTTCATTTGAGGGATGATTGTCGCTGAGTGACAAATACTTCTCTGTTGCGGTTCAAGGCGAGGATATTGGCATTCAGATTCGCCAGGCGCTCTCAGGAACAGATGTCACAGTTGGCAAGGAAGCCTGACAGCAACAGCAGGTACGGTGGAGCTCGAACGGCTGAAAGACATGTGCTCCTGGCCCTGACGGTGACAACACTCACAACAAGTACATGTTTTTTTTTTTGTTTTTTTCATCTCACTGCCGGTTTTCACCCCTTTTTGCTTTGCAATTACCATCAAAACATCTGCTTGTGCCTTCACCTTGACCCGCCTTTCATTTGGTCTGTGTGACTGTAGGAGTAACAGTGTGAGAGGGGTGTGAGGAGCGTGTCCTCTCCACCCGGGGCTGAGACAGGAGTGAACACATGTCCCACCCACCGCTGGGTTAAGAAATCCCTCCGCTAGCTCTGCGGTTGATGCACTAATGTCATCTCTGCTGGCAGCCATGTAAAAGGGAAGTAGTGGTAACAGATAGGATATCAAAGTCAATACGCCTGTTGTGCTAAGCCCAATCCCACTGTCCCATTTGAGCTGGCAGCTCTACGAGAGCCGAGCACCGCCATGAGACGCTTTCCCCTTACACGTAACTCGATATGCCAGATAAAGAGAGGGGAAGAAAAAAAATGTAGCACATGGATGCTGACACTGAGTGCTTTTGGGGTATGTATGTTAAAGACTCAGGCATAAAATATTAATCATCCATGTTTCGTGAAAACACAGCACTAATGCAGTGAGTTGCAAATGTCAAAGAGCACATTTAAAATGCTAACTTTGAAATAAGTTTTTCGAATTTTTTAAAATCCTAAAATTTAAAAAGAAATGGACAACGTATTTAGGTTTCTGCGCTATGTTACTATAATGAAGTAAGAATCTGGGATTGGTGTTAGGGTTTCAGTTGTACATTTCACACAATTTGTTAAAGGATTAGTTCACTTTTGAAAAAACTTTAGCTGATAATTTACTCAGCCCCATGTCATCCAAGATGTCCATGTCTTTCTTTCCTCAGTCGAAAAGAAATTAAGGTTTTTGATGAAAACATTCCAGGATTTTTCTCCATATAATGGGTTTACATGGGAACCAGACGGTCCAAGGTCGAAAAGACAGTTAATAACAGTTTCAGATGCAGCTTCAAATGTCTTTAAACGAAACCAGACGATGAATAAGGGTCTTATCATGCGAAACGATCGGTTATTTCAAAACTTATTCCAAAAATGTATCTTTTCTAAGGACAAATGCAAGCCTTGCTCTATTCTGTGAGGCGCGTTTGTAACGTCACGTAATACGTAATTACGTACAAAAGGTCACGGGCGACGTAGCCGGAAGTACAGAATCAAAATCGTCCGACATCGTTGTTTTACCTTTTAATTCCTTGTTTTGTAAACGGCGTTTGAGTTAGTTTGCATGTTCAACCTATGCGTCCAACTTGTAAACACTGACTCTGTACTTTCGGCTACGTCGCCCGTGACCTTTTGAACGTAATTACGTATTACGTGACGTTACAAACGCGCCTCACAGAATAGAGTAAGGCTTGCATTTGTCCTTAGAAAAGTTACATTTTTGGAATAAGTTTTGAAATAACCGATCGTTTCGCATGATAAGACCCTTATTCATCGTCTGGTGTCGTTTAAAGACATTTGAAGCTGCGTCTGAAACTGTTAACTGTCTTTTGGACCTTGGACCGTCTGGTTCCCATGTAAGTCCATTATATGGAGAAAAATCCTGGAATGTTTTCATCAAAAACCTTAATTTCTTTTCGACTGAGGAAAGAAAGACATGGACATCTTGGATGACATGGGGGTGAGTAAATTATCAGCAAAAGTTTTTTTCAAAAGTGAACTAATCCTTTAATTCTAATTTATGGTGGGGAAAAAAAGTAGTATTAAAAAATGCAAAATTAAAGCATTTCCATAAGTGGTCTCAAGCTTCTTTGCCAAAGTGAAACATTTAATGCACTTTCCACATCGTATCCACACAAATTCACATCTCCAAAATAATAGTTTATGTAGATTACTCTGCTTAAACAAGAAAATGATAAAAATTTCAGAGCATAGGCCTACCTTATAGACTTCAGATATTTTCCAGCTAATTAATGGCAGTTCAGAACTTTGGTCACAAGCACCTGTGATGTAAATCCAGGCCTCTTTAAAGCTGCCAGTCAATTAACACATTCAGAGGAAAAATAACACTTCGACGACAAAGCAAAGTTGAACACCTATTTATTACTTAAACACATTTTTGGCTCAAATAAACTCCACTCCTAACCCTCCACTTGCGTTGAGTGGGCGTGGGTGTGGGTGTTTAGAATGTCAAAAATTGAGTTGTTGTCAAAAAAAAGACACTACAAACTTTTTGAACAGTCTCAAAAATGCAAACCAGACTTTTCGAAATAACTTTTCTGGCCAGTGCAAAGTCTGTCTAAATTAAGATTTAATTTGGGAAGAGATGCAGACCTGCTATAGAACAAGGAACCAGATGTTAAGAATCCAAATGTCATGTTGTTTTTTAATATGGTAAATGGGGTAACTGTTGAAATAACATGAACAATAATTTGAGTGTACAAGCTGCTCTATTACTTTGAGTTTCGGCCAAGAAGCTTCAGTTGGGGACGTGACTAGCACTAGCGCAACATTTGTCAGTGGTTGACAATCAATTTTTTTCAAATTAAACACCTTCTCATGAAACATTTGCTCATGTTCTCATCAAGCAGAAAGACTCCTAAGGATTAGCTTGGAGTTTCTACACTTAAACATTTAATATTACCCAAAATAGTTAGTCTTTTCAGAGCCTGAGAAATGTTTATAACACTGAAGCACATACTTTAAGTGCCACAGAATCATCATTAAATTAACTAGGGTTGCTTTTATGAAGGTCAGCAGTACTGAAACAAATGCCAGTTAGAAACTTTCAGCTCGAGAGATATAACGCACACACACTTTCTACACTTGCAAACATGCACTAGCACATTTTCCTCGTGGCACGACGAGAAATGTCTGCCAATCATTTTGAACAAGAGGGTAGTCATACCATCTTATCAGTGTCAATCACTGCATTGAGCAGCTCCCATGATTCCCTGCATAGCTGCCTCAAAAAGGAAGTGCACAGATTTGGACATCCCATCCAGCAAAAAAAAAAAAAAAAAAAAAAAAAAAAAAACAGCTCAGGTGATAAAGGTACTTATAACCCTACATATATTTATGGATACCATTAAAAACAAAACCGCTATAAAGAAAATAGCTGACTGTGGAGTAAAAAAGCCCGAAGGACCCAATTTCCTCCTGAAGTACCTGATGGACACAGTGACAAGCAGATTGCTTTCCAGCACCAATTTTTGGAGCATGTGAAAAATGGGGCCGCATGCTGGTATGTGGTCCAAGATGACTCATAAATCTTCCTTTATCTCCTCTGTGGTGTTAGCAGAAAAGGATGAGTTGCTTTTTTTCCATCTCATTCACATGTCTATCTGTCTGTTATCCATGCCCTTGAGCAAAGATTACTGATGCCCTGCCTTTGATATATGACACATCTCACAGTGCAGCTTTTCATCCAGTGAATTAACCCAGAAAAAAAAAAAATGCAAACCTGACTGCCATCGGCTCCCAGCCTTCCTAGCCATTCTTTTGTGCTCCCGAAACCCCCCCACCTTCCTGATATTGAGCAGACGGGGCAGAGAGCATTATGGGTACACAAGTTTGGTGGCAAATTGTTTATCTGACCTCTGCACATCTCTGCATTTTATAATCTACTATGTGTCGTTCCTGTGTCATCCTCACAACAAATTGAGCCTGTCAGTCGTGGGTTGGATTTCATTTTCCTTTTTTTACCCCCCAGCGGTGAGACGCTAAGAGGGTGGAGCCACAAAAAAAAAAACAGCATACACTCTTAAAAGAAAAGGTTCTATATAGAACCTTAAAAGGTTCTAAAGCACTACGTATTTGGAACCCCTAAAATTTTCTATATCAAAATTCAAGATATGGGGGTTAGAAAATGTATATTTATATCATTTTATGTAGTTAATCAATATACCACGAAGAGTGCCATTTCAGTTTTTCTCCTCCAAAAATCAGCATGATTAAAATGTGATATTAAATTTAATAAACAATAATTTAATTACAACTAAAAAATATTGGAGAATAATGTAATATATGAATGAAAAATAGCCTATAAAGAACCTTTGTGCCAAACGGGTTCTTTCTTGTTATTATAGAACCTTTTTTAGCATAAAATGTCATTTGGAGTTGAGTAAAGAACCCTATGCTACATATATAGAACTTTTTTTTACATATTTTTTCTAAGAGTGTAGGGTAGTAGAACAGTTTCATAAAAACAACATATGGACAAAATGTTTGTGTGAAATCAAAAAAAAACAAATCATGATTCATCAACTTTTGTACAAACATTTATTCTTAATTTATTCAATAAAAGTATGATATTCTCAGTGGCCTTATAAACACGTTAAGATGAAATTTTAGATATTTAATCTTTATACTGTATATCTCATCATATACAGTAAAATATAAAGGAAATATGTGCTATAGCTTGAGCTGTGAAGTTCCTCTGCATAAAAATGTACAGCTGGCTAATGAGAGGTCTGTAACGTGGGTCTATTTAAGGGTGTTTACACTTGTGGCTAGATTCTCTTAGTCCAAAAAACAAAATTATACATTTAGTCTTAGTTCACTAAGCATTCACACTAGGGGTCGGAATGAACATCAATTTTATGATTTGATTTTGATTAAAAAAAGACTCAATTTGCTTCAATCATTTCGATATTGATTATTCGGGCCTACATCTGATACAGTACATGCCAAATTAAAAAAAAAAAATCTTTCAACCACTGATCAATCTAGAATGATCATGCCATTATATAGATAAGTGCTCTCAGCAGCATAATGCTGTATGCTGCACACTTATTCTAATAAACCACACCTAACAAAGCAATCACAGCAAGAGTTCGTTTTAATTGAATTAAACCTGCCAAGAGTGAACACACCTTTGACTTGTTTTGAGGATGACATACTTGAAGATCTTGCTGCATGTGCTCTCAGGTGACAGGCTTCTTTAGAGAGTGTTTGCTGAGAGTGATAAAGGGCTGTAAAGAAACCTTTGTGCACAAAAGTCCTTATTTGGAGATGGTTTGGGAGTGTTTCACGCAAATACTAAGCTTAGGCATGTGGTCACACATTTAGAAAAATCCAAATTTCTTAACATTAAAACAAGGTTAAGAACAAATTCATGTGCGTACGCAGATGTTGTGAATTAGACTTTCCTGTGCATATAAATGCGAACAACCCCCAAAGTGATAGTGAATGTGATCCAATACATCTTCCCTTAAATAACTTATTTTTTGTTTTGCAATTACGCTATAAATGTATTCCTAAAATTAGCTGTTGAATGAGACAACCTACATAAAACTAGTTAAGAACTGAGCACTGTCTTTAGCTTTAAAAAGCAGCACATGATGTAACGTAGTAAAGCTCCAGTCACAATTATGTTTCACTGTTTGACAAATGGAACTACTGTCTACTTGTACCTTAAAAAGACTATGAAATAATATATTAACCAATTACTAGAGTGCCTGAGTAGCTTTCATTAAAAAGAAATATTATTTCTTCCTTAGAGCAAGACTTCATTAACCCTATTCTAATCCCGTATTTACATTTAAAGGCTTAAATGAAGCTAAATAAAATGCTTGAAGCTCAGACGAACTATATATTTTAATATAGCGCAAATCATTACGAAAGTTATCAAAGAAGTCATAAATAAAACATCAGGCCACTAGAAAAGTGCAGCAATCCATTATCATAATGGAACTGCCCATGATCTATTTCATTAACATGCAGTCTTCAACCCAAATAAATGTATGCTTTGCCCTATGAGAGCAAATCCATTTACAGGACAGCAAATGTTAATATCCTGTAGCCCACAGTATAAGCATGATGCATCAGCATCAACAGAGACCTCTGCCTTATCCCACAAACTGCTGTCAAGGTATAAAAAAAGGAGCCCATGCTAAACTGCACATATTAGCCGAGCAATGCATGATAGCTTTATATTAGCATAAGCTGCTAGAATTTGACTGAGCTGAATTACTAGAATAACTCCTGTAGTACAATCTAGTGGAGAGCAGTGTCAAAATGTTGTTTTGCTCAACCCAAAACTAATGATACTCCAGTGTATTGTTCCACTAATCTGAACCCTGTATCCGTGTCTTGCTACTGCGCTATTAGCATCAACACCACTGAGTTCAACTACACTGCTTAGCACTTAGCAGCACATTAATGGCTTCATAACATGATTTTTTCCCACATTTACATTCCTGTTTAACGTTTAAGGTTGGTTAGTTGTTGTTGTTTTAAGTTTTATTCAGCAAGGATGCATTCAATTTATTAAAAGAGGAGACATTTAGAAAGTTACAAAATAACTATTTCTGTCTGAATTCCAGCAGCACTTATTTGCAAAAAAAGGTCTAAATTAATAAGTTGTGCCAGGCAGCAAAACAACAAAAATTACTTTAGTTAGCCCAAAAATGATCATTATTAATATTTTTTTTGATTAATAAATAACATCATACCTGACCCTGATACTATTTCTGTGCTCAGACACTAGTTTTTAAATTAATCTTCATTCAAATAGGATTCCAGCATTACATATTTGTCAAAAAGGTATATATATATATATATATATATATATATATATATATACTGTATATTGTGTGTATTTTGTTAAAGCACAATAAGCAGGGAAAAAGAAAGCAGCTTTATGTGCGTACACTTTGAGTGTGAGCACAAAATCTGCGAGTCAAATTATGCGCAAATTATGCCTGTAACACCAACAATATTCATTTGGCGCGAATGAAACAAGTGAGTGAGGAGAGGCGGGTTTGCGTGTCAACTCACTGCCGAAAAGATGAGAGAGCGAGAAAGCACAGCTGGCATGGAAAATGAGTATTGGAAGCATTTCAGATATTTCATTATCGAAATGTGTAGAACAATCGATATTTTGACAAAACTACATTGCACTATGTATATTATTTCAGATGTCTAAAATTGAAAATGTAAATTTTATATATAAAATTCAACCCACTAAAGCAGTTAGTAGGAGTGACTGCGTTACACGCCACTGCTGAAATCCACCCGCATCTGACGGGTGTTAATGTCAAGTCCTGTATACATACATACACACAGTCAGTATTCAACTAACGTTCCACAAAGTTGTTTTTTTTTCCTTTTTCGACTGAGAAACTAGTCCCATCCGTTTAGCATGAACAAACTGTACAAGTGTCAAAAGTTTGACCCACAAACAAAACATTGTTTCCAACTACATTCATTAAATTCCATCATCAAATCAGTCCGCAATCTCATATTTCTTTTTTAGAAGTGGACATAACCCATCATCTGGCTCACCACGGCTCCCAAAACCAATTTACCATCATCGTCTGTACAACTGGCAATTTAACAACTTATTACATTTGTTATATTGAGCTCCATCTGGCCAGGGTCATTTGCCTTTTTAATTCAGTTGTCTTCTGCTCTCTAATTTCACATTTACAAATGGTGTCGACCACAGCACCAAGCTGCACCCCGTCAGCTGTGGGAAATATATTTTCATACGAATATGCCAGCAGTCCACGGCCATAAATTTGTCAGGCGGTGTTATTAATAGATAGTAACAGATGTTTACTGATTGTTGATTACCAGTCATGTTGACCAGAGAAATCTGTTCATAAATGGAGCGGAATTTATCGCGCGGCTCGACGCAGTCCTCTTCTCTTTGGCAGGACACGCTGCACTGCCAACACGTGTAGAGCGACAAACTTGCCCATTTTTTTCCCCCTCAAAGGTACAGAGGCATATGTTCCGCCGCTGAGAATGACACGGGCATGCCGAGGACACAACGCCACCGTTTATGACTTATTTGTGCGCAGAGCGAGAGGAAACAACTGTTTGGCCACTGACACCTCGTCTTGCAAAACAAATAGTTGGGGAATTATGGCATGCCAGTCACTTGCCACTCACTATCAATGACTGTGGGAAGCACTGTGATTAATCTTTCAGCAAACAGGACGGCCTGTTCGACTGGGTCGCGGCATGCCAAAACTCTCATGCGCAAGGACGGCGAGGTAGGTACGTGCTACACATGCACGAAGGGCTCGCACGCTATTTCAAAGTCACGGACGTTGTCGCTTTAAGAGATGGAGCTCGTAGCTGTCATGCGAGCGACTCATTTGGTGACCTTAATCTCAAGTTCACACAGACAGATAATAAATAAGCGGAGGAAGATGAGGAGCGGGAGCAGAGATATATTAATGTGGTAAAGTGATAGCGCACAGACAGGAATTGAGACCTTCAGCCGGGGGCCAAGCGAGGCGTACTCCTTTAAAACAGACAGAAAAAGGAACAAACACATAACCAAACGTGCGAGACGTATAAAACGTCCAAACGGCAGTACCGAGACAGACAGCCTCTTGAGAGAGCGATCATTTCTGCACACAACTCCTATTTACAACCGCGACACACTCACAGGGAGCTCTGGACAACAAGCTGCAAACACTGACAAGTTATAAAACTTTAAGGGAGCTGTAAATAGCTCTGTCATTCCATCTCCAGTGTTATATTACCAGGACGCATTTATCCAGCAGGCGCTAAATCTTTATTCTTCCCAAAAAAGGCAGTGGGAGACAACAAATAAATAGCGAACGTATGACTAGTTAATCAAATGAGCAAAATGTGCATCACAGGGGACGGCCGTAAATATTGACAACTGCCGTTTTCAGATTCAAGGAATCGAGAGAGAGAGAGAGAGATTGTTCGCTATTGCTTTCCTTTCACTGTTATGTTTATGTCAGTCCCTGGAAACGGTTTGCATCCTGCAATAAATTTTTACAGTTGCTTCACCTGCCTGATATCCTTCAGCCATTTCCTTCAGATGCTGTCAAACACGCCAACTATAATATATGGCCCTTCCAATGAGAACAGCTGTAGCCATTCTCTCCGCTGCCTCTTGTACCTCGTCCTGCATGAAATAATATATCAAGATTAATTGATTTCCTGTCACTCTCAGAGAAAAGAAAATTAATTTTCATGTATCTTTTCCCTCAACCTAGCATATGAATTTTGAACATGGCAAGTAATTTAAGTTTTTTAATTATTCATGAGAGCAAAGGGAGAAAAAAAAAAAACAAAAAAAACATGATGGAGTGGGCTGCTCATAGCCCGAAGGCCGTGGTTCAAGTTTGAGTCCGTGCCTAGACAACGCTCCCTAATGCGTCTATTAATAATTGATGTATTTACATATATCTCAGTTCAAATCTGATTCCATTCAGAAAGACCTGAGAGTGCAGGATCAGCAGCCAGCGGTTAGACCCATGTGACTGCTCTGTTAGGCTTACGGGGGAGTGATATGCTCGGCAGCCATTTTGAAACATCCTTCAAAGGGGCCTATGTGAGAAGAAGCACAGGCCTGTTCACTCCAATTACCCAGCATTAAACATAAGAGTAGTGGTTAAGACTATAAATATGTAAATGGTGCAATATTATGAACTAAATGTCTGGTAGTAACACACAGTAAGGTTGTTACAATACTTTTCTCTTATGGTATGATACCTCCCATTTTATTTGTATGTGTTATTATAGCAAGGATAATAATAGTTATGTCATGGCCCTTTAATAAGACAGAAGAATACAATTTGGATCAAAATATTAATAATAATAATAATAATAATGTATTATTATTATTTCTGAATGTATTTTATCAAGAATAATAATAATAATATGGGCCATAATTATTATTATCATTAATCCTGATGAAATACATTCAGATATAAAAATAACAATTAATTATTATTATTGTTATTTCTGATAAAATACATTCAGATATAAAAATTATTAATTATTATTATTGTTATTTTTGATCAAATACATTCAGATATAATAATAATAATAATAATAATGTCATTATTATTATTATAATTATTAAAACATGACTCTTCTGTCTTATTACACTCAGCAATGCAAGACAAGTTTCCTTTGCAATAAAATAAGCAAAAAAAGCTAAATTGTTAAAATGTGTGGTCCCACTGACATCACAGCATTTTCAAACTATGTGCAGCATGTCAATAATTTTTATATTTCAGGGGTTTCTTGATTCTAAGTGCACCAAACATACCCAGCAAACCAAACTCATAATAATCTACATTAAATGCATATAATAAAATACATCCTGATATTCCACTGGTACTATTTCTTAAAGGAGTAGTTCACTTTATAAAAATAAAAAAATAAAAAATAAAAAACTTTTGCTGATAATTTACTCACCCCATGTCATCCAAGATTTCCATGTCTTTCTTTCTTCAGTCGAAAAGAAATTAAGGTTTTTGATGAAAACATTTCAGGATTTTCTCCATATAATGGACTTTAATGGGAACCAAATGGTTCAAGGTCCAAAAGACAGTTTCAGTGCAAACTGTTCAACAGGCTTTAAACGATTCAAGACAAGTAAATTATCAGCAAAAGTTTGTTTTTTTTTTAAGTGAACTACTCCTTTAATCGTTGGTCTATACATGCATCAGATCGACATCTTTAGCCATTTGTTTGCTGTTTTACCATATTAATAGTTTGAATGATTTTGAGGCTTAGATCCCTATATTCGTACCATATAGCAACCATGCTACATTACGCCACTTGACAAGCAGAGATGTGTTAATATAAAATCGCATTGCGTAAGTTTTTTTTGAAACCCCCAGCATGCCTGTGGATGATTGTGAAACTCCCAGGGGTGCCTAAGTAAAATACCAGCTGCTGCATAAGCAAAGAGTTTGAAAGTGCAGGCCCAAGCGGAGGATGCCATCTCCCCGCTGCCGGAGCCCTTTAGAAGACCTGTCAGCCAGCAGGCCAGAGATTGATGCGTGAGCCGTGTACTGCTCCACAGCACTACATGTGACATGACAACCATGATGAATGGGAGCCAATTATATTCAGGAATGGGCTGTTTTTTTCTAATACGCTGCCACCAATCACCAGCATGCGATCTGCTGAGGAGGGCATGCCTTAGGAAAATAAACCCCTGGAAAAGTTCACAAACAAGTAACCTGGAGAACGTTCGGCTTTCAACTTCACAGACTCGACACAGGACGGCTCGAATCGAATGGCAGGAACTGATAAGCAATAGTCAAACTGCTGGAGCAAACTATGTTTGACCCTTGTTTCGCCTGGCACTGTGGTTAGCATGAAGCTAATTACAGAGCAGTGTGTATTTCAATCTTCTTAATGTCACAAATGCGGGACTAGTTCAATTGGTCTGTCTAGCGAGAGGGTCTAATTATTGTGAAAAAAGTCTAATTAGCATTTAGTGGAACACCAAAACAACCGTGGCAAAAAATGTACTAATTCTCCCATAAACAGCGTTCACAGTGTGCAATCAAGCTGCTTTGCAACACAATGAGAATTAATGGCATCGCACCACAATGGTAAATCCTACAACTCCTGCTGAGAGCGTTAAATCATTTCTCACTGCACACAGACTGTTCCCATCAACCGCAATTCCCAGGAATCCTAATAAGCATATCTTTCCCATTAATATCATACAGCCCCAATTATCTGCAATTTCAGAATATGCTTTGGCAAATAATTAGCTCGATGACCCTTAGGATATGGGGGAAACAGCGCTGTGGGGTTGCACAAAACTTGGCCTTTTGTGTTGAGCCGATATGCTCCATAAAGCAGGCCTCGCATCTGATCGCTGATTGCAGAGAGTCGTTTGAGTTGAATTGATGCAAATTGTGCTTATACACACACACAATGGAAAGAACGAAGATTAACAAAACGTCTGAATTTATGTAAGCAATCACTTATTGTTAATGGTTTTCTTTTCACCGATCTCCGCATGTGGACGGATTCCGCTGACCCCAGCTGGAAAACGTGGAGGATAGCCCGACGACATTTAGACCCGTGTGAGTAGTGGAACGGATGGGGAGAAAAAGCACAAGCCTCATTTGCTTCTTCAACACATGGCATTTATTGTCGTCTACTGATAGATTATTTACTTTCTTTGTCATCTGGAGTTAATGTTCCTTGTCTCGGTAACAAAAACAGTTTAGAAAGGCAACTTCCACAAGTCAAACTCTGTAGTTTCCCAGACCGCTCTCTGCTATCTATCTCCATTCAAACACTCTCTATTTATTTTGGATAACTTAAACAACTTTTGTTATGTCAGCCCTATGCTGGCACAGACCACAGCAGAAGATTCATCACTATAATACTTAAAAGGAAGAAAAAGGAAAGAGGGAGGAATGCCGGGCTAAACAAACCAAAAGGAGATAACAGGAAAGTTAGTCTTAAAGGGAGAGGTCACCTACAAAAAAAATGTCATGTCATTGCTCTATGTAACAAAAAAATAAGACATTTAAAAAAAAATGTTTACAGAGTTTTCTATATCATGAAAGTCAATGGGGTCCAAAATAACACTGGGGAGAAAAAAAAAATATTTAAAAAATTGTCCTTTTTTTGTTTCACAGAAGACAGAAAGTTTTACAAGTATGGACGTTAGGGTGAGTAAATAATGTCCAATTTAATTTTTAAGGTGAACAATTCGTTTCAGTAAAGATTTAAATTTCAGACATATGACAGCATGTAACTTGTTGATCTTAACCCTCAAGCTGTCTGAAAAGGCGAGAGTTAATGATAAAATATTATATTCTCTGATCATCTCTTCTGTATTCATCTAAGAATGTGAGAAAAGCTAAAACAGTTTTTTTGCGGTGAAAACTTCAGATGCATACTAAACAGGGGTCCTAATCAGTGGCCTTCTTCAAAAGACAACTTAGAACCCAAAGAAATATCAATTGAAACCTTAAGCTGGAAGACCTTCACTCTTAAAAGGAAAGGTTCTATATAGAACCTTAAAAGGTTCTAAAGCGCTACGTATTTGGAACCCCTAAAATGCAATGCATGTGAGTGATCACAAAATTCAAGATATGTGGGATAAAAAATGTAATTAATCAATATCACACAGAGTGCCATTTCATTTTGTATCCTCTAAAATCAGCATGATTAAAATGTGATATTAAGTTACAGCAGTTTAATAAACAATAATTTAATTACACACTACAAAATGTTGCAGAATAATGTAATATATGAACGAATAATAGCCTTTGTGCCAAAAGGGTTCTTTCTTATAGACCATTTTTTAGCATTAAATGTCCTTTGGAGTTGAGTAAAGAACCCTATGCATCATATATAGAACCCTATTTTCTAAGAGTAAACTACCATACTCACTGTTTAATGTGTTTGAGTGGCCTTCCCAGTTACTATATACAATTATATATGAATGTATCTGAAGGCACTGGTGTGAATAATATTCACTTAGCAGGCTTAGATGTTGTAGATTTATTGTTCTCCACTTTCAGGATATCAATGAGAATCATTTAAAATCTAGTGCAATGGCACAGAGGCCAGAACAAGAGGCTGCATCACGAACCGCAAGTAAATTATTTCATAATGCCTTGTCTGTAAAATGACACATGTTTTTGTTTTTTGATCATTCAACATGTGCTAGGAGAGATATTCGATTGGAGCTCTTGAAACAATGAATGCCCTGATCCAAAGAGTCTGAAGTGGAGGAGATGGAGCAGCTGTAATGCACATCCAAAAAGACATGGCCTTAGTTAGCTCGACAATGAGCCTGAATTTCCTTAGGAGTCCAATAAAATGTTGAAATTTTCCTAATGGACACTCTCCAAGCACCCCGTCACTGTACTGACATCATCTCTCCCGTGCCATCTAACTTGTTCTTTCTCTTGCACTAGTGCAGAAAACACATTATTTGCATAATGTGCGTGTGTGAGTGTATGTGTGTGAGGGCGTTTGTTATGTTTTTATCAGCGCTACACTTTGTCATAAATCAAAGTGATATGGTCTGACAAACAATCCAATATCCAAGGTTAAGAAAACAAACAGAGGATAAATCACCCCAGTGTCATGTTCAATTTTTACAACAGCATTAAGCAGCAATAACCCTAACAGGAGCTAAATTGTTATAAGAACACTATACAATCAACTGTACTCCAGGAAGACATACGTCGTCAGTGAGAAACAACTATCATATTCCCCTCTGTGTCCCACCGCTGGCAGAGCCTCTCAGCACTGTGCAGATAACACTTCTCATAACATCAGCAACATAGCTGACTACTACTACTACCAGAACTATAACTGTGTGTGCCTCAATGAAAGCGGTACAATAATATGGCGATTAAACTGACTTGTTTTACTGCACACCTCCCAGCCAATCAGAATTGAGTACTCAAAAAGACCAAAGTATAAAAAATATATCTGTCTAAATACTTTAGCCGGCCACTGTATCTGGGTACAACATCTGAGGAAAAGAGAATAGTTAAATTAATTCTAGATTTATCATAACTCAAAGTTTATAGGAATCATGAATCCAAAAAAGTCCCCAATGTTTATGATTTGTGTAATATACAAGATGAGTAGCATAACTGAAAGAACATACGCTATCCAAGAAACCGGTCAGTGATTAAACAAACACTTTATAATCTTGTCATGTTTACATATTATGATTCACCTCTAAAAACAGATCATTTCTGTCTCGTTGCCCAGACTGTGTAATGTGTGGATGATGTGACACTATTTATGTGCTCAGAGTATCATGCATAAATGGATAACCAAAAAGTATCTGTAAATATGAACATATTGTGGATTTATGCACAGTAGGAAATGTAATCTCAATCAGTGCAGTGAACTATACATCAAAATGCTCAAATGGCTTGAAATGAAAAAGCAAAAATACACTCTAATTTTCAGGGATTAGTTATGGTTAAATAGTTAACATTTCTTAAAGCCATTAAAAGTAGTAGTTAGTATAACTTTTTAAAAGGTTTTATAAAGTTGTTATGTGAGACAATCCACAATTTAAAATTTTTAAATAATTTTTAAGTGTAAATTTGCAACACAAATTTTACTGCATAAAATCTAAAAGGTTAGATCTATCATCATTTACTCAACCTTATGTCGTTCCAAACCAGTAAGACTTTTGATCGTCTTTGAAACGCAAATGAATGTCAAAAGTCGAAGAATATTTAATTTAAAAATTATATATATATATATATATATATATATATATATATGAAGAGTTGATGCAAAAGCCTCTAAGTGCCATTTAAAATTTTCTTCTAGAATGATAATTTTTTATCAAGCATTTATATTTAAGTTTTTAAGTAATTTCACTTAAATGGCTATGCAGATTACCTATTAATTGATTAATTGATATTTAAGTGAAATTACTGAACTTAAATATACAAGCTTGAAATAAAAAGATCATTTTTTTCATTCTATTTTTTCATTCTAGAATGATTTTTTTTATTCATTCTAGAAAAAAAATCAAATGGCAGTTAGAGGCTTTTGTATCTGAACTCTTCATATATATATATATATATATATATATATATATAGCTTTATTAATGAACTAATCTTATGCACGAGTAATAAGATACAACTATATCATATCTTGTTCGTAAGATTTGTTTGCTAAATTTATATGCTGAAAATGTAAAGCACACAAACGCACACAGACACTCACAAAGAGCTCAAGCTATAAGCAACGCGCTTCACACTGCACGAAGACACAAGCATTTATAACCTTAAAAATGGCTCCTGGGCAGCTGCAGGTATCCAATTATTTGTTACCCAGGAAGCAGTGCTAAATGGAGAGCCTCGATGATTTACTCGCAACCTCTCCTTTTATTAAAACACTTTGTCTTATTGTTTTATTGATTTACAATCCGTCCTACTTTTTTGGCATCTGAAAACAATCAAGCAGCAGAGCAGCAGAATGTTTGGACATTAATCGTTAAAAGACAGTGTTTTATTCCTGGCCAGGGGTTTGCCGCACCAGCTGCTATGCATTCTGGTAAAAGCGAATGATTTATGGCCTCGTCGCCATAACGATGAGGCAGACTCATTAACATATCGACAGCACCCAAGATGGATCATCAGCATTGATTATTTCATGGCCTGTTGATGCCCATTTGTTAAAAAGAGAGAGGAAGGGGAGAGAGGGAGAGGGAGGAGGCGGCACAGCAACGAAAGAGGATTTCTCGCTGTTTTATTACTGTATCTTCAGCACGCTGCCGCAGACAGACAGGCTGACAGGCCTTCTCGCAAGAGCCATCATGGAGCTGTCGAGCTTAAATAAATCAACCATTGACAACTATTAAGCAATCTGCAGTGCTTTGTGGATCTATACACAAAGAGAATGGGTCTCGATGGACAGTGTGACACAAAGCTCCCTCTTTATGACAGTAATAAAACATTCCAGCATTTCTGGGGATGCATTAAACTATCAATGTCATGCTTTCTCCAGAACAGAAAAGTAGACTGTCATTTATGCTATGTTAGATTATAATGATATCTAACTAGCTTCGGTTTTACCACCTGCTATTCGACGGATACTATCTGACTACTGTTTTCATCATGTCTCATTATCAAACACAAGATATCGATCCAACCAGACTCTCATATGTCATGAAACTGACATTTGCTCTCTCTGTGTGCCATTTTAGAGATGTGGCCTTCATTTCTCAAGAATGCACACTCCAAATCTCAAAAGAGTCATTAATGCAATGTAAAAGGGTGTTTCTTTAACTACTATATGGGCACTTTGGGCGCTGTGAAACACCTTGAAACAAATGTGAACATTATGCATTTTGTCTGATTATGTGGAGATTATGTGGTGGAAAGGATGCTCATGGAAATTACATTTCAAATATTTTTGGAAAATGTCCAACTCTTTTTTTTCTTGAAAAGGATAATTTCATGCCTAGCATTTATGTGCTTTAAATACACACAATTATAATATTTGTCACATACTTTGCATATATATATATATGTATATATATATATATATATATATATATATATATATATATAGAGAGAGAGAGAGAGAGAGAGAGAGAGATAGAGAGAGAGAGAGAGAGAGTGCATATTTGGGATTAAATATGGGAAAAGAAAACAAAAAAAGAAATTGTATATAAAAGAAAATGTATATGTGGTGAGCAGGACGAGGACGAGCAAAAAAGTAGGAAGTAGGAATGACAACAGTAAAGGGCGAGAGAGGCCAGGCCTGGATTTATGTTGTGATTTGTTATATGTGACAGCAGTCGTCCGTGAGGGGCTGCTGTCTTTACTTTCATTTTGTATTTGTTTATTTTAGTATTAAAATCTGTTGAACGTTCGCCGATTTCCGCCTCCTCCTTCCCACAGAATCTAACTGCGTTACAATATATTAGATATACAGTATGTATATACATATATTATTCGTCCCCTACGGTATGGTACGGTACGACAGGTGATCCACACTCCAATCCAGAAGGGGGCGAGCGTAGCAATGCAATGCAGTTTGCTACCTGGAAAGAGCTCAGAAGAAGAGACGATTCATAGATATGTTTACATCCATAGATATGTATATAAAGGCTAGATGTGTTACGGCGGAGTTTCTATCATCATCACTGGCGGCCATCTTCTCACAGACAAGCTGACTTAAGATGAGTGGTCAGCATGAACACAAATACCCTTATCTCGTTGAAATCTTGACGGATTTACAAACGGTTTGGTTTCTTACAAACGTTATTTATGTGGCTATAATTATCTAGATGATTATTCATTTATACACTTACTATTCATAAGTATGCAGTGTCATATCTACATCTCTGACGTTTATAACAAACCAAACCATTTGAAAATCGGTAGAAAATTGAGCAAGTTTTGGTTAAATAGTACACACAATGTTACAAGTGAACGAGCTGCCTGTGACAAGATGGCCGCCAGGTGCAGACGACGACATCCATTGGCCAGCTGCGCTGACGACACATCTAGCCTTTAGATACATATCTATGTTTACATCGCTCAACCAGTGTTTCAACTGTGGAAAGATATAAATAATACAGCTTGAGAATAACATCTCATGTAGCATTACATTTACCTCATTAAGTGTCGACAGCAGGTTTGTTCGCTAGAGAAATAAACTCTGGAGAGGAGCATTTCAGAAATGCACTAAATTAGCCTATTCATCATATTTATTTAACCTGTTAGTAATACCTTGATTAATGTATGTTTGAATACATTTGTCGTGAAAACAAGTTATGACAGCCACTGTGTAAATGAGTATATTTCAAAAATGAATTAGAGTAGAAAACATTATATAATTCGATTTCGAAGTTAATGCAAAACTTGCCTTATATGCAATTTAAAGTAAAGTTACATGTTTCTTTGTTTTTTTTTTTTTTTTTTGTTTTTTTTCTTTGAGTGGAGATTATTATATACAAAAATAAAGAGCAACAGAATTTAATAATTTGGGCTCTATGGTTAAAGGTGCAAAACGCAAGTCTCTGAAGTTTTGCAGAACTACGCCCCCTCTGGCAACAAGCGAAACTTCAACCAGAGGTGTGCACACTCAAAATAATAATTAAGTGTACGAAATGTAAAATTAAAAAAAAAAAAATAGAAAATTAAAATAATTTTAAAAATACAAAAAAATAAATAAACAACTCACCCACAGGACATAAAATGTACATGAAGAAACACTCAATAACAAATGTTACAAGTTTTGCAAGTGAAATGACTTCTTTAAAGCGATAAAGTTGCGCAGGTGCATATTCGCAACATTTCTAAGCCAATCACACAGAAGAATGACTCCCTGTCTGCCTCTGCCCTGTCATTCATTTTCCATCTCATTCTGCACGTTGGCCCTGTCAAACTGCCTCGTCAAGGTCAATTGAAGGAAATGATGATATGCAAACACTTGCACAGGCAATTTATCAAACAGCCCCGTTTACGACTCAAAATCATAAGAGGAAAGCTCCTTTTCCCAGACACAATCTGACATTAAGACGGTGCAGCGATTTAGCACGTAGCCACATCTCTCATTACAATTATAGAGTTTCCACAGCGGCGGCGGCTAATTGATGCCCCGATCATTCATTATTGAATGGCAGGCACCTCACTGCTCCAGCTGATTGTTATTCTTTTGGCTGGCTGTCATCGGGGCTTCACTGAAACCGTAACCTTGCTGTGCGAGAGTGTCGCACACCTTTCTAAATCGCCATCCCTGACAAACGGCTGACACGTATTGACCACATAATCTTTAGCGAGGGGTCAGAAAGTGAGAGTAGGCTTTTTAAGATCACGTTACATTTGTATCAATACTCCCGCCTTCCATCGCTTCCCTCGCTGCTTTGTGCTCAAAACACCGTTTAGAGTTGCATATGGAAAGCAGCCTTGTTGGGATCTTCACCCTGATTAAGTAAATGAGAGGAAAAACGCAAAGCAAATTAGGGAAACGGTTGGCCTCCAAATGTCCTTGGTGGAAGCAGTCAAAGTAGTGGGGGAGAGAGCGAGTGTGTGTGACAGAGGGCTGCCCTGCCCCTTGTACAGTATGGACGAGGCCTTTAAATTGCTTCCGTCAGTGGCGCTGAGTAATGAGTGTGATTCTAATCGGAGTTCCTGAGGCCAGCGGTATTAGTCTTCATCTTGGAATGGCCCTCCTTGCCACCCGTGACATCTAATGTAGAGCAGGACCAGGCGTAATGAGAATCCATCCCACAGCCCAACCACTCACTTCTTTTCCCTACACTGCACAGGAAGGGTTTGGTCAGGACTCCAAGGTTATCGGTCCCCTAGCTCTGCCTCCAACCACCATTACATATTCAAGGGCTGGAAAATGACTACTATAGTGTGCTGATCCCAAAAAAGGTGAAACCTACCTTAAAATTAGGGATGCAAACGCTAAAATGTAATTGATGATAATTGGTCCGAACAAAGGTTCTCTGCAAAAATTAGTGGGACAACTTTTCAAGCCCATATTAGGCTATTTTTCTGGGTCAAAGTAATTGTATTACGATTAATAACTTGGTTAATTAACCTATGCAGCTGCTTCTAAAATGTGATCAGTTTTTGAATTTTAGGCCCCGTTTACACGAGAACGATTCCAGGTGAAAACGTAAAAATATTTTATCGGATGTGCCTTTCGTTTACACGGCGACGGCGTTTTTGAGGCTTAAAAACGCAAAAAAAGTGAAACCACCCTCCAGAGTGGAAATCTTAAAAACGCTCCACCGCCGCGTTCCCGTGTAAACGGTAAAACGCACAAGTCTGCTCGACAGTGAAGGTTGTACGCAGGCGCGTGGACTTGGTGTTGTTGTAGTATGCACTCCTAGCCGCCTGAAGTCCATACTACATTGAATTTCACACACTTTTGCGTCACCATTTGCACGCGGATTTCCCACTCAAAACGCTCGTCTAAACGCAGAATAAAAAGTGATGACGCAACGCCACTTTTGCGTTTTCTCCTCAGAATCGTTTCCACTTTATATCGTGATTTATTAATCAATTAACACAATAGTTGTCAGCTGTAGCCCGAGAGAAAATACTAAGCCATGGATGATTTACCTGAGGTTTGTGATGCACTGCATCACATTTAATATAAAGAGTCACGGAGCTCAACATTGAAGGGACATGACTCATAAAATACATAATAACTACATTCTTCTTCTTTAGTTATGCAAGAGAATTTCACTCATTTTCACTCTTAGTACCCACTTCTCTCTTATACTTTCCACTAATTTAGCATATATAAAATCATACACAGAGCAAATTATGCAAATACCTGGATTTGCTTATAAATGGATTAAAGCATGTTAGGACCCCCCCCACCCACCCCACACACACACACACACTCTTTGAAATTAGTATTTTATTCTATAAAGAAGTGCCATGATTTGTGGCTTCGTATTGATGACTCCATAAAATCCCACGGATACATCCGAGCCTCCGTGCTCACCATTAAGCAGAAACATAAAATGCGCACTTGTGACAGCCCTGGCTCAGAGTCTACGCACACAGCCGTAAAACAATACTATCTGAAATCATGCAGCCCCTGCTGGCTGTCAAAAGCCCTCATGCACACCGGGGCCAAATCTTTACAGATGCAAAGGATCCTGGGTGCGCTCAGTTAGCGGCGAGTAAATTGCATTGGAGCTTTGCATGGCTGAATACCACAACAGGTCATTCCTCTCTGTCTATCCCCGTTTGCCTGCGTTAAACTCGCCCCCCCCCCCTCACCCTCCACCATTCTCTCATCCACTTCCCGGCTTCGTCCATCCATCAATCACTGCACTTTGTCAGTGCCGACTTCATCCAGGATCCCGCAATCACGGCGAGAGGGAGCTGGCGCAGACACCTCGCCGCTAGGGAGCCGCTCAGCCCCCATCTGCATCTGCGACTGACGGGCGGTCGTTCGGGGCCCTGACGCACGTCACCTTCTATTGCACAGGCAAGCAAAAACACTAATGCCGAAGCTCGTCTCCTCACCAAACTACTCGCTATCTCTCGCGTGCACACTGACACAGACAAACATATGCAGGCAACAACACACACACGCAAGCACAATAGACAAAGTCAGGTGGGGAGAGAGTAAGCGCGAAAGAACGAGAAAAGACAGGCAAGGGAGAGAGGGGGAGAGGGAGTAGAAAGTAAAAAGTAAGGTGAGAGAAATCGAGGGTGGCATTGAGAGAGAGGGGGAGGGAGAGAGATGTTTACTGGATTTTCTGAAACAATTGGTACTCAGGTCAGGCGGCAGCTCAATTTGTCTTTTCTTGCCCACACATCAATAGAAATCACACAGAGAAAATGTATCACTAATTAAGGGCTCATCAGGCCCGTGTCAGCTGTGGTTTAGCCGGAGAGCAGCCGAGCTCTGAAGAGACTTCTAGTGTTCTGCGCTGGCTCCCGCAGAGAAACACCACTGACAGCAGCCCGCCAGACTAGCTATGCTAATGTGCACCATTTACTCGACAGAATAGAAGAAAAGAGTTGTGCTTTCAGGACGATCGTGATAATGAATCTCGAGAAAAAAAATGGTTTTCCATAGTCAGAAATATCTGACCACTGAGTGACAAATCTAGAGATCTGTGTAATATTAGCTTAAGTACTGTTAGCATATTAGCAATGCATAGGCTATTATGCTAAATGCTACATTACATTTGTAAACCATTACAAAAAGTAATACGGTGCTAACATAGTACAGTTATTGTATAATATGCCAATACCATGTTACTTCAATGTACACGATGGTACTGAATAAAAACCATCCTCGTATAGGCTACTACAGCATCTACTTTACCAGATAGCAAACTGACAATGAATCAACATGGAAACATGACATCGAAACAACGTTGATCTGGCATTATTCTTCAAAACTAACGGAAAATCAACTTGAAATCAACATTGTTTCAACGTAACCGATTGCGACGATTTTCAGTTAGTTTTGAAGAATGGCGCGTCTGACGTTGAGCAAAACAATGCCAGATCAACATTGTTTCGATGTCATGAGAAACGTCATTTCCACTTTGATTCAATGTCAGTTTGTTATCTGGCTTTGTACTCTAAAGTACTTCAAAGGCTGACATTTTATTACCAGGATACATAAAAAGGAGTATTAATATTTAAAAAATATATAATAATTTGGAATTGACAAAGGGACAGTGCACCCAAAAATGAACATTTGCTGTTTATTTACTCATACTCAGGCCATCCAAAATTAAGTGTAGAACAGTACAGAACAGTAAAGAAGATTTTTAGTTGGAACTGTGGTCATTGGTGATTCATATAATACAAGTCAATGGCAAAAAAACATATACAGGCCAAACTAAAGTAATAATTGTGGCTCCTGACGAAACATTGATATCTTATAAAGTAAAACGATCAGTTTTGAAAGAAACTGAACATTATTTACAACATTATTACCTATAATCCACAGCATTGGCAAACGGCCCTGAGCGCGTTTATGACAGTCTGGAGTGCAAGCTTCCTGTCAGAGTATGACATATGTGTGGGAGCTAACGTTCATCAAAATGGTACTTATCCTGGATGCAGCAATCTATATAAAAAATTAAGATTACATTTCCTTGAGGAATCTCAAATGGGATTGGTGATTCCCAACATTTGAACTCCTGCACATACGTCATTATGCGACAAGAGATCCACGCGGCTGTGGATTACAGGAAATAAAATTTTCGATTTCTTGCACAGACCAATCGTTTCGCTGCATTACACCACAATGTATCATCAGGAGCCACGGGTAATTATTATTATTTTTTGGCTTGTATGTATTTTGACTCCCAAAGTGACAGAAGTCATTGGTTATATGAATAACAAGGACCACGGTTTCAGCTAAAAATCGTAATTACCGTTCTACTAAAGAAAAAGGGTCACATATATTTTGGATGGCCTAATGGGTATGGTGAGAAAATGAGAGCAAATTTTATTTTGGGTGAACTATCTCTTCAACTGTAACTCTGACAGAGACTGTGGTTATCACCATGGCAAACTTCATCAAAGCCTGGATGTTTTTTTGTTTACTTTTGATGTTTTCATTGAACAATAATCTCCCTAAAGAATTTTCCATAATGTATTAACATTTCCTTAATGTATGTTTTTTTTCCCAGAATAAAAAAAAACACACACACAATGATGGATAATCAGATTCAGTTAATCTTTAGTCCAGAGCTGTTTGCATTCAACACTTCTAATTAGACAGCAAGCAAATGTTATTATGAATAGGATGGACATTATAGAATGAGCTAGTTATAAATGGGGCCTGTCAAACCTGCATTCAGCGACCAAATGAGTATTCTCAGTTCACTGCCCACATCTGAGCACGCCCCAACCCTGCCAGACAACTAATGATTGCTATTAACCATACAGTTAGTGATGATAACCAAGAAGAGAGAGAAAAAAAACATAGTAACTAAAGAAATGCTAAATCTATGATAGTTTATCTACGCTGAAGAAATGAAAAATACCAAAATTAACCCATGAGAAAGGCAAGGCCTCCTGCAGGGAATAACAAATGACAGTTTGGCTCCAGCAGCGCGGACTGAGAAGATCTTGTTTTCTACATAATTAACACTTATTTGTGCCTTTAAAAAACGAATTGTAATGTATAATTATCAGCATTCGGCGGCATTAATTCAGCTATTACACGCTTGGTGTTGGGTCTGTGAAGCCGAGTGTAATGTTATTCACAGATTACACCGAGAAAACCCTTCAGACATTCAGCTGAGCCGGGCTTAAGTGACAAGCCGCCCTAGCTGAGCCTTTTATTAGAGCACAAAACAAATTTCTCATATTAATTAACTCTTGTCTCATGCTCTCCCCCACCCCACGCCACTGCTACGGTCCCGTCTCCTTCCTGATATGCGAGCTAAGTATCTTCTTCTGTCCTGTTTGTAGATTAAAAAAAAAACACTAATAAACGAAAGCCCTATTTACCAAGTTAGTTCCACTTTAGTAAGTCTCTTACCCCTGCAAAGCTTTTAAGTCTGCCACAAACAGGATATTATGAAGACGGAAGAAGGCGTGTCACTCCCCACCAGCCCTATTAGGCCATATTTCCAGAACATTCAGATTTCATCCAGGTCTTCAGGTTGTACAGGAGCCCTGCACTTGGGAAAGGGGGAGGTGTCGCTTTTTAATGGTACGCGATTAGATTACACTGAGCCACTAACCAAATGTGATTGGTTTAGCATGAAATATTAAGTTGATGGAATAGGTCTGGTGCTGTGCCTCTGACAGCGGCGAGGGCATGATATTTCATATGGCACTCATAGTCCAAACATCAGATCCGCTGTGACACTAATGCAGGGGGATACGGCAGCGGAAACCCACAAGACACTGCCCTCACCTCCGTCATCTATAGCTCCTCAGACACTCGGATCCAATATCCATATCCGTCCAGCAGATGAGATCATACACGCATATATAATGTCAAATCATTCAAGAATGAATGATTTGACATTGGGTAGGTTAATTGTCACAGTATCTCAGTAACTATAAGTACAATTAAACATGTATAGTACATTTTGTTTGTCATTGTTCCGTAGAAATAACAGTAAATTATTAGGGCTATCAAACGATTAATCACGATTAATCGCATCCAAAATAAAAGTTTGTGTTTAAATAAAATATGTGGGTGCACTGTGTATAATTATTTTATATATATATATATATATATATATATATATATATAAATACACACACATGTACACATAAAAATAATAACACACACACATAAAAATATTTATATATAAAATATAATATAAATTATATAAAAATCTATATACATGAAAAATTTCTTAAATATATACAAGCATGTGTGTGTATTTATATATATAAAATAATTATACACAGTGCACCCGCATATATTATGTCAACGCAAACTTTTATTTTGGATGCGATTAATCGCGATTAATCGTTTGACAGCCCTATAAATTATACATAATTTCATGCAACTAACCGTAAACCAAACCCCTTTCCTAGCTTTCATATTAAGTACTTGTTGTTAATTAATATTACTCAGTACTTAACAACTGTATAATTACGCTGTAACCAGGACACCTTAAAATATAGTGTAATGACTATGTTATATATATATATATATATATATTGTGTGTGTGTGTGTGTGCTTGTGCGTATACACAAACTTTTATGTTAGATGCGATTAATCGCTATTAATCAATTTGAAAGCACTAATTATATTATATTATAGTATTGTCACGATTAGATTTCTGTTCTGTTAGTTCTTGTTTTGCTTACTCAGTTTAGTTCTGGTTTCATTGGTTACTGATTATCCTCATATCTTTGTTTGTTTCTATAGTTACGCATAATTATCACCCTTGTCGGTCCTCGTTTCAGTTTTATGTTTGCATTTTCTCTTTTGTGTTCTAAGATATCCCCTGAGTGTTTGTTATTCTAAATAAAGATTGTGTGAACTCTATCGTTGTACGTGCTGAAGACCACCATTGCACTTATATATTATATTATATTGTATTATAATAAAAACATTTAATTCATAAAAATGAATAATTTTGTATTTATGACCATTTTTTGTTTCCCTTTACATGTTGCGTGTTTCATTAAAGGATTCAGGTCATTAAATAAACTTGAATAGGTTATTTAAATAGCAGGTTCTTATTGTGGCAACTTGCCCCACATAAATTAATCTACACAAAGAAAAATTTGCTGGAGTAAAATGTGACAACTATCCTCGATTTCCCCTATTTGTACAATATCGCTAAAAAAAACTGTAGTCAATAACAGGCCAGAGAAAGACAACTGTGGCAAAAATCAATCCAACCCCACATGACATGTCAGCCGATTTGAGATGCACATTCAGATAAATGTGCAAACGCAATAAAATAACACCAAAAGGAAAACCCCTTTATTTTCATGTTCCACGAAGAGCAAATATGAAAAAAGGCGTCAAAATAATGAAAGATTGTTTATGTATTCTGGCATGAAATGGGTTAGGTGTTAGGAGGGAGTGGAGCGCGAGAGAAGGATGGACAGCGCTGACAGCGGCGTATTCATCCTGCACGCTACAGCAGACGTCCCGCTAGTGGTGGTCGACAGAGCAATAAATCAAGGGCTCTCCATGCTGTACCTACAGCTTATTACATCCAGCATGACAAATAAATAATAATGCCTGTCAACACAGGCCTTTGCTCAAGGATTGAGCCAGAAACACTCTTGCTCATCACTCCAGATCTTAAGTGAAAACACTAGAACAAGGGAATTGAAGGCCATGCTTTACTGAGCTTAGGAAAGCTGCTGAGGAGGAAAAGGGTGTTGGCCACAGAGAGGAAGAGTAAGATGACACTGTACAAGGAAAAGCAGCTAGAAAGGGAAAACGATCCAGGTCGAGCAGGGTGGATCTCGGGCAGTGGTGGACAAAGTACACAAATCAAATACGTAGAAAGTACCACACTTCTCAATTTTACTTCAGTAAAAGTACAAAAGTACATTATTTTTAATGTACTTTAAAAGTAAAAAGTACTGATGGTTGAAATCTTTGTCCACAAACAACTAACTAACCTAAATAAGATTTTTTTTTTTTATTTGCAGTGATCAGTCCTAAAATTCGGCATTAGAATCTTATTTTTTGGACATCCGAAGCCCCGAAGATCTCCTGATTCTTGGCTCATTTTGAGTCAGACTTGTGAACTCGCTCTGAACATATTATTGAATCGTTGACTTTTAGATATCATTGAATAGTTTATTCACGATTTGGACATTGCTATTGAGTCTCGGAGAGGGTGACGATTTCAGTTCAAAATAACGAGTAATGATATGTTTTTTTAATAAAATGTAGTGGAGTAAAAATTTCGACATTATGCTAAAGAATGTAGTGAGTTAAAAGTAAAACTTTCTTAAGAAAAAAATAGACACTTGTAAAATACTTAAGTACAGTAACATAAAAATACTTTATTAGTGTCCACCCTTAATCTCGGGCAGAGGTGGACAGTAACAAAGTACTTGAGTACTGCACTTTTTGAGTATCTGTACTTTACTTGAGTATTTTCTGGAAACTTTTTACTTTAACTTCACTACATTTTAAAGACAAATATCATACTTTTTACTCCACTTCAGTTCTAGAACGTAGTAACGTCAGTCAGGGGATGATTTTGGTAGCAGGTTGACGTCAGAACCCAACATCAGATTGACTTCAACATCCAAGGTCTGTCCGACGTTGGATTTTGGTTGAAAAATAAAGTCGGGTTGACTACAGAACCCAACGTCATTTTGATGTCAGAACACAACGTCATTGGTTTCTGACGTTAACCCGATTTTCATTTTCAACCACATTACAACATCTGCCCAACGTTGGAGATTAATGTCAATCTGGTGTTGGATTCTGACATCAACCTGATTTTCATTTTCAACGTTGGGATTGGTCTTCTAAATGCGAATTTTGTCTTTTTTTTGGAGCACACTAGCTTATAGATATCAGTAAGGCTAAAGTATTCATACTAAAAGCCAAATAACTTTTAATAGGGCACTATTTGAGGGAACAGCCATTTGGGTGTCCGAAACCATTGTGGGTGTTATTAAGTGCACTTATTCAATCTAATATTCAATCCAACAACAGGAAATATGTTCTAGAAATAGGCAGGTAGGTAGGCAGGCATAGATTCAGAAGGCATAAGGTACTGTAAGTATTATAATGATGAAACAATGCATTGACATTTACTTTTTACTTTAAAAAAGAAGTTTTCTGTACTTTTACTTAAGTAACTTTATAACTTTTACTTGTAACAGAGTAATATTTGACCAGTACTATCTGTACTTTCACTCAAGTAAGGAAGTCGTGTACTTTGTCCACCTCTGATCTCGGGTTAAGTAAAAAGAGAAAAGGGTGCCCTTGTGCACTACACAACCATTGTTGCTTATTCAACTGAATAGCACCCAGGGGAATGGGGCTAAATCAAAAGCTTTCACAGCTAAACAGAAACAGCAAACAGAGAGTAAAACGACATGCCCGTTTTAGGACCCTATCAGGCCTTCAATTTCCACCAAAGTAAATAGTTCTATTAATGCACATAAGAGCCCCTCAGTACACTCATACGAAACAACACGGCACTGATGTGGGCCAAATAAAACAGATACTGTGTGGGGAACATAAATGAAAAAATGAAATATTGACTCTGTTAAGAGATCTAACTATGGGACACACGAGAGGTTTAAGGATGTAAACACAACTTTCACGGGAGAACGTGGATTCTAATGGGAGGCATTACATCAAATCTAGGGTCAGCGGGGATCATAAAGGAGGCTCGGAATATCACGAGGGTTTGCTCTAATTTAATCCATATACTTTCACATTACATGTTACTAATAATTACACATCACATTCACATCAGTCAAGAATGTGACAAACCCACCCACACATTTAAGAAGATATTAAGTAAACTTATTACAATATATTTTAAAACAAACTTTTGAATATTTAATAAATAGGCATGTGACTATCAAATGTTCATGTTGGTATTATCACGATATTGAAATAGGTTGGAAAAAAAAAGTGTTGTCATACTACAGGTTTAATAACAAATAGACCTGAACATTTAAATACGATAAAGAAATAATGTATAAAGTAAACGAGTGTTTCAATCAGATGAAAGTCAAAAATAAAAATAGGTGACACTTTACAATAAGGTCTCATTAATAAACCTTATACATTTTCTATTAACAATGAGCAATAGCAAAATTTGTTACAGAAGTTATTAGTCTTTGTTAACGTTAAAAAAAATATACAACTGTTAGTTCATGTTAGCTCAGGTCAATTAAATAATACAGTTACAACTTTTGATATTAATAATGTTAATAAATGTTGAAATTATTGATAAATCATTAATAAAATAAATGATTAATAAAAAAGATCAATAAATGCTTTATATGTATTTTTCATTGTCAGTTTATGTTAACTAATGAATAAACTATTAATACTATTTTAATATTTTTCATGTCAGTTTGTTAATTAATTAATTGTTCAAAAATACTTCTAAAGCATTTATTAATTTGAGCTAATTTCAACATTTAATAACATTATTAAAATCAAAAGTAAACTGATAGTACGAGAGCTTGCTCTGATTTATTGATCGGCTTGGAGTCTTACTGTATAGTGTGACCAAACAATAAAGAATCAACACGTTTTCAAACATTATTTAGAGCATGTTGTAGTCACTGATACATAAATGACATTTTAAGTTTGACGCATAAGTGTGAAAACAGCCTATTACGTTCAAGTATTTGGTGCTGTGAATGGCTTATGAATGGCTTTTTCACCGGGTCCTTTTGCGAAAGGCCTTGTTTTAGCATGTAGGCGTGCACGACTCAGAACTTGCATGCTTTTCCATTTTACCTCGCTCTTAAACGCTAGACAATTTACTTAGTGTTGTCCTTCAATAAAAATTAAAAGCCCCCCACAACATGCAAGGAGAGCTGAGGCCTATAAATCACTAAACCCACATTCTGCTTCAGCGTGGCAGCCTCTCCTGCGCTCTGACATTTGTGTATGACTTGAAGTGTTACAAAGGAAATAAAGCCCTGATTAAAGAGTTGGCTGTCATAAAGGTTAGGGAATGGTAAATGGAGTCTTCCATCTTGCCGGTAATAGGAGAAGAGCTGTTAGGCAGCACAAGATGCTGATCAGGACTCCTGTGCTGCTCCTGTAGGACTCACTCTGACATTAATCACTAAATCACCAAGCCATGCTTAATTGCAAGTTGTATATCACAGCGAAAATTCAGGGGTGAAGAGGAAGGAAAGTCATTATTTCTGCGTTTGGATGTAGGGTGTTTTGCGTTTGAACCCGCCCGCACATCTGGGACCTCCCTCAATCTGACAAGGAAAAATGAAGTGTACTGTAACCTCCTAATTAACACAACACAATGACTATTTTTGAAGAGTTAACCAGCCTCAAACCCAACTCATCAATTCTCAGATTCAATCAATCAGACATGGTGAGGTCTGGTCTGAATATTTAGGTCTGATTATGCTTTAATATTCAGACACGTTTTCAATGAGTTCGCTGGATTATGTTTATCCAATGATTTAATTTCTGTCCTGAAAATAAATGTCGCTGTGTCAAGACTTCAGTTTTGGCAGAGCCAAGACCAATTGACTCAAAATCCCTCTCCAACAGCTTTCATTAAAACGCAAGAAAGGATCCAGCCATTAGGCACTATATGTGACTGCAAAGGCTATTTTTTCTAGATGAGCTAATGTTATTCATTCATTCATTCATTCACATAGTGAACATGTCAAGGGAAAATTTTACCAAACAACTAATAAAATAAACATGCATACTGTACATATTCATGGTTAATAAATCTCAACAATAGTGGTAAGGAGCAAGCAAACACTACAGTGAAACTATCTACTATGTGTTTAAAATAAAATAAAATAAAATAAAATTAAATCATACATACTTATGGTTTTACTAATCAATCTCAACAATAGTGGTAAGGAACAAGCAAACACACCAGTGAAACGATCTAGTATGAGTTGAATAAAATAAAATAAAATAAAATAAATAAAATTAAATTAAATTAAAGTAAAAAAATAAAATAAAATAAAAAAATAAAATAAAAGCATACAAACTCATGGTTCCACTAATAAATCTCAACAATCGTGGTAAGGAGCAAGCAAACACTCAATGAAACTATCTAGTACGAGTTGAATAAAATAAAATAAAATAAAATAAAATAAAATAAAATAAAATAAAATAAAATAAAAGCATACATACTTATGGTTTTACTAATCAATCTCAACAATAGTGGTAAGGAGCAAGTAAACACTCTAGTGAAACTGTCTAGTATGTGTTCACATTCCTAAACATTAAAAGTCCCAAGTAGTGATTCCCAATCAAGTGTGCCTGGTTCTAGGGGGTGCTCAAAAAGATTTAGAAAAAAGCAAATACGATTGATTTCCCTTTAAGGAATACAAAAACAAACAATTATTATTACCACTAGTAGTAGTAGTATTGTTAATAATATTATTATTAACAATAATAATAGCAATATATATCTAGTATGAGTCAAAATTAACACATTTCTGGTTTGGCATTGGTGAAGGGGTACTTGACGGTGGTATATACGACAAAAAGGTTGGGAAACTCCACACAGAACAGAATCCAAAATATGTTTTTATTTCAAGTTTCTCTGCCCAGTGTTCCCACACAATGGATTTTAATAAGTCACTTGTGACTGCTTATAAGGTTTTTTTTCTATTCATTTTTTTATTATTATTTTATAAAAATTGCACAATAGGAACAATGAAATAACAACTTTTCCATGATCTAGGGAACCCTAGATGCACCACATTAAAATCTCCGTTGCTTAACAAGGGAATGTCACAGAAGTACACCACAAACTGTGAATCCCAGTAAAGTGCGAAAACAATAATCTCTATTCTTAAAATTCCTTTTGACCTCAGAATCACAGTTCTGTGTCCATACAAATGAATGAGTGCCCAACGGTAGGGCCTCGGCCATAGCAGCATGAGGTCAGGGTTTCCAGAGCTGTGTAAAACAGACATCAATCCTGCAAACTGACTGATTCCAGCACGGCGTAGCACCGGCTGGGCCGCAAACTGACTGAACCCTGCGGGGGCGGCCCAGTGATCACAGCAAAGGGCAGTAGAGACCGGGCCGTAAACTGCCTGACCTCCGGGTGGCAGTCACCATGCTGTCGGAATATGCGAAGGGGCTTCAGCATACACACACACAAAGGCCAAATGCCTGAAAAGTGCCTGTCAAAGAGTCAAAGTGCGTTCAGAGTTCACCAGGCGGGAGGCGGTTACGGGTGAGAGAAAGGTAGAACAAAGTAAACAGAGAAGAACAGAGGATGGACGTGACTTCTTTCACCTTTGATTTCCACATGCAAAGACAGGAGAGAGTGAAGACTGTGCTTAATAGTGACAATTTGGCTCCTCAAGCTAGCCATTTGTGCTACCGAAACAAATTTGAATGCGTTTAAATTTGAGATGCGGAGACGTGATGAAGAGACACGGAGAGGGACACTCTAGGGAAGGTCACAGGCAGTACGGGGGAGTGGCTGGCGACATCAATCATCTCAATTTAGGACGTTTATTAGTATGCAACCTCAATCTTCCCCCTGTAGGTCAAACAACAAAGCCTTGCTACTGTGTTGAGAGTCACACATATTCAGAGAAGCAGGAATGTTTGAGTAATGTGTAAAATCAATATCGGAACAAAAGATTACTTGCAATGTTTAAATAGTGGCAAGAATGTGTCCAAAAATGCCTATTTCGCTATACTTCACCTAAAAGCAGTGTGTCAAATAGTAAAACATCCAAGTGAGGTATTTATAACTGTGTGAAAAACATTCAGATGACCTTCCACTACTACTGTGACTCTGAAGTGCATATCCAACGGGCCCTTTACTATCCAATGAGACATCTGAGACTAAAGTATTCTTCGGTTTTACGCTTGATGTAATATTAGTAATCAGCATAGCATGCACATTGTGTGTATGTGCAAACCAATTCTCTAAAGTTGGATACTGCGTACACTCAATTCGCACATGCGCCTTACATTTCTTTGTACTAATTACTAAGAAATGTAGAAAAAAAAAACAAGCTACTGGAAATGGTCATTGTTTAGTTATGGTCACATGCGAAGGGGTACTCGTTTTCTAGTTTAAACGAGTGCAAAGACATTTTTATCGGTCATAACTTTTCTAAAATTTCTAGTAAGCGTGTGTTCGTGTCAAGTGTGCCACACACATCCTGAAAAGTGAAGCCAAGTTGATCACCCCCAGGTGGCTGGACCCAGTATAAACCATAAACCTCGCCTCTTCAGGTAATATAATGGGACATGAGACCCAAGTAAACAGTAACACTTTACTTGAAGGCGTGTTCATAAGACTGACATGACACCTTAATAAGCATGACATGACATATGTCTTGAATATGAAGTAGGGTTTATGCATGTTTATGACCGTTTATGAACTGTCATTAAGTGTCTTTCGCTCAATAATGACATTGTGAATGCAAACATGACATTGTATCTTTGTCATGACAACTTGACATAAAATGAAGTTAAACTGTCATGTGGTTGGCTTTGACATTGGCTGTCATGAAGACATTGTAATTGTGTCATGAATATTTTTCGTGACCTCAACTACAGTGGTACTAATTGAATTTGTCATTAAAATGTTATAATGACTTCATGACAGCCAATGTAAAAACCAACCACCTGATAGTTTAATGTAATGTTAACCAATAGTGTTATTTTTATTATTATTATTTTTTTATCTGAACATTAAATCATAGAATGGCACTTTACTGCATAAACAGCACTTTAGATTTTATAATTCTGGTCTGCTAACTGTGGTGTTGTTGAAAATTGATTTGTAGTGCATTCAATTTCTATGTTTAGCTGTGTTAAATTGTACTGTCATGACCTGACGGGGGACTAGAGATGTAAAATAGACTTTTGGCCCATATTTACATTGCTGAAAAGCTAAGATGTCCATTAATTATATAAAAAAAATACTGCACAGACTAGGGTACCGGGTTCACTTTACAATAGAAGCGAGTGAAGGTGCCTCTATCTATTTTTACAGTCCATGGTTCGTGTATACTATCAAAATTAATATATTTTGAAAGGCTATGCATTTGGCTGTACGCATACATGATGCATTCACGGTAAAACTGAAAAATACTGTGGGCTTGTCAATACCAACACGGCGGATGTAGTAAGAATTTTATAAATATTATACACATGCATACATGCATACATTATTATCAATTGAGAAGACTTAAATAAAATGCAGTGACAGTGTAGGGTTTTAAATAACTAGTCGACTAGTGTATCACATGAGTTCAGTTGCAATTGAACTGTAAATATACTTTGAATCGAATTGAAATTGAAAATCAAATTATAGCACATACACTTTTGAACCACGCAGCAGACATCTGAGATGGTCTGACTTCATTTGATTCAAATGCAAGCCAAAATTAGCCTGAAACAAAACAAGAGGCAGCCAAAAACTGACACCAGCTATAAGCAAGTGGTTCATGACTCTGTTTATGACTCTGGGGTAAGGTGAGTCAAGGCAAACACTGACCAACCAACTGACTAAAAACTAGTTTTTGTTTGATAAGTCGTAGAGTGTAGCTCAAAAATGAAGATTCAAAAAATATCCAACTCTTCAATCATAATATAAAACATTCAAAGCGTTACAACATCTGCATGAATAATTGTAAGTAGACAGGTCCAAAACCAAATCATTCAACTTTGCGCTATAATGCATAACACAGGGTTTGGAGTGACCGCTACGGAGTGAAATGAAATTACAGAAAGCAAAACAAATCAGAAAAACCAATCTCAATAGATGACTAGATTGAAGGTTACCCTGTTTGACTTCTCACCACGCGTCAAACAGCAAATAGACATCGACAACCGGTATGGCATCATAGGAGAAACACAATGAGGTTTTTAGATATGAGGGCCTAAAAAGGTTAACCATGGAACTAAATGTTCTCTTTCACAGAGCCTGTAATGCAATTTCAGTAAAAAGAACATGAAATGAACCGACAGCAGCTCCCCGTCCATCTTGTGAACTCCGAAGTGATGCTTATCATGTCTCTGAAAATATGCACTTAGTGCCCCAGCAGGCCATATTGAGTTCCTGGCACACACTGAGCCTTTCTGAATGCACATTTGTCCAGGCCAGAATGAACCTCACTTTAACCAACTTTATTTGTTAGATGACTATATTTTCTGGGGAAATCAAACCTCACAGTCCTAACCACAAGTATTACATATTAAATACTTGTCCATGTAACCCGATATGAAGCAAATGTTACATACAATATTCATTTTTTGCCTATTTTTTATTTTTCTATTTTTATTTATTTATTTATAACAATTATTTATTTTTACATTTAAAATTTGACATCTATCTGAAGTAAAAATTCCTGTTCATTGTTATTTCATGACACTTAACGCATTCAAATTTATTGTAAAGTGTTACCATTCAAACTATAGGCCTGTCTCCTATATTCTAGGTGATGCACGGCACTTAAAGTGACTCCTTTCAGTTCATTTTCACTTGTGTAAAATTTCATCAGCCCCTTTTTAATTAGGACAATTACTTAACACCTGCAGAACAACTGCGTCCAATGAGACAGCCAAAAGAACGGTGTCTCCATACTGTTATTATCAGCAACACATAAGTACCCTCTACAAAGTGTAATTAACAAGTTTCCTCTAGTTCATAAATCCTTCATTAAAATACTCTCTTCGAATGCTCTGTTGGGGTGGCAAGCGGGAACTAAATTCCACACATGCTGGAGAGGCTTATTTTGCTTAAAGGAATTTATGTTAGGATCCTGCAGTCAAATGTAAACAGCTTTCTATAAGAGCTGCAAGCTGTCACTGAGAAGCCTGATTTCTCTGTCCGATTAAAGATTGAGCAACGCTGGCTTAGCTGAACTAATATTTGGAAAAGACTGGGATAAATTACTTGTGTGTGTTATACCAGATGCCGGCCTGGTGCACTCCGTGTCAGCTGGATACATCCACGTCAAGGGATTTGCTCGTGCAAGTTTGCTTTTCTGTTATTTTTAAATAAAACAACTGGATAATTGACATGAATTGCTTTTGAGAAGTTGACATTTACTCAATAAACATCTCAGACATAATAACTAAAAAATAATAATTAAGATTTTTTATTACACTACCGTTCAAAAGTCTGAGACAAGTCAACATAGTAAATCAACAAAAAATATATTGTGAAATATTATTAATCATTTTTTGATTTTAAAATATGTTTTATAATTTAAATTATACCTGTGATGGTAAAGCTAAATGTTCTTCAGCAGTCATTCAGTGTCACGTGATCCTTTCCTAATAATATTCTGATTTGATGCTGAATAACATATTTTTGTAATTATTATTGAAAACACTTATGTCGACACTTTTTAAGTTCAAAATAACAGCGTTCATTTTAAATACAAATCGTTTGTAACAATACAAATGTCTTTACTGTTTTTTGTAATCAGTGCCATGCTTGCTGAATAAATTATAAATACTATTAAATTATTATTAATAATGAATATTATTAAAATGGTAGGGGAAAAACAGAAACAGGACCTAAGATTTTTAAAAGTTTTATTGTAAAGCTAAAAAAAAACCTCCATTGACACGTTATGCATCAGGAACGGAAAAAGCTTGTTAATGGGAGAACACTGAGTGCTTTAGCAAAGCCAAATATAATCCAAGTCACACATTTATTGGCTCTTTTTAATCAACATGCCATTTTCAAGGTGTTCCTCATGTCTGTTTACAACCCACGAGGTGCATTTTTTGGATGGCTCTGAAGCTTCTCAGCATGATGCAAGTTGTAATGCTGTTTTAAATGGTGAACACCCATGCTCGGAGACAAACTGAGAAATGAAAACCCCTCTAAAGCAGTCAGAGACTTATAAATAACCCAGTGTTGTAGAAGCATCCACTTAAAAACTTTTGGCAGGCAGTATATCACACGCATGTAAACAGTATTCTTTATCAGATTAAATCTGCTTGTAGGCATTTAGTTTTTTCCCCCACCTAGTTTAGACAGAAAAAAACAGCTCTCTGAGGTAAAGATCAGTCAAGACAACTTTGCAAGAGCGGCTTTGCGATGACGACTGTGGTTTTCAGATGAAAACGACGACTTCAATTCATACTGGATAGATGTGCTTAATTTTGTATATGTGGGTTCAAGTAGTCCTCTGGGCCTCTGAATAGCCTTAATATGCAAGCATACCATATTAGACCAAGTCTAAGAAGCTCTCCGTACTTTGGGTTGACGTGTTCGGAGCTGCCTGTGCTCCTCACGGCATAATGAGATCCCTCCATGAAAGTGTTGCATTACCAGCCTGTGCGCTTCCTGTCTGCTTTGCACCCCTGCCTGAGTTGGCAGCCTCGATAAACACCAGCACTCTCTACAGTAGGAGGGTCAGAAGTTCAAACCCCAGGTTTTAACGGTTAAGGCTGGGATGTGAACTCCTGACCTCCCAATGTGAAGGGAGGTCAGGCACTTCAATGCAGAGCTGCCTGAATTTACAACTGCATGCTGACTCCATGCAAGCACAGCAGAAAGCACCTGATAGAATCTCCTTGAGGGAGGGGGAGTGGCTCCGGTCTCTTTGTACTTTCAGTCACGGCCGGCCCGCGCCATAAATCATGTTAATTAGTCGACTGATAAAATAAATCTCGAAAAGTCAAGGCGAGATCCTGTTTCCCGTGCTGCAGTTTAGCCTGCTCTGCGTTATTTGTCATCTGCGAGTCACTGTTTAATCTAGCCATTTGTAGAGGGCGTTTTTTTGCCCAGGATCTGGACGAGCCGGTGGGACTGAGAGGGGGCTGACACAGGTTGCTTAGGCTCATCCATCTTTCCCTGGGTGGTCTGCGCAGCCTGCCGTCGTAAAAGAGCCCAAACAGAGATTTGATCAGTGGGGAGCAGGGTTCACATGCAGATACTGCACTTCACAAACGCACAATGTTAAATAATCATTTGCCGCGTAGATTTCCTCCAGCGCACGACTCGCTGGAACTTCTCAAACGTCAACGAATTCAACGCAAAGTGTGAGATGATGACTTTGTTCTGGTCATATACAGCAAGGTTATGGAAACTGTCACAAAAAATGAACATTAGCAGTGAAACATTGAACTAACATAAAAACGAAAAGTTGGGGGACGAGTCCAATTTTCAAAACTCATACGTATTTTTCAGGGGATTTCCGCCAGCCGCGCGACTCGCTGGAACTTCTCAAATGTCAACGAATTCAACGCAAAGTGTGAGATGATGACTTTGCTCTGGCTACAACTTTATTTCAAAGACTTTTTTTAGTCATATACAACAAGGTTATGGAAACTATCACATAAAATGAACAATAGCAGTGAAACATTCAACTAACATAAAAACGAAAAGTTGGGGGACGAGTCCAATTTTCAAAACTCATACGTATTTTTCAGGGGATTTCCTCCAGCGCACGACTCGCTGGAACTTCTCAAACACCAACGAATTCAACGCAAAGTGTGAGATGATGACTTTGTTCTGGCTACAACTTTATTTCAAAGACTTTTTTAGTCATATACAACAAGGTTATGGAAACTATCACTTAAAATGAACATTAGCAGTGAAACATTCAACTAAAATAAAAACGAAAAGTTGGGGGACGAGTCCAATTTTCAAAACTCGTACGTATTTTTCAGGGGATTTCCTCCAGCGCACAACTCGCTGTAACTTCTCAAACGTCAACGAATTCAACGCAAAGTGTGAGATGATGACTTTGTTCTGGCTACAACTTTATTTCAAAGACTTTTTTTAGTCATTTACAACAAGGTTATGGAAACTATCACTTAAAATGAACATTAGCAGTGAAACATTCAACTAAAATAAAAACGAAAGGTAGGGGACGAGTCCAATTTTCAAAACTCAGCTACCTCAAGTTGCTGGTAACATACTGTAGGAAGATAAGTAGGTAGTTTACCAACAAGATGGAAGACCACTTAATAGGCTATTGTACCCAATTTTTAAAGCTCATGAAATGTGGATGGCAGGAAAGGACGTCTTCTGAAGCCTCTGGATTCTTTTAAAGAGGCCACAAGGATGTGAAATTTTCTCAGCTACAGTCCCCCTTGCCAAAGACTTGAGAGGTCGTCTGCACACAATAACACTCTGTTGAGAAGTACACTGCCTTGTTGGTAATTACAGCTATTTTGCTAGAGTGTTTTGTGTTTTGCTTTGCTTGTTCCATCTCAGAGGCTAACAACCCTTCATTATTCATGGTTTGACTCGCTTCTCACTGAAGCAAATTACACAGGGGAGTGACAGCTTTCAGAACAGAGCGGTCTCGTCCTCTTCCCTTCAGAGTGCCACTAAATCACAGAGATGAGGCTTTAACTTCTGACCTCTCACCTGTTGACCCTTGGGAGGGGTCATTTCTGCCTATAGGCCACAATCTGGCCAAAACCAGCTCTGAGATAATACGCATTCACTTTAGCACACCTTGACTGTCTAGGATTGCCATGCTCTGAAATGCATGCAATGCAATGCAAACAAAGACAGAAGGCTTAGTCAGATTTTTTTTTTACTAAATCAATATAATCATTTTATGAACTTCCACTCTTGGTCAATAAAAATAGCATAGAACTTACTATAATAATAATAATACTAAACATCAAAGCATTTATTTCCATCAAGAGGTGCCTCAAGTTTTGGTCAAGATCTTGTATTGACAATGCAAGAGTCCAGCAATCTGTAAAGTCTCCTTCAGCACATCCCAAAGACGTTCAATGAAGTTAAGGTCTGCTCCCTCCCAACCATTCTTTTACAATTTGAGCCTGATGAATCTTGACACTGTCATCCTAGAATCTGAGAATATGACCACGATGTATCTTTCGATATGGTTGTTTAAGAGTTAGAAGAACTGTTGCCAAACATATAACATGCTAGAAACATAAGAATCACTGCAATAATGTTCCAATCATAGACTCTTAAAGGGATACTCCACTTTTTTTGGAAATAGGCTCATTTTACAACTCCCCCAGAGTTAAACAGTTGAGTTTTACCGTTTTCGAATCCATTCAGCCGATTTTCTGATTTTTAGAAGAATATCAGTATCCAGACAGTTTCTGGTCTCATTGACTTCCATTGTATATTTTTTTCCTACTATGGAAGTCAATGAGACCAGAAACTGTCTGGTTACTGATATTCTTCTAAACATCAGAAAATCGGCTGAATGGATTCGAAAATGGTAAAACCCAACTGTTTAACTCTGGGGGAGTTGTAAAATGAGCCTAATTCCAAAAAAAGTGGAGTAACCCTTTAATCATTTGCCAACTTAAATCCAAACAGAAACCTTTTCATTTGCCGGACAGTGCATTTGCCCATTTACCCCTCTGTAGAACCTTCACAGACACCAGTTTTAAAATCCTGTTATTCCATGTTGATAATTTAATACAAATTGGCACTACTCTGCATTAGTGTTGGATATTGAAAATAAACTCAATGAGCGTCATCTCATGCACAGCCAAGTTGCAGACCTTCTCAAGACGCTATTGGCTGAAAGGCCAAAGGAACGCAAACACAAAACAAAAAGAAAGAAACATAGAGTGTCCTGTTCCTGTCAATGAGTTTGGGCAGTTTCAATTGAGACTGTAATAGGACATCACAGGGCAACCATGAATGCAACGAGCTGAAATGAATAGGACCAGCTTACTGTGATACAAACCCCATTGTCATCTGATAAATACAATGGTAAAAGAGTCCCTTACGTCTCATTACCAAAAGTGGGCGTTTCGTTTGCGAAATGACATCAAAGCAGTCTCGGGGGCTTGTGCCAACTTGTTACGTACTGTGTCAGAAAACATGTGTGAATAAGAGTTTCAGTGGGGACAAACAAAACGCCTTTGTGGGGATGATGGCATTCAGATAATGATGAAAAGGCAGGTGTGGGTTCTTCAAAGCAAAGCTGATAGGAAACCTTCTCCAAAAGACCTGCAGAGTTTGACCTGATTGAGAGGTCATTGTGCACCAAGATAAAGGCAGGCAGGGCAGAGGAACAATGCGGGATCAAGAGAGGATGGTCACATCAAATCATAGAAATAGATTTTATACTCTGATGGCTGAGGAAGTGTGGATGCCGTTTGTTAGTTGCATTCCCACCCGTTTCCACATTCTCACAGGCGGGGATTATCAAGATGAACCTATCTCACGCTAACTATTGATCCACTTCTTCACCTCACTTGGAAAAAGAAAGCCATGTCGATAAAATCATCACAAAACAAATTCATTTCTCAATTGCGTTCACTGAGATAATGAGCTTGTATGTCATAACCAGACCCAAACAGGTTCGAACAGAAAGCACTGCAGATTTCCAATACATTTCAATGCCTAGCATTCGCAAAGTTCCCCTTGTGTGCTTATACAATTAATTTGACTGTGCTTTCTGCTCTCAACACATTAACACATTTTACTTTTCAAATGCACAATTTTAGTCAAATATCAAGACAAAAACCCCCCTCCGCAGATCTAGGCCTGGTCAGAAATTGGAATTATGTGAATATTATGGCCCTCTCTATAATTATTGGCTAGGTTTGGTTTGTGCAGTACGATAATAAAGCCATTGGTGCATTTGCTTTTGTTCCCCTGCATTTCTTTCCCTGAGCAATTGAACCAAAGCATATGAGCCAATTCAATTATTCTGGCAGCAGCGCTAATATCACCATCTAATGGTAGATAATACACAATATTCAAGAGTTCAATGTGTACAGTGTTTGTAAATGCTTCGGTAAAAGGCTGTACTTAATCATCCATTTCACACTCCAGGGAGTGCACTGCAATAACTAATAAGACGACCTCAGCTTAGCTCTAGCTCAACATGTTCATCAAAGAAAAACAGAAGAAATATATTTAGAATTATTAAAATATATAAATTATGAAGTTCAGGTCTTCTGTTATCCTATAGCATCATGAATGGCTCAAAAATGCAGAGTCAAAGTCTTAAATAGTCACACGTTTTTGATCAAGAAAAAGCCTATGAGAAACATTAACATGTGATATACAGCTCTAGCCCACCTTTCATCTTGTCAAATGAGCTTCAAGCAAACCCCGCTAAGAGAAATCCATTATAATGAAATCAGCATATACTCCAAATATATAATCTCAGCACAGATGTTACAGTTTCCAATGCATCAGGGTTATTTATGACTTGCCATTATAAAAGCTTGTATAATTTATGATGTTCAATTAATGCAATACCTTCCATGAGCTTGCAGTTTGTTTTTTTTCGGTGTTTTTTACTGAGATCCGCTGATACGCACATGCCAAAAATATGCAGCAACGCCATTTAGGCTGTTAGAGACTGATTTATGGACATGAATTAAAAAGAATGAAAAATTTATGACTGCAATTTGTGGGCAGCCATAAAACTATTACAGAACTTTGGAGTTGCATTCAGCTCTTTTGTCTCTAAGCGAAGCAAAATGACTTAATCTTGTGAAAATCTAAAATAAAATATAGAAATTCTTTTGTTATATCAGTAAGTAAATAACAGCAAAACTGTAATCAAGCATATGGAAAAGTCATTTCAAGGGTATGATTTAGTGAAAACTGTAATGAATGGGGCTGTTTAAGGAATCAACACTCTGTTTTCATGTGCTTGCTTGTGCTCTTGTGCATAAAACTATACAGCTTCTACTGCTGCATTGACTGAGCACCATGGCATGATTGAATGAAAGCCTACCCTTGACTGACAAATGATATATTAAGCTTTCGTGTGGTGGGGGGAAGCCAGGCATGTCAGTTACCTGCTATAGAAGAAGCTCCACTTGTCAATCTACTGTGCGCCTGGCTAAACAAGATCTGAAATGTTAAAGCCCTCCTGCATCAGAGCTTCACGCTGAGCTATGCGGCTATACACCCAAGCCATGTGACAGACATGAATCACTGCCTGCAATAAATGCCTGAATATTACATCTGGAGGAGAAACAAATTTGTTAAGTCCAGGAATACTTGACTGCAAGCTGCTCGTTGCCTGGAAAGGGTGGATGTGAAGAAAGGACATGTGGCTTATGTGATCTGGTTGGGATAGTCTGTGTGCACTTATCAAAATTAGGGCAAGGCAACGATTAATCGCATCCAAAATAAAACTTTGTGTTTACGTAATATATTTGTGTGTGGTGTGTATAATTATTTTGCATATATAAATACACACACATGCATGCATATATTTAAGAAATATTTGCAGTAAATAAATAAATATAAATATTAAATAAATAAATAAATATTTGCAGTAAATAAATAAATATACACAGTATGCACACATATATTATATAATTGGATGCAATTAATTGTTGCCCAGCCCTATTGCTAATAAATATAAATTCGTAAAATAACAATTCGAAATTTAATAAAAATAAGAATTAAAATGGAAAAATCTCTTTAAAAAATTTTTAATTTAATTTTGATGAAAAAAAATTATATACCCATATATATATATACACACCCACCCACACACACACACACAAACACATACATTTTGTTTATTTATTTTATTGTCTCTATGGTATGGCTATTTTTCTTTTGTTTAATGTTTTTTTATTTGTTTTATATGCTCAGTATAAAGTATGTATTTATATATTTTCCTGTATAGCACTTTAAAGTTGGCACTTTAAACTTTAAAGTGGTTTTAAAGTGCTTTACAAAATAAAGGTTGATTGATTGATTGATTCATACATTTATTATGTAATAATGTTGTTTGAAACTATTGTCATTTTTCCTATGGAATACAAAAGCCACGCAATTTTAATAAAACTAAATCTTTTATTTCATTTAATTTTTTAACCTATACAACAATAAATAAAATTCAACAATGAATTCAAAAACTATTCAAATTCTAATCATTATTCACTTATTTCCCCCTCACATTCAGATTCAATAACACATAGGGTGACCGTCCTATTTAGGTTCAGAGTAATAAAAAAAATGTTTTTATTATTTTTTTTTGCGCACATGTGCGTGTGACCGGCCCAGGAAGGCAGTCATTAATAAAGATACGGACTCTGGCACAGGCCTGGGCTGCTGTTCGGTGCCTCTATTTGCCTGGGAATGAGTGCAGTCGTCTCCTTGGCTCGGCTGGCGTTGATTGTGCATGATTAATGGTTTAAAGAAACCGGGAGAGAAAGGTCAACTTCTGGGTTGGAGTCAGAGCAGCTACATAGGGAGTAATTAAGACATTTGTGTAAGCATGATTAATAAGCCTGAGCTGACACTGTGTACTGTAAACAAGAGGCAACCAGATGGTTTGCCACGTACTGCATCTTACACCGAGATGGAAGACCGCCTACATGAAAGCATGTGGCTAGGCCCCCCCTGCTCGAACCTCCTTGGTTTCATATGACCACGCACTTCGAGAAGTCAACCCCAATGGTGAGTGGGATTTACAGGTAATGATGGGACGGAAAGAGAACAAATGTCAAGACATGAAATGTTTCATGTCTTAATGTGGCGCCTTATGTGGTTACCTAGCGTTTGACAGTAGATGACACATCAGTGATCATTAGCGTTCGAGTGGCCCATCAGTTCTGATCCATCCGTTGACCCTCTTTCCTAGACGTTTGTCATGTAGGCTGCGTAAAGCACTCTTTCTCTCTCCGTTGTCTTCCCTGCAGTCTTTCAGCCATGTGACCAGCAATATAGAGGGATTAGCTCCTGCATGTAGAGAGAAAGACTGGGAGACAGGTGTCAAAACGCTCCAGCAAGCAAAGCTAACGACTGCTAATCAGCTCTGTTGTTCTCTTGCAATCCACGTCCAATTCACAAGTTTCATCCCACATGAAACACAATTATGGTGGGTTTGAAGTTCAGTGTGTACTTACTCAACCGTCTCTTCGTGTAAATGTTAGTGCTTAAGAGAAAAAAGGCAGGGAGTCAGTCTTGAGACAGCAACAGAGCTGCTTGTCGGTCTACGTGTGTTGATAGAAGGCTATGATGGGCTTAATCGCACAAGATCACAGGTCCAGAACACAGAACTGGAAGTCCTGCCTGTAGAAAATTGGACCTTTGAGCTGGATTTCAGAACGAGAGCTTAAGTATATTGTGAAATGCTAAAGGTTAAGACCAGTGGTACAAAATGTAAAACACAGCTGAAAACAGGGTGTACAGGCTGATGTTTAACTGGTTAGCCATCACTTTTAGGCTATGTTTACACAGAAACGATTCTGAAGAGAAAATGCAAAAGTGGCGTTGCATCATCACTTTTTATTCTGCGTTTAGACGAGCGTTTTGTGTGGGAAATCCACGTGAAAATGGTGACGCAAAAGTGTGTGAAATTCAATGTAGTATGCACTTCAGGTGGCTAGGAGTGCATACTACAACACCACCAAGTCCACGCGCCTACGTACAACCTTCACTTTCAAGCAGACTTTTCCGTTTTTTACCGTTTACACGGGAAGGCAGCGGTGGAGCGTTTTCAAGATTTCCACTCTGGAGGGTGGTTTCACTTTTTTTGCATTTTTAAGCCTCAAAAACGCTGTCGCTGTGTAAACGAAAGGCACATCCGATAAAATATTTTTACGTTTTCACCAGGAATCGTTCTCGTGTAAACAGGGCCTTAGAGTGCCCCCCTCAAGTACAACCAAAACAGAAAAGCTTAAATAGATTAGGCTCCAACTAACTATTTCAGCCTGAATTCTGAAACTTAGTCAATTTAAGTTATACTAATAGTAGCCAATAATAATACCACCATTACTATTGAAACAGAAACTAAAGGAGTGATCACTTTCAAAGCAAGCAGTTTTCTGCTGGTCAATAGTGAACCTGGTAATCAACTTGAACAAGTTGTGAACCTGTGTGGGAAAATCGATCATCTTCAAACGAAATCTCAATGGGATAGATTCCTTTTGAATCACTAAACAAAAAGATTACGGACATTCTTAAATGTGATTGCACCTTCAGACTAACACCCTGTCAGAACTACAGCATGTGATATAACAGGGCTACACAATGTCAAAGTAAAATGCAATATGCAATAACTTGTTAAATAATGTGATAAGATAATATATTTTAATTATAATTAAATATATGTAAAACCTGACAATGACATAACCAAAACATGTTCTTTTGGCATTATGATGAGCATGTCAGACTAGTTTGCTATGAGAGTGTAACAATAGCTTGTTGATCATGTTGCATAAGTCACTGGAGTGCATGCACTTACACACACACCCCAAGGTACCAGTCTATACTCTGCTTTTTGCGTCAACCTAAAACTGACTTTTTGTGAACTCTACAGCCTACCTCAGCCTATCTTTTTGCAAACTCTACTCTACAGTAAACTCTTTTTAAGTTGGGTTCGAATTTGTTTGTCTTTATTTTGGTCAGTGTGATCCCACCCACTGCCAATTTACCCAATAGTATTTCGACCCCTTTTGCCACTTGCCGTAAAACACAGCGTATTGCAGCCATGCTAGCCAACAAACGAACCGGGTCAGAGATCGCAGATTCTACCCGACCTAAAAAGCATAGGCATCAATCTAAAAAGCTTAATGACCGAAGCACAGAAAAATCAACTTAAGGCTTGTCACCTTCGATTGTCAATTCTTTCTGTTGTGTGTCCCCAATCTCAATGTTTCGATAATTTTAATATATCGTGCCATTTTGAGCTTCAAATAGGTTCATGTTTTGTCTTCACAAAGTCAGATCTATTAAGAACACATATTTTTGGTTGGTATTTTCAAACCAATGAGATTTAACTGTGGGCGGTGATACAAGTCAAATAGTCAAACAAAGCATTATAAAAAATATTTTGACACACAGCAATGTTGACAGTCAGGCTTATTAGGACAAATAATCAGATTACCATGGAAGAGACATGATTTATCGCTTGACACTTTATCACATCACACTCAATTAAGACTGTGTAAGATGTGTGATGGGATGCCAAAATGATCCAGTTCAATCAGAAAAATAGCTGACCAAGTTTCTAATGCTGTACTGACAACTGGCACTAAAGCGGGATAGTTAAACATGCTCCAGTTGGAGCGGCAAGATCCCACTCTACAAACCAACCCCAGTAAAGAGGAGACGCACCCTAGCAAAGCACAGATCTGGGGAAGAGGAGCGTGGAGGCATGCAAGGAGTGACAAAGAACAGCTGGGTGCACTCGGGGCCAATATGTGCCCCACATCTCCCAGCAGGAGTCAGTGCAGAACAGGGGGTTCGCGCAGGCCTGGCGAGGACCTAACGGGGGCTGCCATTACGCATCGTGCCCCTTTTATCCAAGAGATCAAAATGACCACTTTTATACTACATATGGATGAAACTGTTCCTTCATTCTCATGATGCTGGTAATCTGTTCCCAGAACATGAAAGCATGAATTAGAAACAGGTGTTCGGCATTGGATATGTAAGCTTATTAAAAGCTTCACCAGCTGGAGATCACATACACATGTGGGCTGATTCGCTCTGACATGCATTACATTTTTTATTTCAGACATCTTTTTTGTGGAATTAATTTCTGAAAATGTCAAATTCATTATGCCCTTTCTTATCCACATTTATCTTGATTCATTTTGGATTGAGCTGGACATAAATAAACAACACCTATGATGGGAGGAAAAACAAATCGGGCTCCAGTTGGAAGCGTCAAAGTGTCTTTTTTCCCAGCACTCTCGGATCTCGAATTAGCTTGGCTTCACATTAATTGTAAGTGAGTTTAGACATCAGGCCAGTGCTGTTCCACACATCAACGGGCCTGAGCTGGAGCAGGTCTGACAGCCACCAAGCAGAAAGCCTTTGTCTTTATAAGGGCCGCTAGGAGGAGAAGAATGGGGCGGCTACAATGACACCAGCAGATAGGCTTCAGATGGCCTGGCAAAATTCAAAGCAGAAAAACAAGGCAAAGGACCTCGCAGAGGTGCCATGGGTGCAAACAATCACATGCACCATGGATTCTGGCCAGGGACGGTACTAAAACCTACTCCTGGGGTGGCGTGTATGAGCAAGTACATGCGATCCACCTCAACTCGAGATAATTGTGCTAAAATGCTTTAGTTTCAGTTCGAACCTCTTGGATGCTGATTTGGGAAGAAAAAAGGAACACTTACAAAGAACATTTATCAAAAGAGAAGGGCCGCTCAAGGAGCATTTGGGGGCAATCACCTCGGTGCTCCAAAGGATGATGAAAACCAGGGCTTCGCACTTCCTAATAAAAAGTCTGCAGTAATGTTGGCTGGGTGTCTCACTTGGAAAACTGTTTGTCCTTTTGTCCTGTCCAAGTTTTTTAAACTGCTGTCAGCTCAATTGTTCTGCCGGAGAAAAATTATTATGCACCTGTCATCAGTGAAGAAAGGGGAGGGGGGAACTAAAATAATAAAATGTGAGTTGTAAACTGTTCGACCCAGATGAGAGAAAAATCACAGGATGATGAAATATCTCTTTCTCTGGCTAGAAATGGGCCAAAATTATTCGTTTTGAAGGCCTAAGATTGTATTGCATACTGTCAGCACTTCACCATGATGATTTTTCTCTCAGATGACCAAAAACAATAGCCTACGTAAATCTCTTTAGTGTCTTTAATATTATATGAACCATGTAAATATTTGTATATAATCATAATTCAATATGAAATGACGCAATTCATCATGAAACAGGAAATTTGCTTCGATTTGATTCATTTTGTAGTATTTTAAAATCAATTTTTAGAAAACAGGCTAAAGACTAGTAGAGATACGACAAGCCGATAATAATTTTCATTTGTTTCAGCCAATCAACAGATAAATAGCAGAAAGTTTATAGTGAATAAATTGAAAATAAAACACTAAAAACTAAAATCAATTTAAATGCTTCACTACATAATATATAAAGTATTATTTATTTTCAGAATTGCTAATGACTACATTTAACAGTGTTATTCAATTATTCATAATTTTAAAGTTAACTTTAAGTGAGTTTTAGATGATGGTAATAGGAAAAATGAGCATGTAAAATTAAATATAGCCAAACCGATACAGTACCAATATATTCCATAAACACAACACTGAATATTCATTATAAGACCAGAGAGATACATTGTGATTGTGTATATAAATTGCTGATTAGTTTGAATGATGAACTCCTACAGTCTGATAGTCATTTGAAATAGTGTTTTACATTTACACGGATGATTTCCGGTGTTGAAATCATAGCACACCTGTGAATAAGAGTGAGCTCAATGACTCCGTCCAAATTTAACATACATTTGTGCGTTTCCAGGCCACTAAACTTAAAAGCAGAGATAGGAGTCAGTTTAATCACTATAATTTGTGACACTGTAATAATCGTGTGATTTATGAGTCCGTTCTGATCTATTTTTATAGGTAATCAACCTTAAAAGTGTAGCAGGAGTGTCTGAATTGAGAAGAGATTAATGCTGTTCCTTTACAAATTACTCTTCAGTGTCATTAAGTCCTTTCAGTAATGATACCTTAAAAGTGCATGGGCCCTAGATTAGGCAGAAGTCAAATAAAGGACTACGAATGACTTCTGGAAGTTAAAGGAAAGCATATTGTGAGCAACTTTTACACTCCCCAAATAAATGTGTCGTAATTTGCTCACCCTCTTGTTGCTCCAAACCCAACATAAACACACAAAGTTGTTTTAAAGAATCTCAAAATAGATGTTAGCAACAAAAAAAATACCAAGATTTGGGTTGGTTGGCATGTGAACGACAAAAATATTTTGGTGAACTATTACTTTAAACGAGCTTTGACTGAAAAGCAACATTAAAAAAAAACACTAACAGAAGTGAATAATAGGCAGAATGTGCTGTTGTTGTGAGCAGCAGGGGTGGTGCCTGTCCAAAAGTCCTCATTTTGACTGTTTTTGTTGACAGCCCAACGCTGCGTCATCCTCTTGGCAAAGGTCCGGCCATTGCTTTGATCTCTCAGGCTCCTAAATCAACTACAGACAAAGTTCACACACAGGTCAGCGGAGTCATCTGATCATCCATTCCAGAAGAAGCCACTTCATGACAGTCATACCCCACTGCTATCCCCTGTCATGCAAAGTTTGCACGTTTACAGACCAAACACGCACCTTTTCCCACCTCTCCGGGCAGCGCATGCTTAACCCAACAACACACTCAGAAAAATCACATGCAAACACACCCATAGCGAGCACATAATTACTACTAGGTGTGCTATATGATTCCTAGCGCCAAGTGATCTAAGGTAGATCTAACAAATGAGATTGTTAAACAACTTTCAAGACAACACAAAAAGGTTTCATAGCAGTACAACAAATAAGTCACAGCGAACAATGTGCCACAGCTAAACTAACATTTCCCCTCCCAACGTCATCCAACCCACATACTCCATCTGTGTTGTTGACATTGTGCTCTTAATGTACAATAAAGCGGCAATTGTTAAAAATACAAAAAAAAAGAAAACATATTGCTTTTAGTCGGAGTTCCTACGGGACCAATTGTTACAAAACAAAACCGGTTCGCTTGTAATTCCGGTTCCTTTGGGATGTTTAGAGGCATCAAACGCAGCGCCATTCATGATGTTGCATCCTTTATGGTTGAAGCAAAAGAAAAGATCCAATTAATAGAGCATATCAATCTGCTAACACTGTCACAACATATTCCTCTTGATTCATTACAGTGCAGGTCCTAGTCCTCCCTGGCAGCCCGTGTTGCCTAGTAATTACACTTCTTCCTTTGACAACCTGCATGATTGTTTTCCTAACAGTATATTACTTCGTTAGTACTTTCCAATGCTGGTTATTTTTAAACTGTCACTTTTGCCAGACTCATCCTGATTTGCACTCGTCTGTTTATCATAACAATCATTAATAACTGTCACTCGGTGTCATCAATATAACAGGCTCATTCCCTCATTAGCATGTCCCGGCGTTTGTTCCGCCGAGAGCCCGGGTATTTTCTACCAACAGGCCCAGCCAATTACTCTGCCGAAATGGAATCGCATTAATCAAAACTTAACAAGGTGGCAAATTTAAAGATATCAGATTGCAGGAGACAGCACAAGTAATATGTCACTGTCAGAGGTGCTATGTAGGTATGCAGTGGCTGACACTAAATATATCCCCTTGCACAGGCTGCGTGAATTTTGACGTTTCATATGATCTGACAACTATCAAAGAGAAAGGCCTGAGAGGGCTAAGAATGCCCCGTTTCTGCTGTCATCTTCTTCATTCTGGAAAAGACAGTGAAGATAGATAGTGGTAGTACAAAATAAGGCCTGATGTAATTAATCGTCACCTTCAGGAGGTCAAAATGAATATGAAATTAGCTGTAATAACTGAGGATAGATAGATAGATAGATAGATAGATAGATAGATAGATAGATAGATAGATAGATAGATAGATAGATAGATAGATAGATAGATAGATAGATAGATAGATAGATAGATAGATAGATAGATAGATAGATAGATAGATAGATAGATAGATAGATAGATAGATAGATAGATAGATAGATAGATAGATAGATAGATAGATTTCTACAATGACTCAATTCTACAATGTTAATTGGGTGAAAAAAAATTCCTTAATCTTGAATTTGGGTCAAAAATGGGCACCCATAGGAATGAATGGGGAAAAAAATAATTTAGAGCGTTCTAAAATAAGCCAAACTAAGACACCAGGTGACAGCAAAGTCACTTTATCTTTAGGTTTTAGCTCTAAGAACTTATTGGAAGGATATTTTAATGTAGTAAAAAAATAATAAAAAATAAAACATAAAAATAAGCATAATTTACTTAGAAAATATGGTACTTTTTGAAGTAAATAAATTCAAAAATACCCCCAAAATAAATAAAAATCACCATAAATGGACAGACAAAACTTTATCGAAGACAATGATATAACATAATAAGAATTAAGATCACACCTGAGTCCTCTGTGCCCACATTTTTCCACAATTGCAGGATTAAGGGCTATAAAGAGAATACGGTTTGAGGGCTACACTAGGTTAATTTTATTTTAGGAAGCTTAACATGCATCCATATGTCTCCCCAAAAAAATCCACAATTTGTTTTATGTAAAAGTATTAAGACACCAAACACTACCCATGCCAAAGAATAAGATAAAAAGCATGAGAAAGCTAAAAAGAGAGAGAGAGAGAGAGACAGGAGAGGCTTGGCGAGAGAGCGAAAGGGGAGGGGAAAAAAAAGGTTGAGCGTGTCTGTGAGAGCCAGCAGGCGGCAGTTCATCATGTCTGCCTTCACAGAGACGTTTTCTTTTACACTTTAAATGATGATACTCATCAATCACTGGCTGACAGCTGCATCAAGCCAGCTGCAAACATGCAAAGGCCAGCAGTCTGAAACATGCTGACGCCACCCATCGCTGCATAGAAAATAATCATTCAGCTCAAGCTCCACACTAGATTTATTTTCTCATATACGACCCTCTCTCTTCCTCTAGCCACTGTAAAATAAATACCATCCATTTCACTGGAACAATGTGGTGCAGGGAGGGCACCGGCGGGACAAGCCGCTCGATTGGCACACGTGGAGTTAACGATTATGCGGCTGGCGAAAAGCGAAGACGACTAAAACTAATCAGGAAGACCCGCCAGCCGATAACGCTTCCTCTCACGGAAAGAAAAGCTCAGTGTCACCGCAGTCGTATTGACATCTATGGTGACTTTGGAAAACGCCGCATGTATTCGAAGCACTTTGGGTCAGAGGTGGAAGCGAATGGACTGCATCTTAATGGGTGTAATGACATGCATAAAAACAAAAGCTGATTTCAACGGTGCCATCCCATACATCGAACCATTGCTGTATCGAATGTGCTCGGATGCACTTGTGGCATTTAAACATGGAGCCACAGTTTAGAGAGCGCAATGAAGGCTATTAGCAGTAAAGGTTATTCATGCACACACACACACACACACACACACTGTCCCCAACTGTTTCCCGATTAACACCACCATCCCTCTCCATCTTTTCCATTTTGCAGAGGAGCGATTGCTCATTTTTAAAGGGGAGCTTGTGGAGCAGATGGATGTGAATTCAAAGTTTCCTGATCTTTAGCAGAAGTTATGGAGGGTTATCTTTGGCTGTATATCTCCGGGTTGGCAGGCCTCCCCTGGCGATGAAGGATTAAGCACCGCAGCTGTCTCTCCCTCCGAATGATGCAGTGCAGCACTCGCCGACACGACAGCATCACTTAATCTTAATGTCCGCTCCTCCAGCGCGGCCGCGCAGGACAAAGCCAATCAACATCACATGCCACGAGGATGGACCTACTGCTTGGCCCTGGAGTCTCTCACCCGCACCGACCGATTAATCAACTTCAGCCAGCCCAATCCCAGAGTTCACTTCTCTCACGGCACAGCTGAGCTCGCCACCGTGATGTATAGGACGGGGGGCTGGCGTGCTCCACAACACTTATCAGACTGCACATTATGCATGGCTTTGTATTGCTGAGAGAAAGCGTTCGGGGGAGCGAGAAAAAAAAAAAGCGGTATTGAATGCTTACACCTTATTTCTGTCACGGGCCACCTATTTGTTGTGTTTAAAGAGATATCTGACCAATAACGGTGAAAAAAAAAAAAAGCTTAAGGAGAGCTTGGGGTTTTGGAATAATGACTCGCGCTCATTTAGACAAATTGCACACGGGGAGGACCATTACCGCAATTTGAATTCAATATAATACCCGAGTATTAAAGGAGACAACATTTCCCTTGATCCCTGCATGCTAACTTACTCTTACTCTGCGAAACATCTACAATAGCCAAGCGAGTCCTGGCGCTTTCTTAATTATATCAGCTGAAGCAACAAACTGGAAGACGGCCGCACGACGTTTTCTCCTCTCCGCTTCGGGGCCCGAGGTAAATTTGTAAGAACACAAATCGCACTCTGTAATTCACCTAAAACAAATATGACAAGTATTAAATGCAAACAGCTGCGGAGGAAACAACTATATCCCCGAGAAAACGCGAGCAAATATCTGCGTGCCCGTCCATCCCCTCGAGTGTGTTTACATCGTCACAGATGATCTGGTGCATGCTGGAATATATTACTTCCATAAGTTACCCTCCAATGAAGACAGCGCTATTGCGCCACGACGTTTCCTCCATTTCAGTCAAGATTAAGAGCGCTCAGGCATCCTCAGCTCCGGAATGGTATGCAACATTAAAGATGTAGAGGAGCCTCCGGTGTCCTCTATGGAGGGTGCAGCTGATTTAGTAGAACCAATTTAAAGCCGGAGAAATCCAACATTACCTTTGAAGACGCAACATAATGTCAGCAAACAAGCTATAAAACACTGTAATGGCGCCTTATATTTGGACATAAGTTTCTCTAAGCAGTTAGCAAGCCCTGACGCGGGGAGATGTGCATTGTTATCACTATATCCTAAAGTGCCTGCCTTAGTTTTTCTTTTTAAATAAAAAGCTGCTTTTATAAAACACCCATTGGATTTCCATTGATTTAAGTTGAGACTCAGACTTGAGACTGCAGAGTCGCTAATATTTATGTAATTTATCGAGCCCGAACACAGGATTTCTGATTTCTATGTATTTTGGAATTTAATTCTAATTCCACTAACAGTGGAACATGTAATTTTTCATCTGCATACATCTGGCGGAGGGTTAAATAATTTATCCGTTGCAATACGATATCCACAGAGCAGCTCTGGTCATTTACACATAGTTAGGTTGTTTTTGCTGTGGTAATTGCTTTTGGCAACAATGAAATCTGCTGCTAAAACAGCAGCAATAACTTATTTAATATTATTAACTTTGGCTCCAGGAGTACTCGAACTGCAGTATCTAATCCTGGACCAGCTGCAGTGAGATGGTTTCCATTCACAAACATCTAAGTAGGTTCCACGAGGTGGTTTGGACCAAAAACAAAAGCAATATGCACTAAAAGTATCTAATCCCACAGAAATTTAAGGTCTTAACGTAGGTCATTTCCTCACAACTGAACTGTGGGGTCTCATTAGTAACACAACAATTGTCAGTATAACAATGTGAGCTGATGCTTAAAAATCTGAGGTCATTTAGGGTAAACATGGAGGCCTACAGAGCAAATCTGGAACCAGATGAAAGGAGGACCCTTAGAAATTACTGTTAAAGCGATAGTTCACCCAAAAATAAACGTTCATTTACTAACACTCATGGCTTTTAAAATCCTTATTATGTTATTTCTTCTATGGAACACAAAAGGAGAAAATCTGAAGAACGTCCTGGGGCCAGTTGCATAAGCATAGCCATTATGTTAAGACAGTGTCTAACCAACTAGCAGTTAGTTAGGGGTAATCAAGCTTACTGTTCGGTATCAAATTACCCCAATATACGTTTTTATGTAACTAACTAAGAAAAGAATTGGAAGACTAACTTGTAAGACTATAAGAAAAGGTTCTATATAGAACCTTAAAAGGTTCTATCAGCGCTACGTATTTGGAATCCCTAAAAGGTTCTATACACTCTTAAAAAAGGGTTCATTTGGGTTCTATATAGAACCCTGGGCAAATAGAACCTTTGACCAAAAAAAATGGTTTTATATAGAACCATTTTGGAGTTCCATATATGAAACGGGGGATAGAACCATTTCTGGTTCTAAATAGAACCATTTCTTCTGTGTGTAGTCTTAGTTTATGCAACTCACCCCTGGTCTCTCTTCCCTATGAAATTACAGTGACTGAGACTGAAGCATTCAAGCTTTAAAAGGGAACCAAAAGCAGCATTAAAAAAAAATCACCGTAAAGGGCAAGTTAAAACAATGTGTTTAGAAAAATGGATGCCGTAAATGATGACAATTTTAACTTCCATGTGAACTTTCCTCAAAATAGCTGGTCGATGACACTTACAGTACATCCACCCTCTAAAAGAAACATGTCATCTTTTTAACCTCTGTGCCAAGTGTGGATTTGTCTATATTCTAACACTTGGCTGACTGCTGTGTCATTACAGCTTTAAATGTTTCAAACCATCTGTGGCCAGCATAAAATATGCTTTTTCAGTCCAGTTCAGTATTGAGTTCATATCATAAAAGAATCAACATAATTGCCAATTACAGGTCCCTAATTTGGCTGTAAAACTGGGAGAGGCCAAGAGGACAGGGACGGCAGAGAGAGGTGGAATATTAAGCAACGGCAGCTGGCAGTGCCCCCCATACACACATTCCCAGGCATATGGAGCTAGCTAGGACATTAAAAGAAGAGGATTATGTTTTGCATACATATTTTTTGCTTCAGAGGTAACCTTGATCAAAGCAGCAAAAATTCAAATTCAAACCTAAATCGAACATTTATTTGTGCTTTGCATGTGACTTGAAAGACGTTCTGCTGCCGTGAACAAAATTTTGAAAACAGTCAAGTGAAAAACTCTTCAAATAAGGCATCAGACTCTTACAAAAAGTTGAATGCACATTTGATTGATGATGAAAACATAAAGTTAATGAAAAAAAAAATTGCCTCTAAACATTTTTATACAAAATTCAAATTTGTTTGCCAACAATGCTATAAAGGCTTCTAAAGATCCACAAGACATCAACTGGAATCTTGGCCTATTTCTCATGTGCAAAAGCTTTCCAGATCACTGATAATCTTTGGTTTCATGTTGTCACTGCTTTTTTTTTTCCAAATCCCACCAAAGATTTAATGAGATTTAAATCTAGAGACTAAACAATCTACAGGAGGTCCTGCTTCTAATTGAACCAAGCTTTAATAGATTTGGATGTATACTTAGATATGTTTGTTCTGCAGAAAAGTCCAGAAAAGAAAGTGACGCTTCAGTCCATGCACAGAAGGCAGCATCACAAACTTTGACAAAATGGCCTGATACTTCAAAGAATCCATGATGTCCTTCATATAGTCAAGATATACCCCTCCAACAACAAAACACCACATAAGAACACTCACCCACCTCCACATTTGATCATGGAGATGTTGTTCTGCTTATAACCTTGCCTTTTTTTAACCAAACATACCGTTGATCCAAAAAGGTTTAATTTTGGTCACATCAATCCATAAAACATTCTTCCAGAACTCCAGAACCTAAATTCTTGGTCAAGGGTGGTGTTCGGCAAGGTGTCTGTGAATATGAAGGCCATGCTTGTTTAGTGTTCTTTTTATAGTCTGCATTGAAATGTTTTTCCTCTTTTTATCCTCATTTCATCTTATATGTATTTGGCACTAAATTGAGAGTTCTTCTAAGCAGCTCGGATCAAACATCTTATTCCCCCTTGATGATATTGTGCTTTTTTTTCAACTCCCTGGTTGGTTCGTTGTGATTTCAAGCCAGCTGTGTCTCCAGGATCTTTTAGTCTCTAGGAAATGTTATTGTAGCTGTAGCCATTCTGATGGAATGAAACTACTACTTCTCTATATAGCTTTTGTGAGTGCTCTCTTTTGACTTTGCCATACATGCATAGACTAAATGTATGTGCGTTACTGCTAAGGATAATTAAGAGTTGTCAGAGTTTCCAAAGGCTTAATTGTGTTTTAACACAATGTTGCACCCTACTATACTAATAAATGGCTTAAAAACAGCACATCTTTTATTGCCATTAGTGAGACGAGATAGATTAAAGGGATAGTTCACTTTGAAATTAATTTTTGATATGTTTTAGCTTACCTCAAGTGCATCCAAGATGTAGGTGTCTTTGTTTCCACAGTATTTTCTGGAGGTAAAAACGACATAAATACTGTTCGTTTTCTCATACAAACCACTCGTTTCGTGTCTAAGGCCATCAATGTGTACTTACGAGTCATTAAATCATGTTTAATTTGGACTTCTCTATGCATGCTCTTTGAGGTGGACTCCATAAACCTCCATTATATGACTGACAGACAAGAACGGTTTGACCTAAAAATATCAAAATTGAAAATACCGTGGAAACAAAGACACCTACATCTCGGATGCGCTTGAGGTAAGCTAAAACATATCAAAAATTAATTTCAAAGTGAACTATCCCTTTAAATAAAATTAAAATTAAAAGTTTACAGAAAAGCTTACACTTGTATATTATTACAGACAAATAATAGATAAAATAACCTACATATTAAAAAAACATTAAAATTAAAAATCTTAATTCTGATTGGTTACATATGATGCTGATTTCCACACATTAGCGTAAGCGTTAACACACAGATTTGTGACGTTGCTTATATCAACTTGATTTGAGCCAAACAAACAGCCCTAATGAACTTTTTCATCTTTTTCATCAAATAAAAACAACAATCCTCTTGACTTGTTTGCCACATTGTGATCTGTACTTTCAAATTGATGTTTCTTCATTGCTCTCACGTGTATATAACGCGAAAGGCCCGCTAATATCCATATACTATCCATATGCTGTGGTTAGAAAAAACATTATGGCAGAATCTCTATCGGTTGACACTTCTGTACCGTAGTAGGCCTATATACCACATGGCTGCATTACTAATTCTAAGATCACCAGTAGCCATTCCTTCACCCCACTTCGGCAGGATCGCGGCGGGGCTGTCCAGTAATGATTTGTTCATGGAGCGAGTCTCTCCCAGTGACTACTTCATTAGAGCACGGCCCATTGGCGGCATAATGCCAGCGCCCGCCTGAGTCCCCGCTAACACAGACATCATCACCAATTCGCGGCACATGATAAAGGCCTGTCACATCCACAGCATTATTAATTAACAGCACGCTGAGGTGAAATTCAATCAGGCTGGGCCGTACGCATCTCCTTAACAGGTTATGCAAATCCCACTCGTTCTGCCAGTGACCATGTATGAGCAGCCAGTGTGAGACTCTACTCACACTTATTACTGTAATAAGAGGCCCGATAGCATCGGAGGAGGTGGGGGCGGCCGACATAATGCCTGTTTAATTAGAATTAGACGTATGGCTTAAGGAAGAAGGGAGACGATAGCTAAGACGGTAATGGCTCAAGAGAAAATAGAAGGGTGAGGAGACACAATGAGATCATTTCACTACTTGAGGATTAATATTAAAAGAGTACTCCGTCTCGTCACATAAATCACTCAAATAAGGGTGTGTGCGGCTCACCGTAACCACATCTCAAAGACTAAATATCCACTCATAACATATTCCTTACAGATAATGTCATGCTCGAACCCCATTAGCAGGAAATGACTTTTTTTTCTTGATAAAGCAGATATAAGGCTAACTTGTACCAATACTTCCTTAGCCCGCTAATGGCGTTCGCTTCACCGCGACTTGCTCTTTCAATATGCGCGGATCTAAAAGGCCATCAATCTTTGGTCATTTTAATGTTCAAAAGTTGAGGACAAACATAATGGGCTGTCTGAACAGTTTTATTATGGCACTATGAGAAAGGCCATGTTTTACTGCTGATATGGAGCAACATGACGCTCGTGCGATATATCACGGCAAATGTACGCTCGCGTGAAATCATATATGTGGACGCCTAATGGCTCCAAAATCTTTCTCTGAAACACATGCATTTTTCATGCCGCCATAAAAGCATTGTCAGAGCGGCTGCGTCGGCCTGCAGACGCTAATTGATCTGGCCCTTTATGAGTGTGAAACAACAGGAGCAATGCTACAAAACTGTCATCTCAGCCTCTTTCCGCTAATGCAGCCATAAATCCAGGCGCCGTCTAGCAGTCAGATGTTTTCATTACCCCATATCAGTTTTATGGAATTACTGACATCTGCATGATTCAGTAATTGTGGCTCTCTATGAAGTTGAAACGGCAATTTTGCTCTCTATATTCCCGATCAATTCCCAGTCCCCTGGGCAGGACAGAGGGATGCGATATTGGAAAACTCCGAGCGGGGATAGATTGCAACGGTTATCTGTTGACGGAGACAAACAGCTTAATCGGGCCCAAATCGGTGAGGCTGGTGCAGATTGTTTTTTTACAAAAATGTAGATTGCGTTGTCAAAATCAGTCATCTTCATGCACGTACCCTAACAAGAGCCACTTTATGCATGCCGAGTACGAGTGCTGATCTGGCCTTTATAAACCCTCGGGGACGGACGCCTCAGTCTACGGACGGTGATAAAATACAACATAGCTTTTTTTGTAAATGAACTGAACAAAGACTTTTCCAATTACTAAAATCAGTTTTTGCAGCAATTTTGGAGTAAAATAAATAAATATAGTATAACTGAATGAAACCCACAAACAGAAACATTCAAAGATTTAAAACTGAAGTGTGATATCTGATTCTATATCTATTTTCTGTCTATTACAGTGAGTGTGAGGTAAATAAAACACCCCCCCCACACACACACCCCAAATTGAGAGGCATTTCTTCAGCCGTGCACAAATCAATACGGCTCAGCTCGCGTTTGAAAAGCCCCATGTCTTGATAATGATGGGGACTCACGGCCTGTTATAATTTCCCTGCGAAGGAATATTATGGCGAAAGAGGTGGTCAGGTGTGGTAAAGTAGGTGGCAGTGGGACCGGGGCTGATGGAGCTTTAGTATATCTGTCAGTCTCAGTTTGGGAGGCCGAAAGAGAGGCTCTCGGGGAGCAGCGTGCTATATATCTCTATTACATTTGATGGTCACTCCGCTGGCCTGTTGTTTATTCTCATTAGCTCAGACAATGGGAACAATCTGGGGCACATATCTATCCCTACTAGTCGGTATTGTGTACGGCCCATTCTCTGAGCTGTAGTTCACTGTATCCTATAAAATAAAATGAAATTTCTGAGAGATTATCTTAACTCTATGGTGGAACAAAAAGATTTTTTTTTTCCTGAATGGCTAAGCAAATACCATCCATTGGCCAATGCAGTTATTTTTATAACATTGATATACTATTATAATTTTTTTAATTCGATTTTATTTATTATTTTCAAAGTTTTAATAATTTTGCAGTCTGTTTTTGCCATTTTTATTAGGTTTCTATGTAGCTATGTAGCTATGTAGCTATGTATAACTATGTAGAGTTTTTATCATGTTTTTATTTATTAGTTTCTAAATTTAGAAGTTTGTTAATTTTGTTTTTTACATTTCAGTTTTCAGGAAATTAATGTCTGTTTATAGTTTTAGTTAGAATTTTCAAAAGGCAAATGTTCACATTATGACCAATTACCAATCAAAAGTCAATATTAAAATTTCACTATTTTGTGTCAAAATATATAAACATATCCCACTTAAACATTTAAAATCAATTAATTTAAATAATTAAGTGAATTTAGGCATCACAATAGTATTCATTTTGAGATTTGCTAAATATTTTTACATTTTTAGCATTTTTAAACATAAATAAATAAATGCTGATAACATGATGTACATGCACATCTACTATTTCATGCACACACATAATTTAGCAAACGTATGCTTAAAATATGTATCTAGGACTACTAAGTAAGCAAGTTAATGAAAATCAGGTGAGACTAACGGCGATGACTGATTCCCACCTTTTTGCAGCTCTTTCACTTTGGATGGAGACACCCTGCTTTATTATCAGCCTGAATCTATTTCTACATTCGAATTAGTGTCTGAGGCAGAGAGAAGAAAGAAAGCCCCTGACAGAAAGGCAAAAGTGTGAGGGCCTTTGCTAGTGTGGGCTGTGAGAGAGAAAAGCAAGGCTTTTGATAGGCCGCTGCAGACAAGGCAGTTGAGAGAGAAGCTAATGGCCATGATTAATGACAAAGGGCCAGAGGAGAGCGGGGACACAGCCGCTACATACATCATCCCTCCCCATCAGTCAGAGCACCTCCCTGGACCCTCTCTTTCTCACTCGCTCCCTCTCTCTCTCTGCCTTATCTCTGCCCACTCCCTCGCTCACAGCGCTCTGCCTCTCTCCCCCCGCCCAAAAAGTAGAAAAACAAGTGACAAAGGGGTGATAAGGTGAACAAGAAAATGGCGTGTAAAATAAGCGAGAGATATTCCGAGGAAAGAGGAGAGAGAGAAAACGGCGCTCCGATTTCAGGCGACTTGACTCTTCCTCGGCTGAAGCCCCCATTCTCAAGGTCTTATCTGCCATATGGCTCCCCTGTTTAGATGATTTATTAGGTGCAGAAAAGCACTCTGATAAATTTTAGCTCGTTCTGGCTGCGTAGGCAACCCACGGTGTCAATAACGAAACTCAGGCCACTTTAATGAAAACTTTTAGTACCGAAGGGGTAACCATTTATTTATGAGTCACTATAATATTCGATCTTCCCTTCTCACGCACACCGCAAAAGGCGGCTTTGACTGCGAACGGCGGCGCGCAGATCATCTCCATATGTCAGTGCCTCTCCTTCACTCTGCTCCTATCACATCAGCGCTGGATTTCTGCTTAATTGAAGCATTCAGCTGTTTACAACTCACACAAAAACAGCAAGAGTTTATTTACGACCAATTAAAGTTACCATTTTGAGTGAAGGCAAACCATTATGGATTTCAACCCCTTTGATTCTAATTAGTTGGTGTGTTCAGGTTTTGTTTTACATGGCTGATTTACAAGGGGGCCTTGCAAATAAATTTCCCATCAACAGCAGATGCTGGTTCCCAAAGAAACAAAACTCGCAGAGAGGGTGCGATGGAAACAAACAATGTGATGACGCCATCTTGCCTGCTTTTTGCTTTGGCTTTTACTCACTTAAAGGAATTACAGAGCAACAAATGGTCCTGCTGCAGACATTTTGATGTATTCGTATATCACCTCATTAAAGTGCTTGTCTGTCATCGGACTGTATTTCTCTGTCCATTAAAGAACTTACCACAGACTGGGTGTCTGACTTTAATGGCCCAACACTTCACATTCAGGAGGTTTCCCCCTTTTAAATAACCACATATTTTAGTCTGCATTATTTTGCGCATGCTCACAAACACACGAGACAACAGAAAAGCAGCACGCGGATCATTTCTGCATTTTAATCTTTCGCTGAAATGAGCACAACATTCAAAGCATCAACTACATACAACATTTTCAAATCAAATATACAATACACAAACTGTATGATCTAAAATACCGTGAAAACAGTACAATTTTGAAATATTACAATTTAAAATAATCGTTTTCGATTTTAACATATATTTTTATTATGTAATTTATTCACACGTGTCACATGATCCTTCGGAAATCATTCCGCTGAATTGCTGCTCAAGAAACATTTATTTTTATCGATGTTGAAAATAATTGTCCTGCTTAGCATTTTTCTGAATCCGGGATACTTTTTTTTCAGTGTATCTTTAATGTACAGGAAGTTCAAAAGAACAACATTTATTTGAAATAGATTGTATCCAAGCATTCTTGAAAAAAAAATTAACAGTAATATATAAAATGGACTACAAAAATATAAAATATAGCACTACTGGACGACTACTACTACTACTTTTTAGAGTTTGACAGCCTGCGGACATACACATTGTAAAAAATACATTTTTATGATATGTTATCACAACATTTTTTCTTATGTCAAATCAACTTAAATCATTTATGTAGTTCATATAACATAATATTTTGAGTTTCTGAGAATTAAATCAATCTCCTTCATTGTATTAACTCAATTTCTCCATTTCAATGAACTTAAAATGTTAAGGCAACCTGTTTAGTTCATTTTTTAAGCTAAACCAACAATATTTTTTTACGGTTTTTAACAACATATGAATGAGTAAATACACTGTAAAAAAATATTGTTGGTTTAACTTAAAAAATTAAGTAACCTGGTTGCCTTAAAATTTGAAGTTGATTGAACTGGAAAAAGTGAGTTAATACAATGAAGGAGATTGATTTAATCACCAGAAACTCAAAATAAGTTATCTGAACTAAATAAATTATTTAAATTGAGTTGACAAAAGAAAAAAATGTTGTGATAACAAATCTTGAAAATATTTTTTTTACAGTGTAAAGTTTGTGAACCCTTCCCAAATCAGACACAGGGCTGCCACATTTGTGATATGATCAATCTGCAACAACTGCGAGTGGATAAACAAACTGAGTTCTTTTAACATCTAAAACATCCTTGTAGTGCAACACACTTTACTTAAGATGTGTAAATGAAGTTCTTAACCATTAACAAGCATTAACAAGTAAATGCGAGCTCAGCGTAAAACAAGGGGTATTTGCAAACCAAAGCACTCAGACAATAAAGACTGACCCTTTTAAAGGTGGTAAACTTCCTCCGATCAGAAAGGTCACTGCATATACATCAATGAGATCAAAACCATTGATGTCAGTTCGGAAACAAATGTAATGCTACATAACTTCAACCTGAAACTACAAAACCCAAACGAGAAGAGGAACATCTAGCAGTACCACAGTCAACAAAGTGATCTTTAACAGATAAATGTGTGAAAATTCGCCAACATGAGGCAGTTGGGGACAAAATAACCCATCTCTTTATGTTCCGCACTGGCAGATTTTAACTTATTTGCTGTGCTCGCTTGTTGTAATTAATTTTGCACAGGAGCCTGCATTGTCATTTTTCAAATCATTTCCCTGGAAATGTTCTACACCTCTTAATGGCCTCGCTAATGCTGTAGCTGTCATGTTTTGGACAGCTGCGCTTTTGCAAGACAAACTCGGGCTGCGTCATGCCCCTCTCTCAGCGGACACCTCCCGCTCAAAGGCACATGGGCCAGGCCGACCAGCTGCTCACGGCGATATGGAAATCTTTGATTAATTTTTCACCTCTTGGTACTGACTGTTGCTCAAGTGTCACCTTCCCGATCTGTCCCCGAACGGCACCTTTTTTTGACTCGCTTCCACCGATGATAGATCAGTTAACCACATCCAAAAAGAAAAAAAAGAAAAAAATATCATAGGGCTAATTAAAGCAAAAGCAACAGAACCCAGATGTGTGTGTGTGTGTGTGTGTGTGTGGAGAGAGGCTGGATGTACGCCAACCTGGGCGTGCGCGTGTGAGCGGGGGGAAATCAAGGCCTCATCGCTCAAATTAGCCGCTTCTCAAACTAAATTCGGTGAGCGCTTGTGTCGGTTTTCTCAGACAACATTAGCAAAGGTGGTCCGGAGGGCTCTTTTTCAAAGGAGCCAGATAGTATAAAGTGTCTGTCACGTCGATAATCAGTCGAGGAGTCATCCGGGTGGATTTTGTTCTATCAACAGAAAAACATACACGGTAAAGGGTCCTGTCGTTGACAGAACAAATTTTACTTGGCGGAACTCTATAGTATTAATATTCACCGAAACGCTTGGCGCTGTCAAACAGAGTCCTGTATGATTTAAGGCTTTCAAAACACCGACCCCAATATGAGCCTCTTACTGTAAATCTGTAGCAAAAACATGCCACCGACAATTAAATCATATTGAACGTGACAAATGTTTCACACCGTGTTTATGTTTGGGGGCAGCGGGGTTCACCGCGTTACACAGGTGAACTCAAAGAGACGCTTTCATGAGTTAAAAAAACAACACGACTGAAGTTTGACGTGAAAAACATCTGCCAAGCGACTGTTGTCAAATGCGTGGTGGAAAACAAACCGAAGGGAAATTATCTGAAGTTTCGCATTTCAGGCTCACGATTAGACAGAAAAACGGGAGAGCTTTAAGTCATCTAGAGAGAGACTTCCTGTCAGAGACTTTAGAGCCGCCCATCTCCCGTACAGCCGGGCTCGGCCGCCCTCGCGGAGGAACCCACGTCTCACGCTGGGACATCTGAACGAGGGAGACAGTCAGACCCATCAACACGACAGCATGACTCCACTATCACACGTACGCTCAAACACACAAACAGGATGCGGCTCTGAAGCGTTCACGGCTCACCAATGAGACCCCGCAGAACTCAAGGACCCGGCATTCTCCTCTAAATGATTTCCTGACATTTAAAAGACAATAAGCAAGCAAGCTAGATTGGTGAAGGAGGCATGTCATTTTCGGCACGCTGTTGCTCAACATCAAGGAAAATCAATGGCGCCTCCGCAGGGGCACAGAGAGGGAAGAATGGAGCTCCGTTTCAGGTCTGTTTGAACTCATTTTCTTTTCTCTGCAGTTGCCCCCTTCACGTATCCCCCCCTTCCCTCCCCCAGGCAGCCCCTCACAGCAGGCCTGACAGCTTGACACATTGACAGCTCGCAGTGAATGACAACTGATTTGTACAAATTTCAAGCCTTATAAATCTACCTGTCACAACAAGAGCATAAAAGAGCTCGGACCCAGCAGGTAATTCGAAAGATAGACCGAACGAAAGGGAGAGAGACGGAGCGAGAGAGCTCCACTTCGACAGCACTGGATCAGTCCTCGCCTCGGCTTCACCTCAAAAACACAAAATAAGGTAGAAAACTCCTGCAGCCTCGCTCTGGTTAAACTTCGTCTAAAAATCCGATTTAGCGGCCACCAGGCAGTCGATGCTCTCATTTAAAGATTAAAGAGGGAAAAAAAAAAAGTTGGGGTCTCGCAGAGAATCGCTTTTGTTTTACACCGATATTAAAGGCAGCGCCACCTGCTACAAGCAGGATAACAGCATCATTTTTCCCAGCCCGTGTTCTGGCTGTGTAAATGAGCGGGCCCTTTTTTACGCTATTTAAACAATATCCCACACTGCACCGGGACTGCAGCTCCCTCCAAGCTTTCATCTGTTCATAATGGCAGCCCCGGCAGGCAAGGCCTTCAGAAGCTGTAAATCCTCTCCGAGGGTGTATTTTTACTGCCAGAAATAAACTACCAGGTAGAAAAATCAATAGGGAATGACAAACAGAAAACTGGTTAATAATTCTGCCTGAGTTGTCTCTGCCATTTGAGTGTCTGATGGCTCATTTGTGTTAGTCAATCGGTATGAGTTGGAGGCCGTTAAAATGATTGATATTAATGAGGATGCAGTCGGGATGACATCTGCATTCTAATTCATAACATCTGAATATCACTTCTTGTTTGGGAAGATCTGAAGGCATCAGCTGCCATGTGAGCTGCAAGCCTAAATTAAAATAAACTGCAAACTGCAACCCATCATATCATGGTTGCGTCAAGCTATACAATATAGAGGGGAAAAAATGTTTATATAAAAAAGTAAATGTTATGCCACACATAAAAAAACTCTACCAGTTTTATCCTGTGTTAAAAAGGCACTTTTATGTGTTTGATGAGCAAAACAATATACATTTATTCATTTAGCTGACGCTTTTATCCAAAGCGACTTACAATTGCTATATATGTCAGAGGTCGCACGCCTCTGGAGCAACTAGGACGTGTCTTGCTCAGGGACACATTGGTGTCTCACAGTGGATTCGAACCCGGGTCTCTCACACCAAAGGCATGTGTCTTAACGATCACCACCCCAATATATTTGCAATGACAATTCAAGCAACATAAATAGCATTTTTTTTTTTAAATAGCAAAGTTTGTTTCAATTAAAAATCCAGAAAATAAAAAGGCAGGTATGGGGCTTTAACCCCAACACTTTTAAAGGGATACTCCACTTTTTTTGGAAATCATTTTACCACTCCCTCAGAGTTAAACAGTTGAGTTTTACCGTTTTCAAATCCATTCAGCCGATTTTCTGATATTTAGAAGAATATCAGCAACCAGACAGTTTCTGGTCTCATTGACTTCCATAGTAGGAAAAAATATATACTATGGAAATCAATGAGACCAGAAACTGTCTGGTTACTGATATTCTTCTAAATATTCTTCTGGTAAAACCCAACTGTTTAACTCTGGGGGAGTGGTAAAATGAGCCTATTTCAAAAAAAAAAAAGTGGAGTATCCCTTTAACACACCCACAAGGCTACAGAGCTGTAAAGACATGGGGGCACTAGAGATATAAAAACATATTTGTCACAGTATGCACATGAAAAAATGAAATTAAAACTAGAGAAAACCTCAAAAAGAAATGTTAGCCACAGGACCAAATCAAATATGCTCTCTCCTATACAGTTGTTTAATAAAAAGTACATGAAAGTAGACAACCCAAATACCATTTTAGAAAAATGTCCCTCCCCTTTATGGAAAACAATTTGTTGCATTTTGCCCGTTTGCTCATTTTGAAACCTATGAATATTTTTTTATCCAAAATACTACATTTTTAGTTTGTTTAAATCAACATTTTAGATTAATAACTATTAGAACTTGAGAAATAAGTAAAAACTTCAACCTTTGTAACTATGCAATGCAAACACAAGCTTAGGAAACCACTGTGGAGGGGTTTTTTTAGATATTTAGTGTATTAGGAGAAAAAAGGGGCTTTTAACTCAGGCTCCTTTTGTCTCGTTGAGAACTATTCTGTAAAACATAACACAAGGCCTATGTGGAAGCCATAAATAACATATCCAATGTAAAGTAAACAATTATAGGATAGTTGATAGGATGAATCTCACTAACCCTGTTATTTGCGCTATTTCCAGAGTTGAGAACATAACCCAGACACTTCAGACTCCAAACAAAGGCTCTTTTCTTTTTGCGTAGCTATTTCAAGCCTTGATAACACTTTAGCGCTTAGGAAAACAATGGCAAGACGAGAGCAGAGATAAACATGTTAGTGCATGCAAGTCATCTGCCTTCTATGAGAGCCAGGCTTCATAAACAAGCTCCAGTGTGTTCTCTCCATGACCCTTAACCTCTGAACTTTGGTAAACATACAGAGACGCTCCCAGTGAGCGATGATCCTGTGGCTACCGTGTGATGCTGTGATTGGAGAACCAGCATTCCTCTCGGTGCAACTATGCTTGAAAGAGATGGGCAGGAAAATGATGTGCAGAAATGCATAGGGTATGTCGCTCTCTGAGGTACAACCTATTGGACTGGTCATTATGTATGGCAAAAATCAATAGGAAAGCGCACTTAAATCACTAAACCAACATACCTCATAACAGTTATTCAAAGACTGATCAATACTTTAATTCTAACACTATTCTTTGTGACATTAAAACATTTGCAGAGATTTCAAATGAAGTTAACCTATTTGATGATCTCATTTCACACACAAGACTTTCAAAATCTCACACACTATCTGTGTGAACCACTGTCAATCAGAATGGCGACCCCTCTTAAACGGTTCTTAAATCTCTCAGTGCAGAATTGGTGTGGTAATTTGATTGAGATTTAGCCCACTGAATGCTCCCAGGACAGGCGTCTTCTCAGGCCAAAAAAAGGAGGGTGGGAAGCCCAAGGATTAGGGGCGACACTCCCACTAATGCAGTCAAACTGTCAACCAGATCAAAGGGCCCTGCAGGAGATCGAGAGGAGTTCGGGCAGGTGTCCCCTCCTATTCTAATGCCAAGACAAGTGCATGAACTCTTATCGGCAGAGAGACAGCGCAGTTACCGCCACATCCCCATTCGCATGGTGCAAGTGAACCACTGTGAATGACCAAAGCACATCTATCCATCCGATATCTTCGTCATCAAGCTCAATAAGGAATAAGCAAATCCAAGCCAATAGGATTTAGCCAATTTAGCCACCATCCTACTATCTGTACCTAAGAGTGAGGCTTCCATCCCTGCCAGTTGGTCATTTATCAAGATATCAGGCAAGCAAACAACTTATCGAAGCAGTGTTATTGCAACTGGTACGAGTAAAATGAAGTAAAATGTCACTTTGCTTAAACAGCCCCATACCCCTTATTAAAGGTTTGATTTAGCCTTTGCGGCACTCCACATTATTTTATACAGCTCAATGATACACTCCAGAAGGAAGTGTTGAAAGGTTGCCAACTCCATTATGTTTATGCAACATTAAGCACATTTTCACCCTTCAGGAATATACATTCACACAGCTTCCTGTATAATTCTACACATTAATCACTTTCATAAGTGAAGCATTAGAAATGCAGAATGAGGCATATGTCAGCCTATCAACAAAAAGAATTACATGTGCGAACGGATTATGCAACACAGTTAACGCTTTAAAAAGGTTGATTGAAAAACAAGCGCATATTAAATTCGGTATTAAAGCAATTGGGTTAAACAGCTGTAGCCAGGTAGCCTGGTCCCACCAGACTCTCGTGCATTTCATTTGTACAGAGAGTTCTCGCTCCATTGACAGGTGTTAACAAAAAAAGTTTAAAACTATTAGATCTACCCAGAGTTACTCTGGATCTGCCATAACTAATCGCTGACGTTTGGTCGTGACGTATGACGACTCAAACTAGCGGACGACATCAACGTCATTGTTCTCAGACACTCCCTCTGTTCGCTGATTGAACCGGTAAAAATTTTAGTGGAGAAAAGCAAAGAATACACCACAATCCCAGACATAGCAATGAAGGAAAATGAAAATTGAGCGGAAGTACGTAGGAGGGCGGAGGCAGGCTTGCAGCCAAGCAGCTTCAGAGGGAAATATTTATTTCTTAAGAGTAGTTTTAGTCCAAAATTAAAAAAAAACACTGGCCAATGGCAGTACATTGTGGTCAATAAATACTTTTTTTCACTAACCATGAAAGCTGTGAAAAAGAAATTTAGCTGTGTTTATTATTTTCATATTTAATTATATTATTTGTCTTTATTATTATTTATAACTGCATTTATAATTAAAGCTGGCCTATTTATATTATTAATTCTTATTTATTTTATTATTTATTTATATTTTTTAGCTGGAAATTAAGTCAAACTTTGCTGAAACTACACAGCAAAATGTGCAAATGTCACAAAAATAAACTTACAGAGTTCAGAGGGTACAATAGGAACGGAAGAAAAGTGGGATGTATCCATTATCACCATGTCTCATTAATATTAATCAGGTGACATCTAGGCATTATTTGCTGAAAGGAAGGTAGGCAGGCTATATACAGACAATATGAAACTATTAAAGTATACTGATTATTTTAGTAGGACTGTCAAATGATTAATCACGATTAATCGCATCCAAAATAAAAGTTTGTGTTTACATAATATATGTGGGTGCAGTGTGTATAATTATTTTGTATATAAATACACACACATGCATGTATATTTAAGAAAAAAATATTATTTATATATAAATCTATATACAGTATATACATTAAAATATTTCTTAAATATATACAAACATATGTGTGTATGTAAATACAAACTTTTATTTTGGATGCGATTAATCATTTGACAGCCCTATAATTTAGCATTAGTGTTGTGAGGGCATGTTAGAAGAAGAAGCAGCACAAGTCACAACAGGTAAATGGTTTGTATGTTTCAGATTTGAAACATGCTATTACATCAGTGAGGGTCATACTATCAATCTGTCTTAAAATGAGTTACTCACCAGTTGAGTGTTGCTGTTATTTGCAACAGCTGCATAATACATGATTTATTCAGTTGTCAAAGCCAGTTTTAACTCACATTCTGCTGTTAATTTGGGACCCTTGTTCTCGGTCAGAGTCTTCGAATTTTTGGATTTTTAAATATACACAGATCCAGCTGTTATTCCAGCTACTGGGTCATTTCTTAAGGTCATTTATTCCGACAAAATTGTTTGCCTGTATAGAATTTGTGGTTATTAGCATGACCGTAAATAAACACAGATGCTCTTCGGTGACATCACCACCCTCAACATGAGTTGTCCGCTAGGCCCTGCTTCACGCAGCCAGGAACGCCCAGAGCAGCTCTGCATGTGCGCGGGGAAAAAAAAAAAAGACGAAGAAATTGAGTGAGATGGAGAAAGAACTTGCTCAATAGTCACACAATTATTAAGAAGGCTGAATGGTTCTCATTAAGGCATCTGAGGCGCAGCTGGTCACAGATCCAGCAGGTCAGCTGTAGTTCAGCTGAAGGTCTTGTGATCAGGGGCTTGGCTGGAGTTAGCGGAGGAGGGGGGAATGACTGATGGCCATGGGGTGAGTGCCAAAACTATAAATCGAACTGGGCTTGACCCGCAGCCCCTATAAAGTTTATTTACATTTTCACATTGCGTCCACTTCTAAAACTTCTATGTTTAGATGATTTGAAGCGACGTGAAGCAACGATCCGTCTGGTTCTTGTACGGGTAGGTGGTTGAACACACTTTCTCCTCTATTGACTTGCCTATCCTTATCCATAACTGCGTAGTGAAGTGAAAGGATCTTTTATATTTTGGGTGCTCTGGTCTTTCTAATTATTCTTCACTCTCCGTTGTTGAGCTGCCCAGAACCAGAGCAGTGAGGCATTGAGATTTAATTTCAGTCTTAAATACCAAAAAAAATGTTAATTATCTTAAGTGCTCTTTTGTTGATGTTCCCTAGTCTTAAAAGTAATGATTAATGTTGCAGACAGACCAGGTAACATCTCGGCCTGTACGTTCCTTCTTTGTCTATTTATGTTCCTCGCCCCTTAATTATTCAAATCCCAAAAAACACCTTCATTTGCTTACATTTTCATCTCTTTAGCGCACAATGGCCGTCTGTTGGGCCACGCCGGCGCATTTAATCAGGGCCGCACTCGTAAATTTGCAGGTAATGACAGAGAGCAAAATACCCATGAAGGTAAAAAGGAGCAGCTACCGCCAAGTGCGCTTTTTTAGGAGGGTGTAAATAAATAAAGCTAACATCCCGCAGTTTGGCGTTCCAGCAGCCTCTGAGCGGATCTTTTTGATGTTGGCGCCTGTAGTGAAACCTTGTTTGGACAGCCATAGGGTGGAGCTGCCAGGCTTCCAGTCCTGCCAGAGAACACAGGCTACTGCGGAGGAGCACACAGGGGTCCTCTCAGCCCTGCGAGGGGAGATTCTATCACCTTGGCGGGGAAAAGAGGCTCAGTATTATTAGACCCCATCAAGGAAACTCTGGCTGACAATAAATCCCAGAGTGCTCTCTGATGCGGACACGGAGGAAGATTTGGGGCGGAGTCCAACTATCTTCACAGCTTCAAACGCTGTCACTCAGCAGGCACTGTCACTGTCCACCAAAAATTTAAAGTGAAACTGCAATAGTGCTAAATCTTGGGCTATGTTTACACGGAAACGATTCTGAGGAGAAAACGCAAAAGTGGCGTTGCGTCGTCACTTTTTATTCTGCGTTTAGACCATAGACTGTAAAAAAAGATGGACGACGCCCCCTCGCTCTTTTCCATCAGAGAGAACTGAGGCCGCCAGTGTCTCGATATGGCGCTGACATCTCGAACTTGAGTCTGCGCACTTGCGTGTTTGGGGACCAGTCATGCGCAGTCGTGAGCAGGAAGTAAAGCCGCGAAATCAAGGCCCCGCCCTCATTCTCGCTGAATCAAACGCAAGCACACGCCCCGCACTTTCATTAAGTTGCCTCTGTCTGCTTCGTTCCTGTCCAATGATGTCTGCCGATTGCAGAACCTTGTTAAAATAAGGTAAATACAACTACTAACCACATAATCAACATTATTAAAAAACGTTCGCCGGTGCTTCAGTGACTACCTCGCACAGAGAACCTGTCAATCACAGCTGTCAATCATGATGTCAGAGCACCGTTATTTTATCATCACATAACTAACTAAAAACAAACTTATTTTAAAAACGAACACTTGAAATTACATAAACGTGATATAAACTACAGTAAATGACAGAAACTATCTTTTGAAAAAGGATATGTGAAGTGTAATTTAATTGTTTAGTTGGTCTCGCGTCCCATTGAATAACATGGGGAGGCGGGGATTATGAGCTATACTAGGTCCAGTCACAGGGGGGCGATCGAGACGTTTTGGCTTCACTTTTGAGGGCTGGTGCGGCACGCTTGGTTTAGACGAGCGTTTGGTGTGGGAAATCCGCAAGCAAATGGTGACGCAAAAGTGTGTGAAATTCAATGTAGTATGCACTTCAGGCGGCTAAGAGTGGATACTACAACAACACCAAGTCCACGCGCCTGCGTACAACCTTCACTGTCAAGCAAACTTTGCGTTCTTAGTGTTTACACGGGAACGCGGCGGTGGAACGTTTTTAAGATTTCCACTCTGGAGGGTGGTTTCACTTTTTTTGTGTTTTTAAGCCTCAAAAACGCCGTCGCCGTGTAAACGAAAGGCACATCCGATAAATTTTTTTTACGTTTTCTCCCGTGAGCGTTCTCGTGTAAACAGGGCCTTGATCACGAGACATGTTAGATTCAAGTCATTTCAGCAATTTACCACTATAAATAAATCGACAACAAAAAAAACAGAATTGAAATTCTATATAAAAATGTACATTGTTGTAAAATTTATTATATCTCAATTGTTAGCAATTATTAGCTTCAATAATTATAGAAAAATTGTGCATGTGTTCACCCAAATGCCATATGTTCTATGTAGTGACTCAATTAATATTCTCAATAATTAAAGAAACTATAATAAATAATATATATAAAATGTAATTATTAAAGTTGAACTTTAAGAATTATAATAATCATCAGAATTATTTAAAACGAACCAGTTTATTAAAATTGTGGAAAAACTTGGTTTTAATCACTTTTCCATGTATAAATATGTGCATTTTAACCTGAAATCATGTTTTAGAAAAGAAGAGAAAAGAAAAAAAGTTCACGAGCATGTCAACTACCCACACATTTAACTTCCCTTTAACACTATTTTTGATTTGAAGTACTTCTAGTTGCTACTGAAATCCTAAGTGGGGGACAAAACTATGCCTTGAGCATTTGCTGCAGTTATAAAATAAAACCATTATTTCATGAGGGGCCTGTCAAAAGCGGGGAAAGAGGGAAATCAAAACTCAGCATAAAATAATAATTCAGCTGTGATCTGTGGTAAGAAGGCTGCGCGGCCTTGTGTGAGAAAGCGGAGAACATGCCTAAGTTATTACTGCAGGAAGGCAATCTGTCAAATCTGGGCTGTTTTGGCATGGCAAATACCACTGGTGAGATCAGAGAGCCACATTCTGCTTGCAATTACTGCTAAAGGACCTTGGATGCAGGCAGCCTGCTATCAATTATTTCCCTGGCCTCAGACACTTGGAGCTGTCAAACTGGTACTGTCTTCTGTTTTGTAACAGTACAGGAGAGGGTCCTGAACGGCCGTCTTTCAGACATTTGAATAGTTTACGCCATTAAACGTGTTGTTACAGACCTGCGCACCTCCCATTTATCCCTGCCGCGTCGTCTCTTTTTCCCCATTGTCTAACCATTACTAACTTCAGAAAGTGCAGTGTCTAATCAAAGTCACAGGTTTTAACTGGGACTGCCAATTTAATGTGTTAATTAGTGTGTGTGTGTGGGGGGGGGGTAAAATGCAATAAATTCATTGAAAATTGCTTTGACGACTAACTATGTCTCACCTAATCCAAAAGGACAAACAATCGGCTCGTATGCGCAAGCACGAGGCACACTTCCCACCGCCCTGCTTTAAATGATAATCGCACAGTCAATTATTGATCAGAGGGTATCAAATGGAGATCTGCATATGGAGATCTGCATATGCATCAATGAAGCATTTATCCGAACAAGTGCTGCTGTGTAACCCCGCATCCTTCTGGGATAAAAGGGAGCATGGGGAAATTAATCATTTTTCCACAGCGTGACAGCACTTTGGCCTGATGTGGATAACCCATCCCCTAGGGCAGACCTCTAGATCATCCAGGGCTGTTGCTTTGGCAAGAAATGGACCATTTTCCCCCCGGTCCCCTGCCAAGTCCTGGGACCTTATGGCTGAAAATTGCATTCTTATGGTAAGCAAATGTGCAGTAAAGCAATAGTGGAGTTGCATGAATCTTTTAGAAAGGAAGTTGGAAAAGGTCATTATTCCGAGTCAGGAAAGGAAGACTCGTTCAGAGAATGACCCCGCAAGTCAAAACGCCTGGTCTGTTTAGACGCATGTAATGAACGCATGCCTACACATTAATACGGTTACATAAGCAGCTAATGCAATGCAGAACCTATAGCCTCTCCTTTCCTTGGACTTTTAAAAGCTACTAAGCTTTAAGAGTCAGAACTGCCAAGTGTGCACAAACACACAATTTTCTGTACGGTTTCGGTCTCTAGGTACTTACATACATACATGAATACATGCATTTACAGACATCCCATTCTAATTTATTATATTATATTATATTATAGTAACCCATGTAACATGGGTTTATTTCTTTCAATAGTATTTCTGCGCTGAAAGTGGCGAGGGGAGGGTCTCGAAAAAAATCAAAATTCAAGTGGTCAAAGGAGGCGCATTTAAAATGCATGTTAGCGGGTGTAAACAGTAATGCGTCTTGGCTGATGACGTGTAATTCTGGGTGGAAACAAGGCTTCTTCCTCGCTTGCTCGCTTTTTCAGGATATTGTGAATAATTTGCAGGTGTCAAGGAGCCACTATCAATATGCGGGAGACTCCCAGGACTTCCGTGAGTGGTGGGATGTCTGCATACATAACACGAGAGAATAGAGAGAAATAATTAAATAAGTAGAATTCAATTTTTATGTGCAACAATGGAATAAATAAACCCCAAATGTTGGTGTATTGTACATATTGCTTCCAATCATAGTTATTAATGGAAAAGTTTGTTCCAAACTGAACACAAACGGACACAAATATTTGCATAAGATGCATGTCCAAACAGTTGATGGGCTACATTGGCTTCCATAGTATTTGGCAATGGGGTCCATCAACTGATTGGTTACCCATATTCTTCTAAATATATTCTTTAGTATTCAGCGGGTCATCATACAGGTTCGGAACAACTTTAGGGTGAGTAAAAGATTTTCATTTTTGGATAAACTATCCCTTTAATGACTAAAGACAAACATAAAACAGTTCAACTGTAAAGTAATGCAATCATTATCTTTGGCTACACCACAGGGTTGGCAATCTGTCTAAAATGTACTGTTCCAACTATAGAAAAAAACGTAAAAATAAATTGAAGACTGTTGCAGCCTGTTTAGTAGAATAGGATGTCATTTCTGGTAAGTAAACATTGAATAATCTCTCTTTTCATCATCGCCATGGTAACAGTAGCTTTTGTAAGAGAGCAGCCACGAAAAAAAAAAAAAATCAATCAAATTTAGTTCCTTCTCTTTTTGCACCTGTATGGCGAACTTTTGCCTGCTTGCATTTTCTCGTCTATTGATCCTGTGGATTTTATTTTTATAGAAAATTAAAGTTTGATTTTAAGCCGTTGGTTTCCTTTATCTCTCCATCCCTCAATAGGTTTAGTCATGCACAGAGAAGGTGCTTAGACCTTCCCAAAGACTTTCCCCTGAAGCGCAGGGAAACGCAGGCTGTCAGCGGCCTTTGTGTGGGGTTTACAGCTTAAACCCTTTGCCCTATACATTTGGTGACCCCTTTTTCCAGAAACTGAAAAGTTTTTCCCAACATCAAACTCTGGATTATCTTTGATTTCCTCTCAGGTGAAAAGAGTTTTAACTCCCGAGCTACGGATCTGACAGACAAAAGGGAGGAGGGAAATGTTTAGTCACCAAATTATCAGGAGCCACTTACCACTTGTCTGAAGCATTTTTCCTCCACATGCTAATTAACATCTCCCACTATCTCTCAACCCTTCCCCCAAAACTCTCTCTCTCTTTGGCTTAAGGCCTCGTCTTGCTTCGGGACAAGGGCTGACATATCAAGGCAAAAGCTATTTGCATGCAAATTCAGATCAAAGGAAAACTCTCAACCCACGTTTGCCACCTTTTTGTTAAGAATTTCACTTATGCTAAATAAGCAGTATTGATAAGTTTATATAAAATTTTATCACTTCCAATTAACTATTTAACAGTGCCTTAAAATTATTCTAGGAGGACTACTCTGGCAGACTACCTGGATTGCTCATTGTGGTGATTCAGTTTTATGAAGGTAGTTAAAAGTGAGAATGGTGGAAAATGTCCAGATGAAAACAAGAGAACATAAAAACACATGCAATCTGTCCATGATCTCTCAAGAACCGCAAATAAGCTTGTAACTACATCCACATATTTTCCGCACCTTTCTTCTGTGTGAGAAATAAAATAATTACTAACTAACAGAATTAAATAACAGGACTGTCTAACCTTAATGTTTGTTAAATTAAGAGGGGTATTTAAAAAAACGGTAAATAACTATGTATATTATATTATTAATCAGTGACCTTGAGCTTGGGTAAAGGTAATTTATAAATATACGGTATAATAATAATAATAATTAACAATTTAAATCAATTTTAATTGACTATTTATATACATATTTATTTTATAGATTTGATTAATATTTATTTATAAATTCAACACTATTATTAAATGTATTAGGGGAGCGTGGGGCACAACGTAACGTGGCGCTAGTTGTAACACACTTGTTTTAAATACTTACACACATGCTAGTTGCCATTTCAACACTATATAGAGAAAAAATTGGGCCAAAATTCCGAAATCTTTGTAAGATATCACTGAACATTTTATTTAACCATAGCAAAAGTACATGTCTTACTTAAGTTAATTTTTCATCTCTATTTTTTGTGTTTATTTAAAATTAGACAAATCTGATATTATTTTATATTATATTATATTTTATTCTCCAATTTGTTGTTTAACAGTAGATATAGTTATTTAATGCTTCGCTAACTAGCAGAAGACACTAGCAGGGTTTAAATCCCAGTTGTGCAGGTGGGGCATGTTGTCCACTGTGTTACAATGTGCCCCTATAAGAAATATGCTATTATATTCTATACGTTTATGAATTCTATAGAGGAAACAAGAGAAACATGTAAATAAAGACTGGGAGTAAATGTTCAGAAATTATTCATTTTATTCAAATTATTAATTTTTTAAAAATATTTTTAATCATTAAAAAATGCCATTATTTTATATGAAAAAGTTAATAATTTTATTAAGAAAATATTTTGGTTTTGGTTTGGTTGATATTTTGGTATTTTTTTAATAGATCAGCATTTTAAGCTGTTATATGGTGATGTTACAATGTGCCCCTCACATGTTACAATGTACCCCACCTATGGGGCATGTTGTCACATTTTACTTCCATTCTTTCAGGGTAAATCAAGACAAAAGTATACACTGTATTAATAAAACAAAACCACATATTTGTAATAGACATGTGGTAAATTAATGTGGGGGAAAAAAATTCTTAAAATTCCTAAGTAGATTTACACGAATTAAAGTCAAAAAGTGTTACGTTGTGTCCCACTCTCCCTTACTATATATATATATATATATATATATATCATATGAATTTCCGTTTATCACTCTACGATTATTAAGACTTCTTTCAGAAGAGAAAATCTAGTGCTTCCAGGCAGACCTCATAATGTGTCACATTATAATATCAAATCTACTTCTCTGAGAGTTTGTCACATATCGGCTGACAAGTGTGGCGCTTTGCTAAAAGCCAGCGACACTAAAGAACTTTAACTGTTTCCAGGGGAATGCCACGCACGGTTCATATGCGGCAGATCACAGAAAATGGCCACCACAGCTCGCCTGCTCCCATCAATCAAGCCGCAAATGGCTCTTCAGACACTCCCACAATTCATTTTCCAGGGCGCCTTACGTGACCACCATCTTGAAAATAACAAGAGTGAAAAAGAAGGGGAGAGCAGAGGGCTTTAAAATCACTGCCAAATGTTCCCTTTTAACAAAAGGCTCAAAGCACATCATCGGATAAGAAGCCTGGACGCATCCCAGGTGGACTTCGGCAGCGGGTACGAGTGGGATTTATTTAAATGTTCCTCTTGTTTTCAATTTTTTTTTTGTCCACAGACATTCCCTTTTCTATCCACCCTGCCATCAACCCCACACAAACATACACAGGCCTGAATCACATTTACAGCAACTGTCAAAGTCAGGGATGACAGACAAATTCATCTTCTCTTCATGAGTTTACATCCCAGGCATCTGCACTGCTGATCTGGCCTTAACAAGCGCCAGGTCTCTACAAGCTGTCTTTTAAAGTTGATGTTTTTATGGCTGGAGATGAATTGCCCTGTCATGAGAATCTATTTATACAGCAGTTAGAGGGTGGGGCTTTAGTTCCAGGACAGCATGATTTCATGGGCTGAGGTCCCCTTGAAGCATCTGTTAAAATCTGCCTCTGTCAACCCCATGTCTGCACTGGATCCGTAAGAGAACTTCTTGTTTCTTTTAAGCTACACCTCGAGCTTACCTTTCTGCCTTTCTCACAAGCAGGCCTACCTCACTGTTGCATTTGTCAACAAAGGCCAGAAAGGGGAGCAGTTTAACTTGATTGTTCCAATTAGGGCAAATGTATTTGCTTGGTGCGCATGGTTAGGGAAATGTGTGAGTACATCTATCACCAGACCAGAGTCTTGCACAACACTGACCAGTGCATGGATCACTCACAACATCCAATTCAAACAAACCATGCAGGCACCAGGCAGGAAGCGTGGACTGGCTAAATGAGCCTTAATGGTAACACAGGTTATAATGTATATTTAGACTGGCTGTAGATGACTATTACTTTATCACTTAAACAAAAAGAGCCAGTGACAGAGTATAGTGAGCTATTTTTAATACAATGAATATATATCATTATATATTACACACACATGCGCACGTTTATAAGTTGAAAGTAGACAGATGTTTTTTTTAGGGCTGGGAAACGATTAATCGCGATTAATCGCATCCAAAATAAAAGTTTGTGTTCACATAATATATGTGTGTGTAGTGTGTATAATTATTTTGTATATAAACACACACACATGCATTTAAGAAGTATTTGCATGTATATACTTTATATATATGCAAAATTAATATTATACATAAATATTTGATATATTAATAACACATTTTTCTTAAATACATACATGCATATGTGTGTATTTATATATACAAAATAATTATACACACTACACACACACATATTATGTAAACACAAACTTTTATTTTGGATGCGATTAATCGCGATTAATCGTTTCCCAGCCCTAATTTTTTTATAAAGTTTTTACATTGTAAAAGTTAAATTGTAATCATTTTTTAAATCAATAATAACTTTATAATATAAATAATAATATTTTTTATAAATAAATGCAGACAGGTGACAAACTACTGACCCAAAACTTTTAAACCGTAGTGTATACATATCCACAAAAATTACGTAAATAAAAGTAGTTTTTCCATTATATTCAACTTGATATTGATATTATCTATAGATAAAAATGCAACAAACATTTTACTTAATTTAGATTTGTATAATGTTTGACAAAAAGTTAAGTTCTGTTTAGTTCAATCATATCCTGACTAACATTTGTTTGCTATTAAATAGTATTTTAGTATTTTATATTAAATAGAGTTTTTGGATACAAGTAGTCGATTATTATTATACAATTTCAAGATAAAACACTTTGATTAAATTAAAAATAATTGAAATGTTTTGACGGTAAAAATATTTTTTTTATAAATAAAATAAATGGCACTAGTTTAAAAATGTCATGATTAAAAAAAACAAATCTCTGCATTTCTCTTCTTCTTGCCTCCTAATAGTTGTCAAATAAACCTGGCATTGTATATTACAAATATTGTTGACAAATGGTTGCTTTGGATAAAAACGTCTGCTAAATGCACATGGTAAAATGTAAATGCAAAACATGTTATTTCAGTAGACTAATGATGAAATAAGTGTGTAATATGTTTCCTGTTTGTGCGTACCACCACTGGGTTTAGCCAAGAAAACATGATATCTTATCAAATTACAAATCACACATTTTTGAGAAGCTAAAAGTATGTTACTTTATGACATCTGGCTTTCTAGAATTGTCATTTGAGTCAGATGCCCGTGTCCTCGTCAAACTTTAAAATGTAGGATTCGCCATTGAAAAACAGTGATCTGCTGTGAGTTGGGAAAATGACAGCAAAGCGCTCGTGAATGACTTTGCCATGGAGGGAGTTTGTGCTGTAATTCATCTTAAAATGGATTGCTCTGTCACCTCCACTAACACTTACTGAGAGCACCCATCAATACTTTTTGTCAAAAGCTGCACACTAGGTAAGATGCACCATCAATCACTATTTACATAAAACGCAAAAAAGGCACTCCGTAGGCAAGGCTGCTAGAGGTTGATTTTACCTGGAAACCTTTTCTAGGACATGGGTCAGCATGTGCTGACAGACAGCAAATAGAGAAATGTTGTCAACTATGTCAGTCATTGGCAACAATATATAACTTTAAAAAAATATCTGTATATTCAAAATGAAACGACTCAGTTTGCTTTCTACATTGTGCCAAGAGCTTTTCATCACTGGTTTTCAAGCAGACTAAAAGAAAACAGCACAACCTATATTTATTCACCTAATATTTATGGTGACATGTCACACTGTTTAAAGCAGAACTGAAAAACTGAACCGGGCTTGAATGAAAAGATGAAAATGACATATTAACAAATGTCAAAAATGTATACCAATCGTGATTAGTTCACTCAGAACGACTTCATGAGTATCTGCGCAGTTTCAACACAAGCTCTCGAGAGAATCCGACAAGGCTCAGTGTTAAAGATAGCCACAGACGTAGGATGAAAGATGGCTCCCCTAGTCCTCTCGGCCAGGACCTGCCTCACAATGTTTGGACAAGTGCAGAAAGTTGGGAGAAATAAATATTTCAGCTCTCCGCAGGCTCTCGAACCCATTCACATTTGTCTGTAAATAAGCCTTATTTGATACGAAACACACGCTGGCTGTAACTGGTGGCGGAGCGCTTCAGATGTTTGTCACGTCGAATGTGCACTTTAACACCATGTATGACTGATGAGTGATTTACCATGCTTGTATAACGTCCAACCCTCCCACACTGATCTCATGACATCACACGGAGCCGTGACACGGGTACGCGGCCAACCGGCGCTTCTCAATGCTTCACTGTAAACAGTTTGGACAAATATTGAGAGCGTTCATTAATTTATAATGATGTCTGTGTAGATTTTGGACCCGAGCCTCCACTTATTTGATACGGTGACACGCAAAGCTTTCCATTAGATTTGAGTCTATCAGCGGCAGTGCAAAGAAAACATTCGCTAAGTCAAAGTGACGCTGTTCGTTCCAAGCCGAGGAACGCAGTTGGAAACGCCACTACAAATGCTCCATATTAGAAACGCGCAGGCTTACGAAAGAAAAACATCTTCATATTCATGCACAAACGCATAAGCGCACGCATATACATACACAACTCCCGGCCTGTTTTTCGCACACACACACCAAATTCAATTTGGAAACCATCATCTAGCTGCAGAGAGGCGGACAGGAAAGTCATATTGGTGTAATGCTCATATTATCAATCATCTTGACGTTTTATTGGCTTTATCACTGTACATGCCATTAAAATGATGTCTGGCTCAGACTGTCAGGGGCAAACATTAAACAGACCAGGATTAAAATGCACATCTCGAACAAGTCTCCCTCTCCCTCTTAAATGACTTCCCAGTCAACAGCACAAGCCGCTTTAGCCTTTGAGAAATGCACCAGGTGTTATAAGTCAACACTTTCAGTGACAGGCCGATAGCGTCAGATTTACAGGGATGCAAAATCTCTTCTGGATTCATCTACTGCTGCATTTAAAAAAAAAATGACAGCGAGTACGGCGCAGAGTTATGAACTACTGGATCTCCTTTAACGTGCTCTCCTCATCAAAAGTCAATAGCCAAGTCTTCAGGCACCGGACTGATATGCTAATAATGGTGCTCATAAGAAGACATTAATATTACCACTTGCGCCATTAAAAGTCATTTTGGTGGTTTGCTGAACTGTGAGCTAAGTAAATATCCGTAATTCAATGGATCTTGACAGTTAAAAGCTTGTAAATGGATGTTTAAATGCTACGGCTGTAGCCAAACTGGCAAATATAAATACACTGAACGATTCTTCTTTACAGCATTTAATCAGTAATGCTGTTCCAAATACAGAGATCCAGAGCAATGGACAAATGCACTAACACAGATATTAAAACTTACTTTATAGTAATACAAAACTATATTGATGATTTATGTTTTTCCTTTTCATTCAGGTTTGTTTGTTTTTACTTTACTTTTAAAGGGGTCATGAACTGGCTTTTTAAATTTTATTATATTGTTGTCTGAGGTCAACTTGTGACGTTTGCTTGGTTTTTGCATTCAAAAACATCAAAATGAATAAATAATAGGCTATTTTCTACCCCTTTAATCTGTTTGTTTCGGCGACCTGATTGGGCCAGAATCATCTCAACCAATGTCATGAGTTTAGGGACGGGGTTACTTGTTTTTCTGAACAATGGCAACTTGGTGAGAGTTTGAAACTTCAACCGGCATCATTCATGCAATTTTGTTTGGTGCCTTGCCTATAGCAGGGCATAAATTGTCTTCAACATTAAAATGAAGAGCAGATGAAGCACAGCCATTAAAATAATCTGATTACACATCTAAATCTCACACATCTTCTTTGGAAAACAAGATATTAATCCAAAAGCCAATGAGCTACGCCTCTTCCAAAAGCATTCTATAAATAGTGAGGCCCATTCCGTCTTTTCGCTCTCTATCCCGGTGCAAAGCAGTCGCTCCAGGCAACTCATCAATACTGCACTGCTGCACAAAAGATGCCCAGTTCATCTTACTTGTAATCTGGTGAAAATCTTCTTTTGTGAGGGAGCACTTCACATGCAGTCATGAAATATGTTATTGTGTCTATCCTCGTCCCTGGCGAACAATGTTGTCCTTTCTGTTACTGAGCGAGGCCTGGAGACACCCTTCACACTCACTCAATGGACTCCAGTCACTAAACATTAAGCATCACATCTTTGGACCATATTAAAATAATTATGACATCACTCTTCTGGCATATTTCTGCACAAAGGGGACAAGCGCATATTTTTGCCCACAGCTGAATGTGGAGGAAGAGGCCCAGCTGAACAAACTCAAAGTCCTGTTTAATATCCAAAGCTCTTCTATTTTCAGTTAAATATAAAATGATCTATGGGGCCGCAGTGCTCTTGATGGAGAGCCTTGTTGCATCATTCCCCTTAATTCCATTCATGAGCCTTTCCCCATCGCTTTTTTGGCCGTTTGTCACATTTCTCCATTATTCATTGTGTTGGGTGAAAGATGGATTCACTAGGATAATGCATCAGTTTCAGCTTTCCACTCTAAAGGGACTAGCACGTAATAATGTGTATGAACAAGGGCAGGCGATGATATTTGTCTTCATGTTGAAACAAAGGAACATTATTTAGATCTGCTTAATGTGAATACATAGAATAACCTATATTGATCCAAGACAATCAATGTGGGCAAATGGCTCAAGACAGCCAAGGATAAGAAATTGCATTGTTTCAGGTTTTTCTTTGCTTATACTTCTTGTTGTCACGATTCCAAAATTGTATTAGTTGATATACTATATAAACGGTACCAGATAATATAAATAAAATTTCCAATTCTGACACTACAGTAAAATATACAATGATATTCAACACATTCCTTTGTTTAAAAAAGTATTTACATTTAATATTTATGTGATACAACCTCAATTCCAGGAAAAGTTGGGAAAATTTGTAAAAATATAATAAAATCAAGAATTTGTCATTTGTTAATTATCTTTAACCTTTATGCATCTGATAAAAAGTTTTTCAAAATTAATTGTATTTTGTAAATATAAAAATGTTGGTTTTGATGGCTGCAACACAATCCAAAAACGTTATATATTAAAGAGTTATAAAAAGATGATAGAATATGCAAGTTAAACTGTTTTGAAACAGTCGGTGAATTGGTAATAGGTAAGGGGATCACGTTTGTGTATAAAAGGAGCATCCACCAAAGACTTTGCCAGCACAAATGGCTCACCACTTTGTGCCAAATTTCAAGAAAGAATTGATCTTTCACCATTTACCACACATAATATTGTGAAAAGATTCAGCAAATCCAGAGAATCAGATTGCATTGCACTACATGAGAAACAATGCTACTGTGTTAAATATAGCCACATAGGTTCGGAAGTACCTTGGAAAACTGTTGTCACTAAGCACAGTCTGCTGCTGCATCAAGAAATGCAACTTGAATCTCTATTACGCAAGGAGAAAACTATACTGCAGAGATCCTGTTAAGATTCCCGGGCCTATAAGCTCATCTGAGATGGTGTAAAAGACAGTGGAAATGAGTGCTGTGGACAGATGAATCCACGTTTCGGCTTGTTTTGGGGGAAAAACTGACTACGATTCTCAGTCCCAAACACCATCCAGATTGTCATCAGCGACATGTCAAAAGCAAACATCTGTCATGGTATGGGTGTGCATCAGTGCCAACCTCATAGGTGACTTGCAAATGTGTGAAGTCAAGAAGTTGTCGAAAAGTACCGACTTCAGTACTAGTCCATACCGAAATTTAAAGGGATACTCCACTTTTTTTGGAAATAGGTTTATTTTACCACTCCCCCAGAGTTAAACAGTTGAGTTTGACCGTTTTCGAATCCATTCAGCCGATTTTCTGATATTTAGAAGAATATCAGTATCCAGACAGTTGCTGATCTCATTGACTTCCATAGTAGGAAAACAATACACTAAAAATGGTAAAACCCAACTGTTTAACTCTGGGGGAGTGGTAAAATGAGCCTATTTCCAAAAAAAGTGGAGTATCCCTTTAAAAATGTGATGTTTTGAGCGCTGTGGAGCGGAATACACCCCTGATTGCCTATTGTGGAAATGTCTGTGATTGACTACAATGATCAGTGCTTCAAAAACACGTTGAAAATATACATAAATGACGCTCTTCACGGATACAGACAGGAAAATTTTAAAGCGTTTTTTTTAAAAACAGTTCCAAACAATTCCGTGTGCTCTCAAACGCTCCCGTGCATTGATCATTGTAGCCAATCATTACGATTCCCCTCAACACGTCACATTTTTTCAATTTCAGTAGAGTATATTGGGATTGTACAGAGACTTACTGTATATTGACATCTTTCCTGGTAAGAAAAACAATGCCAGGCCTCATTCTGCACAGGCTAAAACAGAGTGGTTTCTAGAAAAGTGATGTCACATATAGTTGTAAACATGTCTTTGTCGACAATTAAATAAAACGGCGATTCGGAATAGAGCACAACCTGCCTTGTAACCTCACTTTCAACATGTCACCTTTCACCTCAAGACAAAGGGAGAAAAAATGAATACAAATTTCCCTCTGTTAATTTTTGCTACTGATGGGCAAAGACACACTGGGGAAAACCAAACAGTGTGTGTAGGGATTAGAGATGCAGGAGGTGTCCAGGGCAGTGGGGGTAGTGAGTGTGAAGAGAGGTGGGGTGAGGAGGGGATGTAGCGAACCCTCGTTTGGGATTTGAGAGGATGCTCCCCCTCAGATGAGCTGGAGGGCTTCCCCTGAGATAACGAGAGGCCTCTTGCTGAGCCGCTGGGAGAAACATCCACCGCATGTGTCCAAAGGATAACAGCACCTCCACAGGAGCTACACCCAGAAAGCTTTCAGCATGGTGAGAGCAGGGCAGGATGAGAAATAACACCTCTCAATGAACAGTCAGATTTGAGGGTGGAGGCTCAAAGCTTAAAACTCAGATTGAGGGTCTGTTTACCTGAAGTGGACAGTTGGATAAGAGGACTCATGAATAAAGTGATACACATATGAATACAGTTGTAACTGTCTCTTGTTATACTCTGGTCTTTTGAAAGGGTTGGTGGTATCATTTAATCACTCTCACGTCGTTACCCAGACTTACTTTCTGCTGTGGAAATGTCCATGCTACTTTGTTGCAATCAGTGAAAGTGGATGGGACACCAAAGCCATATAATAGGCTCTGATTGAGAAACAGATCAGGATGTTAGTCACTAAAAAAATAGATCATTTTTAATTGTATGGAAAAGAGCAGCTTTGACATGTGCAGTAACTCATTTTGTATTTCACAGAAGAAAGGAAACAAACATGTTTAGGGGGAGGGGCGAGGAACTCTTAACATATAAGACACTTTCATGGTCTCTTGTCTGACTTTCACTAGAATCGCAAATCACTCCCGACTAAATGTTTGATGTAATAGTCTTTCCATGTACGTTTGATCCAAAGATTATGCCAGAAGTTTAGTCTGATGAAACAGTGAAAGCACTCTCTTCAACAGAGAAAGTGGTAATGCAATGCGGCACATTATGAAATGCATTATCATTTCAGACAGTTACTTTAGCGACTGTAAAATACCAATAACAAGTCATCCAACAGTAACCTCCAAGTGAGGAGAAAGATCCTCTCCTTCTTAATAAATGATTTAGCAACAGAAGTACAAAGATTCTAAACATAAAATAAGAATTTATGCGTGGAATAAAAAAAAAAAAACTCAATATATCGTCATCCGATAACGTGCCGATTCGAATCACCCGTAGTTCAAGCAAAATCCTATTTTTATTTGATTAATTCTGCATGTTTCATTAATACTTGTTACGCCGTCATAAGAAATCTGGCCGCCGTTTCGTAGCTTCCGGATATTCTTTTCATTTTCAGCACCTCCAGCTACCTCCCATTGGTTTTACAACTTCAAAACACACCTCATGAAAAAATCAGGAGTTATCTGACATGTGTCCCCCTACCCGGATGGCATGCCAACACCAAAGGCCGGCATTGATTTTCTGTAAAGCAGGGCCGGATTAGCCCCCTTTAGGGCTCAGCTGCCACAGCACGGCCTGAGGGGCTGCTATAAAGCTAATAATTAATTTAAACTGCCTGCCTGGCCTGTCGAAAGATCCACATTTGCAACACACCACCAACCGGTTGTGACTTCAATTCTATAGAGGGAACATGGCATTTATATCTCTAGCACACTGGACCACGATGTTTGGTCATGATGTCTAACTTCGCAAAATGACCTAGTGATGCACAGCATGACTTATTTCTAGGCAGTAATGGGCTTCATCTTGAAATAAATCAAGATGCAACTCCACTCTATTATTCTTCATATTGCACACTGAATTAAACTCTACAAATGATTCAAGGAAAACAGAACAACATGTATTGAACACACTGACATGACATGGATTGGAACACAATGTCATACCCCAAACAGCTCACCGGGTGACAAGCTTTGAAGCCGTAACGTCCTCAGCATGGTCTTATCGAGGGCTGAGAGCTCCGCAGTGCGGTTCAAACACAATGAGGTAGAGCTTTCTTAGGCCTAGACCTCTGTTTGATGGGTGTTACATCTACTGAATAAGTTCTAGAAAAGTACCTCTCAAAGTAAAAGAAAATATGACCCAAATTCATGAAAATCTCCTTGAGAAGTTTGCTCATAAGAACATTCATAAGTGGAATTCTTAAAAACGTATGTTCTAAAATATATTAAGAACATCGTATTTGTTTTTCTTAAGAGGAAAATGACAGCTTATGGTCAAAAACCAAAAAAACATCTGCATACGTAATAATCCTAATAAGTAGGCACACAGTTTTAGTTTGATGGGAGTTCGCATTTAATGTCCTTTGTATTTTAAATAGTTGCTTTTAATGTGTCTCAAGATGGAGCGGTCTGTTGCATTCATTTGCGCTCCATTTTTTCCAACACAGTCACATGAAAGTGCATATCTATACCACGAATGTAATTTCTCGTGCCATTTATACGCCAAAAATGGTTTACGCCCTTAAAACCCCTTGGGTAGGTTTAGGGGGGAGGGAGGTGGGGAGTTTGTGCGTATTACATCATATAATTATCAAATAAATGCAAAAACTATTTTTGGCATATAAATCGCATGAGAAATAACATTCGTTCTATAGATACAAACTTTTAGTAACAGAATTTCAAATTCAGTCAAGGGTTACATATTTGCATTTTACATTATTTGTCAAAGGCATCACAGTATTTGTGCACATAGAAATTAAAATGTATTTGTAGCTAATCTTATGTTGTAATGGTTATTTATTTCATTTTTTTTTTATTACGTTTGGGCATTTAAGATAAGGTGGAGTTTATCCTAACTTTTATCTTTAAATCATTATCAAAAATTTCTTTTCAAAATGCTGTACGGCCCCTCAATACAAACCCTTGGTCTTGAACTGAAGGGAACATCTTTATGTTCTCATTTTGTTCAAATTAAATAGTCAAACTATCTACGGTATTTTCTAAGAACATTCTTTTCATTTAATTTCAAACTTTTGTTTTTAGAATATAGTCTCGGATCACATTTAGGTTAAGCTTTTGGCACCGTGTTGGTTCCTAAGCAATACCAGAGAGTGTAATACTGTTTTGTTTTTTGATGATTAGGATGACTATGATGATTAGATGACTATGTAGGCAGCTCACTATGTTGTGAAACTATGAATATGCAATTCTTTCTAAACCAAGAGCTGACAGGAACAGATGGTCCATGTCACAGGTCTATGAAAACCCTTCCTTCCCTTCAGCGCCAGCAAGGGCTCTTGCAGCAAGGTCCGGTAAAGGGATTTCACCTGAACCCCTTTATCTTATTGACACACAAACTCTCCTCAGATCAGACGCATACTGCCGGTGTAGGGGCAGTCTAGGCTGTCTGTCTGAGAAAGTAGGCTCATGAGGATATCCCGCCTCCTCCTATGTTAGGCATTTTGAAGCCTCACGCTTTCTCAGTTCTGAAACAGACTCTGAAGACCAACAGAACCAGACACAAAAAGACAACTCTTAACTCAAGACCAAAGCAGTCTCAGAGCCGAGGGGGAAAATCCCTTAAACATCACCAAATATCCAGATAATAGCAGACTCCTGCCTGCATGTAAACAATGTCTGTTTGCCCCATGACTACATGACTAGGATGTGGTATAAAGCTAGCATACTATCCAACAATGTATATTTGTATTGTTAATCCAGTAAAGTTCATTAAAGTTCAGTCATTCTAAATTCATGTTCACGATTAATACAATTTAGTGCATATGTTTTGTATTTATTGGCCAAATATTTGCCGTCTCAGATGCTGGCTGATTTCAATTATGCCATAGAAGTGCCACAGGCATCATTTATTGACATTACATCTTATGATGAGACTGCATTTTGCATGTCATAATGTATGATAACTTAATCACATCATAGTTTGTTGACTGGATCTTAGATAACCACAAAGAAACGACATTAACTGTAGTTTAAAAACTTAAGTGTGAGTACACACAATTAACTAACAGTATAAAAATTAAATTCATACTAAGATAAGTTGGAAATATCATCAGTCAAAAGAATCCTTTAAATTATAATTAATTTGTCAATTTAAGAGCACTAGTGTTAATTTGTTCAGTACTGTTAAAATAAATAAATAAATACCAAACTTTCAGTGTTGTCAAGAAAAAAATTAAAAATAACAAAAAAAATGTGCAAAACGTATATTCAGCAAATTCATTCAGCATTCTGATCTGATTAATTGCTGAGATTGTAATATAATTAACAAAAATATATTCCAGCAGAGGTTAAAAATGTGAATATGAAAAATGTGAGCTGCTAACTAATCAGATCACAGAACTAAAACTGTAAAATAAAAAAAGACCCAAATGATACACCAACTATCAAAAATGCATATTATTTTCCATAGATTCTACTGTGCAGCACAAAGCTGCCTTTTTAAAGGACAGACATAGTTGTTACGTGCTTTAGCTGTGAAAAAGCTCTAAGTGACTCTGAAAATGTGTGGGGGAAATGTGTTGCAGCTGTGTTCAAAATCTGCAGCAGCTGTTTAAACCCCTGTATGGTTTTGGTATGCTGGCCAAGAGAAAAAAAAAAAAGAAAACCTGGTATAGTACAAGTTTGCAAAGCAAGCGATTTGGATAGTACCCTCTAGTTCATCACTCTCCAGGTGGCACACCACTGTTTAACAGAAATCATAACACTGAGGCTGACTTATTATTCTGGGCAGCATCTATCCGCAAACTGTTATGGCAAATGTTTTCTAATAACGACGAGCACTTGGAAGAGTAAATTCCTAATGACAGGGTTCATAGTGTGTTTTATGGTGGCTGGACAAATTCACACAGTGTTAACATTTATCACAGCGCCTGCTTGAGGAACTGCCCCTAAACTTCAAAAACAGAAGAAGGCGCTACAATCTTCTTTTCAAATCTTGGCAAGATAAAGCCAGCGTATCTGTCTTCGCTTTTCAGAACAGGCTTGCTAGGAGACACTGTGGGAGACAAAGTGTCATGGAGCAAGCACATTGAGAGGATAGTACCGAGAGGGAATCCTTTGTTCCGTTTCCAAACTACTAACCTTCTTTCCCCCCCCTCTCTCTCCCTTTGGGAAACGTCCAGGGGGAAGTTAAAGTATGGCAGGCACTTTTTTGCTTCAAAGCACTAATAAGTTCCATGCCTCTGAGTTGCTTACATCATTAATCAGGGAGATGGCTTTGCGTGATAAAGGACATAAACTGGCAGCGAACCACGGACCAACACAGATTTAACGTCAGACCTGTAGCTAGGTTAGCCCGCATCGTACCAGCAGCCCTGATGCCAGTCGTTGCTCATACTCCAGAGCTCCCGTCACAGGTCGACCATGCATCAGCACAACGAAAAAAAACGTTTCACTAAACATGTCAGCGATGAATTAAACATCCTTCTTCATTAGCATGATGTTAAAGCCATTTCTGGATTAAGTTTTACGATAATCAATCACCGTGAACGAGAAGCTGAACGTGCGGCGATATTGACGGAGCGCTTTCGAAAGCGAAGGGAGAATGATGTCGAACTCGTTTGTTTCTAAACTTGTCAAAACAGAGGAAGGGAGTCAGGCATGTCTGCCATGCAGGGCCCCATCAGGTCAGGCTATAAAAATCCATCACCGGGTTTGTGCTCTGCTAAAGCGCTAAGGAAACATATTGTAGATTTTAAGGGCCTTTTTATTCAGCCAGACTGTGTACTAAAACTAATTGGATTTCTGTCAATGGAAAAATATATCCCTGGGAAGACTTTGAACTACATAACGCTGACAGTACAACAGCCCATGAGGGACCGACCCTTCCTGGATGCCAAACGCGAGGGAGGAAAATTAAACCAACGGTCAACATAAAATATTAAAATAGCACAGTATCGAGTTTTTGAAAAGTGATGTCAGCCTCACTCATTAAGTTCAACAACAACTCAGTGAATTAAGCTACATTTAGTGGGTGATAATTGAAATCATAGCTGTAGTCATTACCACTGACATGTCTCTAAATAATACCCAATAAATTTCCCCTCCGTTTTTTGGGGGGGCTCTGTGACAGCTGGCAGGGCCTGAGAAAAATAAAGTACAGAAACTATTATTCTCCCCTGTGTGACCGGCCTTCCTATTCTCTCTTCCTTAAAGCCAATAAAACGTCAGCTTTTATTCTACCCCTCCAAAGTGCTGGCTGGATGTCAGCTCTCCTCTCTAAAGCCCTGCCACAGAAAACTGAGGGTCTGTAAATCACTATGTCACAGGCGCACCATCCGTCTTCGGGTATACAATAAAACAGGGATGCAGTTATAGAGAGAATGACGCCCGTGCCCAATATATATTTAATTTGAACAAAAAGAGAACATAAAGATGTTCCCTTCAATTCGAGACCGACGGTTTGAGATGTGCCCGGAGGGGCCGTACAGCAGCGTGTTTGAAAAGATATTTGGCTGATGGAAATGTTGATAATGATTTAAAGATAATTCCTTTGCCATCAGGTCTCGTTTGTTGCTCCGGAACCGTGATATATATGCTAAGGTTGAGACTGGATTTTTTGGCATCGGGCTGCAGATTATTTATTGCCATCACCAATAGCTCAAGACGAAATTGGAAAGTCACGTAAAATCCTTTCGAACTTAACTGGATTTATTTTTGGAATAAACATCCACAACAATGAAGCCATTCATTTATTTAAGATGTCAGAGAAGCAGGCTTGAAAGCATTATTTCAAAACCAAAGTACACAAGTCAGCAGTCAGAAATGACATTTACAATCTAGGTGGTTTGTGAGATAAACACAGGGTGATTAGTGATCGTTTGACAAAGCGGAGACCTTTCCACCACTCAAACGCAGAATGTTCCTGGAAAGTTGAATCAGAAATGAGATTTAGAGACATCTTATTATAACAACATGTACCAGAAAGCATCTTGAAAGCTTTTTTATTTAGTGGGTTCATAAGCCTGTGGTTCAAGCGTCAGTCTGTGCGTTCATACCTGTGCTTTAACTTCTGCCAGCCAGACGAGACAGAAGGACAGACCTCTAAATGAACACCATATTGCTGCGGTTTGGCCGTAACGTGTGGAAGAAAAATGTTTTTTATCAGATACAAGATTGTCATCTTAAGCATGATTTGCCCGCAAGAACTTTTCAAAACTAATTTGGTGGGACTTGATGATGTTCCCCTTTCGTTGGCCGGCCGGTCAGATGACAGTGCCTGTTGTGACGGTGCATGGATATTGCACATCAACTGGATTTTATTCTTCCCGGGGCAATCAAGTACAGATCTGTTTATACATAGAGCAGGAAAAACTGCCACGCAAAAAAAAGGCGAGGACGTGTGGATCTTCAAGTGAAGGCCACCAACATTAGAAACGGCTGGAAATACCAAGACAAGACGAGGACATGGCTTTCTGTTAAAAAAGCGAAGATGAAGATGAATGATAATTGGAATTAAATAACACTATGAAAATAGAGATATGCTAGTGAGTTAATAATAATTGAGCTACAGTGGGTTTTGCGTAGATAAGCTAGCGTTTGGTCTGGACCAAAAAAAATATATATTTAGTACGCGTCCGCTTAGCGTTCATATTGGCATTTTAACACCAAATGAACCGAACATGCCAAGTGTGAACCCACCCTAAATGCCATGTTTGCTTTGACCTCAGAATAACTTGCTTTAAAGGGATACTCCACTTTTTTTGGAAATAGGCTCATTTTACCTCCCCCAGAGTTAAACAGTCGAGTTTTACCGTTTTCGAACGTATTCAGACGATTTTTTTGATATTTAGAAGAATATCAGTAATCAGACAGTTTCTGGTCTCATTGACTTCCATAGTATATTTTTTTCCTACTATGGAAGTCAATGAGACTGTCTGATTATTGATATTCTTCTAAATATAAAAAAAATCGGCTGAATGGATTTCAAAACGGTAAAACTCAACTGTTTAACTCTGGGGGAGTAGTAAAATGAGCCTATTTCCAAAAAAGTGGAGTATCCCTTTAACATAACTGGGCCATATCTTCACAGTGGAACAAAGACGCACAACCAGCGCAGACTAAACTTATTTAAATTCTCCATTAGAAAAGCAGCAAGTAAGAAACATGTCAACTATAATGCATCCAAAATGGTTTCTCTGTATTCACACAATTTTTCCTGTCAGCTCATCCCCTCTTGAAGCAATCACAGAGGAACAAATTTGCTCAGAGAAATTAAATGAGATTTTATTGCTTCATAGTTGATTTATAAGAGCGACGCCCTGAATGGAAATGCATAAATTCCATTTCTGCCACTCGCGCCCGTCTAACAAACCAGACAGGGCTAAAGGAAGGCAACATCCTCTTCTAATGCAAGGCAAACAGTCCGGGCTGTTCCCAAATATTAGCGCTAAATAAGCCTGATAGATCAGATATGGAAAATTCTCATTTCTACGAAAGCATCAATTTCCATAGCCTCGGCGGGCTAAGTGATTTGACGACTTCATTTCGACAGTTTCTCCCTCGTACTCTTAACTGACGTTTTATCTACATACCGGCACAGACGCAGATTGAACACACCCGGAAGACAATGACAGGCCCTTCTACCGTTGTCACTTCTCATTTCGGCGGAGAGTGATGCGTTTTACTGGCTTATGCCAATAATAGCCCCATCAAAAAGGAGACTCCACCTTGCTCTGATGTTGAGGGAGCACTTCATGTCGCAGGCTCTCATTTGTCAATTAACAGGAGCCTTCTGGTGTTGGCGCGCGGGGGCTTGAAAGACAAAGTCTCGCCAGTGACGAATGAAGAGAGACAGATGAGTGAAGCATGAGCTGGAGTGTAATACTATAATGTGCTTTAGATATGAATATAAAACGACATTACTGACAGTCCATACAAGGTTATATTTCATTTCTCGGTGTACCCAGCCACCATACTTTGTCTTCTTTGTTCCATTTTCATCAGACTACTTGCATCTCAATGTGACAGGCTGTCTACATTTAAAGTGGCTCCATTTTAAAATGCAAGTTAGCATATTTGATTTGCCTTCAAAAGAAATCTATACGCAGGTGAGCACTGCTTTCTGTTTAACGTGGAAACTCCTATGCATTGGACGATATCTACGGCTAATCTCTGATTGCACGATGACTTCAGTCCAGCTGGGTAGTTATGCATCATTTTAAATTCTGTTGGATGTTTGGCTGTTACATTCAAGGTTTATACAACTTACAACAGCTTCCTTTTGAAATATATTCTCCTTGATTTAGCTGTTGGCTCAAATGTAAGGTGGCGTAATAAACTGAATCTGATGACAGACAGACTGTCGGTCTTCACAGACAGAAAGTGACACCGGAGAGAGGAATTCACAGACTCTTTGTACCTTTGCATGACTGAAGGCCATCATATTTACCCCTCATCTGGACAGGACCAGACAAGACAATAACATTCCCTTTGCTTTCACCATCCACTTCTCACAAAGACATGCATGTCTAGGACACTGGAGGGGACACTTTGACAGCAGTCCCCAACCTGGGATTACTCCTCCTGTCCATGATCTAATACCACTTCATGGCCAGTCTTGAGAAAGGTATCATTTCACCTTCACACCAACTCAACATTAAAACCACACAAAAGGCACCTAGCGAAAAGTCTGATAAACTGAATGTGATTTTACATGCGTGTTTGCAGAGATTCTCTCTGACACCTCTCACATCAGGTAACATAGCCTGTGAGTGCACACAATGGTTTTGCGCAAAGTCACAGTGATGAATTTGTCTGCTTACTGAACATCATTCTGCGAATTCTCAAAATAATGGCTCAAATAAATGTATGGTGACTAAACTTTAGATTGTATCAATCTCTCTTCACAGGTACATAAAATATCATTTTATATTATATATATTATGATACATTTTTACTGAACTTGGCAGTCTGAGAATTGGTAGATTCTGTCAAATGGTATTTTTGAGTTAACTATCACTTTACAAAAGTGAATAAGGCTTGTTTTGGGAAGGAAACAATATGAAAAATATGGAAGGAACAAGACGCAAAGAGGTCTTAAATCTGAACTCTTTTTAAGTTGGCAAGCGCTAGAATGCAACATTCATGGCAATGCATATATGGCTGTAGCAGCAGTGCATTAAAACGATGAACTAAATGGATACCACACCCATGAAAAGTCTGTCATTTATTCATCCTCATGTGGTTTTAAAACTGTATGACATTCTTCTATGGAACGTAAAAAGATATTTTGAGGAACGCTGGAAACCAAATAACACTGGAGAACATTGATTTTTACTGAATGAAAAATGATACAATTCTCTGTTATTGCCAAAGAAGAACATGTAAATGAATAAATGATGACAGCATTTTCATTTTTTATCCCTCACAAAAGGATTTACCTTGCAAACTGTCACTAAAAAGCAATAAGAATCTAAAAAAGGCGATCATAACCCATCACGAATAAACGCTCATTTCTTGATGACCTAAATTGTCTTGTGGCAGCCCTGAGGACCATGAAAGAACCTTTCCATCACTTTGTCATGTTCACATATTTAAGTCCTCATGCTAGAGGGCAGGATGTCTGTCTATTAACTTCTTACTGTGGGGTCTTTGTGTGAACATGGCAGAAGAGGCAGTGAAATCCTGACTGTAGGCCACATCCTCACTTTATTCTGATCACATGCTTCTTTATAAATTAGATTTCACACTGAATCTAACCCTAACCCCAACAAAGCATATGACCAACACAGCTCCAGTAACAGAATCTTCTGTTCTGCTCAAAGTCTCTGTGAAGTGGTAAAAACAATTATTTCGGAGCCAGCCTTAACATTCTGCATTTGATACGTACATACAGATGTCAGAGAGGGTGGCTGTCTGCTGACAAGCCTTGTCCCCAAATATCCTCTTTAATGGAAGTGTGATTCCGAGTGAACAAGACTGGGGTTAGTCCAAAACATAAGTGGAGAAAAACCTCACTCTTCGGTGTGTACGACACTGCAGCGGTAATGTAAATCCTGCAGGGTTTTAATGGAAAAACAATGAACCTGGCATTGTTCTAAAATCCCCATTAATAGGCTATCGATGTTCCCAACTATTCTGGTAATTATCTTACACATAAAAAGTTATAAATGATTTGATGATGGCATAATGGTTCAACAAAGGCAATAAACCACAGTGCAAGCAGTGTAGCAATGCTATGTGATTGGTGAAACTATCAGGAAGCATTACAGATGAAACTGATGCAATAAGAAGCGTTGCATTAAAGAACAAACACAAAAAAACTCAGATCCACTAACTGTATGAATCTATGGATGGAGTAGGAAGATCAGATACCTGTTTGTATAGCATTTTATAGAATTTATGCACATGACGGTCGACCAAATACAGTACATGATGCAAAAATACACAATTTTATATCTAAACAATAAATATAGATTATTCTAGGTTGTACAGCGTTCAACCTATGCCGGGTCGCCAGTCACAAATGCTCATTAGGAATATTAATGCGCCGATAAGCGTACATTTATGTGCGACACATTGAAGCAGCGCAGGATTTGGCAATTATTAATGTGACAGACTCCAGTGCAAAGCGAATCAATTAAATGGTAGAATCCACATTTTCAGCACAGATAACTGCCTCAAGACGACAATTTTCACATGACAAAAAGAGGCCCATTCAGAGTCCTTCAAGGCCTGACAGGTCAAGAAAAGAAGTCTGAAACAAAGGCACCTTATAACCATCATCTCCTCTCTTTTAGTTGTCAGATCAGCTTTGCTAGCCCTGCTGGTGAAATGGCATCCCCCCTCCCCGGCTGCCACAAGGTGCTTCTTCATGTCCTGTCAAAGGAATCTTTTATTCTATTTGCTCAGCATTAACATGTCACATTTATTGATCAGGCTTTTTATCTGGCCACAGCATGGCACGCCGCTACTGTACCCACCTCTCTCTGATGTCTCGATGACACGGCTGACGATGTAATGCACATGACGCGTGTATTAAATTGCACTTAATGCAAAGGTGTGACTGTCCACGTGACAGGTAAATTGAATCAGAGATGTTGCATGCGGTTGGCAATGTTCTAGAATGTTTCATATGAGAGAAACATCCTTCACACAAGAACTTTCTCAACAACTTCAAGCTTTTTTTCTCTAAGCAAAGGGAGTCTATATTGCATATTTAATAGTCATCTATGATATGAATTCCTTGATGTGCACTGCCAGCATCATCTTAAAGGGCCTAACAGAGGTGTACTCAAAACAGAAGTACACCAAAGCGAAAGTACAAAATCCAAAACACAACAGATGTGAAAACTACCTATAATGGTTATTTTCCATCTTTACAGAGAGGATAAAGTCGACCATAAGGCATAATCCTATTGCAAAACATGATGTCTCACCCACCTCAGATCCATATGGGAATCCAGTATGTGCGTAGGTGCCATGCATGCCATTGCAGTCCTCCATCATCATGGACCTACTATTATCATGCCCTGTTACAGAGTTTAACTCAAAGACAAAAACAGTAACTTACCTCAGTTGGTTGAAGCTGAGGTCTAATCTTCTTGCCAATTCTCCATATTTTGCCCCAAGAAAATCCGGAATGACTTCCCAATCTAGCCCAATGCAGGATACCTGCATCAATGCATCAGAGAGAGGAAGAGTGGGTTTTTTTTAGGTTACTTAGTTAATTATACATATAAGTACTGAGTAATCTCAATGAACAACATGTAGCCTACTTACCATAATGTTAGGGGTTAATTGCATGTATTTCAAATGCATACTTTACTGTTATTCCTATTGTAAGTACATGTAATGTGTAACAAAGACACTGTATAATCAAGTGTTACCAGGAAGAGATGTCAGGTTTATTAACACAGTTGGTACTTTGAATTAATGTTCTTTCAAGAAACAGACCTTCTTAAACATAAAAGCTGGTGGGGTTATTAAATGTCTGTTATGAAGCTGTTCAGCTGTGCATAAACATGTGAAGGCAAATGATTTATATACAGCTATTGTGTGAATTAAACCACTGTTATTATGTGAATCAACAACTATTGAAGCAGTTAATAATAAATATTTGTCTAAATATTTTGACTACTGTGTCGCGATACAGAAAATGCATTTTTTTTACTCCTTTATTGTTATTATTATAACTTCATGTCACTTCATGACTTACAATAACAAACAAACAAAAAAGAAAAACAAACCCACACTTCTGGGCGTTATCGACTGGTTGAATTCATAATGTCACAGGATAACGTGTTTGCAATATTTCACTTACCTGACTTCCATTCACTACAACCATTGACTCGTTGTATGCCATTGCAGTCAAATGACAGTTCATAAAGAAAGAAGCTTTTAACGAGGACCAACACAAAGGTTTTTTATGCTCATAAGACTGGAAAGTTTCCTTTATATTTCCAAAGTAAACTTTGAATCTACACTCCGTATGAAGCTTTGCTTCTTCCGCGTGCTCGTGTCAGCTGATCTCAGACGGAAGCACGCGCCACTGTTCAATTTCTTAAATCACTTTTAGCTGTTTACGCTGTTTTGCCATAAAAATAATGATAAGTAGCATTATTACTAGCAATGCGGACAGCCTTCTGTTGAAAAAAGCAGCCGTTTTAATCACTGGAAGTTAGAATCTACAAAGAATGCGTTTAAGATGGTTTGCGACATGTTATTACACTTCAGAAGTCATATTTCTCTGTATTATAAATTGACTAGTCATATTTTAATGTATTTCTTCACGTTCATGTGTTTATTTAATAGTTTGTGGTAAAATAACAAATTAAAGCTTTATTGTTATCGTTGTATGACAGACATACAGAAAGGGCTCGAGAGCATGACGTCACGATGGATCCTCCCACAGGCGGAAGTTTTGGACGCGCAGACAGGCAGAGTGGAGACGAGTGGGTTTTCTGATCTAATGCTGGCGGTAGCGCATGAACATTAGAATAATGTAACGACGACTTAGTTTGGCTACTAAAATGTGCTTCATTAGACGCCACTGGAAATCTTTTTTATATTACCATCTTTATAGAAAATAAAGGGATTGTGTCTGTAAATGTTCATACCTGTCGTATCACATCGGAGCGCGTGTGTAATGTAAGGTAAAGTGGTTCGTTGTGGTCTCTTTTGACAAATTAAATGATAGAAAATGCTTTGTAATGCATGTTTAACAGATGTAAAAGAATAAACGAGTTTTTGTATTATTATTATTGTTGTTATTGTGTTGTTGTTATTTATTGTAGATAGCTTACGCTTTGAATGAAGCTATATGACGCAGTTTTTTTTCTTTTCTTTTTTACTATTTGAGTTGACTGAATTTCCGTAACTTACTGATGTGAGAATTTTTCTAAGCACTTAAATTATAATTAATAGGCTGGTGTTTTTATTGAACTGATTTTGTGTTGCTTACTTTGACTAAACTGTTTACCCATCACTAAGTCAGCAACCCTTTCAAATGTATCTGTAACTTGAGGGGTAAAAAAAACTGTGTGAAATGTACCCTAGTGTCATTGTTTATTTTAATAAATCGTAAATGTGCGGGTCTCAATACAGAAAATGTTTTGAGCAAACGCGGGGGTTTCGGACGCTTTAGGCAACTCTATAAATAACTATAGCCTATAGGTAACCATAGTCATGCATAAACATGACGATATGAAATATATTTAATACATTTGCATTTAAATAATATCAATTATGACCCCCAAAAATATTTTACCATTTACCGAGTGTTTGGTGCCTGGTTCATAAGCTCATTCGTCATGCAGACAATAAAGAGAAACATTTTGCTCGACGCTTAAATTTATGGTTACCCTTCTCTGCCCTAATTTCTCACGCAGTGAGAAAACAATCACGCATCTTTCCAAGCTTAAGAAAGATTCTGCTCTCAGCTTGTTAGAAATGGCCGATATCAACATAGTCTGTGTTGTATTAGAAAAGGGAAAAACAGCCTACAGCAAAATCTTGCCACTATTTGCACTTACAAAAACTTAAACAGCCTACAAATAGCCTATTGTTAATGATTCAATAATGAAAAGGGTTTTCTACGTTTTTCAAATCGATATGGTTTTCAGAATCAAACTATGCATGTATTTGAGCAAGGCCTACTTATTGTGGCTAAATAATTCTAACTTCTAAATATTAGAACGCGTTAACTACGTTAAAAAGGCAAATGCTATCAGTAGCCTAAATATTGATTCCTGAGAGAGAGAGTGTATGAGTAAGAGAGAGCGAGATAGGCTCTATAGGATGAATAATTGCCTTACACGTTCTTATTGGTTTATAAACTTTTACAATAAAATGATTTATATTTTATTTTAAAAGTATGATGTAGGCTACTTGGCTAATTTAATTAATGTGATTTTTTTAAAGGAGGGGGTGAAACTATTATTTTATTTAAGTGTATTAAATAAAACTGCGTTCTGGGCTTTTATCGCCAAGTTTAGCAAACCAGCAAAGTTTATTGTTTGTCAATGACAAGGGTTATCTGTTTCATGTGTCTGAGATACTCCAGCAAAATATACATTTCTTTCACGCTGATGACTGTCCACTCCAGGTTTTCTTGCTCTCCAAGATGACCTGTCAAGCGGATTACCGCAGAAAGAGATTAATGGTGGAGGCGGGTTGCAATAATAATCGTTTTGTTTGATGTGACAACTTTGATAGGCGTTGATTTACTTACAAACTGATAGGCTTTTAATTGAGCGCCTCCATCCAGTGAGAGATGAAAGGCAAAGCGCATTGAAAAGCTGCCCGATTGCCCCGGAGCCTCAATACTGATTAGCCGTCTCAGCGGTGAATAGTTCAAGGCTTTTTAAACTTCTTTTCTCAAAGGTCTGACAGACCATTTCTCTTTCTTTTATGTATTTTGGTATTGTCAAATAAAATGAATAATTTTATTGTGTGTAAATAAAATTGAGTTGACATGAATGAGGAAAAAAAACTGTCTGGACTATTTTTTGTATTCTTGTGTTTTTTAACATTCGGAGTTAAAGTTTGGTTTGGTTTTGCTTGAGGCATCGCAATTACCTACAAGTGAAGATTACATTTGTGCAAAACATGTATGTCCGGAAAGACCTGAAACTGCACGTGAGACAAGGAAAATACAATTTGATGTAGGCTATCATGCACACCTGTCTGAAACTTAGCCTCGGCATGTTTAAAACTGGTTTTAGGCTATATCATGCAGTCAGAAAAAGGACAAAACATCGACTTTTCTTTCTTTTTAATTCAATAATAGGCTACCTAGGAAAATAAGTTATAAACATAGGCCTGCTATATGCACTGTAAAAAAAATAATAATCCGTAAAATAACAAAAAAAAGTTTAAACAATTATACAAATGGCTAATGGGCATAAAAATGACAACAGGAGAGACGTGAAATTGTGTTGTTAATATAAAATTAAATTAGCTTACACACATGTTATAACCTATAGAAGTAACTTAAGCAAAATATTTACTTTAATTGCTTGCCTCGTGTTTTTATTTTCTAACTTTTTTTGTTATGTTTATAAAAAGTATAATTATGACGCTCTCAAAAGAGTAAAGTTACTTCAAAACATCCTAATATTTTTACATTTTTTTTGTTTGTTTTTACTCTCAGCAGCTGTATTTCTCAATACACCTATAGCCTATGTATGATTAATGACCAGTTGTTTTTCTATTCTGAAGAAAAGGATGAAATAAAAAAAGAAACACGGGCCGGGAAAGGGTTCTTGTCTTACCACAGGTTTTAAACAAAAACCTTTCCAAACTGAATCAAACAGAGAAACTGCCCCTCAAATTAAGTGACTGTTCTCCAGGATGCTTCTTTTGCCCTTTCCTCTGTCACTCGCGGCACATAATCAGCTTCAAAAGCTGACGTGAAGTAAGAAAAGGATTGACAGCGACTGACAAATAACTGATTGATTGTGGTCGAGCAGAATTGACAGTTGACGGAGGGGTGGGGATAGAAATAGAAGGGCGGTCTATATTATATTGAAAACATGTGACATTCGCATCCCTCTATCACTGCATTGGTCTGCTCTTGTCAACGCTTGTCTGATTGGGGAATTCAAACACTACAAGTTGATCTTGTGTTTATGGTTTAGTTCGTTCACAAAAGGTAGGCTAACGGTAAAAAAAAACTAAACGCACACAACATCTCAGAAAAAGAAGACAACATTTTTGCAAAAAAAATAACTAATGTTACTAAACGGACTCTTTGAAATATTAAAAATGTAGGTCTTTCGCCTACAAAGAGCTATGTGCCTATAATAAAAACAATAAAAAGGAATCTCCCAAACTTAAATGTTTTAATTCTGTTTTTGAAGATGGTGTTAATCAATATCAGTAAACATGGGGCTTATAAATCTTATAAAGGCCACCGAAAGAGACATAAGAGTTAAATGTGAGAGAGAATTATTTTTCTTTTTTTTAAAATTATGAAAGCATGCTCGTGAAAAATGAATAGCGAGCAGTTTAAATATCATTTTCGACAGAGACATCGGCGTGTACGACAACCTACATATTGAGCAAAATCTCCTCCCCCAAGTTGTCAAAATAGAGGCGCTTGCAGGAGGAGGAACGTCACATCCCCTTGACCCTCCAATCACCTCGGGGTCCCATTTGATTGGAAGGCGGCAAGGGCTTTAATCTCGGACTAATTCAGCTGCTTTTGAAGTGAAAATTTCTACCAGTTCTTGGTTTGGGAGGACAAGCGCGCGGACCTACGGGAAGAGACAGAGCGCGCGCTATGCCTTTGGTGTCACACGCGGTTCCGGATCTGCAATAGCCTCGCGCTTTGCTCCATGCGGATTATACAATTTATCTTTATTTCTACTATTTGAATGAAGATTACGGCATAGTGTTTTTTTATTTATTAATCTGATAAATGAAATCCCAACAAAATACATGAGAATTGGGTCATGATCACATCGCCTTCTGCTTCTGCTTCAAGAAATAGTGATACTGATCTAGTCTGGGAAAGCACCAGCAGCAGCAGCTCTCGGAATAACAACTCCGCGGTCGTCAGCAAGCCTTTTCTCCATTCCGTCCCTCCTTCGGACCCTTTACGGCAAGCTAACCGAATTCCCATAAAGATTTTGAAAATGCTTACTGCACGCACAGGACACATTTTACACCCTGAATATCTTCAGCCATTGCCATCCACCCCGATTAGTCCAATTGAGGTAAGATGCGTTTTTGCTGTTTCGTAAGCTGTTCGTGTATTTGACAAGTCCGCATTCTATTTTGTCGGGGAAATGACGGAGCATTACGATAATCTTGGATTAGACGTAGCGGAGCTGGTGGATAAAATGAATAAAAACCAATAGTCAACATCGTATTTTAATTTGACCAAATTTCTCTTTAATCCAGCTAACATTGTAAATGCGCTTTTGGCACGGGCTTCCAGCCCGTTTCGCGCGATGCGCACATTATCGACTCGCTTAAAACGCTCAAATAGGAGCGACGAGTCGTTTAGGGAAGTTTATTTGTTGTTTATCTAGACGAATACCTTGTAATGATTGTGCTTTTACGTATTTGTGGTGTTTACGTCCTTTATTTTTATCTGTCCTCGCAGCTCGATGCCAAGAAAAGTCCTCTGGCTCTTCTTGCGCAAACGTGCTCTCAGATCGGTAAACCGGACCCTCCACCCTCCTCCAAACTCTCCTCGGTAACATCAAACGGATCTAACGATAAAGAGTCGAAATCTGGCCCTTTAAAACTGAGTGACATCGGCGTGGAAGACAAATCCAGCTTCAAGCCGTATTCCAAGCCATCGGATAAGAAGGACTCGTCTTCTGGGGTGTCGAACGGAGAGAAATCTGGTTTCCGTGTGCCTAGCGCCACCTGCCAGCCATTCACTCCCAGGACTGGCAGCCCGAATTCCAGCACTTCGGCTTCCCCGATGCCGTCGGATGGAAAGGGAGAGAGAGACGAAAAGAAAGAGTCTGATTGTAATAAAAACTGCACCTCGGATGGATCTGCGCCGACCAGCATCAGCCATAGCAGGATAAGCGTGAGCTGTGCGGGGATTAACGTGGAGGTCAACCAGCACCAGGAGACCACATCAGGATCCAAAGCAACGACGTCGGAGTCCTCGTGTGTCACCTCTTCATCCTCAGCCTCCGTCCTGGGGTCAGGACTTGTAGCCCCCGTTTCTCCGTACAAACCCGGGCAGACTGTTTTCCCTCTACCCCCGGCTGGCATGACGTACCCTGGCAGTTTAGCAGGGGCCTACGCCGGCTATCCCCAACACTTCCTGCCCCACGGTGGAAGTCTGGTCAATGCACAGCTCGCCAGCTCGCTGGGCTGCAGTAAAGCTGGCTCAAGCCCCCTAGCCGGGGCATCCCCGCCATCCATAATGTCAGCCAGCCTTTGTAGAGACCCTTACTGCTTGAGTTACCACTGTGCCAGCCACTTGGCTGGTGCGGCCGGAGCTTCCTGCACACACGACTCGGCGGCTGCGGCTGCTTTGAAGTCCGGATATCAACTCATGTACCCGACACACCCTTTGCACGGGGTTCACTCCTCGCCGCCATCTTTTGGTGGACACCCTTTGTATCCCTATGGGTTCATGCTGCCCAACGACCCTCTTCCGCATGTGTGTAACTGGGTGTCAGCTAACGGACCTTGTGACAAGCGTTTCTCGTCCTCCGAAGAACTTCTTAACCACCTGCGGACGCACACCGCGTTCACCGGGACCGAAAAGTTTATATCGGGTTATCCCAGTTCGTCATCTTTAGCTAATGCTGCCGCCGCAGCAATGGCATGCCATATGCACATGCCACCCTCAGGAGCCCCTGGGAGCCCCGGGACACTGGCACTTAGGAGCCCGCATCATGCGTTAGGACTAAGCAGCCGCTATCACCCGTATTCAAAGAGTCCGTTGCCTACTCCCGGCGCACCGGTTCCAGTACCTGCCGCGACCGGTCCTTATTATTCTCCCTATGCACTGTACGGTCAAAGACTCACCACAGCAGCAGCGCTTGGATACCAGTAGAGAAACAAGCAAACAAAAAAACTGACTCTGTCCAAATTTATAGATTATAAAGATTGAAATATAAAGACTTTTATATCATCGCGCCACTGAAGGACTGGATCCGTGGACTCACTGTATTTATTTATGTCAGCTTAAAGCGGACAATAATACAAATGAAAATATTTGAGAAACTCAAAAGTGCATTACATGAACTCTGTAGATAACGTGAAACACATGTTAGAGTACTAATAAAATAGGGGTCTTCAGTTGGATGTTGATTTGGAATTGCTATGATTGTATTGTTCGTTATTATTTAATGTCTCATTGAAAAGAAGATAATTTACATGCATGTTTGTTTCTTAAATCCCAAATTGTCCACACGATTTGAAATTGCCGTTATTTTTCAGGTGTTCACCACGGAGAGAGAATTGGTATTTTTTGTATGTATTCTGGAAAATAAGAAACAATTCTGTTCCATATTTCTGTCTTCAGTATTCATTAACCAAACATCACCAAAACTCAACTCAAACTAAAGTCTGTCATTTGAGTATTGATTAAGCCGTTTTAAATACAAAGCATGTAGCTAATTTCTATGGTTGCAGCCTTTTTCAAGTTTTACAGTTCTACTAAACGATTTAACTTCGAATAAGATTTAAAAAAAAAAATATGAGTGTAATCGTCGGTGTCTTGAGAGATTTTATTATTCGTATTTTTGTAATGACTGACCCAGCAATCAGAATTAAAAGTTTGGTATAGCGATTTTAAGAAATGACGCCAGTACACGTTTGAAATAATTTCAGGTTCATTTTATTACTTATGCATCGAAGTTTATAAATAAAAGAAATAGTTTATTTCTAAATACAAAACGAAATGTAGAAATTGCCACTTTATTTCTTCTTACTTGGCGGCGATAAATTAATCAAGGGGTTGTACCATCTTTTTTCATATTTTTACAAAGAGAAAATGTTTTCAGAGCAACTTTTTGGTGAATGACACGACCTGTGTTCTCTTTCTTTTTTAATATCATGTTGTCAGTCCATCATCTCACCAAATATCGAATAATCATTTCAGAATATAAACGGCTATGCTGAATTCTGAACGTGCATTTGTTGTGGTTTTGTTGAACAAGATTTTATTTTGTAATGCTGCTCGTTTGCTGTAAGTTATAACTACAGCCGTCAATGGCGTATGTGGACAATGAGTTATGTTTTTTAGAAACGCTAAAGAGACATTGCCGAGTGCTTTGTTTATAAATAGATTATGAAACAGACTGTATTAAAAAAAGATTGACCATACATTTTTAATTGAATATAATTGTAGGACATCTTATTTGTTATAGATTACCCAATATCAGGTTTAACTCTGTTTTATGTGAATTAACGAAACATTTTTTACGAGATTTTTACAGATACACTACACAAGGAGTATAAAGTGCTATACACACTAGGCTATTTGTCAAATACCAGAGTAGCCTAGCCTAAAACGGTCAGCATTATTTTCATTCAGTGAGCAAACACAAACATTGTCATTCGACTAGACTTGTAAATCATATCTGTCATTTAATGAAACACTGCGGCTTCCAGCTTAGAAAAAAAATGCAGGGTTTGTGTTTTCTTTATGGGCCCATAGTTTGATCACCAAATTATTTCCTCAACAATTGCTTTTATTGCGTAGTCCATAGACTTTTTAAACTGAAAAAAAATATGAAACTTTAATTAATCAAAACGAGTGTAATTAGTTTAAAAAATATGTAATAAAAATAAAAACAAGAGAAATAGTCTATTTATCGAATGCTCCATTAAATTGAATTAAGGATAACGCGTGAGAACAGAAAAATATGCAGGCTACTGATATTTTTGTTTGCGAGACGTATAAAAAATGTGGATATTTACTCTTGCAAAGGGCTTTTATATTGTTTGATTGTTTTTTTACTCATGGAAAATTGAAACATTCGCATGTAACGAATAAGGCAATAGCCTAGGCCTAACTGCATAAATTCCCAACGCAGGCTACATTACACATTTAATTTAATATAGCAATACTATAAAGTAGTACAAATCGTCTCCCGATATTTTAGGCGCATTTTTTCCCATTGTTAACTGTTTCGCGCAACAAACTGCACATTAGAGTCTACTAAACTTAGCCTAGGCCTATATATCGTTTTTAACAACAATCAAGCTGAATATCCAATATTTATTTATTAATTTAGTTTTTATTTATGTTTTAATTTTGATAGAGATGACAAATAGGCTAACCCCGGAGAAACGTAAAATACTACGCGTAAGCTAGATACATTTAAGAACTAGGACAACATGAGTTTTTATTGACTAAAGTTATAACTAATGACACAATATTAATTAATGATCGTATTTACACTCCTAAAGCAGTTCATTAAAGATGGAAAACTTCAACCCGCCCAGAAATGTCATAGACGTGGAGCAACTAGACTATGTTCAGGAGGCCCACACAAGCTTTAAACTGATGTAATGACGGTGAAAGAGAGCAATTTCCATTTTTACCCACATCATGGTGGCTGTAAGGAGGTCCCCGATGGAAAGCCATTCATCATGTGCCCCTCCTCCCGGGCCTGTCATCAGAGGAGCTAGCAGGCACATGTGTGCATAAATTACCCCGCATGCCTTCTTCCACTGCTGTTCACTGTGGCTAAGAAGTATAAAGAGGAACAGAACTCCACAGCCTGGTAGTAAAGCATGACTTACACCACTGATCAGCCCTGCAATGAGCATGTTTATAAGGGCGATAAATAAAGTGAATACCTTCCACAGTGGTCTCGTGTAAGGTGCCAGGCAACCACAATATGGAAAAGAGGAGGACTGGAATGCGTTATTAACCTGTGACAACAGCGGCCTGTTGTAGGAGATGAATTTAAGGTCATAGCTTTACTTGAGAGGGGAAACATTTCATAGATCAACACATGACTTTTATACAATTGAAAGTGTTCACCCTTATGTTTTGTAAGGGGTCTACAAGACACCAAGACTCTTTTGCCAGCTCAAAAACATACTTTTTCAAGTTTTTTCTTTTTCAATTTTATACGAACTGATAATAAGCTACAGATTTGTCCGTGATAAATGTTTCATTTGGGGCCGCAGCTATAAAACGTTTTTAAAAAAATCAATTTAAAAGGAATTTCCACATATTTGCTGTTATTGTTTCTTTCTACAAAGTGTTTTCCGAATAACAGCTTTGTTGTAAAACAGCGCAATGTCTTTAAAACTAAATGTCTGGGATTTTATTAAGTCAGAGGGTCATATTAAATTATTAGAAGGGCAAAAAAAATTAAGTTCATTTTAAAACTATACTATTATTATTATTATTTCACACACAGTACCGGGGTCTCTGGGACTTCAAACATAATTATCATGTGTACCGGGCATAGCCACACCTCAGGTTTCATGCCAGAGGTGCTAAAAAACTAATTGCATTGGTAGAGATGCATGGCTGATTTATGGACCATGCTGTGCCAAGGTATGCTGACACACAAGGCCTTCCTGCTCTGACTTTACCCTTTTACTGGAGCTGCTATAAACCCACTTACCACTCAAAGCTGGACTTTAGAGGACACCTGGATTGCCACCACTGATTTACACTTCAGTCTTTTATTAAATAGCACAAAATTACTACTGACACCGATGTAATTACTAGGCGTGCGATAAAATAAACAGACACGCTGTAGTCTGACATAGCAATCCTATGCTTTGAGCAACAGCTGTGTCAATATGTGAGTGCCACGCAAATGCTAAACTTCTAGACGTAAGTCACAGACAATTATATCTTTCTCTCACGAGAGTGGCTTGATTTATGGGATTATGTGATTGAGACAAAATCCTTTTTAGCTGCAACGAGGGCGATTATCATTGCAATCTTTCAAATGAGAAAGCTTTGTTTACAGTCTAGCACCAGGCCTTCTAGTTGTTTAGCTTTCATTTAACCTTGTAAAGTACAAAACTCATTTTGCGTGGCTCAGACAATCGTCTTCACCCAAAGGTGCTCCGCTCCGACTAACAGCAGCTATCTTCGAGAGTGATTCATGTTGACACAGGAGGTGGAAATGACCACAGCTTTTGTGATTGCAGTAATGAAGCCATAAACCAAATGGCATGAAATGAAGCAGGAGCTCCACGATTTAATCAGCTCATAAACAGATCCACTGCATCAAGCCAATGACGTTATTACCCATCTGAAGTAAATCTTGCTAATCTCCAGAGATAAAATCAACATCATCAATGGTCACATGTCATATTCATCAATGCTAAATCGCCCCCTTTTGACAGATTAATCCCGGCCACGGCTCCCAGAGAGAGTGGTAATGGAGACCCAGGCAAACAATTCACTCATTGAACACGGCGGGCTCCTAGTATCTCTTGGCGCTCTCTCTCCTCATTGATTTACAAATTCAAAGTGCTCATCAAGGTGAGAAAGGCCCAAAGAAAAATGGCTTCCGTGACGGCTTGTCATTCAAAGGGCCTGCGATGCGAGGCACCTTCTTGTGCTTTAAGTGCCTAATTGAGGTCATTTACGGCAGCTCTCGGGGCTCTGCTATCATATCTCAATGCCTGTTTCATTTGCACATTTTGGGGTTTTGACAAAGAATATTTTATGGAAATGAGACCATTCTCTGAGAATGCTTAATGGGATTTTTCGTAAAGAGCCCAGTGATGGCTCGGATGTCTGTCGATGATAAATAGCTGCGATTTTTAAGATGGGCTTGTAGTAGTGAGACCACGTGCTTGTGTTTGCAATTATCTGAGTCTCCATATCTTTATTTTGCTTGACCAAACTTCTGCAAGGTCTCGCTGATTATTGAAGGTCAAGAATATTCCACATCGTCACGTTATATCTTTCAGCGGGACACTGTTGGACGTTTCCATTTCAGTTCAATGTATTGATAGTTTGATGTCATGATCTGAAATGTACCATCTATTTGTCTTATTTAGACTTTGAATATATACACAATATCTACAAACGTCCTACTTACATATATGAATTTGGTGGCCAGTTTTATCCAGACAATCTACTTTTCAAGCCGCAATGTTTGAGCTAGAATAATTCACCTTATGGAATCCTTTATTTTTACTGGTCAGTCACTGCATTAAAGGGATAGTTCACTTTGAAATTAATTTTTGATATGTTTTAGCTTACCTCAAGGGCATCCAAGATGTAGGTGTCTTTGTTTCCGCAGTATTTTCAATTTTGATATTTGTAGGTCAAACCGTTCTTGCCTGTCAGTCATATAATGGAGGTCTATGGTCACCACCTCAAAGAGCATGCACAGAGAAGTCCAAATTAAACATGATTTAATGACTCGTAAATGTAAGTACACATTGATGGCCTAAGACATGAAACGAGCAGATTGTGTGAGAAAACGAACAGTATTTATATCGTTTTTACCTCTTGTAACCACAGCCACGTCCAAGTACACTGAGAGCGCAGGCGCTGTGGTTACAAGAGGTAAAAACAATATAAATACTGTTCGTTTTCTCACACAATCCACTCATTTCATGTCTTAGGCCATCAATGTGTACTTACATTTATGAGTCATTAAATCATGTTTAATTTCGACTTCTCTGTGCATGCTCTTTCAGGTGGTGACCATAGACCTGCATTATATGACTGACAGACAAAAAAAAACCCTAAAAATATAAAAATTGAAACTACAGTGGAAACAAAGACACCTACATCTTGGATGCCCTTTAGTTAAGCTAAAACATATCAACAATTAATTTCAAAGTGAACTATCCCTTTAAACCATTGACATTGCACCGGGCGGATCTACTTTCGTGAATGTTTTAACGCAAGAATGCTCTTGTATTTCATACCTTGAAATAATAATTTCGCAGTGACTGGATGAAAGAATTTGTGAGCATTTCGAGATGTCCTGCGATTTTCATGTTGTGACCGTCAAATCGATGTACTGGAATTGAACTTCGGAGGTAGACGATCACTTAAACTCGGGATTAAATGGAAGTTGCGATAGATTATTCTTCCCTATTGTGATCTATATTAAAGTGAAACTTCTTTTTGAACAAGAAAAATAGGGCGGGGCTTGATTTTGTCCATCAGGAATTCATTGGATCTTTTTGGTTTGCTATTGTGTTCATCCGGTAAACACGTCATCAAAGATAAATCATTTAATAAATATTGCAATATTCCATTAAAAGTATGAATTCATGGTGACTTTAAGCGAGCAAGACAATGCTAAGAAGCAGCACTCGTGTCACAGTGTGGACTCACTATCCCTTGTTTAATTCAGACGCAAAACTACCTCAGGCTACTTCGTATTAATGTTTCTGTAATATTGTTGCAGTGTTTGTTTTGTTACAGCCTCACTTGTTTCGTAAATTCTAATGAACTATTTTTATATTAATGACTATTTCATGTCTAAGTATATATTTGTCGAGTAGCCATGTAATAAGCAGGATATAGGCTTCATAAACACTGACAGCTATATGCATACGAAGTATTGCTCACTCTTTGGACGGTGCAGTATAGATATTAATCTTTGTTTCGGAATGATCCTGTGAACTGTAGAGGCGCTCGAACAGGAATGTAACAGCTCGTTGAATCTGTTCTTTGCACTCATGCACATTGTCATTCTTGGGAGCACTTTTTTAAGCACACTTCTGATTTTAATAAAATTACATGCCATGCTCTTTGTGAGGTTGTTAAAACATGTGCACAAAGCGATGAAAGTTCATTTTCTTGAGCAGACACTGAATAATATTAGCAACCAAATTTCCATTCAGGACGGATGCCATGACAGACCTAATGATGGACTGTCAACAGGCCTCGCTGGTGATGCTAATATCAGAGATGTTGTGAGGAATGATCTTTCTGATCTGCTCAGATATGTGCAGAATTAAAATTTCAAAAGACTAAAGTGATTTCTGACAGCTTCATCTGGCAAGACCATGTGAGACATTAAACTGAAACAAACAGCCGTGTTTCTCCGGCAGTTCACACTTTTGACCTTCCTTACGAGACATGGCTTTTGTATGCTAACAGTGCAAAGGAAACCGTTTAGACGATATTTTAAGCTTGTTTTCACGGGACTGGCTATGATGCCTTTACACATCACACATTGCAGAGAAATATTTGAAGACGCTGGCCGTGTTGATCGCCGCACAGCCAAACTAATGGATCTGACCGAGAGACAAATGGGTCCAGACACGCAGCAACACAGCCCGAGGAAATATGGACCTTCACATCATTTTTATTGCTTTAATGCATTTTAGTGTTAACTGCAAAGTAGGAGCTCAAAATTACTCTCAGTCCTGCTTTGCTTGTGCCCTACAGACAAAGACGCAACTTGATGAAAATACCACGCGGGCCACACGGGTGTTTTGCATGAAAATAAAGCAATTACCTTTGTGAGCAACCATTGTATAAGTACAGGAAGACTTAGATATGTTATTACTTATCTCATCTCTGGTAATATAATTGGCAGAGCTCTGTGTGTGCGACCGGGAAGAAAATGTTAATGCATTCTTCCAACAATGCAATGAAAAGCAGTTACAATGCTTCCCGGGGCAAAGTATTATGCCTATTCAAAAGGTCGAATTTGCTTGAGAATATTAGTGTAGCGTGAGCTGTGTTTTGCAGGGAATAAGAAATTGACACTTGATACATAACCGTACTTTGAGCAACATGAGTGGTAATTCATCAAAAGCTAAAGGTCTATCAATCAAAAGTGTCATGACAATGAAATCATACGGTATAGTGTATGGTGGCTTTGCCAAACTTTAAAGCAAGCTGCTTTATAATATCACGAAAATCCTGCTTGTGTCAATTCACCATCGTCAATGGAGTGATTTAGCATCACGTCGTAATTACAGAATAAATTGGCCCACTTTAAAGAATCATCTGGCAATCGGATCCTTTCCTCCTACCATGCTTTTTGCCTCTGACCATCTTCCTGACAGTTTATTTCTCTTGGATTTCTGGGGGCAAACACCTGTGTCTCCTCTTAAAGAAGTCTGCTTCTGACAGGCCGTGTGGAGCTTCTCCCTTCGGCTCGGACACATCTGGTGGGAGATCACAACTCCAGCAGTGTCTCCATGTGCACATCCATCAGCCCTCAGCCATACTCTCACACGCATACATATATACTAAAAGGTCATATGCTCGATACATCAGAGTACAAGATGAGCCCAAAAGAATGAAGACATGACTGGCTAAAAGATTTCTGTTTCAAATAATACCAAAAAAAAAATGTTTTTGTTTACTTTTTTTCATGAAAGCATCCTGAAAATGTATCACTGTTTCCAAAAAAAGTATTACAGTATTTTCAACTGTTTTACTAATAAGAAATATTTCACTGGTTTGTATAATGGACTTAGGTTGGTAAGAGCTGTCTCGCCTAACATCAGCTGCAGTCTGTAGTATTATTGTTAGTAAACCCACTTCCCACACCGGAGACTACGGTTCTAATCCCGCTCGGAGCGGGTGGAGTAGGCCCGGTTACATTTGTTGACCCAACTATGGTCACAAGTTTGGTTGTTATCAACATAGTTCAACGAGTCGGTGTTTCCCGAAACAATCGTTTCAACGAACATTCGCAAAGTTGTGTGGTTTGAACGACAGCTCTCGACCTGTGGTTAGAGCCATCGTTTCTATATTGCATCCCATTTGGACGTAATAAATTCTTATCTTGAGAAAAATAAGCAAGCTGACATTCAGCACAACCGGTTCCTTTTATTTAGAATATACAAATGTAATTTACGTCTTTTTTGTTTTTCAAAAGATTTGAAGTGCCGATTATGAAGAGTGCGCATGTGCGAACGTGCTCTACTATGTAAGAACGAGCCAAATATTGAGTCTGGTAATAAAGCAAAACAACTGAGAACAATTAGAAATAGTCCTCAGATGGCAATGTAATTTATATTAACAAATCTAGCCTTAATTGGATCTCAAACCGTTTCGGTAAAAGTAGTTATTACTTAAAAGTATGTTTAAGTCACCATTATGGTGATCAGTGTTTGTTTTAGGTTTGTTTTAAAATTACGGTTTTCTCCTTCAGTGATTCTGCTTGTTAACATCAGATGTCTTCAATGTTGGCAATATGAAAAAAAGATAATATAAAATAATTAATCTTTGACGTCTGTCTGTTATTCAGATAGTTTTGTTTAATTGTTTGGTGTAAACTTTACTCATTTTAAATGGTTAACTTTTAAGGAATAATTTGATAACTGAGCCACAATTTTATTGATTAGATGAAGCATATTCATTTTTACAGTGCATGTTAATTACATGAACTAATTTTAACGAATGAAACCTTACTGTAAAGTGTTACCGTTTTTTTGTTTTTTGATCAAGTAAATGCAGCTTCGGTGAGCATAAAAGACTTCTTTCGAAAACATTTAAAAATACATTTTTGAGACGTATAGACACATGTTCAGGAAATCCCTTTCAGTCAGTCAGATTTTTAATTTATAAACAAAAGATTTCCAAAGTAAATTGTTCAGCTTTTTTATGCTTGACAAATGACCTGAAGGGAGTATGGTATCTACCATGCATCATTCACATGCCTCCCTCACAGGGGGAGGTGATAGAGCCTCCACCTGCTATGGTATCCTTGACCCCGATCACCCCGCGTACTTCAGCATGGAACTCAGAGGATGTCTCTGTACCATGACCTCCCACAGATAGCTGCCGCCTCTCTGAAGAGTACAGCCACAATTCATAGGCACTCGGAGCAGTCATCTGCAGCTGCATGCCATATGGAGTCGGATCTGGAGGCTTTACTGCTCAAGTGGGCATATATGGGCATATAAAACCTCGAAGTAATGAAAAAAAATGTATTGTGGGAGTATATGTGTAGTTTGGGTTTTAAATTGCATCTTATTGCTAGAATTCAGGTTTTAGAGAATCTTCATGTTATACAGATGAAGATGTGGGGGCATAATAGCTCCTCCTATAGGCTAAGTGCGATTTTTGTTGTTGTTTTTAAGGTGTTCACAGAGCACATAAGCGTTTAGGCAATCTAATAAAAGATGCGAAAGAAGAAACATATATTTGTTAATTCAAGTCTCATGAATCATTTTAATCTAGTTACACAGTCATGCGCTTTTTTTTTTTTTTCAATTTAAAACCACGTCAATCTTACATCATATGTCTAGAGTTATTATTTTGCATTTGCAGTGGCACAGATTTGAAAAATGTCCAAAGACAAATTCTATTTTGACAAGCATCACATTTCCCCCTATGGGTGGGTGGAAGAGATTGATGGGCTGTCACTCAAATGGAGCGGATGATGACAGGTTGTCATGTTGAGGCGTTGACATGGTACGGGAATAAATCAGAGCAAATTATAAATGTAATATTTGAACACTCGCGATAAGAGAGAATAATATTCGTGAGTGTAATGTTTGGTTCTGCTGCTTATTATTTAATATTTCATTTAATGCAAATTTAATGAGGCCGCTCCTGTGTTAATGTCACATTTACTCTGTCTCTGCTTTAGTCTTCAGAACAGATTTTTCCTTAAAGGTGCACACAGGACCCTTTCAAGTGTCATTCCCACCAAGCCAAAAAGCACAACGACATCCGTACCTTGTAACGTGGGCCGAGCGTGCCAATAACCTTTAGCAGAGTAAGCCTTCATGGAGAGCACACGTAACACTCCAAGGAAGATCATTCATAATTAGTCTTGACGAATTACTTGTGACAGAACAGTAAAATACAGAGAGGTTTTAGCTGGCCTCTGGCTTTTAGCATGTAATGCACTCAATGTTAACATTGTGCACGCTTGCCCTGTATACATGTTTCACTAAATATAAGTGATGGATTGGACAAGCTCTCTAATTTGCGACATTCAACTAAATAATTTACTACGTGCTTTTCCAGAAGCATGACTGTTTTCTGTTGAGTGTATTAGGTGCTAAATTGTCCTATAGGCAGGGGCCAGGGTGAAGCAACCCGGTCTCATCCCAATTCATCATATAACTGACGTTTTGGGACGTCTTTTGACCATTCGTCAATATACGACTTTTTAGGGCCCCCTTAAACGTCGGTAGATGACGTTATGGGATCCTAACTCTACCCCATACCTAAACCTAACCCTAAACCCAACTCGTCACCTAACTGACGTTAAAGGTAAAGCGTCAGTTGTATGACGACCCGGGATCGTCATCTACCGACGTTTAAGGGGGCCCTAAAAAGTCGTATATTGACGAATGGTCAAAAGACGTCCCAAAACGTCAGTTACATGACGAGTTGGGATGAGACTGTGTTAGGTGAAGAGGTGGACTTCTAACACAGTCTCATCCCAAAAAGTCATATAACTGACGTTTTGGGGCCTCTTTTGACCATACGTCAATATCCGCCTTTTTAGGGCCCCCTTAAACGTCGCTAGATGGCGATCCCAGGCCGTCATACAACTGACACTTTACCTTTAACGTCAGTTAGGTGACGGGTTAGGTTTAGGGTTAGGTTTAGGTATGGGGTAGAGTTAGGATCTCATAACCTCATCTACCGACGTTTAAGGGGGCCCTAAAAAGGCGAATATTGACGTATGGTCAAAAGACGTCCCAAAACGTCAGTTATATGACGTCTTGGGGTGAGACCGGGCTGGGACTTCAGATGCTTAAAGGGATACTCCACTTTTTGGGGAAATAGGCTCATTTTACAACTCCCCCAGAGTTAAACAGTCCAGTTTCACCATTTTCGAATCCATTCAGCTGATTTTCTGATATTTAGAAGAATATCCGTAACCAGACAGTTTCTGGTCTCATTGACTTCCATAGTAGGAAAAAAAATATATACTATGGAAGTCAATGAGACCAGAAACTGTCTGGTTACTGATATTCTTCTAAATATCAGAAAATCGGCTGAAGGGATTCGTTTCCGATTCGGAAACGGTGAAACCCGATTGTTTAACTCCGAGGGAGTGGTGAAATGAGCTTATTTCCCTAAAAAGTGGAGTATCCCTTTAATAACGTGTCCCGTACGATAAACGCAAAAGACCACAAAACATTTCTTGCGGAGAACCAAAGATATGTCTGATGTAGCATACGGGCACGCACACATAAATATCTCTTTTCATTTTTGATGCATGATTTACCTTCAACGTTCACAAGGGAGCCATATCATAAAATATTAATGGAGTTGTTTTCTGTGAATGTTTGTTTTTGTCAGTCTAATGCCGGTTCAAAGAAAAATACGGCCACTTCACAGTGGGACTCTTGGTAAATAAAACCATTTTGTATTTTTCATTTATACTGTACTTCATAGACACGTCAGTCAAAAGCTGTTGTGTCTCGGCTAATGTTTAACCTCACTTGGTAGGAGTTGTGCTATGAGGAATGGCTTGTGGTAACAGGCAAAGTGAATCACCAGGTGATCATAAACACATTAGTCAGTGGAAAGGCACACCTGCAAGACTGTTCTGTAGGTTGACCCAGTGGGGTCGCCTTTCATGTTTTTTTTCTCATCACGTTGTCATAAGCAGGTTTCCTTTCAGTGACGGCATACTTCAGTTGTAGACTATCTGTTTTAAGTTATCTTGGTCTGTGCATTTACACACCTGTCTGATTCTGGGCATATTTCAACGTTTTTAAATGTCATTTTGCTCCACCAGTGTTGCTCAAACTGTGTCCAGATACATTTATAATCCTGAATGGCCCCTACTGAGTGAAATCATGAATACTCTGATTGTGTTAATGTTTTCAACTCGCACTCAAAATCTCAAATAGACTCCTTACTGGCTACTTGTTACACTCTTAACAGAACGCTGCTATTCAGAATACAGGCGACACAAAGAAAATGCTATTTTTATAGTAGCCGTTTAAGAAGTGAATCAAATATGTAGTGTGTAGATTTCATCTTACATCGCAGATACATCTGCCTACAGTAAAATGTTTTTCTCATCCACTGCTGGTTAGCGGTCAACATTTTCGAAATACTTTTAGCTTGTAAACTGTAACTTACAGTCAGTGAGCAGTGCCTTTCAAAGGGATCCTAACCAATGTTGTCAAGGCATAAACACACCGTGATTTGTTATATATCTCTTATATAAACCTCAGAGGATAACACTCCTTCAGCATTCCTGCACACTCGACCAGCTGAGCTATTGACCACCACTGTTCACGGCTAAAACCTGAAAAGGCTAAATCTTATCGCACAATTAATTAATTTGTCACCAGTGCTGGAGATCATTAGTGTTAGCTCTCTTTCAAAGGGAATGGAGCAAATACGTTTTTTTGGGATTTTTTTTGCTATGAGAGTTCCATTTACAAGCAGTCATGCTGGGAGAAGGCTGCACACTGTGGACTTGTTAATCTGCCCTATCCACATGGCACTAGATGCTCAGCACGCTATGACCATCAAATACTGAGACAGACATCAGCTCATCTAATGTGAAAGATTCTAGAGTTACTTATCAGTTGATATTTTAAAAATGCACTTCAGTTTCAATTTTGGGTTGATGTTTTTTAGGGGAAACTATAACACGTGAATGGACACTCATTGGCAATTTTAATTGAAAGCAAGTTTATTTATACTCTTAGAAGGAAAGGTTCTATCATGGGGTCATTTTATGGATTTAGTTTTAATTAACTAATTTTGTTTAATTAAAATGTTTATTTGAATTCAATGAGTTAAACAGCTTGTGAATGTACTTTACACTGTAAAAAATTATCATGATTTTAACGGTAAAAGACTTTTTTTAAAGTGAAAAACTGTTAATTGATTAACAGAACCTTTCCTTGTTGGGTATCTGTGATAGATCTAATGGTATATTTCATGTAATTTTAAGGTAAAATACTGTTAAATTTACGTTTTTTTACAGAGAAAATGAACAACTCGTATAATTCACAGTGAAAAAAATTTCCCATTTCCACTTCACATTTGATGTATTTTTGTTGAAATAACTTGTTTCGTCATAGTTTGAACTTTTATTTAATAATATTAAGTTTCTTGTGGAAGAGCTGCATTGTTTGAGCTTTCATATATCATGTGACTTACATCACTGCTGTGATTGCTGGTTGACAGTGCATTACAATGGTACAAAACAGATTTTAATACTTCAATTGGTTGATAATTTAACATTATATCAGATAATGAAATTCGGTTTATTTCTGTAAATTTAAGTCTGTAAAAACTTGTTACCATAAAGTTTTGCTACCATATTTTATACGGTAAAGTTCTGGCAGCTGCCGGTATTTTACCATAAATTGAACACTTTTTTTCCAGTTTACCATTAGACAGAAAATGAAATAAACATTAGAAATTTAAGTATTATGCAATCCGCTAAGACATTTCTAAGCCTTATATAGAAAAATGTTTTTGCCATTAAAAATTCTTTAAAATTGAGTCAAAAATTCTAGAGTTCTACTGAATATGGAAAGCTTTTTATAATAATAATAATAATACCAACTTATACAATTATTTGTATTTATTTAAATTTATATATAACAAAATACATAGATGCATAAATGTCTATCTATCTATCTATCTATCTATCTATCTATCTATCTATCTATCTATCTATCTATCTATCTATCTATCTATCTATCTATCTATCTATCTATCTATCTATCTATCTATCTATCTATCTATCTATCTATCTATCTATCTATCTATTTTAAAATATTTGTACCCACCTTTTTTGGGGGATTTTAGCTTTGATCTCTGTTCTGTGTGTTGCTGGCATTTCTCTGATATAAAGCTGGTTCTGCTTCTAAATATTCCATTGTATACAGTGATGTATAACAGTGTCACCGCATGCTAGAATATATTAACTCCATCCATGAATTACGGCTACATACTTTCATTTAACGAGTTACCAGTGTTTTCTCGTGTAGCACATTTAGTCAGACTTAATAATGTGACTATCCTTGATGAAGTTATCAAAAACAAATCTATTCACTCGTTTATCACCGGGTCACGGTGCAACTAGGAATGAGGTATACTTACATTACACAATGCCATTCTAAGTCTGTAGCCAAGGGGGGTAATACATGTTTAATGATATGCAAACTATGGCAATGATGCATGTCTTTCATGTGTCCCGCTAAACGCTTTGCACTCACAGAAAAACACTCATAAATCCAGGGCATTGTTTGCTGGAATCTTTATGTGCGGCGTGTGCCATTTTATGTTACAGATTTAAGTCACTAGAAAGTTACATTAATGCCCTAATTCCTGTACTATTGACATTTTCGTGCACACGCCTCGGCCTCTGACTAGGGAATGATATTTGCACAACCATATGACCCAGACGTTTGGCTCCCCGCAGTCCATGAATGCAAACCCTGTTGTTCACCAAAAAAACACCACAGGAAAATCACTTTCATGATTTAATTGCTCTCGCTTTCAAAGAGGACGATTTACTGAGAACTGGATCCCGGGTTATTGGACATTCGATGACAGCGAAAGAAAAAGCGAGAATTTATCGTCTGCTTTTACAGCCAGATTTCTGAAATAATTGTTCTGGGACAAGACGGTAAGTTAGTGGTTATAAACCTGTCCTCCATATAAATTACCTAATCAAGAGATCCCGGCGGTTATATAAATTGCGGCAGTCGTTCGTCTTCAACGGCCTGCGTGTGCATATAAACCCACATATAAACCCACGACGACGGTCATATACTTGAGTGGAAAGAGGACCTGCATCACTGTTTACAGAGTTCAGGGGAAATGGATGACTCCTTGCACGCTCAATCAACTGTGAAATGTGCATTTAATCATCCCGAGAAAGCCCCTTGGTTTGTTTGTGTTGCAGCAGGGATTTACATTTCCAAACATCCCTCATATTAATCATTACTTCATCACTTCCCCTGTGAGACGAGGTGAATAAATTCCTCAGTGTGCCAGGGCTGAATGTGTGCTTAATCACACCCAAAAAAACTTTAATTCACTTTACCCCTCACTCAGAGAGCACTAGCCTTGCTACATTCTCCTGACATGGGTCACAGTCTCGTTCATTCTCGATTTTTTCACTTCCAACGGAAATATTCTAACGCGGGGAGGTCCGCCGCGCTCACTACGGGGCTTGTGTCACTTGGACGTTTCTCCCAGTAGACAAATGATGAATGATGTTTGAGAGAAACGCATGAAACGCGAGGCAGAGCAACCAGACCTACTGTTTGCTTTTACAAGAGGCGTGCGTGGGGCCGCACATCCACGGTGAAACTCCTCATTGTGTTGTTAAAAGCAGTCGAAACGCATATTAAAATGACAGGACGAAATTGAGTGATCCTTTGCTAAGTGACACCTGCCCCGGAATGCCTTCGACACGGAGTTTGAAATTTCACACCACAATGAGATCTTGAGTGATTTCCTCAAGGCAGCCCTTCTTTACATATCCCTCTCCAGCTTATTATACTGATACGCAGAACATCCTGCCATCAACAATCCTTCATAAGGGTGCGAAGTATAACTTTATCACCACGAGTGAGGAACATGTTACATTTGCCACTTTAAACAAGATTAATGGGTCACTCAAGCATTTACATTCTCATACATTTTTATGACTGCACTATGAAGTGAGCTTGATTCATCGGTAACAAGATAAATGATTGCCAGAGAACTTCGGCAGCTCCTGACTTTAAACAATCCCTCATTCGATGTCACTTGTACCTTTTGTGGGGCTTTGGAGTGCTTTAACAGGCAAACACGGCCGGTCGGCACATAGGCGCTTGACGTGTTTTAACAGCACTTGATATACACCTTAACCCCCGAATGACATTACTTGTGCATTTCGCCTCTGATTGGCAATTACATTCGTAGTGTACCCGCAGGAGCGTTTCTGTCCCGTTTCTTCCCCTCAGTCACTCACTAAATTGCCAAAGTCTACATTTATGCACAAGCAGTTGAAAGGCTCTTTTTGCAGTTGCCAAGACTTTTTGCTCGTTTCTTGACAATGAAACATACATTTTGGCCTCCCGTCTCAGCTGAGAGGGGAAACAGAGTCAGTGGCAGGAAATATTCCTGTCATAGAATGATCAGGAATGGTAAATGGAGCTGTCGGAACATTCAGCGTGACAGGCCTGGGAAGGCGCGCCTCTTAATAGATTTACAACTCGTACTGGAAGTAACTGCGGAAAATTTTCAGCCAATGAATTCGTCTGCCGCAGACAGGTAGATGGACAGTTTTACCCATCTTGAGCCAAGATTAAAAACGTGCACGTCAGGAGTTTAGGGAACGGATCAGCCTACATCTTCGCGCTCGGACCTTCGGGTCAGCTCCGGCGAATGATGCGTGCTAGGCTTGATGACGAATTAAAGCTATCCGTATTGGGATTACATTTCCACCCCGTCGCCTTCCCTGAATGCAGGGAAAAGTTGGGCAGGAAAGGCTGAGGAAAGACTCGGGACCTGGCAGGATCACTGCGCAGTATCACAGAGCCTTGGCCGGCTGTGTGACGTGACATTTCACATGCAGACAAATGTGCGCGAGTGTGTGCATGTGTGTAAGCTTTGTTTAAGGGGTGAAGTCATCTTTTGTTGAGCGAGGTTTAGGGAAAGACCAACAGGGAGCTGAACAGTGGGCCCTTGTCTGTCAGATCCATGACAAGGCCTTTCATTTCCAGCCTAATGGCCAAGAAAGCCAACGCCAGGCCGCACTCAAACCCTTCATGGAAAACAAAACTTTTGTTTCCAAATGTCTTGGACCGGGCTGACTGCTCCACGCTAGTATGATTAATGACTCGCAGCCACATTGTGTGGAAGCCGCTAATTAACTGCAGACTGATTAAAGACATGTAAACTTTGCTGATAACCTGCATTTTCTCCCTCTTTTTTCCTTGGCGCTTTCCCCCCTCCTCTCTTTCTCTTGCACAAACTTGGCATGTGGAAGCGCTTACTGCCAAAATTGTAAGAAACAGACCAAAGTTGAGTATGATGAATGGCGTCTCCAACAGGCGTATACAGACTCTAATTTAGAACTATTTAGTGTATGACATATTGGCACAGCTCTCCTGCTTTCACTCCACTTGTGTTCTCGGTTTGCAAGTTACGTTTCGGCACTGTTGTTTTAAATTTACACTCGCAATATTCACGAGTGCTCTCGCGCGTTGGCAATCGCCGCTCTTAAGATGATTTCCTTGTCGATTGTTCTTTTGGAAGCAGACGTTTACATTTTATCCTTCTGCACAAGCCAGTGGCATTCAACTAACCTCAGTCAACCTCTATCACTCCAAGACTAAAAATGCATCCAACATGAGCACAAGGCACATTTTGACAGTGCCAGGACAGTATGTTTCTAAATATAAATGTTATCATGCATTGCTAGTTAGTGCCAAGGCATGACCGAGGAGCATTCATCAGGTCCAAATGTCCAAAGGACTCACAGGAATCCAGACTCCTGTCTAGGAGCCCCAGGAAGAAGCTATTTTGCTAACTCAAACTGATGGGGCAGAGACTAATATACTGCCAGCATCAATCCAATGCCATGCCTTTGACGTCAAGTTCCAGTGCTGTATATATAATTTGATCCCTTGGGGTGTCTTTGGCTTAATCATTCGTCATATTCTTGATCGATAGAATGTAAACATGGCATTAATGGGCGCAGAGTTAAAATGGTCATTTTAAAATGGGTATTTGTGGTCCTTGAAGTTGATTGTGAAAAAACTGATACCTAATTGAATACTTTTGATGCAGTTAAAAACTGTCTTAAATTCAGTTTTGAAGGTCTCATGCTTTCACCAATAATTCACCAACATGTTGTGGAAAGCTTTGAGACATGTGAGAAGCATTTTCTCCTAAGCATATTTTTTTCTGTCTAATATGATTATGTTTACAATTATATGGCGAGTTGCATTTTATTATTTGCATTTAGCAGTTTTTTTTTATCCCGCTGTCCACAACCTTCTCAAAAACAGGCCCATTTTTAGGCCGGTGTTCTTGCATAAGGAATGCACTTGGGATTCACTTTATATTAAGTGTCTACATGATACAACCAACTTATTGTGTATATTCTGTACATGTTTTACATTGCACTTCTATAAAAAACTGCATGTAATTACACATTGTTTGTTTTCTTGGTTACATCTATAACTACACTGTTGACCCTTCCATTACACTTTAACCCACTCTTAAACCTAACCATACCATTAAACCTGTCCCTAACCTTACTTGTATCCCACCTCAATAGCAGCAAAAGTGTTCTTGGTTACACTTTATTACAGTGTAATTATACATTTATGTACTGAGTAATAATAATTAACTTCATGTACTTATGGATTAGGGTGTGGTTTATGGTTGCATGTAATTATGCACAATTTATAGTGATTACTATAATGAGTACATGTAAGTCACATTCAAGGCCAATGATGATTTGAAGATTCAAATAGAAGTGTATTTATGAACACAAAGTAAACTCAGGTAATCCACACTAATGCGAGACAGCACGCAAGCACAAACACACAAACAATACAGGACCCAGAACTGAATGCAAGGAGGAACTTAAATACACAGAAATGATGAATTAAATACAAACAGTTGTGCTTGTTAAATGAATGTCCACGACAATTGATTAGAGGCGGGAAACTAGAACAAAGAAAACAGGTAACTGAACAAACTAAGTCCGTGAAAATGAAACTAAAGCTAAAAATATGAATAAACAAGTACATTGTACCTAACAATTAACTAACGTATGTACATAGCAATTAAGGACAACTGAAAAAAAAGTGGGAATATAAAAGAGAAATAATTAATATAACTAATATATTATTAATAATTAATTTTTTTTCAAATATATGAATATTTTAATGGAAATATTGTTTTTAATATTTTGAATTATCATGTAAATATTATGTCATTGTTTTCGAAAAGCTATAAGGCACTCGCGTTATATTGTGAACATATATTTACAGCTTAAACGTTGTTCACTTTAGTCATGACTGAATCCACAATTACATTTTATTGCTTAAATATTGCATTACACATATTTCAGGAGGCCTTTGTTTTAATAGTGGGAGCCAAAGTGCTAATCGGCATGACTAATTCTTCCAATGAATATTCATATAGAACATGTGAGATTCTAGGACAGTCCAAATTGAATAAAAAAAAGTAACAATAATCTGAAACATTTCATCTACTATTTTTACTAGCTGTGTGGGTGTGGTAAGTGTGCCTTGGGGATTTAATCACATAACCTAATTTAGACTAAGTGAAGAATGGCACGAGTTTCCGAATCAAATACGCACAGATAAAACGAGAGGAGAGGAGAGGTGTGACAAGAGCTCCAACCGCTCCCCGAGGGTTAGTCAGTATCGAAGGTCACATGATCAGCCTCCTTTCAACCGGTTTTATCACCCCTCCTCGAAGCTCCTATAATTAGGTTGGTTAACATACTGCTGTGTATGCAGTCATGTTGACTGGGAACTTAATCAAGTTACTATTGAATTCTGCTCTCTTCTCGCCCATGGTGACAGTTTTAGGTGCAGAGTTATAGCAGTGACCTATGGATGGAAATTAGCTGTGGACACAAGTTTGTTCTTTTCTCCGTTCCTGTGTGAAAATATTTAGCAAACTGTTGACAAGTGTGAAAAATCGAAGGAAACAAAACGCTCTGCATAAGTATAAACCATGAAATATGCAGCAAGGGCACGCGGCGGTAGGGCACGAGCACCGTCGACCGGCAGTCCATTAGGCGTGATAGACATTTCACTTACCTAAGTCAAATATACCAGTCTAGCATTCATTAATACAAGGAGAGGGCCTCTGAATCAAACCCACCATCTGCTTAAAACGACAGAATAATCTACAACTCATGATTAGGTCTAAGGAGTGGAATTTCACTTTAATCTTTTTCAGGGCTGGAAATTTCCATCTGCACAGTACAGCACATCATTTTTCTTCAAGACAAATGTGCTGTTTTTCATGTTCCAAAATTAGATCAGAAGAGAACGATTAATCATGTCATGGCCTGGGAAAGGAAACAAAGATCTGATTTTTCCCTCCTGACTCGGGCCCGCGGTGCGCGGCCCATCTTCGCCTCGTCGCGTAAGGCTTTTTCTTCTGGCGCGACATCAAAGCCGAAGAGCTACGTACGTACGTGGCGCGCCCGATTAATACGAAATTGCGACGTGACTTCAATTAGCCGAGCCACCTCTCCCCTTCCCTCCGCCGGGCCCCGTGGCACCTCGCGGCAGATGGTGGCCTGTTTGTTTGTGACACCATAACCAAATCTAAAGTTGGGGAAGAGAGCCACTGGGGCTGCAAATTAGTGCGACCACACAACTGTCAGGTGCTGGCCTCCATTGACAGTTGTAGCCCATTACAGGGACATTGATGTTTTCACGGTGTGACAAAAAGGAATCCTTTTTTTTTTTGCTGTACCAGAAGAGCTGTCTGTCAGCTTGCTCTCAAGTCATAACAAATCACTAGCACTCAGCTGAGGCTGAACACTCACCGCGTCAGGGGAAGATAAATGACCTGCAGGCCTTTGAAGTGCTTTGGCAGTTCAGATGGGTCCGCGCCGCTGACAGAGAAATATACACAACAGCGCAACCAATAATGAGAACATTAAACATTCCTGCCTCCTGACAGTCTGACAGAAAAGCCAGAGCTGACATCAATCATCTACAGAGGCATAACCTTGACAATTAGTCTCTTCTCTGATACTAGGCCTAACCTCGTGTGCTTGCCCGGTATGATCCTGCTCATCTGAGGTGTATAAGATGAGATTGGCTCTCTATTTTGTCTCCTTTTGTGCACTATACGTATTATACGTATACATTTTAGAGCCTCAGGTAGTGGACAAATGATTACTTATTTAGATAAATTTTCTAATCTTGTCGTTAAGCCACTCCTTCTGAAAAGTGAAATGTGCTCTGATAGGTCGGCCGGAAAAGTGTCCTGTGATTGGTCAACCGCTTCAAGCATGTTTTGGAAATGTCACATGCTTACCATAATCATCTTTGCATCTTTAGTATATAAATATCTACATCCTATATATATATATGAAGAGTTCAGATGCAAAAGCCTCTAAGTGCCATTTGAAATTTTCTTCTAAAATGATCATTTTTATCAAGCTTGTATATTTAAGTTCAGTAATTTCACTTAAATGGCAATGAAGATTACCTATTAATTGTCATTTAAGTGAAATTACTGAACTTAAATATACAAGCTTGATTCAAATGGTCATTTTAGAAGAAAATTTCAAATGGCATTTAGAGGCTTTTGCATCTGAACTCTTCATATATATATACATATATATATATATATATTAGAATAAAGAAAGACAGATTATCTCTCTGACTGATATTTGCAACTGATAACTTATTTTTGATTTTACTTTTTTAACTTCAGTTTGCAATGTTGCTGTTTGAGCATAAATAACATCTGCAAAGTTACGACGCTCAAAGTTCAAAGCAAAGGGTGATATTTTCTTTTACAGGACTACAATAAACTGCTGGTAGGGACTACAATGAGCTTCTTCGAGGGTGACATCACTAACAATAAAATGTACAAAAACCCCGCCCCAAATGACTAGAAGATAGTTAATTCCTCCAATATGTAAGTAATTTTGTAATAAAATATCCAAAATGATATATTTCTTGCAGTTGTGTACTTATAATATCCCAAACGTTCCCAAAGATTTTTAATTTCAGAGGAATTCCAATTTTAAATAATGGGCCGTCTCAGACTCCCTGTTCACTTGTCGCCCGTCAATGACGTAATCCACGTTATCACTGGTTTCCGCTCGTACTGCCATAGTAACCATGGCGACAGATGTAATGCTGTGTTCCAGGCAACCTGTAACCCGTGTTTTTCCAACCTTATACCCGTGAAAGTGCACTGTAACGGCAGTCAAACCCGTGACTTCCCACTCGTGAACACGTACTAGATCGATGAACTAGCTCTGACGTCACATAGCCCGCAAAACCATAAAAAACAACAATGGTAGCCCCTGCGGATACAGTGTTTCTGCAGGCAATGAAATGCAATAAAATTATTTGTGGGGCATAAAACTTCACATACACACTCTGGGGAGATCAGAGACTTATTTTACATCTTGTGAAAAGGGCATTATAGGATTCCTTTAATAATTAATTCTTTAATATCGGCTTTACTGATAATTTTGGTGGGCCCATACAGACTATAGAGTATTCACTTTTTTTTTAATTGCTTATCACTCTTGGACATAGACCAAAACAAAGGTGAAAATAAAGTTGTGATCATCGTTAAATATAATAATATCATCATCATCAGACCTCCATTTTGTCTCCTTTTGTTTATTCCTCACTTAGACATAAGGCCGGTGGTGTTGTAGTGGGCGTTTGGCTGGGCATTCGTTTACTGTACAAAGCTTTAAGCTGCACGGGATTGTCATCATAGCCTTGAGTGTAATTAAAAATCTGATCTCCATAAGCTGTACATTTATCCTTATCCACCCCCCATACCCCCTTGTGTTTTTCAGACTTGTTTCCTTTTCTCCTGTGTCTCCAAGCAATAAGGAATGAGACAAATATAAAGTCATTAGCCTGAGAAAATATGTGGATGTTTGAGCTCCAAAAATCATTGCGGTACCCTGCATACATTATAGATCTCTGAATATGGGCATTAATGATGCCCTTCGGGCGTTTTGGAACCATATAAATATTTCCATTTGAGACGCCCCTCACGTTTGTGTTCTAGTGACTCAGAGAAAGAGGGAAAGAGGGAGCAGCCCATGCTGCAAAACATAATTTGTCAAGGGGCCTCATAACGCTGCTTAACAAGACTACATGAATTACAGTCTCAGCCCAATAGCTCCTCTTAATCTGCCATTAAATCACATGTTTTCAATCAGAAGGGAGGTTCGGGAAAAATGCAATCATTCTTTATTGAGATGAGGCTAACACGACATGTCAAAAGACCCAACAAACATCTTTCATGTATGTTATAGTCACAACCATGATGAATCTATAGTGAGAATAAGGGTAGAGGGAAAAACTTGAATAGATTAAGTCCCAGGAAGTTTGGCTTGGTGAAGTGTTTGTTGAAAGTGCACAGCTGAATTTTCCATGTTCCTCATAAATCATGGAAGAAGACGTGGTGGGAACATGGGTGTAGTTTTGGGTATGGACAGTAGGGGTATGTTCCTACGTTAAGACACCACTAAATGATCACATATATTTTCTAGAGATCAAAGTTTGGCCTGAAGGTAATGTATAAAACTGTTAGCAGCGTACGTCTATGTCATATTTGTATTTAAAAAGTGAAAGTATTTTATTGCCCTTTTGGACAGTACAAAAACAACCTTTTTAAGACTGGCTCTATAAAAAATGTACAAATGTAAAAACAAGAGTAAAACAAGAGTAAAAATACAAGAGTTTACAAGAGTAAAAATGTACTTTATTTATGTGTATATATTAGGGCTGTCAAAACGATTAATCGCAATTAATCGCATCCAAAATAAAAGTTTGTGTTTACATAATATATGTGGGTGCACTGTGTATAATTATTTTGTTTATATATAAAAACACACAAATGCATGTATATTTAAGAAAAAAATATTATTTATATATAAAATATTTATATTTATATATAATATGAATTATATATAAATCTAAATACACTATATACATGAAAATATTTCTTACATATATACAAGTATGTGTGTGTATTTATATATAAAATAATTGTACACAGTGCCCTTACATATATTATGTAAACACAAACTTTTATTTTGGATGCGATTAATCGCGATTAATCGTTTGACAGCCCTAATATATATATATATATATATATATATATATATATATATATATATATATATATATATATATACCCTTTACCAATATTCACTTAAATTTCCATCAATATATTCCAAACCTGCAAAATTTGGTAGGTTTCTAAAAAATACCACCCAGAAACAGCATCTTTATATAATAAATAAATTTAAAATAATAACAATGATAAATATTTCAAATATACATCGTTTATTGTGTTATTATACACATTATAATTTTGATTACGATGTTAACAACAAAAAATTTTATTATAATTCTATTAACATTTATTTTTATATTGTTGTAGCATAATGACAATTTAGTTAAAAAAAATACAATAAAAATTAAATATAAATGGACCAATAATTAAAAATAAGTTCTGCATACTGGACACTTGGACACATAACAACATGGCAAGTAGTTATTCCAACTATTTTTTTTGGAAATGACAACTGAGCGGCCAGCGTTCCGGTTACTGCACATTCTCTCTCTCTCCCCTATCTCGTCCTGGCACTAACTAACCCACGTGTAAATCAGCGGAGACACGCTGACCCCCACTACTCGTCTCGTCTCAAGTTTCCGGCACTTGCGCAGAGGCTCTCGCAGAACGCTTCGTTACAGCATGAAAAATGAGTTATGTGGAATGAAGACATTTCCCCTTTGACTAGCACATTTGCAAAAAGGTATGTCAAGGATGTGAGGCAAGGGCTATGGGCAACCTTTCAAGAGAGTATTTTTTACTTGCTTATTGGAGGAGCAATAAATATCAGGGCGACAGGCCCTTCTCACTGTTACAAAGCCTACCTGCAACCATGCTGGATAATTAGCAGCCTTGAAGATGATATATGACTTTCATTACCCTTTGGGACTGGGGAGACTAAATGAGGACAGAGCTAATTGCCGTGCAAAGCAGTTTGGCGTGAATGAAAAAAATGCAGGGCCGGGCTCCAGCCCAAAAAGGGCCCTGTTGCCGCTCTGATCCCCGACTTGCTTTTTCGCCCGCAGGAGTTCACTTGCTGTCCATAAATCATAGGCTGCTTACAGCTCAAACAGCCCTGAGTCATCAACATGCAATAAGCTGAGTGACAGATTCCATCTCCACTACATTAGGCCCCCACTTCAAACATAGTTGTTTCTCTTTCGCTCTCTCTCACTTCGAAAGACCTCTTTTCGCTCACCTCCCTCTTTATCTCACTGCTGGACTCATTCAAACCCCGTTTTTCCCTTTCTCCGTCCTTCGCTCCATCCCTTTCTTTCTCTGCCGCCCTCCGCCCTTTTCCCGTGTCCTGCACTTAACTGTAAATGAAACCCAGAAGGGAAAGGCTGGATTACAATGTAAAATAAAAGCAGTTGATCACGTGACAGATAAAACTGCCAAGATGGGGGGGCGAGGGGGGGAATCATAAGAAAAAGCAGAGGTAAGAGGTATGAAGAGTGCTTCCAGGGCTTTCTTTGTCAGGAGTGCCAACGGTAGTGGCTAATGCTTTAAATGGTAAGGTTAAGTATGCTGGCATCCAGAGCAGGGACAAAGCGCTACTCTCCTGCTGACATGTCAATTCAATTTAAGCAGCTCTGTGCTTGTCAGGCCGAAGGGAGGGGGACTTGTAGACCCCTACACTGTGCGCCTTTCTTCGGGCCCAGTATCCAAGGCAAAAAAATTCCTGCTAGGATTTCAACAAAACCTCTTGACATTGTACTTCCTCTCCTAAGCTTACCAGCCCCTTTTGATGCTTAGTCGACTTAAATAAAAGCAGTTACTTATCTGTGAGTACAGCAAGACAACTGTGGCTGAGCTTTTGTGATGTTGGAATGACTTGTTGCTGCCATATTTCATAGCCGAGACCTGTATTATCGGCCTATAGGTGGAGTGCGATCAAAACAAATTGACTTTCTCCGCAAAAAAAAAGAAAGAAAAGGGCTCTCCTTGCCACCAAATTATTCAACTCTCCGAGGCCGATTCGAGGGGTCTTTTTTTGACAATGATAAAACTGCTTTCTTTCTCTGGATTTTCACTCTGGCTTCACTGTCTCTTTTCTCATCTCGCTTCCATTTCCAGGAGTGTCTCTCTGGGGTATGACAGCATTAACAAGCATTGCTTGAAAACCCACATTCCCAGCACGGTGTGGAGATGCAGGTGTTTCTGGACAGGTACCGAACATCTCTTGTGACTCCCTGAGAGCAGGGCTGTGTGGGTAAGAGGGGCCTGAGGGAAAGGCACGGGGGAGCTCGACACAGGCTCGCACATTAATATAGAGGAAGTGCAGCACGCCGGTGGAAGATCTGTCATGTTTAGCCCTGGATAATACAAGACAGCCGGCATATTTGGACGGAAACATTCTCGTTCAGGCTGAAAGAAGGACAGAAGCGTCACGGCCATTCATACCAAGGGGAAACGTGTCCCTCTCTGATAGTTGAGCCGTGTAACCTCCAAAAATGTGAATCTATATCTTATAGTTGATAATTATGTTGTACGATTGTTGAATAAAAATATATATGAAGATCAACTGATGTTGAGCACTACAAGATGATAAATTTCAAAATGTTCTCTGCATACATTTATATCACCTACATAATACAACAGATAATAAGTTGTTAGGTTTGTTTTTTCTTTTGGTCATAATTGGCATGAATTAAGACAGGACTGGTGCTGTTGCACAGTAGGTCCTGGAGTCAGGGTGTGGATGTGAATCTGTCATGTTATCCAGATTCTTCTTTGGACTTAATCAGTGAATGAAATATAATGGGTCTCCCTTTATGAAGAGAGGGTCAAAACCCTTATTTAGTGCCAAGAAACCATAAAGGTTTCAGATTCACCATATCATTGAGCTATTTTGTCAGCCATTAACATAATTCAGTTCTATCCAAGCAGGAATCCAAAGCCCATTAATACTGCCAGCATGGCAGCGAGGTCCTCTGAACCTATTACTAATGAAACCACTGTTTCCTTTCCAAGTGTGTCGCTATACTCCTGTTGAAAGTTTTGTTTTCTTTCTCTACCTAACCTGCTGAAATAGAATGAACAACATGAGTCAACCACAATGCTGTCAGGTTTCAAGAAGTTCTTTGATGAAGAAAATCAGCCCTATGTCTTGCTGTTCATGCTAATAACTTATATGCTATAAAACAGTTAGGTCCAGTCCTCTAATTTGATTAGAATAGTTCAATGAGTGCAATTATATTAATCAGAATTCATTTATTGTTGTACTTCCAAGGAATTTGGTTTGGTGAGTCATCCCGATGTTCAATCAGTTCTTTATGGTGTGACATTACATATTATGTATAAATTTACAACTCAGTTTACAACATAATATATGACACCATGTACGATACAATACAGTACATACAATGTGCAATGTGGTGCTCCAGGTGAAGAGTGCAATAAGCATATATATTAGAGCCCGACCGATAAAGGATTTTCAAGGCCGATACCGATATAAATGTTTTTGGGTTTTAAAATCCAATATTCCGATATATCGGCCGATATTTTTTTTTATTAAATATTGTTGAATTTCACACAAAAAGTTCAATGTGGTTTCCAAGCTCATTAATGTTAACGTTAGGGCTCTTCCACTGATGATAGTGGCATTAGCTAGCTTTGTGGTTAGCTAGTCTATTGTGAGCCATAATTTAGCAATAGATAACATCATACTGCAAATTGTAAAACATACATTTTCAATATAACAGGCCAAGGAGAGATAATTGAAGCGTGTTTCGTCGTTTTTTTTTTAATATTCATTTATTGGCCATTATAACTGCCGATACCGATATTTTGGAAAATGCCTAATATCGGCCGATAATATCGGCTGGCCGACATATCGGTCTGGCTCTAATATATATATATATATATATATATATATATATATATATATATACAGCCTATGATTTATGTACTGGCAACATTTTAGTCATGCTAGTTGATGAATTAACCTCTTAACTGTCACTTGCAACCTAAATTTACTGCACTATATTACTATTAAATCCTAATCTAGTCATGACAATATCGTTGGAAATGTCTAAGACTCCTAAATATATATTTTAGCAGCACTGTTTTTTTCTTACAATTTATGAATGAACAGTAATATATGAATTTATGACAAGAGTGTGCCTCCAAAAAAATTAACGTCATTACAGGAGTTTCTGACCTTTGTCACAAAAAGTCGACGCACACACTTTTAATAATTGAAACTTTGGTTTTTAGTGCTAAAAGTTCATAATAAAACATAATTAGTATTTGTCAATAAAAAAAGATAAAATTATATTTTAAAAAGTAACGTAGAAGTCCTCTAAAAAGTATATATATATATATATATATATATATATATATATTCATCCTGTGAAAACCGTTTTGAAATTGAGGCAAAAATAGCCTTATGTCTTTTCTTTGAAAAGCAAAATCAAATTATTTGTTTTATTTATTGATGATTATTTTATTTTATTCAAATCTGCTTTAGATAAAGTGATCAAATAAAATCTGTTCAAATCATGCTTTGTTGAATGTGTTTTTCTCCATTAAATACAAACAATATAAACCCACACTAAGCGCATCAGATGACTAGAGCAAAGATGAAGCTATAAGACGTAGCCCAGCCGAACAGACCCTATGTTGCTGCGTCTCCCTCAAGGTGAGAATTGTTTTTGTTCTCACAATTCACACAACATCTTTTGTCTTTCAGCTTTGAGGCCAAACATTAGCTGAGCTGTGTCTCACAGAGGGAGAGAAATAAAAGTGTGTGTGTTGTTGTTCGCAGGAGGAGTCTAAGCTTTGCTGCAGAGGTGTTTAAAAACCCATCTGGCTCTCTGCAGACAGAAAACCTGGATCGCGTACTTCACCCGTGCATCGCTTTTCCATGCTACTTCCTGCCATTGATCAGAGGAAACAGGAAGTGCGGTACTTCTTAGACCGTACACTCACCGGATCCCACTGGAATAATAATCAGACTCCATTTTCTTTGCTCACTACCCATCACTCTGATTAATACCCATGAGTGCCGGCTCTGAAGCCCGTATTTACAGTGGGGCAGCTGCTGCGCTGCAGTCAGCATGTAGCCTCCTCTGGTTTTTGCATCAGAAACCACTACAGTGCCAGCGCGATGCTTAACGAACCAATAAAAGCAGCTTTATTCATGCTTAATTGACAAAAAGAGACACAAAATGCTTGCGCAGAGAGTTAACGCCTGACCCCAACAGCAATTTTGTGTGATACAGTATGTATAAAATGATCCATTAGGTTAACAAATAAAATACACTATTTTTCTCATCACTGATGCCATAATATAGTCTAATACAATGTAATATCTGACATTATACTATATTTTTCTTTAATTGGTAGCTATTTTATATGTATAAAATAGCAAAAATGTATAGCAATTAAAATGTAACTAATGTAATACAATGCCAGAATTCAATTCATTTATTCAGCAAACAAGAGGCACAAGTGGGGTGAAAGTAACAAAACAACAAAAAAAGAGCACTCCCCGTATATTAAAACTTTGTTGAACATATTATCCTCTGTTTGCCTAAATCCGTTCTCGCCGTTGAAATTAAAGTGGTGGAGTTCAAAATCAAAGCCGACAACCCCCAATAAATCAAGCTAAATCACGAATCAATAAGAAATACCAGCTAAATTATGACTAATGGCATAGCAGTCATAAACTAACACCAACACAACTCAGCAGGCCATTAATTTCATGGCAATGCAAAATAAACAGACACATTTCTTTCATGGCCCTAATAAATTTCCCTGAAAAACTCAAAGAACAGTCCATCTGCTTCCAATAATTTTTAATTTCCCTTTCTGTCCCATTCTTATTAGGTATTCCACTGAGATATTTGTTCATTTACCTCCTCCCATCTGCATTCAATTACTGTATCCCCGAACACGCTTCCTATTTGTTTCTCTCCAGAAGTGTGTAAAACACCCCCACCTGTATCTTAAGCAAACTTTATGCTTGTTTTATTATCTGCGAGGGGCCATGACTCATTTTGGCTCGGCTGCATGCCGGTGCGCGACTTGGACAGGAATCTGGTTTTGATGTGTTTTGGCGAGGGCAGAAAACACCTGCACCTATTCTCTGGGCTAATCTATTAGATTGGTAAATGACTGAGCAGATGTTCTGAGATCAGCAGGGGACTCCAGCCTCGGCTTTATGACCCGTTCCCCCGTTTGCCCGTGGCTTCTGAACTCGGATCAGAGGACAATTGTGCGTTCGCTGTGTTTTCTTTGTAAATCATATTTTCAATAAAAGGAGCCTCACGGGGGTCATCCATACCCCTTAAAACACACAGTTGGCTCCTACAGACTGGATAAAGTAGTGCTAGTGGGGGTAATTGCATTCCTTGGGCAATATTTATACATTCAACCTTTCATACAGGCGGGCGAATTTTCTCTCAATAAAACGTAAATGATGAGAATCACAGATTGCAAAAGCAGTTCTGTGACAGAATTGCATTACTCAAAAGACCACTCAGATGTTGCATCGGAAAAAGAAAAAACGCATTCAGATGAGCCTCGGGGAGAGCGGCGCCCAAACTCATGCCTGGCACCCTCACGCGGCGCGTTTCTCCGTCTCTGTGCCAGGCCCCGAGGTCACCCAGGATCAAAATGACCCTGCTAGACATTTAGTGACAGTTTAAATAACACGATCTGACAACTACTGCTCAGAAGAAATTGTCCTCTTTCCAAGCGCGTGCACGTAAAGGGATGTTTTCCTGAAAGACAAAGACGCTGCCCTCAAGAGAGCTGCCAAATCGGAGCACAAATCAATCACGTTCACACATGACAGTTCAAGTTGTTCTTATGTGTCACAGGACTGATAAGCAGAGAATCGGGATGTCATTTTAAGCAAGGGGACAATAATTTACACATGTTCCCATGCCAACTATTAATAACTGGCTGCTTTATTGCACAGCCAGCCCGTCATGCACTTCTTTAAAGGAGATAGAACATGTTGTCACCGGTGTTTTCATAACTCCTGCCGAAAGGAACGTGCCATTAAATGGGGGAGAAAAGAGAGGCCCAAAATAGCACCAATAAATGACTGTAATTTCCTCTGCCACCATGGGAAACGGCGCCCTCTCTGCCTCACCTCAGCGTTGCATGATGGCAGCCATGTTGGATCCGAACGACAGCCCTGTAGTGTTGAGTGACTTTCAGCTCTTTAAACTTTAAACGCAATACCCTGTTGAGTCTCACTCTATAAAACTCATTAGAAGAGTCCCAAAATAAGATGTCACCGCCACATCTGATTTGCCAATTAACGTCACGTTGGCTTTTTATAAGAGGAATCATTGCACAAGTAGAAACAGATCGGGTCTAAGACAAGCTGGCTGTCAAACTGATGAAAGAGGTGCAGTGAAGACGACAGATAGCTTCTTGGGAAAATTTACAGTTTCCAAATACAGGGATACAGGAGAGGACCAGGGCACAACTCAGCCTGACAGTTTGATTGACCTTTGAAACCAGAGAAAGATCATTCTGGTTTGTTTTCGTGCAGTAAATAAACTGCCTCAGTCTTTCATAACGTGACACGATATGAAATGTGACGCTCTCTATTTTTCAGTGACATCAGAAAAGTACAGATTTTCAATAATTAGCTCTGGAATAAGACTTTATGACAGATATTACCAAGAAAGGAGACTCTGAAATCGTGGGAGAGGGCGCCATAGCTTGTTTGAGCCCTGGTTCTTACATTTCATCTCACTGCTCTGGCTGTGTGCAGGCTTGAGACAGATCTATTGTGATGGCAGGATCACCACTCACTAATAATTAATCAGATTCTGCAGTCTCGCAGTGCTGCGACACCCAATCCCCCTTTGGCCCTCAGATCTGTCTGCTGCTGTTGAGAACTTGTTTGGCATGAGAGCATGAAGGCCCAACTACTATATTTACATCTCCTAGCACTCTTCACCTCAACATGCCAAACAACCACCCAGTCTGTGGTAGGAAACACAAACACATAGGTTGTAATGTTGACTGTTAAAGCAGCAAAATATGTGTCTGTGAAAGTGAGTTGTGTACCTGCATGCATTTTCGACTTTCACTGGCTTGCTGTGTTTAGGGCTCCCTTTAACATGCATTCAAAATAAATCTAGGAGGTTACAGGCGATAATGTGCTTTCATAAAGTAGTGATGGGGACGAGACCGCCTATGCCGAGTCCGAGTTGAGACCGAGTCTTTGAAGGGTCGAGTCCGGGTCGAGTCCGAGTCGAGACCGAGTCCGTCGGTTTTCAAATACAGTCAAGTCCGAGTCAAGACCAAGTCTTTGAAGGGTGGAGTCTGAGTCAAGACCGAGTCTTTGAAGGGTCGAGTCCGAGTCAAGACCAAGTCTTTGAAGGGTGGAGTCTGAGTCAAGACCGAGTCTTTGAAGGGTGGAGCCTGAGTCAAGACCGAGTCTTTGAAGGGTGGAGTCTGAGTCAAGACCGAGTCTTTGAAGGGTTGAGTCTGAGTCAAGACCGAGTCTTTGAAGGGTCGAGTCTGAGTCAAGACCAAGTCTTTGAAGGGTGGAGCCTGAGTCAAGACCGAGTCTTTGAAGGGTCAAGTCCGAGTCAAGTCCGTTGGTTTTCAAATACAGTCGAGTCCGAGTCAAGACCGAGTCTTTGAGGAAGCAAGTCCGAGTCGAGATTTTGTCCCGACATATCAGTTTTGATATTCATGATTTAATATCACCCCAGTTAATAATCAACAGATAGGCCTACAGACTAAGCTAGATTGGGAATTGTTTAGAGCAGTCGTCTTAACGTCTTTAAGGGATAGTTCACTTTGAAAATGAGTCTTTGAAGGGTCGAGTCCGAGTCAAGACCAAGTCTTTGAAGGGTTGAGTCCGAGTCAAGACCGAGTCTTTGAAGGGTCGAGTCCGAGTCAAGACCGAGTCTTTGAAGGGTGGAGTCTGAGTCAAGACCGAGTCTTTGAAGGGTCGAGTCCGAGTCAAGACCGAGTCCGTTGGTTTTCAAATACAGTCGAGTCCGAGTCAAGACCGAGTCTTTGAGGAAGCAAGTCCGAGTCGAGATTTTGTCCCCACATATCAGTTTTGATATTCATGATTTAATATCACCCCAGTTAATAATCAACAGATAGGCCTACAGACTAAGCTAGATTGGGAATTGTTTAGAGCAGTCGTCTTAACGTCTTTAAGGGATAGTTCACTTTGAAAATGAGTCTTTGAAGGGTCGAGTCCGAGTCAAGACCGAGTTTTTGAAGGGCCGAGTCCGAGTCAAGACCAAGTTTTTGAAGGGCCGAGTCCGAGTCAAGACCGAGTCTTTGAAGGGTCAAGTCCGAGTCGAGATTTTGTCCCCACATATCAGTTTTGATATTCATGATTTAATATCACCCCAGTTAATAATCAACAGATAGGCCTACAGACTAAGCTAGATTGGGAATTGTTTAGAGCAGTCGTCTTAACGTCTTAAAGGGATAGTTCACTTTGAAAATGAGTCTTCGAAGGGTTGAGTCCGAGTCAAGACCGAGTCTTTGAAGGGCCGAGTCCGAGTCAAGACCGAGTCTTTGAAGGGTCGAGTCCGACTCAAGACCGAGTCTTTGAAGGGTCGAGTCCGACTCAAGACCGAGTCTTTGAAGGGTCGAGTTTGAGTCAAGACCGAGTCTTTGAAGGAACAAGTCCGAGACGAGTCCGAGAAAGCAGAAATCGGTCTCGAGTCCGAAACCAGACTCGAGTACTTAGATCACTCTCATAAAGTGAACAGATGATCTGGGGAAAATATTAGCAATCCAGTTGGAAAAAGTCTGGTGACAGACTTTATAAACCTCTTGTCTCCTTAAAAAAATTGGGTGACAGAGAGAGAGAGAGAGAGAAGAGTATATATCAAATGGACTTGGTGAGGAGGAAAGTCTTGGGTAGAGTTTGTCAACATCAGTGATCATCAAATATTTACTGTATAAAATCATAGTTTAAGAAGCAAGATTGATGTAAAAAGTAATGCCTTTTAGTCCTGGGTTTCCAAAAAAGCTCAGAAAATACCACATGCATTTTTTCCCAGTGTTCCAGCCAAACTTGAACCCAACAGGAGCACCTTTAGCCTCAGTGAGGGTGTTAATCCAAGGCTCTGGTGTTACTCTCTGTTTCACTGGACGCTTGTCAGATCTCAGAGGTGCAGATGTTTCGCTGTCAGAGCGGCTTTATAGTGCACAGAGCTTGTGTGATACAGTCATGTATCACACTGGAAAAACACATTATGTTATTTTGGAGTACTTAAGTGTTTGCATGTAGGGGATAAATCTGAATGAAGAGGGTCTGGATTAGATTTGAAATGCTGAACTTGCTTGCAGGTCTTTCAATGGAAGTGACATTGGTATTGCTAGCAAAGTTTTTTATGAGTAGAGTGGATTTTAAATCATTGAAGAAATCTGGTTAAGCGTTTGAAGTCTTATCTTCATTTATAAGGTTCATTGGAACAACTAAGGGCACTTTAATGTGGCCCATTTTTATTTGAAGATAACAGATAACATCTATCAGGGTTTTTTTTTCTTGCTGCATGAAAGGTGACTTTAAGTTGTTATTTTATTGTTTAACCTTGGAGAAATCTTGACTTTCAATCTTTATATATAGACAGTATACCAAACGTTTGTAATGTAAAAAAATTAAAAAGATATGATGTGTGAAGAAATTTCATGAAAAGTCAAGGCATAACATTATCATTGTAATTTCATTGTGCATGATTTCTCTAATTTTGTCAGATTGTGAGTGTAAAAATATAAATTGTGTAATATTTCATTTCTAATAGTCAACAGTCATAGTTCCAGAATAATACGCTGTTTACTAAGATAAATCAATCATTATCATTCAGTCAGTTTATTACTTCTGTATCATGCCATTAAAGCTTTTTAAAGGCTTATTTGTTGAACATATTGATATATTGCTTGAGTCTATTTATTGGCTCTCTAAATACTCCTCTGAATTCTCATTCCTGTCAAGTGTTTCTGCAAGGTGAGATGCTTTGAGTGAAACACAATCCGTTTGTCAAGGGGGAATGGGCCCTTATCCAGACACCATGGATGAAAACAGAGCTGTAAAATTCAAACATCTTCTTTTATATTTATGTTTTCATTTATTGGGGTTTATTTTTTGCGCCTCCAAAGGTTAAACACACTAATCTCTTATCTAAAGTATCAGTCAAAATAGCAATCTGTAAGCACCAGTTGACGTGAGAATTGAAAGACCCCATTGCATGCCTCTTCCTGGATCCGGTTGCCCATCTGCATGACTTGAGCTGCCATTATGACAGCTCCACCTGCCCAGAACGGATGGTCAGCTGGTTCAGAGTGTGATTTACAGCCAGCGTAAACTTACTCAGCAGGATCTCCAACACATTTGTGCATTCACTCACACGTAGAAGTGTTACATGATGCTAAAACCAGGGGGGCACGCAGACCGAATGACAGCAATAAATGTTTAGAGACGTACTTATCACTTTTCAAAGGAGAGTTCCTTGTCCGTGTAGAAGATTCTGGAAATCACCGGAGCAGATTTATGTCAAATGCCGACTACAGACTACACCAACCGGAGTATCTGATGTATACTGCATTCAATACCTTCCGTCTATAAAAAGAAAATGACATAATAAAACCGTCTGTACAGCCCAATATCAGGCTCTTGTAGTTAATCCAACTTTTCTGACACCCAGTTTGATTTTCAATTTTCAAGGTTATGCGATTAATCTTTTGGCAGGATGTTAAATTCTGCTCCGGGAAGCTCTTTAAGAGACTGCACCCTCTGTATACGCTTTACAGGTACAAGGTCTTTGCTTTAAATATTAACAAATCCACAAAGCACACAAGAATCAGTCAAGTATGAGGTCAGGCTTGTAGTGAGATTACTCTCTCTCTCATATTGTGCGGTGCACATGCAGGACTGAGATGCCTAGGTTAAGCTGTTGGCCTGACTTATGGTACTAATAAACTTTCGTGATTTACAGTGCACAAATGAAACGGCTCTGTTGAAGGAGGGGTAGCGTGACACTGAAGGCTGTTTGGAGGTCAGTGAGCTTTTGAAAACCTCCTTCGCTGATAAACTTAAAGCACCATCCTTCAGCTATATATTCTTCTTTGGCAAAAATGGACGTAATAAGTCTCTCAATCTACAATATCCAACTAATCTTTTTGTAAGGCAGCCAGAATGACTATGCAACCCCTCAGGCAGTTTCTGTCCTCAAGGTGTCGTGACTTGAAATTAGTGAATAAAACCAGCAGAGCGCTGTGTTGGCCCAGAAGAGCTGATACATCAAAGACCTTCCATCTTCCTCAGCGCTTTTATTTTCCCCATTATGTCCCTGTTAATGAGTCGCTGAGAACACCAAAGCCAATATATAGGGGTAATGCATCCAAACAGCCGATATAATGAAATGGGGCTTATCGGTATGTGTGTCCATTAATGTGTGGGCTCTGGGTGGAAAAAAAAACAAGGTCTGGTGCCTGGCATCACTCTGGATTTTGGGTGATAAAACGAGGGCTTTGTACTTTCCCACTGGTTTGTTACCTCTCGGTTCTTGGGTAGAGCTTTTTTAGCCTCGTTCCTTGAGAGAAACAGCGTAGACCCGACTTTAATTAATTCCAACACGCAGTCATATTATTCTTTTATATAAGTGCCAGGTTTCCTACGCACATCCATTACGAACCCAACTAAAGCTCTTTTAGTATATTTATTACCACAAACTGGGTTTAAATTATTAAACGTAATGATGTAGGCTCCAAAAATATGTTGTTCTTTATTTTCTCCGCAGAGAATCAATGTTATGCATTAGCAGTATAAATTAAGTAATACTTTACCTAGGCATGTTGCTGCCTTTGATACATTCTCTTAGCGAGATATATTCTCCGAGCTGAGCGCTCCCAAGGCCTCTTGGGGAAAGGATGATATAGTTCATTCTAATGAAAGAGCTTGCGGCTGGTAATGGCTTAAATGATGCATTTGCACTGAGGAAAATGTGTTGGGAAGATCTTGCCAAAACAAGATCATTCACCATATAACTGAACAGGGATGTCACTGCATTGGTGCATGCCTACAGTATGTGGAAAAAAAAACACAAAATCTAAATCAAAAACTGTCCTGTACTGTAAAATAAAGCATCTAAGAATGCATAGAGCACATTTATAGGACATTTTATGAAGAGGCGAAAATACACTACTGCTTGGTGCAAACAGCCACCGTCCTGCTCGGATTCGCATTCTCGCAGCATCTCCGTAGGAACGGATAGGGTGGAGAAAATGGCCTCATTGAGTGTCTGCATGCTTATAGTGATTGGTGGTCTCATCTGCTGAATCCATTGCATTAGTATCTGCTTCCCAGATCTCCTGTGGCCCACACTACACTCTCAGGCCAAAGAGCACTCAGTCGTGGGGAAGATAAACTGAGATTACCCCTCTCTGCCATTCCAAAAGTGCCATCTATCACCGGGGCCTCCATGTGACTTCAATTACATTAACAAGCTTAATGTTAGTGTTAAAACACAGTTAAGGACAGGCCAGGGGCCACGGCTGAGGTAGAGGTCTGCCGATGACTAATGTCTGACCTGTCTGAAAAACACAAAGGAAAATTCTTTTTGGTCAGCGGGATATTTGAGAAGAGTCAGAAACACCTTTTCGCCTCTGTCTTAAGGTATAACCTCCGTAATCGCTAATTGTGCGATTTCTCTTGTGTACTTTAAGTTCGTCCAGACAGGTTATTTCAGCTTGTTATCGGGAAAGCATTTATCCACTTGGAATTATTACTCCGCAAGGCCCTCCCACAGCAACATAAACAGTAGTGAATCTTTGAGAGTTATGGTTAAGCCTTTCCTCATTAGATGGGCAATCGACTGGGGGAGAGCAAAGCCCAATTCCAGCCTTTATTGAGTGTAAAGGAGAGCCAGACTGACATTTACATCTCCTGGTTCTTCATGACTGGGTGGCTGGGAAATCGGCCCATAGATCTCGCTTTTGAGGAGGGGCGCTAGAGTAAAAGACCGGATCCAATTTACCGCCTTGACTTATGAATCCTGCCTGATATTCACGTCTCTGATAAAGAGGCTATAAGAATAATAAATTCCTCTTTGATCCACGACCAAATGAAGAGAAATTCATCAGAAATTCAAGCTCTTTACTGGCATAGGGATCAGTGACATATAAGAACGTCCACCGTCCAGAAAAGAACAAATCTTTTAAAGCACATGTGAAAAGTTCTTCGAAACGAACTCATAGTATTCGTGCTGGTTTGGAAAAAGTTTGTTGCGTGTTCACCAAAGGTTTAAATTCAATGCCTTTAAATTCAATTACGCTTTTGACATTTCGTCTACATCCAACGCACACTGCACCCTTTAGCGTCAATATGAGACGTATATATGGGCCAGAAGGCGCCTCCTAGTGGTCTAACACTACCCCAGAACTAAACCTATAACCGAACAAAGCTCTGTGCGTGTTATATTGACGCTAAAGGGTGCCATGTGCGTTGGATTTACACGAAATTTCAAAAGCGTCACTATATGATGCCCTAGGATGAGAACATGTTGGTGACTCCCATATACTACAAAAAACTGATTTTCTTCCTCTGTGTTTTTGTTTTCTGGTACAAATATCTAAACATCTTAAATCAAGATACATTTACTTGAGAAGCAAACATCTCTTGTTTTCTGGAAAAAAGTTATCAAAATAAAGTGATGCCTAAAACTGCGAAAAATGTCTGCTAAATTAATCTTCTTTTTTTTCAGTCAAAGCAGAAAATAAACATTTGAATACCTTGTGTACACATCCTAATATGTATTGTCAAAAAGTTTTGCATGAATAATTCATTTATAGACACCAATAAGGGGCAAGTTGCATAAACTGCTAAGACTAGTCTTACAAGTTAGTCATCCAATTTTTTTCTTCAAGATTGTTCATCGATTTTTAAAGCTACACTGTGTAACTCTTTTAGTTTATTCTTAGCTAAAAACACTTAGTTCTTTCGAAAATATATGTGCTCATTAATGCATATTTACTTCGTTCAAGTAATAAAGTATTCTCGTGATGTATAATATGCCATTTAAAATACATACGGGTAAGGGGTTCTAGTGTCGGGCGCCATGTTGCCCCTCCATCTTGAAAGTACTTCAGCTAAAGAGGGACATACCCGTTAATTCAAGCTTCGCCTTTCGCGTTTACGTTTGAGTTAACTCTCATGGAAGAGGTCGAAATGGAAGCCATGTTAATCTTGGACAACACTGGCCACCGTAGGAGTTCAGAAATCGGAATTGAGAGGAACAGAAACTAATATTCACTGGATGGTCATTTACCTTTTCACCGCTAGATGGGGGTAAAAATCACACAGTGTAGCTTTAAAGTTAGTTACATAAAAATATACATTGGTCTAATTTGATACCGAACAGTAAGACTGATTATCCCTAACTAACTGCTAGTTCATCATTAGATCTCAATTAGTTCTAATGATTAGTTCTTAAGACTCTGTCTTAACATAATAGCTATGTTTATGCAACTGTCCCAAGGTGTCTAAATAGGTCAACCTATTTGATCTTTTAAGAGAGTTACTCATCTTGACACAGTCACAAGGGTCTTCAGCTGTCCTCTCTATGATATAATTTCGTCTTTTATGTTTTTTATTCTGCATAATTGATGCACCAATCGATTGTTTCTATACAACAATAATAAAAGATCAACTATAATTTCATACTTGACTTGTCAAGCATCTCTAAATTAAATTTATTAATAAAGAAATAAAAAAGATTGTTCATCATAGAAGAGGTTTATTCAAGTAATTGTATATATAAATTGCATCTGATCCAGCAGGAAAAAAAATAGCATTGTGTCATTGACCCGCGATAGCAATCGCAGATAACAAGTGCATTTTCACCACCATGGGAATGCCCATTCAGTTGTACCCCTGGTGTTTATTGTTTAGCCTGTGTAAATATTGCCAGCTTATTCTGTCATGCAAGCATTGTGCATATGGTGCTAATATCACTAGCATGAACAACACTCTGTCAGTGGGGTTTTTGTGCTTTTGCAATGAGCAGTTTTTTGCTGACTCTGCCAAGGCCTTAGTGAGATGCACAGGAACCGTCGACAAACTATCCACTCACTATCCCAGGCCACTCTGCATTGCATACATCAACAGATTTGCTCTTTTCATTCAACAGCAATTAGACTTTATTCTTCGAGATGGAAGGTGGCATCCCGATGCCTAACAATGTCACAGAGGAACTCTTCCCTCTAAAGTGTGTCCCCTAAATTGGCTTTTCAACCATCATCCAATTAGGCCTGAAATATGGTAAGTGCCGCAGCTATTATTGTGTACCAAAAGAGGGAGCGAGAAGTTGGAGGTAGTTTTCAGAAGAAATGTGTGGTTTGTTGATTTGTGCTTACACAGCAGAAAAGGTGCGCAATGACGAGGGACAGTACGACACAGCCGCAGGATAATAAATAAATACTCTTAGATGGATCTGTCTCCCGAGGAAATGTATTACGCCGCTCGCAAATACAACAGAAAAGATCAGTGTCTCGCAGATGAAGAGGGCACTGGGAAATCAATGCGTGACTCGACAAAACCTATTCTTTAGTGCAACCAACCAGCGATGCCACAATGAACTATGAGGAATATTTGGCTGGAAGTACTTTTGAAGTGACTGGGTTAATAAATGTGATGTATGGTCTGTTTCAGTGCGGCTTTGCCAGATAAAGTCACTGTTTTCAAAGCAATACTAAGCCTGGCACTATGACACTGAAGTCCGGCTGAGTAGTGGTGTATTCTTAGTGAATGAATCAGGGTTTTTGAACAAATCTTTCAAGTGACTGAATCGTTTTTCAATGAACCGATCAGATTTAAAGGACTTGATTCACTGGGACAAATAAAAAAAACAAAGGCATGAAGGTGTATTAGTTCCTCATTCTGATCTACATGACACATTTCCAACAATCTAATAAGTCAATAAAGCTTTCACAAAGGCTGTCTTCCGTGCATCAAAACCAAAGAGATGAACGGCAACCTAAAGCGACCAATCACAGTTGGTTTCATCTGGATGGGGTGACTGCAGCAGGCAATGTCTGATTTATATCACCCGTTTACCAAATGGCATGGTAACTGCTGCCTCTGATGGCAGCTAAGGCTCCTAGTTTGATATAAGCTTTCAAACCTGTCGACTCAAAGATGTAGCGCGGCTCGGCTGACAGCGGGATTGATTTTCACGGCTCTTAAATGCAGCCTATGCAAGGAGAACCAAGGACACTCCCTTGCTCAGGTAATGACAATCGTCTTTAAGAAATAATGGCCTCGATGACGCTTTTGAAAAGTTTCCAGGTTGCCTCAAATAATGAATTCCTGGTCGATGACACAATGATAGATTCCATCCGTCTGAAAGGACGCTGTTGCCACAATTTAATTGACGAGGAACGAATCCATGGGGTTACGGAGGAGTGGGCTAAATTTCATGTGATCAGCAAGGTTTCAAACAATCATTGGCGAACTGATGTCTGCCCCATATCTATAAGTCATTGTGTTTTATAGGCCATTAGGGATCTCTGGAGAAAGGCTGCATGGGGAGCGTGGCTTTTTGTCGAAATTAAAATGTCAGAGAGAAAGAAATAGAACAAAACAGGGAATCTGTAATTAATTACACGGCCATAAAAATTCAATAATCAAGAGGCGATTCCACTCTCGAGCGCAGCAATTTCTGATCACAGCAAGCTCAAATAAAATACATTAATCTCCCTAAATTAGATTTTTAATCTGAAAAGCAATACATAGGGATACAGTGCGCGTCCTCCCTTGCAGGCTGCATGGAAGCTATAGCTGAAAAATGAACTGGACTGAACATAATATTAACACAATCTGCAGGCAAAATGCAGGCACTGCAACTTGGTGGTTTACAAATGAGAGCTCTCAAGATGGAAAAAAAATATCATAGGAAAGCTATTCTATGAAATGTGCATGCAAATTATTCAATGCTGGCTTGTGTCAACCCAAATTTGGGTCAAATATGGACAAACCCAAATGTTGGGTCAAAAATGCAACTTTCCCTCTCAACTGTACATTTTTTACATTACATTTTTAACCCAACATTTGGGTTTGGCCATATTTGACCCAAATTTGGGTTGAAACAACCCAGCATTTTTTAGAGTATTAAAGGACAAGTTCGGTATTTTACAATTAAAGCCCTGTTTTAAGATCGTCCCTGATGAAATAGAATAGTTAAGATTGTTTTTGAGACAAATGCTCCTGTCACGAGAATTTTTGGATTGTGTGTTAGTACCCCCCCACCTTTATAATGAAAGCATAGGTGCACTCGAACAATCATTCATAAAAACGCATAAAACTTTACTTTACAAAGACGTAAAACTCACCGAGTGGTCTGGGGTGTTCACTGATATGCTCACACAAAAATCGCTGCAAAAGACGCTTTCCAACAGGTTTTATCGTTTTTGTCCAAGTCCATTTTTCTTCCTGTTTTCGGTTGAAGTCCACAGTAGTCAATTGTCGAGTTCACATGCGCGATCATTGGTAACTTGATAACTAAGGATCGCGCACGCAAACTCGACAATTGACTACTGTGGACTTCAACCGAAAATAGGAAGAAAAATGGACTTGGACACCCCAGACCACTCGGTGAGTTTCACGTCTTTGTAAACTAAAGTTTTATGCGTTTTTATGAATGATTGTTCGAGTGCACCTACGCTTTCATTATAAAGGTGGGGGGGTACTAACACAGAATCAAAAAATCCTCGTGACAGGAGCATTTGTCTCAAAAACAATCTTAACTATTCTATTTCATCAGGGACGATCTTAAAACAGGGCTTTAATTGTAAAATACCGAACTTGTCCTTTAACATGTTTAGTTTGCTAAACAGAGTGTGTTCAGGATAAGAAGTTCTGCTGTTGGCTGCTAATGATTCTCCAAATAATATGCGTCCGCAGGGTATCTATTGGAATCCTATAGTATAAGTGTCGTTAATGTGAAGGAAGACACAGTGTTATGTGACTTTCATTGACTTCTGCAACAGTTCAGATTGAACAGCACTCCCTCTATATATGTCAAAGCAGAGGTAGTATGAGTCCAGGATCATGAGAGAGTTATGGAAAAGCAGGGACCTTATTGACTGAGGGAAATTTCTTACTAGCAAAAGGCCACTTATTAAAGCTAAACGTGTCACTTCTGCCACTAGTGTTGGCAAACGGTATTGCAAAATGAATGATTTTTAAACAGTGTTTCCTGAACACATTACCCTCCTCATCCGCCACTGGTCAGGAAACAGATAGTCCTCAAACTCACACCATTGGATTAGACAATCTTACTGTGTATAAATGACTTATTAAGCTGAGATGAAATTATTTTAACAGACAAAAACTTGAGGTTCAGGTTTGAGGATCATTGGGAATGATTCTCTATTGGGAATCCTTTCTTCTGTTCTCAGCTATTCATCTTCGGTTCTGGTTTAGGCTAACACTATTAAAGCGAACAGAATGGCCTCTAGAGAGAGCAGAATACTTTGAGTGCATTAGGAAGGGTGTAGGAGAGATTCAGTTCAGCACAAGGTCCTCCACAAACCCTCACCATAAATATCCTCGGTGTAATACATCAAAAAAACATCCCAATGTCAGTAAAGGGGGTTGGTGGTGGTGAAAAATGTGTGTCAGCATCAACTGCAGAACTGCGCTGTGATTTATGCACAGTAACCTGCAAAAATTATTGCTGGCTAACCGCCCCTAATGAATTCAGCCAGGTCAGAATGGATTACAGTGCCAGTGAAAGCATCCATTTAATCCAAAAGTGAAGCACGGCGACATAAGGAACGATAGTGCACCTTTGCTATTCAGTAAATGTACTCGGTGTCTGATGAAATGTGGATACGATGACAAAGATGTCTGTGGTGATGAGAGGATGTATTGATCAGCTAGATAACTGTATTAAATGGCAATCTTTCAATTAGCCGCCATATTTCACTGGCCTGATTATCTGCCTTGCTAATTACAAGACAACCATTTGATCTTCTCACGGCTGTCATTACTTACAGGGCTGTCATGAGTCAGCATAACAGCATCGCTTTGTCTTGTTCTCTAATGTGACAGGGCAATTTGCCATTTAATTGTTGTACACAAACCACCAGCATTGAGGAAGCTATTTTAAAAACTGTAGCTTGTCAAATTCGGTTAAACTACAGTCAAGCTGATGGAAATGCTACACTAGAAGCTGCTTATAAAAATGTCTAAATGCTACGCTATTTATTCACTACAAAAAAGAGGGCACAAATTCAAATGTATCATTAAATGTATTATTATGTATTGACACAATCACCTCTGATTGCAGATTACTCAAAAATGTAGTATAGAAACCTGTAAGGCTGCTTTGAAATAATATGCATTGTGAAAAGTTCTATACACATAAACATGAAATGAATTTAATTGAAATGAAATCCAAATTTTGAGGTTTTGTGTCTACCCCATTCAAGCATTAAAGAGGTTCACTGTGCATGTGGAAATTTGTCTGATTCTTGACGCAATTTCAGCAGCATTGCAAAAAGATTAATGATTATTAGTTTTCAATGTAATTAGTTTTTCAATAACTGAATAAGAGTTTGGTATTTAGATTAAACAATGCCCCAATTGTTGGGATATGTTGATATGATATGGATAGATTCAAATGTCAGAATAATTTATTTAGCTGTATTGATAAAAAATGATTTTGTCGTGAAGTAAATACTACAGAAAAAAACTATGTAATTTACATGAAAAAAAGTTAGTTCAGGCAAGAATTTAAAAAAATAAGTAAATTTTCTAGTAGTACAATTCAATCGTGTAGAAATGAAAGCGTAAAAATCAACATTATAAAATTATGTAAAATTACTCAACTTTTCTGATATTGGTGTTCCCATCATGCACTGGGCCATGAATAATTAATGAGGTTTATTTTTCACTGTTTTCCATATGTATGTGCATGTGTGCATGGTGTCCAACTTAGAAATAATCATAATTAATATAAAATCATATTAAAAAAAGTCATCATGATAATATGATTTCCTAATGATTTTTAATCTTTATGTTATATATTTTTATACTTTATATATATATATATATATACATACACAGTATATATATACAGTGTATATATACTGTATATATATATACAGTATATATACAGCCAAAACAAAGACAGCAACCTCATACATCACAGTTGTAGATAACAATGAAATGTATATGAATTAAGGACATTTTTTATAATGCTGCTGCTTTAGCTAAACTGAATTTAGTATTTCATATTATTTATTGCCAGACCGTAACAAAATTAGATATTGGATTTTGCTATTGATTTTAAGTCTGTTCAACAGACACAGCAGTTCTTCCCCCGACCTCAGCTTTAGACCAAATTTAATTCTGGATAATATGCACAGAAAACGTGGAGCGTTTGCATTATTGAGCCCCTGTACATATTGCAAAAATTCCAATATAATTTCATTTTCTCATCACATATTTCTTTCTTTTACAGAAAAGGAACAATCCCAAGCATTGTGTCAAACAATGTCCCCGTGTAAGTGGTGTCAACACAACCAGCTCGGGATAAAGCACACAAGCTAACAACGGGCTCTAAACTATCTTCCCACACGCAGGTCCAGGAAGCCTTTTAATTTGAGGAATGCGGCAGTGCTATATTTCACTCGTTCCTGGTGTCTTGCATTATCTTGGTAAACATCCCAGGTACTAATTTGATATATTGTGAAGCAGCCTGTGCTCTATCCAGCTCCCAGGGTGATAGATGAATGACTGGAAGACGAAATAGCGACTGAGATTTATGGCCTGCCAGCACATAGAATATGTATGATTATCTGCGGCACACTGAAAGCTACTTCTTTTGAGTGATAAGCGAGGGGAGAGTGATCTAGCAAATGACTCCATCTCCCCGGTGGGAAGGGAAGAGCAGAGGCTGCAAACTGAGCTCGTTTGTATCGCGACTGTAGTCTCCGCCACCGAGCGTCTTCGGCGCACTGTCCTGCAGATTGTTCATAGAGTTATGGATCTCATCTCCTGCAACCACACCAGCAGTTTTCCATTCGTTCTCTCTAGCGTCAAACAGCCGTCAGTGTCCCTCCATCTCTCTCTCTCTTTCTCAGAGGCCTTGCTAGTTATGTGGTAACAAACTGTAGTCATTTCACTCTGGTGGATTGCAGTTCTGCTCCGTACCTCTGAAATAGTTGACTTCTGATTTGGTTATAATACCCATTGGTATTTCCCGAGCACTTAAAGCTGTTCTGTTCATAATTGATCGATGGGACGTCATCGTAAATCCCAAAAACCGGTGGAGTTAATTGATCCTACTGGAGCGCTTGTACCTCTGCAGCGTATGTCACCTCACGCACTCATAGGCTGCTAAGTAGGAGGCATTTTTTACAGTGAGGGCATTATCATATGCCCACTCTGCCCGTTGTTAACTGCATCAGTGATTTAATGTGAGACAGCATGGCTTGCACGGCACCCAGGAGAGGGCTTGATTTGGTGTGTGGCCCAATTTATATATTTGCATGCTGGCCATAAATAATCTTAATGCACCTCGGCGGATTGCTGAGAGTAATTGTTTATCCACTTCCTAGTGGACATGCTTGACAATATTCTTGATGAACAACCAGCAGCCTTGTTTTAAAGGATTGCTTTGGCTGTAGTGGATGCAGGTCTGATCTTAGGCTCTGCTCGACTTCTGTACAATGCAGGATTGAGAGTGCCGTCAAACTCCCTTGAAGGCAAGTCAGACCATCCGGCAGCCATTTTGGTAAAGATTTACGTTCAGCTCAGCTCAGTCTTGCGTCCAAGACTGTGGTGCTTCTGTTGTGTATTTGTGCTTCTTTAGCTTAAACAATGCAAAGAAGCAGTATTTGTCGGGCTGGTCAGTGCTAATGCGCATACATATCGAGATTTCCATTCCTACAGTTGCAATACTGAGCATTGCAATTTTACCAATTCATATAAGGCATCAATGACTATTACAAATGACTAATACAGTCTAAAAATTGCTGGGTTGTTTTAGACCAACTTTGGGTCAAATAAAGACAAACCCAAATTTGGGGTTAAAATGTCATTTAAATTTTTAACCCAACTTCAACTTTCACTTTGGGTTAAAATAACCCAGCATTTTTAGAGTCTACAAAGCTATTTTGATTCCATTTAAAAAAAGGTCACTTTATTTTAAGGTGATGTAGTTACATTGGTCTTACTCAAAAAAGTAAAAAATGCTGTGTTGTTTCAACCCAAATTTGGGTCAAATATGGACAAATCCAAATGTTGGGTTAAAAATGTCATTTAAACATTTAACCCAATGGATGTTTGTCCATACAGTATTTGACCCATTGATGGGTTAAAACAACCCAGCATTTTTTAGAGTGCATTAACTATGTATACTAGAGTTGCAGTTAGGGTTTGGTATAGGGTTAGTTACTTGTAATTATGCATAATTTACTGTTAATACTGTAGTAAGTACATCTCTAAAAAAAATGCTGGGTTGTTTCAACCCAATTTTGGGTAAAATATGGACAAACCCAGCCATTGGGTTACATTTTTAAATTACATTTTTAACCCAATGTTTGAGTTTGTCCACCCAAAATTGGGTTAAAACAACCCAGCATTTTTTTTTGAGTGATGTAACGAGTAACTACATCACCTTGAAATAGCAAAAAATGTATAAATAAATAAAAAAAAATCAATCATTATTTTCAAACATTTTTTATATTTTTCATTACAGGTAAAAAGTTTGCTATACCACATGTCAACTAGCTCTCATTCATTTGCAACCATATGTCAATTAATTAGTATTAGTAGATAAATGCTGGGTTATTTCAACCCATATTTGGGTCAAATATGAATAAACCCAACTGTTGGGTTCATCCATATTCGACCCAAACAACCCAGGAATTTTTAGGGTTAGTAGAATAAGTTGACATGTACTTGCAAGATTAGTAGAATGTCTGTTGGTAGTCCATCAAAATGTTGGCAGATATGAAGCAGATCGTCTACTAACAGTCTAAAATGACTGTTAGTTGGCATGTAGTTGTATAGTTACTAGTTAGTAGATTGTCTAAAGTGGACTATCGAAATAAAGTGTTTCATTTCAATTTCAATGCTCATCAAAGAAGAGGTTTGCTTTAGGTTTACACTGTATACATCATCAACCAACAAGTACTCCATTACAATGTAGTGGAGTGTCTTAAGTCCTACCCAGCACTGGGCATTCTACGCTTCTGACCTGGTCTCCCTCTCCTTATCTAATTATTTCCAAACAGGTTTTTTGGTCCGGCTTATCAGTTTCCACACCCTTCTCCATACCCAAGCAGAAAACTGCTTTTTTCATGCGGGAGATGTATGTATGTGAGATTTCGATTAAGTCTAATTAAAGATCTCACATGCTGAGAGCAACTGTGACATCTTTATCCTTCTGGTGCTGTGAGATCCTGATTGCACTAGTCCAAATGACTATGGTACAAATCACAGTGGAGGTGGGGTGACAGGTAGCAGACGTCAGCCTCATTTCCTGCGCATGGTGTGGACTCCGTCTTGTTTGCCAAACTGCTTTTCACACTAGCTATGAAACAGGAGATGATGGGAATGAGAAGCTCTCTGGGAAATACAGGTCTCATGTAACCACCGAGACAGCAGTTAAGTGCATATGCACCGATGAATAACGCACAAAGGCTTAAGAAGAGACTGAAATATGGGACAGTTGCACAGTATCGCTGGGTATATTACACTGAGAGGGTACCATCAGAGGTCTGCGGTATTGCCCCGGGAGGGACAAACAGTGGCAGCAGTTTAAACATGGCGTCGGGTTGGATGTTTCTGCGCCTCTCATTCTACCTCTCCTGCCACTGATGTATTGCAGTTGCCTGACAGGAAGAGCTCCAGTAAAACCTCTGTACATGCCAAAATACGTTTTACAAGCAGTATCCTAATCAGCTAGCAGCCAGTGGCCCATAAATCCTGCCCGCGTCGGCTGAGCGCAGTCACCAGCGGGACTGAGGAAATGAATATATGGCTGAGTCTATACGGCCAAAGAGAGGCAATACTGTCAGGGCTGTTTGTAAAGCAAAGTCATGTGATTGACGGTAGTCAACAGAATATTCTCCAATAATTTATGCTACCATTTTAATCCAACGAAGTGAGTGCACGCGTATGTTTGCATACCGCACACCATGTCCATTTTTTATGTCATTTGTACTCCTCCTTCACATATATGTTTTTCCTTTAGATAGTGTCTCATTTTCTAGCAGATAAATAAATACATGAAGAGTTCTGATGCAAAAGCCTCTGAATGCCATTTGAAATTTTCTTCAAAAATGATCATTTTTATCAAACTTGTATATTTAAGTTCAGTAATTTCACTTAAATGACAATTAACAGGTAATCTTCATTGCCATTTAAGTGAAATTAGTGAAATTAAATATACAAGTTTGATAAAAATGATCATTTTAGAAGAAAATTTCAAATGGCACTTAGAGGCTTTTGCATCTGAACTCTTCACATACACTACTTACATAAATATAAAATGCACAGGTCACATTTCACTCCAAAATCCAAAGAAAAATATAGCTTCTGATTTTCACTCTAATTCCCCTTATTTTCAATGTTTATTCAATTTAGATTCTCGTTATTGTATCGTGAAATGCATTCACACTACAATAACATTTTTTTGCTGTATTAATTAAAATTACTGCATTATTTTCATTTTCATTTTTTTTTATCTTAAATGTAAATTTAATTTTTTAATTTAAAGTGTTATCGTGTCTGTAAAGTACTTTAGACAGACAAAGTACTTTAATAATAAAGTATTATTATTATTATAAATGAGCATGAAGACATTCAATAAATACTGCCATGAAATATACTTTATATTTTAAACAATATCTCATAAACAGTAATTTTCATATATTATATATTTTACCAGTATTGAGAATAAGACTATTCATATTATGATTGGCTATGAAAATAATGGTTAATTTAAAAAAAAGCAGTTTATCATTAAAAATAATCAAAAGACTCAAGTATTACAATAAGAGAGAGTTAGAGTGGTATAGAAGTTAAAATAGTTTGTAAAAGTAAAAAAAAGCAAAGAAGTAAAACAAGATTTTATAAAGAAAATCTTTTGTAAATTTTATTTATCAGCGCCTTTGTTTAAGCTCCTAAATAGGCATTATTTTCATATTCGAGTAAACTATAACTCCTTATTTATTTATTTATTTAGATTTTGGACTAAAATATGACTTGCATATTCTTGACAGGTTTTGTGAACCTCTTAGTTAATTTTGTCGACACCAGAGCTTGTTTGTAAACCTAACATGACATTGTTCATCTGCAGATAACATGGCTAATAGCACGGAGCCATGAGCATCTAGCAGTTAGCAGAGGGCCAGCAGGGAGGCAATCGATAAATGAAATGATACTTTGAAGTGAGCGCACTTGAATCCCAAAACGACTTAGGTCCTTAGATAACATCTCAAAATTAGATAAAGGCGCCTCAAGGGAGGAGGGGAGGGTGGGCCTGGGTAATCTGTGGCAAATAGGGCTATTTTTCTTTTTGGAAATTAGTTTTGAGCTGTTTAAACCGGAGCGATATCTTGATGTGGGTATTAATGAAAGAATTCACTATCTGTCTTCTCAGGACACGTGGCAGCTGAAGTTGTTCCCTTATAGCCTGTGCAAAGTGAGCAAATGGGTTAGGCATGTTCACAACCCAACTGTTCTGACTCACGCACAAACTGTCTCTGTCTACTCGCTTTAACAGGCCTACAGATACATTCTTACTCTGTTGGATGACTAGCTTTAAAACAACAAACTACTGCAAGTTATACTCATTGCTACTGATATAGTGGCCTGGATTGCTTCCAGTAACAACACAATCCCAAGATGGCTAGAAAAATCCACTGCGTTGGCATGCTGTGTAGTGATTAGAAGTAGATGATTGATAGGTTATTGGTTCTGCTTAAAATAATTTGTTATTGCTGACTTTATTTCATTTAATTTATATGAAAACGGATTACATGCAGATCTGCTCAATAAGACTGCAGTGCATGATATGAATGCACAACATGTAATTCTGTACTGAATGCCAATATACTGTGATTAGTTACAGGACACAGCATGTCTGCCATTCACATATCAACCATCAGATGGCAGCATTAAGATCTGTGTCTTAGACTGAAAAAAATGAAAGTGCATTATAATTTTAAACTCCATTTGAATTCCTTAAAGTGACAGTAAAGACATTTATGCTGTAAAAAAAGAGATATCTATTTAAAATAAATGTTCTTTCACTGTAAAAAATATTGTTGGTTTAACTTAAAAAAGTAAGTAACCTGGTTGCCTTAAAATTTTAAGTTGATTGAACTGGAAAAAGTGAGTTAATACAATGAAGGAGATTAATTTAATCATCAGAAACTCAAAATAATAAGTTATCTCAACTAAATAAATTATTTAAGTTGAATTGACAAAAGAAAAAATGTTGTGATAACAAATCAAGAAAATATTTTTTTACAAAACATCCTGAAAAAATGATGATAGAAATGTTTCTTGAGCATCAAATCTGTGTATTAGAATGATTTCAGAAGGATCATGTGACACTGACGACTGGAGTAATGATGCTGACAAATCAGCTTTGCCATCATCACTGTAAAAAAAAAATTGATTTGTTATCACAACGTTGTTTCTTCTGTCAAATCAACTTATAATTTATGTGGTTCAGATAACATAATATTTTGAGCTTCTGATTATTAAATCAATCTCCTTCATTGTATTAATTCAATTTTTCAATTTCAATGAACTTAAAGTTAAGGCAACCAGGTTACTTCATTTTTTAAGTTAAACCAACAATATTGTTTTACAGTGTGGGAATAAATTTCATTTTAAAATATATTCAAAAAGAAAACATTTTAAATTGTAAAAAAAAAAAAATATTTTACAATACTGCTGTTTTACTGTATTTTTGATCAAATAAATGCAGACTTGCGGAGCATAAGAGACTTCATTCAAAAACATAAAAAATACTGTACCAACCCCAAACGTTTGAACAGTTATTTTAATGATCCACATTCTACTAATAAGTAACTTTTCAACATGTCAACTAACTCTCATTGGTTTATTAGTAGACTCTTAGGTGTTAGAGTTCAGGTTAAGTTAATGTGCTTTCAAAGTTACAAATAATCAGTATAGAATGTCTGTTATTAAGGAATTAGCTGATATTAAGCAGACAGTCCAGTACTATAATAACTAGTTAACATGTAGCAAATGTATGAATAGTTAGAATGTCTAAATAAAGTGTTACCTTTATCTATATAACACAATTTAGAAGACAATTCACTACAAAACTGTTTTCCAATCCTTTTCCGTCAAGGATTTCCTGAATGTGTTAAGGTGGGGAAAAAAACTGTGGGGGGTAATCATATCAGCAGTGACTTATTTTAACCTTCCGACAATGCTTTTTTTTGGTCACAATTTATATTTAATAGGTTTAATAAAGGCAAATCTTTTCAAGTACCCCCTGGAATGCACATACTATCTGCTGGTAATCACAGCATTACATGATATAAGGTGATGGCAACTTCTCCTCCATCACTGACACACATCCTCTTCAAGATTTCTTCTGACAAAGCCTTCATAACACAGTGAATATATCTGTTGTGTACGAGAGGGAGTGGATTACTGTTTTCCCCGGGAAGATAAGCGTCTGTCTGGACACACACATCTCCCTCGTTCTGACAGTCGCAGGGCCATGGCTTAGTGCTGGAGGACCTTATTTACAGGACATTTGTTGCACTTGACATTTATCATTGCTTCAGGGCCATGAACTTCATGCAAACAGCATTGAAGCATTCAATACGCAGGGCTTTGGGCCTCATCCTACTGGGGCATTATCACAAGTCTTTTCACGCTGAGATAAATCACTTCCACAGCGCCCACAGACAAGAGCTCAGACGTTGGGGGTGGGAGCCACATCCTCGGGATAAGGGCAGACAGTCAAGGCTTCATCTTCTTTCTACCCTTGACTAATTGTTGTGTGCATTCGATACAAATATCACTAACCATTACAGAGAAGTCTTTGTTATTGTGTTGATGCCAGGGGTACTTAAACCGACCAACGGGACGGTTTCTAATGAGTGGGTTGCCGAATATGTCTCCGCTTTAATCAGATAACGTGTGGAAATGTTACTGAAGTCAAATGATATGAATGTTTTATAAAGATGGAAGATAGATGATTTTAAATTATGATTTAATTACAAATTACTGACCTAGCAGAACTACATTATGGTGACACTTTTGACTGTCAAGCTTCAAAAAGGACAAATAAATAAATAAATACACTACCGTTCAACAGCTCAGAAAGAAATTAATACTATTAAAGGACCGATTTAAGTGATCAAAAGTGAGAGTAAAGACATTCAACATTTTACTAAAAGAATTATATTCTAATAAATGCTGTTATTTTGACTTTTCTATTCAAAATGTCCACAAGCAGTCCCACTAAATTTGTTTCTTTAGCAACAAATCCGCATTTCAGAGACACTGAAGAATGTAAAATTCAGCTTTGATCACAGGAATAAATGACATTTTAAACAATTGCAGTTCTTTTGAAATTGTTATAATATTTTACAAATTTACTGTATTTACTGTAGTTTTTATTAAATGCATGCAGCTGTGGTGAGGATAAATACACGAAGGCCGTATGGCTTTTGTGATTTGTTGTGATATTCTGTCTTCTAAAGCCGTATGATAGCTTTCTGAAATACAGTAAATGAAAATGGACAACCTTTATAGTGTTTTTTATAGAACTTGGCAGTCATGGTCGCTGTGAACTGTCAAGGAAAATATTTATCTAAAGCGAGTAAGCGACTTATTGCATTCAGTTTATACATTTTTGCCAGTTCATGCATTACTTGGGAAAAGATCAGTGTTCATGGAGTGCACCGAGTAGTATACAAGCACACTGGTAAACAAAACACACACTTTAGGGGAAAATAAATTAAAAAAAAATTGAAAGTTGTAAATAAAACAAAGATTATTGGAGTACATTTGACAAGAAAATACTATTTCAGTCTTTCCACTTCAAAAAAAAATGCCATTTTACAAAAATACAAAAAATTAATAACAAAAATAACAAAAATTTGCCAATTACAAAAATAATTGCCATTTCTTTGCAATTATTAGTGAAATTTACTAGCAAATTAGTATAATTTACTTTAAATCCAACACCAATTTATTTTTCATTGCAGGTCAGTTCCTACTGTAGTCTGCCTCCCCAATTATTAGCCAACTGCTGCAACTAATTAATCAGCAGGACCTACGCTATCTCACGACCAATTCCTACGAATTCGTACGAGTGATTAAAAAGTGGCTAATTCGTAATAATTCATACGACCTCACTCGTACGATTTATCCAAACCCACGTGATGGGTAGGTTTAGGGGCGGGGTCAGGGCAGGGGTAGGTCATTCGTACGAATTCATACGAATTGGCCAATTCGTAAAATATGTACGATTTAGCAAAAACATACTAATTCTTACGAGTGAGGTCATACGAATTGTTACGAATTAGCCACCTCGTAAAATTCGTACGAATTCTCGTGAGATCGGGTTGGCAGGACTTGTTCTTGACTGCTATGAGGGTGAAGCCTGAAGTACAGACTGAAGCCACAGCTATTGCTTTCAGAGTTAAATTTTCTGGTGTTATGGTTATGGACGACTTCAGCCATTCCTCAAACTTCTCAACACACAGCCCACCTCAGATTACTTTGAATCAATGCACAAATCATAAAAAAGACCAACGCTATCTTCGCGTAAAGTCTAATTGGTAGGGCCTATGCCTAGATTCAGCCCTGTTTCAATGTCAGAGCAGAATGACACATCAATCCAAAATACACTATAAAGTCATGGCTTGAAGATTACTATAATCTAAAAGAGCAAAATGGACATTTACATACAGTTTATGTTTAAATACCATGTAAAACCACACAAAAAGATACTGAGAGATAGAGAATTAGCATCCGATCTCTCTCCTGACCAATAAATGATATTCACGCAAGGACTATGTCTGAGATACTGCATTTCTGAAAATGACTGAAAGCGGGCCTTTGAGCGGGTGGTCTGGCCAACTCCTGGTCTGCCCTGCGTCTGGACTCATCATGCAGATGTTGTGGATCTCTCCTACTATTTTTGGGCCGTTGTGATGACAGCGTCAACTGGAATACTCTTCCCACTTCACAGCAAAAGGTCAGAGAAAATTAAAGGCTACACGAATGTGTAAGAAACCCCCTGTCCATAGACATTAGCCTCTAAGCTAGAGCCGCTCAAGCCGAGCCGCACACAGAGGTCATTATTGCACCACCGATTCTCTGAACGGAAACGAAAACAGAAGTCGAATTTTGCTCCCCAAAGTCGGGCGGGCTTGTCATAGTGATGTAATTCAAACACACCCTGGGTGAATTAATTAATTACAAAGCTGGCTCAGAATCAAAGGTAAATATGATTTAATTATATTCCTGGCATCTTTGTTAAGAAGCCAACTGTCAAGCATTAAGTGGGGGTTGAGAGTATCAGAGCTGCCCGGGGCCGTCGGTGATGGGAGTCCTGCTCAGCCGAGCAGGAGAAACAGGAATTAGCAGGTACACGAAGACAGTTGGATAGCAGTCTCTCCCTGGTGAACACACTCTTGTGAGTGGCACATCGCTGACAGTTCCAAATGCCAGACAACAGAGCTCTCTTTCTCTTTATTCTGCAGCCAGGAAAACACACGGGCACCCTGTTGCCTGAAGACAATGAGCTCCACTTGACAGTAGACACAATAAACTAGCTGTGTGGGAGACGTGGAGTCGAAGTGACGCGTGATTTACTGTCGCGCGTTTATGACCGCTGCTGATCACTCCGTTTGTCAGCGCACTAATTCTGATTGAGGTCATCTTCGTGACTGCTATCCTCAATCCGTCAATGCGCGCCTGCACGGGCTTCCGTTTATGACATCACTCTTCAGTGTCGATTTATTTCAGTGCTACTGGTATTGATGAGCCATCACGTATAATGGGCTTGTTTATGGAGATTAAAGGCATGTGAAATGCAGGGCCTCCGGTGTACTTTTCCAGTATCACTCCTCCTACTGTATGTGCTTATTGAGACATGCCCAACATGTTGAATCTTTGAATGCCAACACTCAACTCCTGTGAGTGAGTGAGTAAGTGTGTGTGTTGCAAAGTTATCTTTCTTTATACTGTGACATTTATGATAAAGTTTAGATATCATTGGTGGACTAGTACTAAAAAGTAATTTTATGTATATTTAATATTTTAGATTTTATACGTGAGCTCTGTAAGAATTTGTAACATTTTTTGAAATGTATGTCTCACAGGCACATGATTGTTTCACCAATCATTAGGCTATTACATATTCGGGTCTTTAGCGACCCGGATCTATGTCTAACATGGACGAATCTCTGTCGCGATAAAACTCGCCTGGTTTTAGAGTAAAAATTACAGAAGAATAAAACAAAGCATATTTTGTTACCCTTTGGAGCTCGGAAGGGTTCAGTTTGAACAGATGTTTTTGTCCTCGTCAGAGCTCATTTCCCAGTACATTCAGCATCTTGCATATATTTACGATCTCAAACATATTCCCAAAACTATCATTTTCGACATCTTCAAAATCAATAGTTTCGCTGACAGATTCTTTGCCAGATATACCATCAAGTGACAGTGACATAAATATAATTGCATTCAGGAATTGCTCTGCAGTATACTGCCATTTCAAGTTTTGCTGATGATACTTCCTATTCTTTCTTTTGTTTAATGCAAAATTCTGCCTGCATTGTGTATCAGACATTATATATACTCTCACCTAAAGGATTAATAGAAACACCTGTTCAATTTCTCATTAATGCAATCATCTAATCAACCAATAACATTGCAGTTGCTTCAATGCATTTAGGGGTGTGGTCCTGGTCAAGACAATCTTCTGAACTCCAAACTGAATGTCAGAATGGGACAGAAAGGTGATTTAAACAATTTTGAGCGTGGCATGGTTGTGGGTGCCAGGCGGGCTGGCAAGTTACTGGGATCTGCAGTTACTGGGATTTCCACGCACAACCATTTCTAGGGTTTACAAAGAATGGTGTGAAAAGGGAAAAACATCCAGTATGCGGCAGTCCTGTGGGCGAAAATGCCTTGTTGATGCTGGAGATCAGAGGAGAATGTGCTGACTGATTCAAGCTGATAGAAGAGCAACTTTGACTGAAATAACCACTCGTTACAACCGAGGTATGCAGCAAAGCATTTGTGAAGCCACAACACACACAACCTTGAGGCGGATAGGCTACAACAGCAGAATACCCCACCAGAAACCACTCATCTCCACTACAAATCGGAAAAAGAGGCTACAATTTACAAGAGCTCAACAAAACACAGTTGAAGATTGGAAAAATGTTGCCTGGTCTGATTAGTCTCGATTTCTATTGAGACATTCAGAATTTGAAGTAAACAGAGAGAGAACATGGATCTATCATGCCTTGTTACCACTGTGCAGGCTGGTGGTGGTGGTGTAATGGTGTGGGGGATGTTTTCTTGGCACGCTTTATATTTATATTCCAATTCCATTTTACTTGGCAACCCAATCTCTGTATCTTGTGGACAATTGCGTCTTCAAATTAGTTTGAGATAGGATGAAGCCATTCTCACAGCAGAGCTGCTAACAAGCCACTTGTTGGAGTAAAAATAATACTATTACACATCTAAACCCGAAGGATCACTTAAAGCACATTTGCAAATGGAAAAATGTGGTGCTTTTTCATTTAGCCCAGTTAAAATCGAAGAAGTCACCCTCTCCGCTCTGTACACCTGAATCAAATCCAAAGCTCAATAATTATAACATACTGGATCCTTCTGGAGGTAAAAAAAAATCAATAGACTAAGGACAAAGAACCTATGGCCATCCCTTAATTCTCTTATCACTCTGATTTAGTGCTGGAGGAGGATGTTAAATAACTCTAAATCTTTATCTATGACTTTGAGGGTGCTTTATGGCAGTTCTAACAGCAGTACTGAGACAGAATGTCTATACCTTCTGCAGGACACACAATTTATAGCTTTATTACCCTTTGTCTTAAAGAGCACAAAGACATAGCGGGAGGAAGGAGATAGCAGTCGGTATTGAAGTAGGGGGAAAAGAATCAGATGCCATCATGGTGAGAGACATATCTCACAGACAGGTTTATAGGCAAAGAGCCAGCCTCTATTTTGGGCCTCCCTTGTCCCCTCAACCTTCGAAACCCCATCCCATCCCACACGAGATGAGGTGGATTCAGTCTTCTGATTTATCTGCTCGACCATCATATTTACTTTAGTGTTCACACACACATGGAGCCGGAGGTCAATGAGAGGACTTCCACAGGAGGAGGCTGGAGCGTCTCTCTCTCTCTCTTGTGTTTTCTTTTTTTTTTTTCAATGGAGTGTCATGAGTTCCTGGACCGAGCAGATGCTTCCTCATATTTTTTGCTCTCACTGACAACTGCCGTATTGTTTGGCTTGATAAGGCTACAGTGTTCCCGGTAATGGGAATTAGGGAGAGGCGTAAGTCAGCAAGATGCTGGGTGCGACTGAATCAATAGATAATAGGAGATTCTCATGAATGTTAAAGGGGCCATTATTATTGGGCCCATTAAAAGAGCCAACCCTGTTTATCTTCTCCAAGCAAGGCTTGCCAGGCAGAAATAGACACTTTAATGTTATTGACAGGTGAGGAAGGCCTATTTCATGTCATGTGTGAAGCAAAGCAGGGTGACTCAAGGGCCTTTCACACAGGACGCGGTATGCGCTGCGCTGCGCTATGAAACCCATTCATTTCAATGGCTTGCGCCGCGCGAAGACGATTTGTTGCTGCGTCGACCAAAGCGCAAGCGCAGCGGTGCGCAACATTGACTTGCTCGCGTGCACGCCGCGGTCAAAGTTCAAAATAGTTTAACTTTTGCCGCTGCGCTCGGTGACGATTATCAGCGCGGCCAATAAAAACGGGACATAGAAACAAACACGGAAATCAAAATGGATGAACGGCTAGTACCGTCGGAATTTCCTAGGCTGTACGATATAATTTTGACACCGTCAGAAAAGCTGTGTCATGGAGACATATCTCCATTCAAGTTGGCTTGTCAGGTGTGTTTTAATATTTGTATAATTTCTTCCTTTGTTGTCAGATTTAATGATTGAATAAATGTTTTATTCTAAAAAAAGAACTGAGCTCATGATTTGTGTGTTGATTTCGATGTTATATGTGTACACGCACACACATATATCCATATATATATATATATGATGTCATGTGCCATTCAAATCCCTTCGGTCACCATCAGATCTAGATGATGATATGCCATTAAACAAAAATATACCAAGATTTTTAAACTTGACTTCTACAAAATGAGAAATAAAGAATGTGCATCAGGTGTACTTTTTATTATTTTCTTCAATTGATGAAGGTCCAGTAACAATACTATTGTATTCTGTACATGCAACTTATCTAGTTTTTTTGTAAATGAAATAATATATTATATATATACATTGTATATATATATATATATATATATATATATATATATATATGTCCACAACTGACAAATCTTCAACTCTAAAACTTTGGGCTTAAAGAAAATCCAGACTTTTCCACATTTAGAAATACTATCTTTCTGACAAGACTTGAACGCATCATATATTACAAATCTTTTATTATATTCGGATGATGCCACAATATGTGTATCTCACGTGTGTGCCATGTGTGATTGAGATGTGTAATGCTATTATATGGTTTCAGAAACATAGCCTAATTTCATGTTTTGGGAGCACTCAAAGATGTGATCATTATGCAACTATGTTTTTATAAAGAAAGAACAGCTGGAAGATTTGGTAGCACTTCAGATTATGGTCCAATTCTCACTATTAAGTTGCTTATTAGCATGCATATTAGGATACTGGCTGGTTTTTAAAAACACATATTAATGTCTTATTCTGCATGACTATATCCTACATCCCTTAATCCTATACAATACCTAAATTTAACAACTAATGAGCAGGAGTTTATTGAGGCAAAAATCATAGTTAATAGTGCAAATTGGACCCTAATCTAAAGTGTGACTAAAGATTCTTAAAAAAAAAAATCACTTCCCTATAGTTCACATCCCTGTAGTTCAGTGGGGGAAAAGTATCCCATTAGCATCATTATTTTTAAATATGAAGCAATGCTCATTATATAGAGTCCTGCAGTGGATGAAAGCATTGAGAAAGGTTGCAAATGTCAAACTTGTCCATATCTGAAATGACATATCCAAAATTACTCCGCTATACTGTACTGTATACGCTATCAATTTTGGGTAAAATGTGGACAAACCCAGCCATTGGGTTAAAAATGTCATTTAAAAATGTTACCCAGCGGTTGGGTTTGTCCAAATTTTACCCAAAATTGGGTTAAAACAACCCAGCATTGGTGTCCAGTTATGCCCCTATTAAGACGATGCTATACGCCTTATTCACGGCAGCGCCATCTTTGATTTTTAATGAGAATGAAAGCGAGGCTGTGAGGGATAGACATGCATCTCTTCAATGGGCCGTACTGTTATTTAATGTGTTTTTAGATTGTTCTGCTCATGAAACACTGGAAAAATATATTTCCAAGAAATGTCAGTTGACAAGAAACTCCTGACAATGTAAACTGTGGAAAATTATAAGTAATCTAGCTGCTTTATTCAGCTTTTTACAGCGAATGCCATTGGAAACACGGTAAGTCTATCCCTCACAGCCTCACTTTCATACCTGTCATGGCGCTGCTCTGAATAAGGTCTATACTTGACTTAAAGAGGTTTACACAAGCACATGCTCTTGCTTTATAAATAATCTCTCTGGCGTACAGCTCCATAAGGTTTGCAGAGCTCAGATTGTATGAGGACAGTTTATTCGGATGGACAGAGGAGAGGACAGCTTAGTCACAATGCGTTCCCTACAGAGCTGGAATATATTAGCTGCCATCTTCAGGGTGTTTGAAATAATTACTTACTGGGGCCATCTGACACTTTCGATAAATTAAATCACCCCCTTAAGTTTTAAAGGCAAATGCATATTGCAGCCATCACTAATGTCTGGCCTGTCCCAGTAAAGAGATAATTTGCTGTAACAATGTGTTAATGCTGCCTGGTAATCAGAAGCAGCTGTGCAGCACAGCTCACAGAGCATTGTGCCAATAAAGAAAACTACACAAATGAATTCAAGAATTAGCGGCCGCACATGTATCTTCACAATTAATAACTTCCACTCCATCAAGTGGTAATCTAATTATGAATTATGTATATGTCTGCCATGAATCATTTATGCACTTTATTAGCTAAATTGGAAAATAGAATCTGGGCACATCATAAGGATTTAAATTAATGTTTTCTCCAATTTGGGAGGAGTTACTGACCTAACACAAACTGATTTGGAGTCACATTGCTAATGGTGATAAAACAAATGTAACTGTGTTTTAGGAATTAGCAAATGAAGCCTTGAGAGCTTTTGTTTTTCCTGTAATGACTCGATTTCTCCAAAAGATGTAGCCGTGAAGCTCTAAATTATCTTCAGAGAGGATAGAGAAAATCTAAATTTGATCTTCAGTGCATACAGATGATTAAAAATGTGTGCAGACGCTGTAAAATATGCAAAATAACAATGAATTATTACATACTAAAATTTTACTCGGTTGCATTTAGCCTACTATCTAGCTGTTTCAGACTTCCATGAGAGTGATAATGAAGTGAGTTTATTTTTATTCCATTTGTCTCAAACTTTTCAACATTGTCAACAGATCAGTCTAAAAATAAAGATATTCTGATTCTGTCCTTCATTTTATCATTGTCAACTCATATGTCTCTCACATCAGTCACAAGCAATGGGGTAAAAGCCCTTACACACTTCCAAAGAAGAACGTACACGTCTGGAGTCTATTCACTGTAAAAATGAATACGCTTTATCTAATCAATAAAATTGCAATATTATTAATTAAATCGATCAAATTAGAATTTAGTTATAATTAATCAAATTACTCCTTAAAAGTTAACCATTTAAAATGAGTAAAGTTTAAGCCAAAAAATTCAACAAAAATATCTGAATAACAGACAGACGTCAAAGATTAATTAAGGACTCTTTATTTTATATTGCAAAAAAAATTGAAGACACCTGATGTTAACAAGCAGAATCACTGAAGGACACACCTAAAACAAACACCGATCACCATAATGGTGACTTGAATGTATGTTTGTTTGTTTTTTTGTAAGTTTTACTCATTTTAAATGGTTTACTTTTAAGGAATTAATTTGCATAATTATTAATCAATTCTGATTTGTTAAATTGAATTAATAATATTGCTTGTAATCTGTTGTCCAACTTTTTTGATTAGATAAAGCACATTCATTTTTACAGTGTTATTTACATGGAAAGGTCATGCATTTTTATTTATACTTATTTATATTTTATTTATTTTTATTTGTACTTTTTTAAGATCTGCTGTCAATGAAGTTATTGATTGTATTTTATTTTGTGCAGTAAAAAGCCTTTCTTTCTTTTCCCCCCACATTCTCTGTATTTTTTGCAGTTTGGAATGTAAATGTGATTTTGTTCCTCGTGTAAATAGACAAAGGAATTTGTAATAATTATCAATGGCACATTCCAAATAGCCGTTTTATAAACGATGTCAAAATGTTGTAATGTAGTAACTGTACGCTGACATGGGGTTTGTGCATGTGACATAAAATATGCATTAGTTTCAATGAATGATCCTTTTTCTTCATTGAGAGGAAGTTTTGAGTTCCAGATGTTTTCACAGAACAATGAACTCTTTTATCTCAAAAAAGTAATATTTGATTTCTCCTGAAGAAATTCTTGGATCATTAATAGTGATTTCCTGGATATTGTATTTCCTCAGTAGGTCATAAATATTACTCATCATCACTCCCTTAACTAATGGACCATTTGTCAACATGTTATGATGAAACCCAAGATGAAAAAACACACGGTGCTTCTTAAAACCGCAGATTCTTAAAGCCAAGGACTTAACTTTAGGAGACGAATTAAACAAACCGTTACATCATTGTTTTGCGGCTCTCAAACAACTTGCAAACCTGGGATAGTTTTCACGCCATTTTGCTGCACTTAAAACCAGACGGGCCTAATGATTCCTCAGTAATCAAGTAAAAGTGTCAACCCAGAGGGCAGGAAGGCAGAAGGTTACGGCACTTTAATATCCCAAACACACACACATTCACATGCTGTTCTTCTAAAGAGAAGGCCTGACAATTACTGTTTCATGAGGACTCACAGCACCCCTTTCTCATTAGCTGTATTAAGAGACCATCGCTCCGGAGGGTAAAGAGAAATGTGATATTTCCCTTGTGTCTCCAACACTTTCCAGCATGCTGTCGTCACTCGGTGTTGGACTTTGTACAGTGAGAATTGTCATTCTGGATGAAATATAGAGCACTTGAGCTGAGTTGGGGGACCGATGCGCTCTTCAAAGGCCTGCAAACACTGAGAGTTTCACTGAAAGAAGTGGACGGGAAGGTGCTATATCTGAGGCTTCAGCTGTCTGCAATAACTCTCGGATGATAGCTGCATGTGGCTCTCAGATGACTAACACACTCCGAGTAAATCGATACATTGACTCAATGAGTGATTCGAAAATTTGGTATTAATTGTTTGATGGTTTAAATCCAGCTTTGGCAGGTTGATGAAAGACATTAACAACCCTGTATATCTGAAAGCATAAATAGTCTTTATATGAGAGCCCAAATTCTAAACAAATTTAGCCTTGGCGTAATTCCCTTGCGCCATGGTTGTCATGAACTTGGCGGATGTGGTGATGAGTAATGAAAGTGATTTTTTTCTCTTTTGGAAGTGAAAGACACAATATTTCATAAGTCCAACCTCAAACGCTATATATGTGAGCTGACATGGTCCTTTTTTCTGCAAATAGGCCTAGGGTTATACACACAACACTTGTTTTTTTAGCTTTAATTAATGTGATGAGAAGGGCAGAAATGGAAAGACCCCATTTAACGTTTCTTTAGATTTAATATGAAATGTGAGAACTGTGCTAAATGATGTGATGGGGGGGGAGGTGGGTGTTGGGAAGGTTTTTCTAGAACGTAGATGACGAAACCTCACAACAATCAGAGAAATTCAGAGCTCTGTATTAGAATATATAAGCAGGTCTGGGCCAGGTTACATGTTTTCAATTCTGAGCCTCCTCCTCATGGCAGAACTCCCCAAAGATGGTGAATAATGACATGCTCTCATGTATTTGAATAATTCTATGTATAATGCACAACTGTAAAATGATGCATGGCTGCAATCACTGCTATAAATTGCCTTGAAGATTAGCGAGTCTAAGATCAAGAGAGTGAACAAAGCATGGCTTCATGCTGTCTGAAAATGCCAGCACCTCCTATTGTCACACGTGAGTAAATGTATCAGTTATTTATTAGAGCAAAGTAGTTAATGAAATGTTTACGATCCCCATCAACAAGGTTCATTTGGAGTCATATAAATGTTTTTATTAAAAGCATATTTCTCCCCTGAAATGAAGCTAAACCATTAAAGATGCTATACGTAGTAGAATGTTAATGTGTTCATTTTTGATGATTCAAACGGCATTCATAAAAAAAGATTGATCATGCTGATTAATCACAAGCTGCCTCACATAATCAAATTTGCAATCAAATTTACTGAAATATGTATTGTACCCCTAAATTAACACCAACAAGTATGTTTAAAATGTTTGTTTAATGGCTTTTTTTACTAAGTACTATCAATACTTTTATTGCCAATGAAAAAAAATACTAATTATAGCAGTTCACCAAAATATTGGAATCAGTTGAAATAAGCAAACTGCAAATGATCAGACCGTTATTGTTTATCATTGAAAATTACAAACACGATTTTCGTTTCAGTTAACGTACAACAATAATAATTCCATAAACTCATAATAATTAATACCTAACGAGTTACGAGAAATAACTCCATTTGGTTTCCCTGTCTCCGTCATCTGCTGTCCTGTTTAAAATATTTTGTATTTTAAGGTAAATCCTTTCATTCGGTGGCCATCTTGGTAATGCACACGGACAGCCATTGTCTGTTATACAAATACAGTGTCTGTACAATTGAATGAGTAAATTGGCCTTCATAAACTAATTTTGTAACATTTTAGTCACATTTCGTTAGCATTTTAAATTAGCAACAAAATCTGAAATGAATGGTATCAACATGGCATGGCATTTAAAAGTTTTGTTACATAAAAGTTGAGTGACTAACTTTACAAAGTTTTCTATACACTTGCTTTACTCACTAATATCTATTATATATTATGTTAGCTATATAACGGAACAGTGTTTCCGCCATTTTCAAATAATCACACTCTTTCAGATATTATAACTCGTATATTATCTAGAAGTCTGAGTCTCCCACTTGTCATCACGACTTCGCTTGGTCATGTGCTGATAACTCGTAATTACAATATTTCCGACTCACTTTAAGTGCACATACGCTCAAATACTGTATAGTTCAGGTTGATCCAGTCAATAAACATGCACAGTGAACTTGTGTAACCGGTCCTACTCGACCCTGTCCAAGAGGGATTCGAAATAGGGTCTCTATCTTTTGAGGCCAGGCGAGTGAGGTTTACACACAGAGCTTTTACTAGCCTACATTAAACCCACCCCCCTAAACCTTACTCCCATCCAGGTAACAGCACCAGATGAAACCAGTACTACTCCACCTGCTCCGAGCGGATTCGACCCAGCGTCTCCGGTATGGGAGATGGGTGCAATAACAAGGACGCTAAAGACCGCAGCCTCAAGCATCAGTTGCTAACACACCTCTTGAAGCCAGGGGAGTGAGGTTCACTCACACTGGCCTACGGTCACGGTGTGTTTCAAATAGGCAAAAGCTCCAATTTAAACGTTTCCTCACAAGAATATCATGCGAATAGGTACAGAACGGGTTGAAGGCTCACACACACCAAATACAACGTAGAACGGCCAAAGACTGAATGAACTGAAGGGAACTAACACAGACACTGATGAACAGGTGAAGACAGGTGAAACAGATGATGATAAACTAGACAGGTGCAACAAATGAAGACACGTGACACGAAGCCAGACAACTGTGACACGTACGTCCGTTACACGTGTACAATCTCAAGTTTCACATACAGACCGTGGCAGACTGGCGATTGCCTTTTTAATTTAGAGGGTGGAACTTACTTTGCTAGAGCCGTCATATCGAATATCTCGTCATATCGAATATAGCACGCAAATAGCTTGAGCATTAACGATAACCACAAGAAGGAAATTCATATTGCAGCCTTGGGAAGTGAAAAAACAGATGCTGAATTATTTAATCACGCTATTTTTAGCTAATATTAAATCGCAAAAAAAACACACATTGATTAGCAGTAATTGTAAAACAAAAAGTCCATCCTTATTATTTATGCACCATTCAATGCAATTTTTTAGATATTGTAATTTTTAAGTATTGAAGTTAACGCTGAATATTCCAACAAGAAGAAATACAGTTAAAATAGCAAGATGATAAAATGATTTAACTGAAAAAACAAAGTGTGGAATGTTGGACACTACATTCACTCAAATGGTGCCAGCTTTCCGTAGCATAAGAGTTACAAAAATAACCTTGTAAAACTCATATAATAGACTAGGGTACAGTGCATAGTCTTATTACCGTATATGTCTTTTGAAAAAAAAAAAAACATCTCTTGCATGGATACGTCTTGCAAAACAAGACAAATTTACAGCCCCACGGCTCTTAATTCAGTGTGTTGACTTCTTGTGCATGAAAGCATTAAAAGCTGGGGGGTGAACATTTTTCTTTTTTTAAGATAATATTTTTCATTTAGCTCTGACCTTCAGTTTCCCAGAAGACAGAAGTACAATTTACCCTGATTGTTACATTTAAAAGTTTTCACCCCCTGGCTCATAATGCATTGTTTGGCCTTTTTGCGCATCAGAGATTACGTGAGTCTCTCAATTGTCCTCAGTGTGAAAATATATGTATAGTGCGATAATTTCATGGGTAAGAGGTATAAATTCTCAATTCCGATTAAAATATTTGTTTATGAATTGATTAAAAGTAAATAAGCCAGCGGTTTATGAGGTTTAAGATATCAACAGGGCTGATGCTTTGGGATTTAAAAGCACAACGAGCTCTCTGGACCCTGGAAATATGGACATTTTAAAGCTTTTTTTTGTAGACTCTTGGATTCTATGTATTGCTGCAACATGTATAAAGAAAGTATTTGCTTTGGAGTGTGTTTTTGTCCTGACAGTGTTGTGATTGATGTATTTGTTCTCCCCGGGCCTGTCATTTTAACATATGGCACTGAGATGCCAATTGACAGTACTCACTCAAAACGAATTCAAAACAAACATCCTGTCTCGGTACACATGGCGCACCCATGCTTTTATAAAATCACCAGGAAATGATTTAGGTTGTCTCTTTCATCACTTTGTACACTGATAGAAAACTGGACATGATTTATTTAGGTTATCGACAAGTTGACCTAACTTAATATACAGCATACCTTTAAATGCATCAATAATGCTGTGAACAATTATGATTTTCTGCTCATCACGACCAAACACTTGTCAGGTAGTGACAGCCTCAACTTGCCCCTCGTCCAGGGATGTCTCTTCCTTCTAGAGGGCTGAGAGAAGGAGAACTGGGAGCCACCACAAATTCAGACAGGAAGCCTGTCAAGCAGAAGCTGTCAGACAATGCTTTCTGATGCCATCTTCTCATCAGCAGGGCTGTCAGTCTCGTAGACTCTACTCAGCTCTGAGGAGAACTAACATGGGAAAGAGAGGAAACCAGCGCATCCCCCCATATGGAGCAGGAAACAACAGACTGGCTCTCTACAGCCTGTACAAGTGCTGAGGGTTTGGATAGATGTCAGTGATCCAGCTGTCTATTTACACTCTTGTCTATTTTCGACCCAGTTTTTGTTTTTGGACAACAGGACGATGAGACGTGTCACACATGGACATCTACACTTAAACACAAAAGCTGCGATGTAAAAAGGGGTAACTTGCCACTGTTACTTTAAGGAGCTGTTTTTGATAGCCATTACTTATATTTTTATTATACGTTTTTGTAACCTAATGTATTTAGGTGGACTCAGTGATGCTGAATAATATTTTTTTACTTGAATTTAAAATCAATGGAGCTCCATTTGCTGAATAACAGTTTTTTTTTTCTTTAGATTTTTTTCAAACTTTGTACACTTTAAAAAATGCTGGGTTGTTTCAACCCAACTTTGGGTCAAATGTGGACCAAATGTGTTAATTGTTTTAATAAAAACATTCAAGTTTGTCCATATTTAATCTAAAATTGGGTTAAAACAACCCAGTATATTTTTGAGTCTATGCAAGTTTATTTCATTAAGTTACATACAGTTATCATGTTTGAAATAAACATGGTAATTTTGCATTTTAATCTAGTTTTTTTGTTCTTTTTGTTTTAAAATTTTTAAAAAAAGACACTCAAATGTATAAGGACATTTAAAAATCAAAAACATTTAAGAATAATTTACCATTCAAAAGATTTGGGCCGATAATTTATTCAAAAGAAGTCTCTTATGCACACCAAGGCAGCATTTATTTGATCATAAATGCAGTAAAATAGTAATATTGTGAAATGTTATTACCTTTTAAAATGACTGATTTCTATTTTAATATATTTCAAAATGTTTTTTTTTTTCCTGATGGTAAAACTGAATTTTCAGCATCCTTATACTCCAGTCGCCGGTGTCACATGATCCTTCAGAAATAATTCTAATATACTGTTAATGGTAACTGTTAACTCTTTAATTAATGTATTACTTTTGATTTAAAAAAAATCTACTTTTGAATGGTGGTGTATTTATTTCTATTTTAAATGCATTTCTATTTTATACAGTAATTATATTTTGAGCCACTAACCCACCCCATCCTAAACCATACGGCATCTTATTTCAGGTATTATATAAAAAAATTTCAAAGCACATTTTTACTTAAAAATATCTATGATTACTAATGAGATTCACACCGTGTGCATGTCTACAAGCGTATCGTTTTCTCAGCTGTCTATTTTGATCTAGTAGACTTTGGCTGCGGATATGAACCCACCCTTAAGCTTTATGCTAAGCATACTTGCGAATCTGTTGTTGTTGTGTTTCATTTTGTTCATAGGCGGAGTGCTCCAAGTGCCAAGATCTTGTTTGTGCTCGCCCTTGCTTGTCTATCTAGGAAACATATGGCCCCCCATATGTGGAGATGTCATGGGGGCCTTTCAGAGCAATCATCTTCCTTTTGGAGTCTGCAGCTGACTACGAATCCCAACTCCAAGTTCGCCATCCCCTTATTTGCCTGCCGCGCAGACGCTCGACGCTAGCCTCTCGCACGCACACGCAACCCAATTTGCAACTTTCATCTGATAACACCTCTCCGAGCGAGAGATGAACTAGTCCTCAGAGCATGTTTAAGAGCGTTTTACCGAGAGTGAACCATAAAACACAATAAACGGTAAATTGGTGCAAACAAATCTGAATTGTAATAACCTGAGGGTAAAATATGCAACTGCAGATGGAGTACTTGCCATAACGCACAGCCTCGGGCCCGCAGGGGGCTGCGGCAAAGATAGTAATATAGTCTTATAAACATACTACAAGAATCGTGCGGCTAGTTTTATTTCCTCTCTCTGGGTTGTTAAGTGCTCAGGTAATATATTGCTTTCATAAGAGCACGCAAGCTGTATTTTCCCTTCGAAAATATGTCTCAATCCTTTGGGCAGTGTGATTAAGAATAAAATACCGGCTGCATTACCTCCAAATAAATTCAGGTAATGACATAAGCAAAAAAGGTTTAGCGGTGGAATTTGGTGGAGTCGTGGAGCGGCTGACAGAGGGGATGTGCGGCGCAGACATCCATTACCGGCGGAGCGTCCCCCTGGCACGCGGGGTAATGTATTACCGTTGGATTACTCTAATATCTGTCTGATGTATGTTTGCTGAGAAAGCAAGAGCCCATGGGTAGGCGCTGAATGACAGAACAGCTGCAGGAAGCCCGGCTCTTGAAGTCGCCGGCCTCCCCCTTTCCTGTCGCTGCGGCCTGAGAAAACCAAGTGTGAGGCGGATGTATCGGGCCAGAGGCGGCGGGTCCTTCGGAGCTCCTGGGACTCGCTACAGCCGGCAGGCCGAGGAGCTGATCAGTCAGCCAGCCATTCGTCAGCCCAAATGAAGGCAGTAAAGTTGACTAGTGAGAATGCGGCTCAGCCTGGGGTTGGCAGACTGTTCCTCAGAGGAGCGCTGCTGTGACACTAACCCTCATAAACACATACTGTATTTGCCCCCCTCTGACATGCGAGCACAAATATTTATTTTTCTTGATTCTTTCAAGGAGTACAAAAGAAAAATCACTCCTCTCTTTCTCTCTTTCTCTCTCTCCTCGGCTCATGGCAAAATAATCAATGCTCTCCCAAGCGGGCTCGGGCTGTGCAGGAGCGCATACGCGCGTCGCTCCGGCGCTTGACTAAAAGATAATAAGCCAGGAACGGTCCTGTGTTTTACAGCTATCAAGACTCATCCCATTTGACATGCATTGTGGTGTTTACAAAGTCCCAGTAAAACCTCTAGCTATATACTCTTAACAGCGCGTGCAGAAAAACACAAGTTCTGAGGGGCGTTCAGAGAGAGAAAATCCAGCCGCGTTCTTATGTGTGTCCCATTTCTTATTCACAGCGCTATTCTCGGTGTTAACACCTGTCAGCTGACTGACTTCTTGTTCCCCGTGGCTTATGAAAAAATCATGCCGATGGAGTTCAGAGTCAACAGTCCCATCAATATAAATTCACCATGGTCTTCATGGAACATTAGGCGGAATCCGGTATCCTTACAAAGGCCTCTTTGCTGCGAATGTGAATGGCGGAATAGAAAAAAAAATCATGAAAGTGTCCCTTTGAAGAATATTTTCACTCATGTGCTCTAAATAGGCCATAAAACGTTTATTTCAGAGCACTGCCTTTCACAAGTTCCGCGTCACTGTATAGTATGTGTGTTACAAATGTAACATATCAATCCACTTGTAAATCATAACATTTGTGCTACAAGTCATTCAATGTCTTTTCTCATGGTTTCTACCTACATTAATATCATCATTCAAATAGGGAAGAAATGAAGCTAGCACTAGCATCACTAAACAGAAAAGTACGATGTCTTTTCTCCAAAGAAAGCTTTCTCCTCTATCAGCCATTGGTAGAACAAACAGATTGTGACTCAAATTAAGCAGTTGGGCTGTTTAATCAAGGTTTTACTGGTTCACATGGATGATTAGCAATTATGCTAAACGAAAGCTTTCTCCAGCTATAGACCTGCTTCAGAGTTACAGTACACTTTTTTGGACAATTAATCTAAAAATGGCATATTTATACGCCTTATTCATGGCAGCGCCATCTTTTTAATGAGAATGAAAGCGAGGCTGTGAGGGATAGACATACATCTCTTCAATCAGCCTGTTCTCACGTAAATGCGTCTCTATAACACGCATCGTGTATTATCGTGTAATTTATACGCGAAAATGAGTTTTTACGTGCATATGAGACGTAGTTTTTCGCGTGCAATTGATACGCGGTTCATTTGCGTATAATACACACGCACCCCACACCACTAATTCTAGCCAAACGTATAATACACACGCACCCTACCCCACACCTAAACTTAACCTAACCAACCAATGCGTATCATATGCACGTAAAAACTCACTTTAGCATATATATTACACGACAATACACATGCGTGCTATAAAGACGCATTTAGTGTGATCGGGTTGCTTCAATGGGCTGTACTGTTATTTAATGTGTTTTCAGATTGTTCTGTTTATGAAACACTGGAAAAATATCTTTCCAAGAAATTTCAGTTGACAAAAAACTCCCGACAATGTAAGCTGTGAAAAATTGTCAGTAATTTGAGCTTTATTTAGCTTTTTACAGCGGATGCCATTGTAAACACGGTACATCTATCCCTCACAGCCTCACTTTCATACCCGTCATGGCGCTGCTCTAAATAAGGTCTATAACAGATTCTTACACATTAGCTATGGTGGCCAAGAATTAAGAAGTTGTTTTCATGACACAAGTTTTAGGAACAAATTCTTAATTTCTGACCACATTATCAAACGCACTAAGCCGTCACATCACTACACTATTGACAATAGTGGACAAATTTTGCCCCAACTTTCAATGTGACCACACCGTTACTAACTTTTTTAGACATTTCATTTATTTGTTTCTTTGTTTTATTTCAATCTTGGCATCGTTGTATTAATTTGTTCCCTAAATTAGTAAAATCTTATCCACAAATTAGGGAATGAATTACCAAAACGGGGTCATGGTAAACAAGGAAACAAATTCTTTATTCGTGTATACCTTGTTTAACCTCAATTTTTTAAAAATGTGCTCAAATACTTTGTTTTTAAACAGTTTACCTTTTTTTTTTACAAAATAACCTGTCTAAAAATACATGTTTAACCGTGTTCACGAGAGCACCTCGGCGCATGCGTGCTGTGTTGACACTAGAGCAGACGTTATGTGAACGGAACGCGGGTTCCGATTTTGTTCAGATTTCGTAAATAAACTAGTAAATTGTGTTGGTTTTTTTGTCGAGAAAAAAAAATAAGCACAAGTGTTCCTTCAGAAAATTGAGGTTAATCTCCTGGAGTCACATGGATTACGTTAATAATGTCTTTACTACCTTTCTGGGGGCTTGAAAGTGATAGTTGCATAGTCTGTCAATGGAGGGACAGAAAGCTCTCAGATTTCATCAAAAAGATCTTTATTTGTGTTCCTAAGATGAACGAAAGTCTGATTTGGAACGACATAAGGCGAGTGAGTAAATTATGACAGAATTTTTGGGTGAACTAGCCCTTTTAAAAAAATCATATACTTCAGCTTTAACAAAAGGACACATAAAGATGATGGATATGATAGCGAATAGCCGTTTCTAGCTGGTAATCAAGTAGATCAAATCATATGGCAATCTCTCTGAAGCAGGAACTCGCCAGACAAGTGCAAGCATGACATGACAAAGACCTGCAGCCATGCTTCCTCTGAGTCTTCAGCGAGTCTTCAGACATACTCCACCATAGCGACATGTTGGCATTCCTGCTCCGTTTGAGATAACTCAACAACGGAGAACAACTGAGGAATAAGAGCCGACGTCCCATGAGTTTGGACGTCGTTAAGCACACGGTTGGCAGTCGTTTTTGTTTTGCATAAGGCCGACCGGCTGTCAGGGTTTCTTCTGAAAGGAACTGAAAGTCAATTATCTACACCATTTCTCTCTGACATCATTGTGCTAATACAAGTTGCTCTTGACCTCATGCTAGTGTGTCTGAGGCTGATGAAAGTAAGGCATCTCTTCATGATTGGATTAACTTCATATGTGGCGAGTGTCAGTGAATATTACATCGGAGGCTCTATGATCTGCCCTTGTCTCCTCGTCTTCTCCTCCATCTCTGCCCCAAACACTTATCTGCGGCCCGGGGCACTTAAACCCCACATTACACACACATACGCTTGACCTGGGGTGCGCTCTCTCTGGCACTGGCTCTGCAAGCTTCAACACACACAGGCTTGATAATCGACTCAATTAAAAAGGTCCAATTGCCACAGCAAATTGATCCAAGTTATAACATTATCATTAGCACTTCAACTATGGCAATTACTGGACATTCACAGGCAGAACCAAGAATAATGGGGGAGGAAAATGAATTGACTTTGTACAAAAGGACATCCATTTCAGACGCACTTGGTGTAAATAGCCCTGGTGTCAGCAGTATGGAGATAAAGGAACTGAAGCTATCACATATGTTAGCAGATTTATGCAAGGAAGGCGCTTCTGTAACAGACAAGTGGGTGGGACAATTTACATCAAAAATATACGTTACATCTGGGGATTTCAATTTGGATTTTCTAATCGATCTACTTTTTATGGCTGTTAAAGTTATATATGATATATACTACCATTCAAAAGTTTGGGGTCTGTGTGTTTTTTTCTTTTCTTAGGAAATTAATACATTTATATTTATTCAGCTAGGCTGCATTTAAAAGTGATAGTGAAGACTTTCCAAAAATATTTTATTACAAATAAATGATTTTCTTTTGAACTATCTAATTATCAAAGAATCCTGGAAAAATGTATCATATTTTTCACCAAAATATTGATGGTAATAAGAAATGTTAAGCAATCAGCATATTAGAATATATATTCTAATCTATATTTATTATAATATATATATATATATATATATATATATATATATATATATATATATATATATATAAATTCTAAGATAATTTCACAATTATTACTCTCTATATGTTATTCTCTATAATTATTCTCATTACTGTTTTTACTGTATGGATGATCAAATTAATAATGCAGTGAGCATAAAATATATTTTTCAAAAGCATTAAAACATCACAACATCATATCCTAAACTTTCAAATGGTAGTGTAAATGGTTTTAAAACTATTTTGAAAGTCCCAGTTTGAATTCTACTCTGTAAAGAAGTGTCAGAAATGACGAGTATAAATATATATATATATATATATATATATATATATATATATATATATATATATATATATATATATATATATATATATATATAATAACAAATAATATATAAAAACAAATCTTCACAATTTTTTTAAAGAAAATAAACACCCAGAGCGCACGCACACAATAATCTATAAGTCTGTATGCATTTAGCTGTATGCAAATGATTCTATCTACATACAGTAACTGAAAGCTAGATCCACCAAGAGACATCAGAGCATTTTGCAATATATATATAACTGCTTAGTTGTAACTGGTCATTTTCTGTACATGGATGCGTGGAGTCGACATTTAAATCGATCTCAAAATATATTTTAGAAGCAGTTAAATCTGAATGGACTCATGATGTTGTTCTGAAAAGGTCAGTAATACAATAAGAGATGCAACGTATCTTGCATAGTCCTGAATATCGCTGCTTATAAAGCAGAAAACAACACCATTTTAAAAGCTACAGCAATCTCAGCACTGTTTAATATTCAGGTGAGGAAGGTTTTCTTGCAGTATGTGAAGGAGTGTGTGTGTGTGTGTGTGTGTGTGTGTGTACATGTAGCACTATAGAGGCCTGCCTCGCTCAGACAGGGAGATGTCAGCAGCGAGTGATATAAGCCTGAGCTCCACAGCATCCTTGCACTGCCATACAGAAGAGCCGACAGCCAGGAAAGACAAGCCGTCCTCAAATCCGAAGGCTCTCTCACTAATTGTTTCTGAAAAAATGACATTTGTCTTTTTTGCACCTTGCTTCAGGTGTCAGTGCCTTTCACATTAGAGGGCTTGCGATGGTGCGATTGCCCTGAAGCGGTTTGTTTGATGTTTTGAGGACTGTCATTTCCACGTGCAACTCCATAGAAATTGAAATCTGTATTTATTTACATGCAAGGTTAATAAAAAAAAAGATGCCTAAGTGATTTGAAAGTCAAACAACTGCACCTGCCACTCACGCGTAATTTTATGCAGAACAGGTTCAGCACTTTGTTACAATGCAGAAGAGATACAAAGGTAGAATACAATTATTGTACCAGCTTATTTCTAATGTATACAAGCCCTCATCTAACACTGGTATTAATTTGTACTGTTTGCTTACTTGCTTAACATCATTACTTCTATTTGAGTTACCGTTTTGTACACAAAAACACGATTACGTTTATTTCAGAAGAGCATATTTAAAATGAAATACACTCTAAAAGAAATGCAGAGTTGTTTCAACCCTAATTTGGGTCAAATATGGTTGGGTCGTTGGGTTCCATTTTTAAATGATATTTTTAACCCAACAGTTGGGTTTGTTCATATTTGACCCATATTTGGGTTAAAACAACCCAGCAATTTTTTAGAGTGCAAGTAAAATCATGACCCTGTAATATTGCTGTGCCTTTGACGTTCAAAAAAGTATTTAAGAACAAAAAACGAAATAATAAAACTGATGATGATCACTCTAAAAAATGCTGGGTTGTTTTAACCCAATTTGGGGTCAAATATGATTATTTGAAACATTTTTAAATGACATTTTTTAACCCAATGTTTGAATTCCTCCATAAAAAACATAAAATGTATATAATAATCTAATTCTTGATATCAATTATTCAGGAAAATGTTTTGCGCATGCATAAACTCTCTGTTAGAGTTATCTGTCTTTGTGATCACTATATTATAGTTATCGTTTCTTTCTGTGACATTATGTAGACAACACTGCCACTTGCTGCAAGACAGCAAGTACCGCATTTTCTGCTTCCAGAAACAATACACTAAAATGTGTATGAAACAATGTATATGTGTGCATGTATATAATACACACAACTGAACTATGTTCTAAACACACACACAAAAACTTTACTGCAACTGTATAGAAACGTGTATTTTTGTCTATATTAGGCAGCCAGCTCTAATCGCAAATAATAAATGTGTTACTTTTGTGTAATAGTAATGCATTTTCAAAAAAAAAAAACAACTCTATTTATTTGTTACATTTGAAGAAACCAAAGGAGCAACCTCTTGAATTATTTTGTTTCATAATAATGTTTCGAATGTATTTTCCTTTCTTCTTTCGATAGCGGAGGGCTTTTTCTTTTCATGTTTTCTTACTCAAAGCCTCCGAGAAGGTTTGTGAGCATATATCAAGATGATGCACTGACAGTCAAAGGAAGAGCAAATACAATCAGGGCCGGGAACAGGAAGAGAAGCGCTCTCTACAGATGGCAACACGCATCCTTTCAGTCCTTAAACAGACACGAGAGCAGCCGAGGGACCGGGCCCTGTCTGTAGATTGTGTCGAAGAACAGTGGGTACTTGGCACAAGTAGCAGGAACAATTAGCGTCACGTAAGATTCCCGGAGCAACGGTGGAGAGAGGATACGAGAACACGGCATCTTATTTTCTGCGGGCGGACTTGAACTGTTATTTACAGGCATCTCTTCTTGTCATTAAACACAGCAAGAGCAAGACTCAAAGACAGCAGTAGTCATGCCCCATATTTCACTGCTGATGACTTATGTGTGGGCAGGGAGATTTGTTTGCATCCGTGAATACCTAATTAAAGAATCGACAGAGGAAGTAGGCCTCTCCTTTGAGAACACCCCACAACCCAGTCTCTGATACTGGTGTTCCTCTTAGCATTGTGCTTTGGTTCTCTCATTGTGAAACACACGCACAGGCAAATGTACCGTTCGAAATGTCAGTAATGAGATGAAGTAAACAATTTTACCATATGACACACTTACACTTTCAGTTCATTACTGTGTGTGGGAGGTAATGTTCTGCTGGCAACGTGCATGCACATTACTACAAAGACTGACAATTAAAACGCATTTCATTAAGTTAGGCAATATTGAAATGAACACGCTCTGAACTACACAGGCAAAAACAAGCCAGAGACGGCCTCTCATGTCATCCACTATGTGTACTAAAACACTTTTATTCAGCCATAAAAAACATATTCATTATTTCAAATAACATAAAATATTATATTATTATAATTAGAGCCAGACCGATATACCGGCAGGCCGATATTAGGCATTTTCCAAAATATCGGTATTGACAGTTATAATGGCCGATAAATTAATATTTAAAAAATAAAATAAAAACGGACGAGATATGCCTGAACCATGTCATGAGTGTTGGAGTTGTATAGTTTGTCCACCAGAGGGCACTCTACACCATCCCTGTTGGCAACACTCGTTGAGTTGGTCACGAGAAATTGCTTGAATAACAATTAAAAGAACATCCCCATCAGTTCTCTTAACTCAAAATGCATGACAAAATTTGTGACTATCATGTCCAGTTTTGCTGCTGTTAAATAAGCCGAGAGTGAAGCGGAATTAGCTAGTAATAGTTACTTTACGCTGTTACAGTGCAGTTGACTGACTGTCCTTTTAACTTTTGACAATGTGACTGAAATATTTCTTTAATAGCGCGTGACAGTTACTGCAATGAGACGGATCATCTCTCCCTGGCCTGTTATATTGAAAAAGTATGTTTTACAATTTGCAGAAGTAATCCATTGCTAAATTATGGCTCATGATAGACTAGCTAACTATAAAGCTAGCTAATGCCACTATCATCAGTCTGTTCTGTTGTGACAATAAAAGAAACAAGTTTCTTTTTAAAATGCATTATCGTATTATTTTAGTTAAAACTCATAAATAACTACAAATAACTAATGTTAGGGAAATCTGTTAATGTTTTGTTGCGTGTTTCTGAAAAAAAAATTAAATAAAAAATATCGGGATATATCGGCATATCGGATTTTAAAACCAACAAATATTTGTATCGGTATCGGCCTTCAAAATCCTTTATCGGTCAGGCTCTAATTATAATATTAATATATTATATTAATATTCCGGAGTTCTCTTTTAAAACAACCTTGGTTGACCAAAGTGCTGTACAAAATATAGTTATTTAAATCCATGCAAAGATAAAAAAAACAACTTTCACGAGACACTGAACGCACAAGAGTACAAGTAGGTTTTCAAAAAGTTTTCTGAAATCAGACACTGTGGGATTACGGCATCATAAGATGTGTGGTAAAGCCTCATGCTGGAATGTCCACTGTGACGAAATTCATTAACTTTACGACAAATAATTAATTCATGATAATGAATGGTTTCTTGGCAAATATAGAGATTTCTTGTGTCATTCCAACCATTCAATCTGTGATGACATTGGAAATTAATTTAAACCAGCCTGAAAGCCTCTTGAAATGTCTCAAAATCACAGCTCTTGCAAATTATATGTCACACTCCCCAATTTCCTAGATTGCATCAAGCTTCCTATTCCCATTCTATACCCAACAGCCATTGAACAAAATTGGTGAGTAAAACTTTGATCAAATCAATACCATGCAAACAGAAGTATCTTATTTATCTGAGGAGGCGAAACAAACAAAACCTGGACTTTCCACCTCAGCTAGTCTACATTTGTGCCTCACTTACAAGTCACAATTTCATTTTTCTCTTTTGTTTCTGTTGATTAAGTCTGGCACCTGACATTAAGATGCTTTGTACTGTTATCCTCCTCTTGGCATTAACAGGTATGTTTATATCCGCTTACATTACGACTATTTACGCTCGCATGGGAAATTTGACAATGCATTGAAATATTTTGCTTGATAAATCCTGTTACTTGACATTTTGGAGCGCTTTGGCCTGAAGGTAACAATGCTTCTCATTGATTAAAGTTAATTTGGGTGCTTAGAAATTGTATAAAGACATCCTTTTAGAGGCCACCTAGTCCATGTTATGGTAATGAGCATTTTAATAAGCTGAAATTTTGCAGCAGGTAAATGCCAACCTAATAAACTAACTCTACAAATGCTGTGTTTCATAACACTGTTGGCTCTCCTATTCTGGAATGATGTACATTCATTTCCCCAGCAATGGTTAATTCTATTTAACTAATGTTAGATCACTTTATGTGTAGGACTGTGCCAGTCTGCTCTAATCAGCAAGAGTCACAAAGGAGATAATCCTCTACTGCAGTACGTGGTGAATAACTCTCTGAGAGAACACCCAGTGCTGACCAAACTACGACTGGTGGGTAGAAAAGCACGTGCCACAAAATAAGCAAATTCATCATGTGAAATCAAATAAAAACTTAAAGGGATACTCCACATTTTTGGGAACTAGGCTCATTTTACAACTCCCCCAGTTTAACAGTTGGGTTTTACCGTATTCGAATCCATTCAGCCGATTTTCTGATATTTAGAAGAATATCAGTAACCAGACAGTTTCTGGTCTTTAATGTCGCATTTTTATTAGTCAGTAAACATAGTATGTATCAGGCTCTCGGCATCTCAAAAACATCACGCTGATATTGATCCTCATTTTAGTTCTCCTTGTTTGTCCCAAAGTCTGCTTGCCATGGTCTATGTTTGAACGAAACAAGAACTGGGTGCCGCTAAACTACGCAGTTGTCCACGTCTGTCGCCATGGTTACGTCGTACGAGCGGAAACGAGGATAGCGCGGATATTGCGTCATTGACAGGCGACATTTTTTTTTCCGGGACGGCCACTTATTTAAAATAAAACATATAAACACACGTTTTGTATTTAGTAGCCTAGTCTCTTACTTGAGCTGGCATGAGCTTCATCTTGTGCAGTGGAAGCTAGAACATCTGACCATTTGTACAAAGGGGTTCACAAACGCAGTGATACAAATCTGTTGGATCTGAATATTAAACATGTAGACATTTATATATAATAAATGCTATTTTGTCAAAAATCTAAAATTTGGGTAACATTTAAATTTCATGTGACTTTTAATCTCTAGTTCAAGTTCATTTTCAAGTTCATTTTATTTATATAGCATGTTTTATAACAGCCCCTGACTGACCAATGTGCTTTACAGAACTACAGAATTAAGACAATAATATCACGCATAGCAGCACATAATAGAAAAGTACAGCAAAGTTAAGAACACCTTTGAACAGGAGTAGTCAAAAGCAGTATCAGAGTTATCAACAATAAAATAAAAATAAAACAGAAAAGACAGTATCTAATAGCATCGTACTCAACGGAGAGAAAAATAAAATAGAAAGAAAAGAATATATATATTTACAGCCTTATTTATAGGCCAAAGAAAACAAGTGCGTTTTTAAAAGCGACTTGGATCACACTTTACTACTGTATTATGAGTCTTCATATGTAGTATCACACACTAACACTAGAGGTCAGTAGAAGGAAAAATGTCTGCATTTTTTTCATCTGTGTATTTCTTTTTTAAGAGAACTATGAATGACCCCTGGAACCTGATGATGGTGGCATCTGAACAGGCTCAGCTAATGGCTAATCTTGCCAAACTAATAAAATCCAATAAAACTATTGAGATCGGTGAGTCCAAGCAATATAACTCATTATATAATTTACTGCTTACCTCTAAAACACATTTTGCATCTGTCTTAGGGATGTACACAGGATACAACACCTTAAATTTGGCTCTGGTAGTTCCTGAGAATGGACGCGTGGTGGCCTGTGAAATTAATGAGGAATATGTGAAAATAGCCAAGCCATTTTTTATAGAGGTAAATCAAAGCAAAACACAATCCCCCAAGTTTGCAAAACTATTCAAGGCTGCGTTTCCCAAAAGCGTTGTAAGGCAAGTTGATCGTGGAGACCAAGTTCTCTTAGATCAACTTATCTCACAATGCTTTTGGGATACAAAGCCCATAGTACCTTTTAATGCAGGCTATGCAGCTGAAGTCATTTGTTTTAGAAGGACACATCACTGCCTTAGACAACCGTATCAGTGAATTTGCTCCTCTACATACACCCACACATATCAGTTTCAATACTGATTACTGCCTGCCAATGCAGGAACACAGTCATCAGTATAAAGTCCAGCTGACCAGTAACAATTGAAGGCAGAGATGCAGAAATGTCCATCAGACGTTACACTGATTGCTGATTGAGACCGATGTGATTGAACATTTAAGTGCTGATATCTGTACAAAGCCAAGCAAGTGCTTTATCTACACTTCTTTTTTTTCTAGTTTTATAAAAATGGCTTAAAATAACACCCAATCATAATGCACATGTCTGGACAAAGTCAAGGATAACAGATAACAGAATGAGGGATGTTTTGTTATTCACTATGAATTTACAAAGTAAAATTAGAACTGCAAACTCTCTTTGTTTTAGGCTGGAGTGGAGGATAAAATAGATATTCATATTAAACCTGCAGTTGACACCTTGGGTAAAGATGAAATACAATATTATCATTATTATTGTTATTATTTAAAGTGGAGATATAGAAAAAAAAACATCCTTGTGTCTTTACAGATGAACTCCTTAGTGCTGGCGAGGCTGGGACGTATGACTTTGTGTTCATTGATGCTGACAAGAAGAATTATGACACGTACTATGAAAAGTCACTCCAGCTTGTTCGAAAGGGTGGCATTGTAGCTATCGATAATGTAAGCAGTACACGTAATTATAGTTTTGAAACGAGCCCATACATAAATACATGCTGCATGCTACATTTCACAGATTCAGTTACATAATTCAGTTACATACCTAAAAATATTAAGATAAGGCAAATATTGTCCTACCTTTGCTCTTTGGTTGTGAGTTAGCCGTTGTCTTTCTGCTCTCCAGGTTCTCTGGGGTGGTAAGGTCATCAACCCAGCTGAAGATGACCTTTCTTCGCAGACCATAGACAAACTCAACAAGAAGTTATACAAAGATGAGCGGATTGATCTCAGTATGCTCACTGTTGGAGATGGCCTGACTCTGGCCATCAAAAGATAACCCAGAATTTTTAACAATAAATAAATATTCTATAGTAAGACAATCCTGTTCCTGGAGATCTACTTTCTTGTTCAGCTCCATCTCTACTCAACACAACTGTCTGTAATTAGTGCTGCTGATTCAGGTGTGTTATCAGGGTTGGAGCTACATTTGCAGGACATTGTTATTGTTATATTAAATACACTTTTCACTAAATAAATAATGACATTGTCAACCAAATTGTCTGGTGTTCATGAAAACTATGGCACGTAGACTGTAACCATTAAAATGATTAATATATTTATAAAGCTAGCATGTTTTGCTAAGCCTAGCAGCGTCAGTAGGTTTGTCCACTAGATGGCGCCATTACTCTTCCTTTTAAAGTTAGCTCACCTTTTTTGAAAAACATTATCTCTAGGCTACTTATTTAATTGTGCGCAACGTAATTATTTTTGTACTGTAGCCTACTATCGTTAAAGTTACAACTGATGTAATCCACATTAAATAAATCATTAAATCGGCTATATCTGATATAATGATAGGCTATATGTTAAACATTTCTTTCTATAGCAATTTTACATTTCCCTTACCTACTCAAGAATTGTTCGTTAGCATGAATAAAGAAAGTAGTGTTTAACATGTTGTTGACGTCGGACTCATGCCCTTCGATAAAGTTTCGTTTATCGTTAATCAGAGCAATATGTGGAAAGTGAAACTTAGCTTGTTATTGGAATGATTGGTAGGCTAAACTAACGATACCATATAAAACCCAGAAAGTTGTTTCGATAAACACCAGAAGAGCTCACAGATTGGAAGAAGGTAAGATTTTGTAGCTGTCATATTGTGTAGCCTATAAAAAAGTAAAATAAGCTGCTTTACATTAATAATAGAAGCCACTTTGCTATTTATTTATTTTTGAGGGGGGGAAACTACAATTCTATCAGTGATTACTTTTGACCTAAAAAAAAATTAAATAAGATTTAATTTAAATTAATATTTAAGATGTAAATTATATTTGACTGATCATTTACTTTACTTTTCTAGATCCAATTGCAAACAAGTGGTCAGTCAGATACTGGCAAGGCTACTGTAAACACAGTAAGGATTCAAAGGAAACGAAAACTGAAAGAGTGTAAACATTTGCATCTATTTTGTGTTTTAAACAATAAGGAAATGTCTGAGGACGATCTTAAACTGTTGTCCTGCCACTTTACATGGGGCTTGCTAAAGGAGGATGCTGATCTTAACTTTCTCGAAGTGAAAGTTCGTGAAAAACTTTCGGTAAAAGGCGAGTATGTAGGAAACCAGAAACAAAGGGATTTCAATTTTTTGGCCTTCATTAAACATTTGCAAGGTTTGAACGACGAGGCCCTTAAGAACCTGCAACTAGCAAGGGAGGAACATCCGGACGATGACAGGAATGTGATAGTGATGTATGGAAACCTGGCCTGGGTGCGCAGTCTCATGGGCAACGCAACCGAGGCTGAGAAGTACGTGGAGAAAGTAAATGAAATCCTTAAGGCTTTCCCCACCTCATCTCCAACAGAGCTTCACAGAGAAGTTCAGAGTGAGAAAGCCTGGTCGCTTCTGAAGTTTTCGAGAAAGTCCTACGTCAGGGCGCAGGAGAGTTTCCTTGAAGCTCTACAGAAAGAGCCGGATGACAAGGAATGGAACACAGGCTTTGCCTTTTCTCTGTTCCGTCTGGAGGGACTGAAGATTGGCCAGCACAAGCGTGTGCGTTTTGAAGAGTCTCCAGCTGTGCTCCAGTTAAAGAAAGCTCTGAGTCTGGACCCGAACCATGCAATGATTCACGTGTATCTGGGGTTGAAGTGCTACAAGAATGGAAAGAATGCAGAAGCATGGCAGTACATGACTCAGGCCATCACAATGGCTCCGGATAACCTCAGCGTTGTTTTGCATGTTGCAAAGTTCATGAAGAAAGAGCAGCGTTATGACACGGCCCTGGAGGTGTTGATTAAAATGCTGAAGAAAGCGCCAGACTCGTCACGCTTACATCACGAGATTGCTAACAATTACCGCTGGAAAGCCATGCAGATTGACGACATACACAATCCGGAGTTGCTGGGCCTTTGTGTTCACCATTTAGAGAAGGGTGCCAGTTTAAACCCAGGTCACATATACCCACAGCTGGAGTTGGCACAGAGGTATGCAGAACTAAAGCAGACGGCTAAAGCAGAGCAGAAGTTCTCTGAGCTGTTTGCCCTTCCCGACCTAAAGCCAGCTGACCATCAAGCCTGGCATCGCATGTATGGGGATTTCCAATTATATAGGCTGGGCTCAGAGAGAGCTGCGGTTGAGCATTACAAACAGGGCATGAGGCTGGGACGAGTGTCCACCGAATGGACCAGTTGCAGAAACCGATTGAGAAAGGTCCTTCAGCGTGACAGACGGGACGCATACGAGATCCGGGTGTTCTTTGCTTCCTTTAGAACGGAGAACAAAGATTTTTGAGAGAGAACAATAATGCAATGAGATATCATTATGTTTATGGAAAGTCCCAATAAAACTTTTCAAATCTTTATTTAAAATATTTGAAGTCTGCAGACATTTAGATAATATAATTGCTGAATTGCTTGTCTTCACAATAGCCATCTTTTATTCAATAGGCTAGCAGGAATTTTGCTTTATCCAAATTATTATCCAAATTATATCCTATTGAATATTTCTCTTAATTGTCCCTATTGGAAAGAAAGGGTCAATTGTTATCAGGATTCTGATAACATGTTTTCTTCCATCATTGAGCATGGCCTCCTTTCTGTTTCTATTACAGTTTATGCTTAATGCAAATGGGTGACATACCACAACAATGACAAATATGCTAAATAAAAACAAGCACTTAGTGATATCAGGCAATAAAAACAAAGTGTTAAAAGTGAAAGTCGCATATATTCAGATGATAAGGCAGACGGGTGTGTTTATTATTGGAAGCTGCGCTGTTGGACTCAATCCAGCTCACAGTGACCGCTCAGCATGACTGAAAGTGGAGAGCTGACTTGTGCTTTTCTGCTGCACAAACATGTACTTTATAGCTTGAAGAATGGTGTTACTGCAGTACAATATATGCAAATCTTACAATAAGAGGAAATGTTAAATAGCACCAACATATAATAACGTTTTGCTGACAATTGTGTGCTGAATTGGAATTTGAATAGCCTAATATGAAATGATTTTATATTAAATCATAAAAACAGCATAGCCATTAAGATTACATGCCTGTTTAAAAGCAACAGGGATTTACTATTTATAGCCATTACTAACCTTGTGCTGAAGACCATGACTCTACGGAGAAATTAATGCTGAATTTTCTGTAGGCAGTAACAGGGTTGACTTATAGATCAGCCCCTATATTGATATTGTGATTTAAAAAAAAAAAAACAAATGAATGAAATAGTGAAAAATAAAAAGTCCTAAAAGAATTATTACCATTATGACATTTTTATGTAGGCTAATTGAAGCCTAGGCTACATCATTTTAATAAGGGCTTAGGCTACTAAGTGGAGCAAACATTTGCTAGTAAAGATTAATCAACAAAAAAAAAAAAATCAGTAAAATCAGTAATTTTACTTTATCATATAAAGTAATAAAAATAAATATTGTATAATTACAGGAATTTTATAGCATAACGATTAAAATTAAATGACTTCAATTCGCGAGAATTTTTTTTTTTTTTTTTTTTTTTGCTACTCTCACTAATTTGTGTTTACTGGAATCTTCGAAAACGCTGTTAAAATTCGTGTTGCCCATATCTGAATCATATCGTATATGGCCTAATGAGCCTGTTATCCAGGCAATTTAGTTTAACAGTCGATAGCCTATGCAATATATTCTCAGATAAAGAAGATAATAGACCTCTTTTTCCAGAATTTCTGATTTGAAATATGACATTAAGACTGTGGGCTACATTTTACAGCATATTGTATATCTATTCCAGCTTCGGTAACTTAAACACAATTTTAGAAATAATATGAGCTGTGAATCTGCGGACGAGTGGACTTCGTGTGACGTCACATCAGTTCCCTGGAGATCAGTGGAGGAGTGAGTGAGGGAATGCGCAGGATGCTGATGCTGAGCTGAACAGCTGATTCTGAGCATTTAACCTGTACTATGGACAGCTCTATTCCGCTAACCTAGCATCTATTGCAGTATAAAAGGGGAAGCATTTTCACTACTGCGAAGGAAAACGCACCAGCCTCACAATGGAACGTTTTCTTCATTCACCTGGCCGGACACGGGAAGAGTACCGGTCCCAAACGCCGCGTCCTTCATCGAAACTCATGTCAAGGTCTACCTTTAGCCTTGGGACCACAGCACCACTGAGAGGTAATGAAACCCTTGCCGAATTCGCCGCAAAACCGGCTGATAGCTTAGATTTTTCAAACAAATATGCAAGTGGAATGAATCTGAGGAAAATTAGTGAGAAAGAATTACTGCAGGGGCTCAATGACCGCTTCGCGGGATTCATCGAGAAGGTTCATCACCTGGAAAATCAAAACAGAGCGCTAGAACGAGAGATTGAAGCCATTCGACTCAGAGCAAAATCATCTTCCTCTCTCTCCAAAGAGTATGAATCAGAACTTAACGGTCTGAGGCAGCAAGTTCATGAGATTGGCCTTCAGAAGCATCAGATTGAGATAAACCGTCAGAATCTGGAGGACGAGTTTGACACTTTGAGAGAGAAGCATGAAAGAGAGACTCGTGGTCGAGTTGATGCTGAAGAAAGCATTTCAGTACTGAAGAAATGCATTAATGATGCATACCTAACCAAGCAAGACATGGACAGAAAAGCCAAAGCTCTCGAAGAGGAGATCGGATTCTTGAAGAAAAACCACGAAAGTCAGGTTGCAGAAATGATGGCCCAAGTCCAAGAGGGTCTTGTGACAGCAGAAATAAGGGATTTTAGTAGAAGTGATGTCACTGCAGCTCTGAGGGACATCAGGATGCAACTTGAAGGTCACACCGACTCTGACATCCAATATGCTGAGGAACGCTTTCGAGCACAGCTCGCCAAACTGACCAAAGCTGCTGAGGTCAACAGAGAAGCTCTCATGGCCACTAAAGCAGAGATTAATGAACACCGGAGACAGCTGCAGTCCAAGAACAGCGAGCTGGACTCTGTGAAAGGTGTGAGGGAAGCTCTGGAGAGGCAGCTGTATGACCTCGAGCAACGGCACAATGCTGAAATCCATCACTTCCAGGTAAGGAAATATAATGTGATGCACTGTTTAGCCTAGAATATTTTAATCATTTAGTGTACGGAAATCGGAAATAAGAGCAATTCTGTTTAAATCAAAAAACAGTAAGTTGAGCTCTATCAGTGTTGGGGAAAGTTACTTTTAATATTGTGTTACTCCCTAAAAAAAGTAGGTAATCGCATTACTAATTTACTTTTTAAGGGAAAGAAATGTTACGTTACATTTCTGTTACTTGTTCTCAACTTTGCGTAATATTCTGGGTTTGCATAACGCTAACAACTTGCATTACTTATTTGATAAAGAAACTCAGAGATTTTGTTTTAAATTTAAAAGTAATGTTACTATACTAGTTATTTGTAAAAGTAGTCTTATAATGTGACTCGTGCTACTTGTAATGCGCTACCCCAACACTGAGCACTATACACCTATTCTACATAATAATCGAAAATTCAGTACCATGTCATGTGGCTTTTTTTTCTCTCTAATGCACTTTCATTGTGTTTCTTCTTTTCTCCATGGTGCAGGACACAATCAGAGAGTTGGAATACGAGCTGAAAAATGCTAAATATGACATGAGCAGTCATGTGAGGGAGTACCAGGACCTTCTCAATGTCAAAGTGGCACTGGATACTGAAATTTATTCCTACAGGTACTTCTTTGATTACATTATTTTGATTTTACAGTACAGTGACCTCATAGCAAACTTTCAGGACCAACAAAGTCTTCATAACAGGTCTGAAAATTGTTATTAAATCTCATTTATCATTATTTGCTCATGTATTTATCGCCGCTTTCCATTCCTGATTCTGTCCGTAGTGTTACAAATGTTTATCCAATTAAAAAGTATTTCTTTTCAATCCCTTTACAGTGCAAATTATTATTTTTTATGTGTACCTGGAAGGTTTAGTCTTGATATTGTGTGTCATCGCAGAAGCCTTCTTGCAGCACTAGCACTTATTATGTGACATACAGAATTAGAGAGTGAACAAAGCGAGATATGTTCTACATAACTAAAATGTTTATTAATTATTATTAATAATAATTAATTATTATTATTATAATTATTAAGTGATTTGTATTCCAGTTTTCAATTAATCTGTTATTTGATTACAGTGAGTTAAAGTTTCAACAGAAATAGGTGTCATTATTTTGTTGGCGGCTTCCGTGTCTGGTAATGCTTGTGAGAGTTAGCCTCTGCCTTAATAAACAATAAATAGGACACATTTTTGACAAGATTCATTACAGTGCCATCAAAACCAAATTATAGTATTACTAGAAATGTCCGATACTTACTGGCAGGGCGTCAGGGTTGACATGTCAAGCGTCTCCACATCCATGTCAGTGATCCCATGACAGAGGAGATACTGAGAGGTGACCTGGCTGAGGTTTTACTTCATGAGCCCTTGTGAGAAATACAGAACTCTAACAGTTATCATAGTTTTTTTTTTTTTTTATAATATTCATTGCAATGCCATAATCGTAACCTTATCCCTAAAAACCCATTAACTTTCCCTTAAAATAAAAGGTTAATTATAGGTGAATAACATTGATGTAGAAGCATCTAACCCAGGTTATAAACCTAAACTTGACATAAATTCTAAAAAAGTCACTCAAATCTGATTGGTTATTGGAATGCTGTTCCAGAATCGACAAAGATGTTGATAAAGGAGCATGTTGTACTTGGTGAAATCAGGGTCTGTGACGGCACTGTAATGAATGCTGTCAAAAGCCTTTCCGATTTATAGTTTCTTAATGCTTAGATGTGAAATACATGGCTTGTCACTAGCACAATGAATCTGAATATTATTCTAAATTGTTTTGTTTTCTTTTTTTAATCAGGAAACTTTTGGAGGGTGAAGAGTCAAGGTACTCTACAATCTCAGATGCACATATTTCAGTACCATACATTTACAGACAGTCACCCATCTATACTCTCCCTTGTGTCAAAAGGCAGGGGGGAGCAACTCGAAAAGCAGAGCCTCAGTACAAATTTGTTGAAGAGATTATTACAGAGACAACCAGAGAAGATGTGGAGATATCGGACTCTGGCTCTGAGAAGAGTGGGGAGGGGAGAGAGGGTGACAAACCAGATGAGGAGAGCAGTGAGAAAAATGAAACTCCTCAAGAAGCTGAAGATATTGAAGAAAAGGCTGTGGAGAATGGTGATGAGCACAGTCCTGAGATAGAGACAGAAAAAGAGGATGAACCAGTTATAATTACTCCAGTTGATTCTGAGGTACAAAAAGATGCCGACTCTGAACCAACTCAAGACTCTACCGAAAAGGCTATAGATAAACAAGATAAATATGAGGAAACTGGCACAAAACACACAGAGCAGAAAGACCTGTTGAATGGAAAAGTTGATGGACCCGAAGAAGAATGTGTGAAAAAGACAGATAAACCAGCTAAAGAGACCGAGAAAGATGTCCCCAAACCAGATATGTTAGAAAAGCAACAAATTCCAGAGAAATCAGAAACTGGACCAAAAGACAAACCATCTCAGGAGCCACAAAGTCCTGAAGCAACAACTGAAGTAAATGCTAAGTCCAGTGGACAAACTGTGGAGGTAACTTCTCCAAGACCTGAAGATGATAAACACAAAGATGCTAAAATCTCACCAGATGAGGAGAAAGAAACAACTCCAGTTCAACCTGAAGAGGAAGATTCTCCAAAACCAGATAAACCAGCAGCTGAGAGTGGAAAACAGACTACTGGAGAGGACACAGAGGAGGAGACCTCTGCAAAAAAAGTTATTTCTGATGCTGTAAAAGAAGAAACAAAACAGTCTGAGCCTTTGGGAAAAGACCAAGAGGACAGCAACAAACTAACAGAGAAACCCGTGGAGAAGAAGCAAGAGGCTCAATCAAAGAAAGAGGAAAAGGAACAAAAACCTGAGGAGTCAGTTAAAGAAAGCAAAGTTGTGAAAACAGAAAAAGGTGAAAGTATCAAGCCTAAAGAAACAGAAAAGACACTAGAAAACCTTTCCAAAGCTGGAGAAGAAAAATCACAACTTGAAAAGTCAAAGGAACGGGAACTTGCTAAGCCTAAAGAAACCGAAAAGACACAAAAGGACATTTCCAAAGAAGTTACGCAAGAAAAATCACAACCCGAAAAGTCAAAGACACAGGAGGACCGCAAAAGCGACAGTGTAGACACCGTCAAAACTGAAGAGGTTGAAATTGCTAAGCCTAAAGAAACAGAAAAGACACAAGAAAACATTTCCAAAGCTGCAGAAGAAAAATCACAACCTGAAAAGTCTCAGATACAAGAGGACAGCAAACGCGACAGTGTAGACGCCGTCAAAACTGAAGATTTTGAACTTGCTAAGCCTAAAGAAACAGTAAAGACAGAAGAGGATGTTTCGAAAAAAGTTACGGAAGAAAAATCACAACCTGAAAAGTCCCAGATACAGGAGGACAGCAAAAGCGACAGTGTAGACACCGTCAAAACTGAAAAGGTTGAACTTGCTAAGCCTAAAGAAACAGAAAAGACACAAGAGGATGTTTCCAAGCAAGTTATGGAAGAAAAATCACAACCTGAAAAATCAAAGAAACAGGAGGAGAGCAAAAGCGACAGTGTAGACACCGTCAAAACTGAAGAGGTTGAACTTCCTAAGCCTAAAGAAACAGAAAAGACACAAGAGGATGTTTCAAAAAAAGTTACGGAAGAAAAATCACAACCTGAAAAGTCCCAGATACAGGAGGACAGCAAAAGTGACAGTGTAGACACCGTCAAAACTGAAAAGGTTGAACTTCCTAAGCCTAAAGAAACAGAAAAGACACAAGAGGATGTTTCAAAAAAAGTTACGGAAGAAAAATCACAACCTGAAAAGTCCCAGATACAAGAGGACAGCAAAAGCGACAGTGTGACAAGCGGAGGGGAAGTTAAAGTCACAGAGAAACCGGTTGATGAAAAACTGAGTAATCAATCCCCCAAAGCCAAGGAAACAAAATCGGATGCAAAGCCTGAGCAAAAGGATACTAAAGAAAACAAAGTGAAGATGTTTGACAAAGCTGAAGAGGATAGTGTGATGACCAACGGCAGTGGAACTAGCAAGGATGTTAAAAGTGAAGAAACCGTCCCAAAACACAAAGAATCAGACAGTGAACATGAAGGGAAGCCAACCAAAACAGGAGATAAAGCTCTGGAAAAGTCAGAGCAGGTCAAAGAGAGCAGCAAGAAGGACAGCGTGGACACCAAAGGTCCAGAGGAAACAACTAAACCCACTAATGTGGTGTAGAATAACAGCTACCCTTAAGAAAAAAATGCCATGAGAACGAGAAAACTGTTTAAATAAGTTTCCTTGGTGAATGCAATAAATTACTCACACCCGCGTGACAGATGATCTCAGTTTAGCATGGAATTTAGAAACCGCTTTCTGACGTTTCCGACGCAGATGCATGCGTACTCTGTGATCTACGTGTACATGAATGTGTGAATCTTGAGGAATGTATAAGATTTTATTTTGCTACATCTGATCAGCCATATGTATGTAATGTATTAAAATAGGGCTATATATTAACTTAATAAATATTCCAGCATATCAGAGTTTCCTAGTGTATTAATTCAAACGATTTTCCTACAGAGGAACTACTATTGGCCTACCGAGTTTAATGTGGTGTCTGGTGTCTCCACTTCTTATCCTTGGTTCCAACACTTGCAAACCAGCACTTACATATTCTCTTTAGTCAACATAGCAGCTATTCATCTATAAAGGATCATAGGACATTTAATGAGTGTATGCATTTACCTAAGAACTCACTTAATACTTACCCAGAAAAACCCTAGACTGCTTAATATTTTAAGATGTCTCTACTTTGAGGCTGAAGTATATCATCTTAATCTGAAGGGCAACAAAATGACATCCAGATTAGCAAAGCTTGTCTCGGTGCTGAAAAGGAGTGTGACATTAGGTCTAAAGAGCAGTGGCTCTCAAGTGATTTTGCTTCATGGTCCAAAGTCCCACATAAACACTGGTCAAAAGTTGGGGGTCAGCAAGGATGTTTTAAATTGATCAAAAGTGATGGTCATTTGTTACAAAAGATTTCAAACAATGTTCTTTTGAGCTTTCTGTTCATAAAATAATTCTGATAAAATGTATCAGATTCCACAAAAATTAAGCAGCAAAACTGTTGTAATATTGATAAGAAATGCTCTAATCTTAAGAAGCAAATCAGCGTATGAGAATGATTTTGAAGGATTATGTCAATGAATTTGAAAATTTAGCTTTACCATCACAGGAACAATATTTCATTTAAAAAAAAAATCCATCAAAACGAAAAATTAATTTATACAAACACAATTTCGCAATAATTTTTTTAATCAAATAAATGCAGCCTTGGTGAGCATAACAGACTTTCAAAAAAAAAAAAAAAAAAAAAAGTTTCGACCCCAAAATTTTGAACAGTATAAAATGGTGACCAAAAGACAGTATATTTTGTAACGTATTAAAGTAAACCTTCTACAAAATAATAAAATGACTATTACCATGCATTGTAGACTAAAACAGACATTTATGTAGATTAGGTAAAATTAGTTTTTCACATGCAAAATAGCATTTCCCCAATAACCATAAACCCACAAAAAATGAAGTCAGAGTTGATAAAGCACTAAACCTGTCCTTATTTGCCTAATTACACAGGAAAATAAAACATCCATTTTAATCAAGTTATCTTCAATAGGTCAATACAAATGGGAGAATATCAGATGTGAGAAAACAAGCAGTGTACCTTGTTTTTACCAAGTGACATTCATTTCTGCCCAAACTGCAAAAGATCCGAGAAGCTTTTATTCAGCCTTTCAAACGTGAACAGGCCCTATAAATTTGCTTCCAATACGTTTGTGAACATTTAGCACCATTTTTCCTGTGTCCACAATCCTGTTTGAACACAGACAGGCCCATTTTGGGGTTGCTAACACATTTCTGAGCTCGAGTTTATATATGAAAACACATTTGCTTTGTGATCAAGAAGAACTGTATCATAAATGAGTTTAAATAGTTTATTGAAAAGTTCAAACATACACATTAGGACCTCTGAGGTATTGAGAAAGCTTGGCCTCAGGGAACCAGGGTCATAATGCAACACCGGGAGCAAAAGGTACTGAACTCAAACCACCTGTTCCACAGCTTCACGGTGAGCTGCGGGAGTCATCTGTGCTGCAAATGAAAACTAAAAGGCCAGCCATGCCAGCTCTGGAGCACCAGAGTTCATCTCCCCACTAGCCTACCCAAAAACTGCTCAGCTCAAGGGCAGACTTCACGTACAACGGTTACTCTGGATGGCTGCCGAAGGAAAAGTAAACTGCTCAAGCTCGTCCTTGCGTGCATGGAAAGAAGAAAACGGTATAACAGTATTTAAATAATATCAGGTATAACCTTTAATATAGAGTTAAGTAGTTGCATGAATCGCATTCAGACGACTAAGGAATATCAGATACAATACAAATGATGAAATCAGGGACAGTTTCGTCACAAACCCACCACCGTCTAACTGAGAAAAGAACAACAGGATGCCACAGACGCCCTCCGTTCCAGAGAGTATTGAATTACTGCGGCAGTGCTGGAGACAGATGAGGAACTTGATTTGTAGCTGAATGTCTATAAGAGAACAACTACAAACAGATACAAACAAGGGCATTTGGACCAGAAGGGGACAAAAAAGAAACACCATGACATGACATGACCGCTTTTGATGAGCCTTTGCACACATCCCATCCTGGATCCCCCTGCTGGTTGCTGTTGGAGTTAGATTTAAGGCCAGATTTCTCTGATATTCCCTTGTCCCTGATGTTAAGCAGGAGCAGGTTTAGGCCTCCAGCTCCAGGCCCAAGCCCAGCTTGTGGCCACCGGAATTGATGCTCTTTCCATCAACCAGGGCCGACAGGGTCAACTTGATGCCTGAAAACCACCACAGATTCAATCACTGGAACTTTTACAACAGGGTTCCTGACCTGCAGAGTTTAGTTACAGCCCTAATCGAAGACATCTGGACAAGCCAATCAGTCTTCAGAGTTAAAGCGATACTCATTTTACGAATCCATTCAGCCGATTTTTTGATATTTAGAAGAATATCAGTAACCAGACAGTTTCTGGTCACATTGACTTCCATAGAAAAAAATATACTATGGAAGTTAATAAGACCAGAAACTGTCTGGTTACTGATATTCTTCTAAATATCAGAAAATCGACTGAATACATTCGAAAACGGTAAAACCCGACTGTTTAACTCTGGGGGAGTGGAAAAATTAGCCTAATTCCAAAAAAGTGGAGTATCCCTTTAATCACAGGCAAGTGAGTTTGATCAGGGTTAGAGCGAAACTCTGCAGGATTTGAGGAACCCCGTTTTACAGCGTCCTAACTACATAAAAACAAAATTATTAAAAGGATGTTTCATTTTCCAATATTTCCAAAAACAACTTTTTTTATCAGTCTCCAAAGCTTAAGTAAAGCATATTTGTGGTGAACAGACACCAACTATAAACTCTTGTGAGAAATAAAAAAAACGTAACAATGCCTTTAACAGAAATTCTCATGTGTGAATAAGAGGAAACCCAAGGCTGTACCTGGTCTCAGAGTCTGAGTATAACCAACACCGACAAGGCTGGTGTTATTCACTTTAGCCTGTAGAAATATGAGAAAACATCGACTCATTTCTGAAGACATTGTGTGAACATGCAGAGCCAAATGTAACACTCAAACACACACACAAATGTAAAACACATTCATGTGGAACTCAGTTCCAGTCTCTTAAACAAAAGCTGCAATTTTAGTAGCGCCTCATGAATTGTACTTCGGTTCAGAGTTGCCATCTTATCCTCAACAGCACACGGGTACAGATCGATGCCAAATTCTGTGTAAAGAATCGATATTGAAGCTGTACTAAAATATGTGTGCTCTGATGGCCAATGGAAATCAGAGGTGGCTCTAGGGCTGTTTTTATTTTTAATCACAGCAGCATTAAACTTTATAACGGTCGATCAGCACACATCTTTGGCTGTGAATGAGAACTATTGATCAATAATTGAGTGGGATACAATGTGTCCGTCATGATGAAAAACACTGCTATGTTGTTTTGTAAGCTGCTATAAAATGAAGCTCTACCTTTTTGGCCTTGGCTGTGAAATTTATCCAAAGGTTCCTATATGCATTTATTTGCAGTGCAAATTTTCTTGGCATGAAGTACAGTGAATATTAATAGTAATCCATTAATAATGAAAAATAATAATTTGGAGAAACCAACAGAATGCATTAGTAATTCGATGTTCCCTGCACCCTTTTCTCTTTATGGAGAAATACATTTTTCACATACAGACGACAAAGTTGTCAAAACGATCTCGGTGCACATAGATCCGCGAAAAACGACTAAATATGCTGTATTCTACTGCCAGGCCAGTAGTTGGCGATGTGACTTTGTAAAGAAACAACATGCCTATAGACTGAACAAACACTTGGGTTTTCAGGCCCCCAAAACGGTGTTGTTGGGTAAATGAACAGCAAAAATGCATAAAGTTTTCATTTTAAGTTGCTAATGGCGGAGTGTAAACGGCCCCATAGAAATGTAGAACAGGTGCCCTAACTTGTGATTTCTGCAAAAGCAATACGAGTTTACTCACACAGATGGAGGCGTCTTTGTCCAGCTGATACTTGGCAGCGATGCCGAAGCGAGTGCTGTTGTTTCCTGCTGTCCAGGCCAGGTTCACCGCTGTCTCCAGTTTATCACTCACTTTCTGGTAGATGGAGCCACCAAACTCTGCACCATCATTACTGGAGGGATAGACAAAATTAATGCATTTTAGTTTAACCAAGGGCCAAAACTTACACATTGCACCTTTAAATGGCAATAATTAAATGAAATGAATTTATAATTTATAAACGCACATTAACTCTACATAGAGTATTTCTTGCCATTTAGATTTTATAGAGATTGCACTCACAAAGAATAATTACTAGACACAAAATATTTTAGAAAGTAAAAAAATGCATCTCTTAACTGTAGAAGTTCCCATGACTTAATATTTCATAATTATACATTTCTTATGTCCATATGTCCAGGTTGTCAATAGCTTGGCATATTTATAGAAACACAATGCATCATTCCAGGGAAAACATAGTATAATTCCTGACGTGTATTAAGCCAGCTCTGTGTACATAATTTCTCATACTATCAACACTTGCCTCCACTAAAATAAACCAGTTCCAAGTCACATGCACTTAGAATGATGTAGTGATGCTTCAAGACTTACACATTAGTGTGCAGCTGGAAGTCTCCTGTTTTGTAGCCTACAGCAAAGTTGTTCTGGGTCATCTTGGACTTGGCAGTGTCGAAGGACATCTGGTAACCAGCGAGCCATCCCTCATAGCCCACCACTGCAGCGCCGTGAATGGTCGGGCCGGCAAAGTCGAAGTCAACATCACAGCCCAGGTTGACGTACTCGCGCTTGTATGCAGTCTTGACTTTTCCACTCTTCTTTCTGTTCATGAAGGAAAAACAATTTAGCATCTTCTATAGTGGAACTACATTCGTTTACGAGATGTTTTTAAACATATGGATTATTTGCTTTTTGACTAGCCATAACCCAAAATCCTGATTTGCAGAAATATAAACTGTTTAGATTGGTAATGTTCCCTCCCTTCAAAGTGATAAATGTGTGTAATAAATAACTTAACATGAAATAAGCATGCAGTACTCTTGGAAAGTATTTGGATAAAAATATAAATCTCACTGCTTTAGATAACATAAATCAAGCAGCAAATAACTACATTCTAAACCACCTCTTTTAGTAATATTTATATACTATTACAGCATTTATAATTTGAATTTGCTTTTGTTTATTTTTCAATTTAACTTCAATTTTACGCTTTTATCTTTTAATGTTTTGCTTTTATTTTAGTTTTAACTTTTACCAATGTTAGTACTTATTTTAAGTCAGTTAGCAGCCAAAGCAAAATATGTTCTAATGTTTATATTCTTACTTTCTTTTAGCTTAATTTCAATTAATGAAAACATTTTGTTTATTTTACTTAAGACAACTTCAGAATTTTCTAAGCCATTTTTTACCCAGCTGATTTTAATGGATGTATTAAGTCAGTATAGTTTATCACATTTTCTATGAATATGATCCACTAACATTGGACAACCAGAAAGAGTTACAACACTGTCTTAATTTTGCACATTAACTGTTTTAATTTTAAACCTGTCAAACTTTTGTAAATATTTAGCTTGAAAAGTGTGCTTACGTGATCTTCTTTAAAAAATAAATGCCATGTGATAATCACCATGTGATATATTTGGGACTATATCATCAATTTAGGCCAAAAATGTAAAAATAATTTGCTTCCATCATGATCCAAAAAAAAAAAACCCATCTGATTTAAAGACAATCCAAATTCAGATTCAGATACTGTAGTGAAGGACATAAAGTCATGCCTTGGTCATACCATTTCATTCACGGCACCATTTATAAACGACTTAAAGCGCAAATCACAGCTTATACTGAGCTGAGGATAGCAAAAAACAGCCCATTATGCATTGCCTGCACAATAAAACAGCAAACAGCAGTGCTGGTGAAATACACTACCATTCAAAATTTGGAAATTAACACTTATTCAGCAAGGATGCATTAAATTAATCTAAACAATGACAGTAAAGACATTTATAATGTTACAAATATTTCTATACAAAGATCTGTTCTTTTGAACTTTATATTCATGAAAAACTATCATGGATTCCACAAAAAAAGTATATTTTATACTTTTTATACTTATAATATATATATATTAAAAGGTGCAGTAAGCAATTTCCAGCTCCAGACAAACAGCACTCAAAACTGTCCTGTTACTATAGCTAACATTACAACAAATCTTGGTTCTGTAAAACATAGCAAATGCTACACACGAATAGAGCAGAAACACACAACCTTGGCATCGGTTTTCAGGCCTTCCAGCTTAGGTCTACCAGAAAGCTGTTCTAATATTAACATGTATCCTAAAGCTCTTACCTGATCAGAGCCCATGTATTTCCAATGATGTAATAAAAATAAATGACCAACCTCAAGCTTTTGAACAATATATAACGGTGAATAAATCAACTAAACTGCTCAGACACACACTACTCTTCACTCCTCTGCTACACGATGCAAAGCCCCTATCGTGAGCTACATGAGCCTATACATCAGCAAAGGCCATGTCAGCACTACTGTCATCTGAGAGCACAGACCCTAATGACAGCAGACAGGTGCCACTCTCCTGAAACATTTACACTTCTCAGAACACGAGTGCCGCGATGTCCAGCTTGTGTGAAAGTAACCTTGGGATATGCATCAATGCACAACAAAAACAGCTAACTTTGTCACATGGCCGCACTTGAATTGCTCAATACAGTATTGAGTTACAGTCCACCGTGAGGGACAATATAGCAACTCCCACGAACTGAACTACACGTGTCCACAGAGAAATCAGTGTTTCCATCCAAATCTGAAGCTTTGGAGCCAGAAAAGGAATTATTTACCCTGTGTTTGGTGAGAAGGTTGTGTCAAAGGTCAATTTCAGTCCCTTTGCAATCTGGAAAAAGTGACAAACAAACAAAAAATTATTATCCACACTAAAAGAAATACACTATTGGTGACCATTCAATGAATAAACCTGCATCAGACCTGGTCTTCAATGGTGATCTCTGTGCCCAGGGTGTTGTCAGTATTCCACTTCTCTGTGAAGGTCAGACCATACTCGGACCTCTTGTATTTGGTTTCCAGGCTCCCCACCACTTTGCTGGTGTCAGTGTTGGAGGAACCGGAGGTCTTAAATTCCTATAGAGACAGGAAAGAGAAATATTTCAGCTCATACTCGGGGTGCCGGCGTTTTGTTTTATCCAATTATTCATAGTGGTTTTGTGTTAAATGGGTTAAAGGGATACTTCACTTTTTTTGGAAATAGGCTCATTTTACAAGTCCCTCAGAGTTAAATAGTTGAGTTTTAACATTTTCGAACCCATTCAGCCGATTTTCTGATATTTAGGAAATATCAGTAACTAGACAGTTTCTGGTCTCATTGACTGCCATAGCAGGAAAAAATATATACTATAGAAGTCAATGAGACCAGAAACTGTCTGGTTACTGATATTCTTCTAAATATCAGAAAATCGGCTGAATGGAGTCAAAAACGGTAAAACCCAACTGTTTAAAACACAGGGGGAGTTTTAAATTGAGCCTATTTCCAAAAAAAGTGGAGTATCCCTTTAAGTGCCAACAAAAGGAATAGGCTACATGTATATGGAATTAAACACCCAGGAAGTGACAAAAGCAGCGGTCACATATTTAACGAATATAAAAGTCTCACCACTCCACTGTTTGATTTTGTCTTGACATCGAGCTTCACCATACCGAAACCTTTCAGAAAAAAACCCAAAAGGAAATGATTACGGAGAAAAAGAGAAAACTAATGGTAATTTTTCACATGAAGCAGTGCAGTGGAGTTTTAAAAACGTTACCATATCCTTTGTTGAAGATATCTTTGGCAGACTTGCCAAGATCAGCATATGTTGGGGGAACAGCCATTTTATCTATAAAAACAAACATGTAGGAATAATTAGAGGGTCATCACAACAACAACATTAATACACCTGTTCAGAACACAGATCAACTCCTTTAAATGGTAACAATTGATCTGAGCCAGTCAATAGTTTTAGGACGTTGTGGGTGGTCCACGGTATCTCTAGCTTTCCAGCGTTAATCGTAGTGAGACAGTGTCATATCGGTTTGATAAATGCCCCAGCCTAAATGCAGCTGCTCTGCTCAAGCTAATCTGAACTGACAGCAGGCCACACCTAACCGAGTCACTGCGTCGAGAAGTGACTCACACACACTGACATGCTCCACACTGGAACATGTGTGCAAGTCAGCATGAGAAGAGAGTATGTGAATGGAGGTGAGGGGTGGAGACACCTTAAAAAAAAAAGCAAGCCTAGGCTTTAGTCTTTGGTATAAGGACTGCATAAACTGTTCAAACTGTACGATGAACACACAGAAACTGTGTATATAAAAGGCTGTGTCTGAATCAGGGGTGTCCAATATTGCTCTTTGGAAGCCACTGTCCAGCACGGTTTAGCTCCAAACCCAATTTAACACACCTGAACCAGATAATCAAGGTCTTACAGTACTAACCAAGCATACTGGAATCTTTCAGGCAGTCTTGACTCATGTTGAGGCAAGAAGGAGCTAAATTCAGGACAGTAGCACTTCAGGAGCAGGTTTGGACACCACTGAATATGCAAAAAGATCTATTCATTTTCTTTTCTTTCAGAGATTACTCACAATGCAGTATAGATAATACATAAATGTATTGTATAATAAATTATTATTATTTATTTATTTATTAAAGAACTCAGAATGCAAAATTATGTATACATTGATTACATGAATCTATAACTTTCTACCCCTGTAAAGCTGTGCTCGCATTAGAAATACGCAGGCATGCACCGAAAATGAGAATTCTGGGCCGAAACCGAAAGCGAAACTTCTAGATGCACTTGGACGAAAAACTATTTTTTTTATAACTTTTAAAAAGCATTTAATAAAATAAATGTGTTACATTTAATACATTACTATTAAATAGCAACATTATTTTTCATTCAGTTCTATGCAACAGAATTAGATTTAACAGAATTATTTTTTGATCAATTATCCACTATGCATGTTCCTACAAAGCCATATTTGAATTGGAATAAAATGGATGTTGCAATAGTTTTTTCTTCCCTTTTGTGACTTATATCAGAGCGAATATTTCTCAAAAAAGGGAAAAAAGTAGGGATTTCATATTGCTGTGATGTCATGCGAGTGACAGATTATCCGGCTCTCTCGCCAGTTTAACGCATCAGAGAAGAGATGTTGCTGCAAGATACGTTATTTTAAAGATCACACAAGTTTAAAAATAATAATGGTGTGCTGTGCATGGTTAAATAATTTATAATAAATATACAGTATTCCATTTCCTCTGACTGGCCAATCTGGTCTCCAAGGCTTTAACACTCCCCTTTATCAGCATGGGGAAAAAACTCAAACCAGAGTGTTGGAGGAATAACAGTACAATCACACCTGGCAACCACTGCAAATAATGCTGAGACCATTAGTATTAGGAAATAGACTAAAATTATGTCCAAATAGAGCTAAATATTACCAATGCCATAATATAATTGATCACTGTGACCTTTATCATTGAGATAATGTGGTATGAATGTCTGGTCCGATAGACATGACAGGCGTTTCTATGTCTTCCTGTTCAGGAAGTAGTAAATCACAGATGAAATATCCTTCCAACATAGAAATAATTTTATACTAGTCCTGCTAACGTAAAAAGGGAAAGCTTGGGGGAAAACGTACGTGCAGAAATCTCATCGATTAATAATAAATTTAGCTGGGGATTGAGAACTGCTTTATTATAAAGGGCAAAGTAAGGGCAAGGCTATTTGCGGATCTCCTTCCCCATTTTAACTAGCCACAGGAAACTCGCATGGTGGTCAAACGTAACACTTATGGACGAAACCAGACAAAGTTAACTTATAGCACGACCTATGGTTAAATTTAAAGCAATACAGTTACATAATATCACCAAAACGATATGTTTGAGACAGGCTCTCTAGCACTGACTGTGAGGCTGCACTCATGGCAGTCTGCGGAAGCTCACACACTGGTCAATTAAAGCTACACTGTAAACGAGGCTGTAAAGCTGCTGACTCGAGCTCTTGTCACGCTATTGCAGACCTCAGGCTGTGGCTGAGTCTCTCGGGCGGCGTGACATTAGAACAGGCCGATAGCCGAGCTCTGAGTGATTCGGCTAATGCGAGCTAATGCGCTAGCACAAAGTAGAAAGCAGGCAAATTGACAACTCCGAAGCTGATATGTCCGAAATATATGATTCATGCTTCTCACACTGACATACCTGTCTAAATGAGTGGAGTGGAGTTATTCAAGTACGCCTGCTGAAGTTATTCCCAGCGCTGAGCCAATGTGGATGGTCTGGCCGGTTGGAGGGCGAAATGAAGGAGACTGTAATGTAACACACCCGTGCCGAAAGCCTCCTGCTTAAAGGACCCCAGGCTGTCTCATCGGTGCCTGACGGTAAATGTCAACAGCCAAGAACAGATGTGCCTTGTAGGCCTACTTGTACTGTATCATTTATATTATTGCGCATTGCTTGTTTGACATTTAAACAAAACTACCCTTAAACATTTGTTGTTGTTATTATTATTCAGTAGAATAAAATCCTTGAGAATACTGAACATTACGTTTTAAGCGAAACGGTATTAAAAATGTTAATAGGGTTTATTTTTATTTCAGTTTTAGTAATTCTAGTTTTGTAATACTTCAACTTATTTCAGTTTGGGTGGATGGGGTAAAACCTCAGTAGTGGGACGGCCTCTTTGAATCGTTTTGCAGCTAAATTAGCAATGTTGCATCATTATCATCACCACATACTAAACATCTTAGGCTACACATTTTAAAAGTAAATGCACAATGAAATGTAATTTAATAAAATCGAATATGTATACTTTGTTTTAGCTTTATTTTAATTAAATTACTTTTTTTTCATTTTATTAGTCAGTGTGTGATAGCACAGCTTTCTGGCTTTCATTTCAGTGAAGGTAAAAAACGAAAGTGTGCTTCGACATGGAAATGATTGTTAAACTTGAGTTACAATTCTGATTCCTGAAGCTATAAACATTGCTATTTAGCTTAACATATTAGCTACTTTAAATAGAGAACATTTGCCATTTACTCTGCTAAAATCATAGGGGTTTCTTTATGTTTCCAAAGAGTTTGAGTGTCATTTCACTTCACTTTCAAGTAAGTTGGATGTGCTTGATGACTCACGAGCACGAGCAGGAGCAATGCATTCACTGGCCTATTGAGGGTGCTAAAGCATCTCTCATAAAACTAAAAAAAACAAACATGTTCTCATGTTGTTCTTTATTTTGTGATGTTTTACACGATAATTGCTTGATCTAGTTTAATAAAAAGACACATAATACCCGAAAGCGCTAAAATGCTATTGCATTTTGTTGTATTCATGCGTGAACTGGGACTACTATTTTGTGTTATGTAATGACTGGAGAACGGAAGTAAAGAGTAAAGAAGACGGATCATTAATATGTAAATTCTGTATGATACTGTATAGGCTACTACTAAATTTCTCTGGTTAACCACACTAAGAATGAGATTTAGAATATTCCAAGTAAAAGTACTTGGGGGGTTCATAACAATATTGTTTTTTTATTAGTAGATGACACCTGATTTTTCACCTCATTTATCCAAAACAAAAAAAAGTAATAGCTGGCATCAGAGAGATTTGTAAATTTTAGGTATAGAGATTTTTTTTTATCCAAGACACATGCATTGTAAAAATATTGATAAAGTTTATTTGGAATAATAAATATCGTAAATTGAAGAAAAACTGAAGTTCTGAATTTTGATGATACTAACAACAGATTCATTGAAACAGATTCTATGTGGTACTTTATCCCTCATAACATGATAGGGTAGGTGGCCTTTCTTTTTATTTATTTATTTATTTATTTTGATCAAATGCAATTACTCCACTGGTAAATTACCTATTAAATTGGTTCTACAAAACATTGCACATTGAAGTTTTAAAGGTTAGAAGGCCACATATTATATAAATAAATAATATCATAATAAAGTGCCACACAATTTTGAGCAGCAAATGATAACTGCACTAATTAAATATGACATCCAAATCGACATCTGAGAATTTTAACATTAATCCACACAACAGATGGATTTCATTTGGAATTTGGTTCTCTCTTTTGACAGCAACTAAACCGTTTGATTCCATATGGACTTTGCTGTTGAAAAAAAAAACATTATGTTTGAAAAGTACTAATTGCCTGCATGAGTTCCCTGCCAGATTTATCACTGTAACTGTGTTTTTGTAAACATTCATTTGATAGGTGATTATTTATGCTCAACATAAAGCTAAATAATAAATGACCTTTAATTTATTTGTTATAGTGCAGCTTTGCATTAGTTATGCGAATGTAGAAGCAGATTTGACAAAAAAAATTGACTCAAAGCATGAGCATCCTGTTCATATTATAACAGTACTTATGCTGATTTAGCCCTGTTTCCAAATGTTAGTATGTGTAATATAAATAGGTGTAAATATGATATGCAATTCAGATATAGGCATAATTATTTTAAGTGTATATTAATAATATTAGAGTCCAGATGCTATTAGATCAACGCTGGAGAGGTTGGATTGCAAGGTCAGTTTTCAGTGGCCGTTTCATGAAATGAATTTTATTTTCTGCATGTGAATTTTGAAGGACCATTTGGAAGTTTTACGGTAAGGCATATTATGCTTATATATATATATTTCACACCAAACTTTATTTGAAAATGTCTTATGTAACTTAAATTCACGGTATTCTGTGTCCTGCCAAAGGGGGAGCTAAAGACAAAAGCACGGAGCTAACAGGATTGTATATGTAAGCTGATTGAACCCTATGATTGAACCTTATGACCTTATAACCCCTGGGCTTGTATCCACTCAATAAATTCTGTCCCTTTCTGTATGACTCATGCATAGCGAATGATAATTCACTGCTTCATATTCAATTTCTTAAATTGCTGGTAAAAAAATTGACTTTGGCACTGTTTTGACAATTAACTTAAATTAGCATATGTCAATGCAATTCTAAAATTAGGTAAGAACTTGAGATCTCACAGCAGAGAAAACAAAACTCACGAGTCAGTGACAAATAAACGGTGTAGTTCGACACTGGCTAATTTAAGATTTCTTTTATTGCTCCACTCAGTCTCCCTTAAAAACACAGCACAAATGTAGTCACTCATATCTCAGCGAAGGAACTAAAATCATCCGGATCAAGGTGGTAATACTGAGGAGAAAAAAGAGAAACATACATAAAATACAAAACTATACATGTAAATTACAGCCTTTCCAGTTTCACAAAACCAGTATTTATCCACTGAGAAAGCCACAAAGTGAAATTGATCAAATCCACCGATGTTATCTATTTGACACAGTGCTTATAAAAGGCCTTGACGACACGTATAAATGAGAGTTTCATTGAATTTTCCGATGGGAAATAATTTTCAACATATCCAGGCAGTTTTCAGACCTTTAATCACTGTTATTACAGTCATTTAAAAAATAAAACAAAAAAACAAACATCTTATACAACACAAGGCTGGTGAAAAATTCTACATTTCCTTTTATTTGGTTGTTTTTTTTTTAATCCTCAAAAATGCTTAGAGAAACTATTTACTACTCGAGAAAAATTACAAGGAGATGCAAAGAAACAGTCATGTTTTTCATGTTCAAGCCAATTCAGTAGTAATGCACTGCAAGTTTGATGCACTTTGAAACAAAAACGAATAATGACTGCGCTTTAAAACACGTCCATCAAAATATGAAGCAGTGCTAAAAAGAGATTTTGGAAAATGTGCATCTATTAAGGTGTTTCCACCACTAGCTAGTAAAAGGAGCCAGCTCCCATTGTTTTACAAATATGCTATCAAAGAAACAAAACTAGTTTTCCACTGAATCTTGAGAAAATGTCAGATATCTCTCAGCTATGGGGATTTAATTCGAGATGGTAAGGATTTACACAAGTAGGCCTGGCAAACCATTTAAAGGGATACTCCCCGTTTTTTGGAAATAGGCTCATTTTACAACTCCCTCAGAATTAAACTGTTGGGTTTTACCGTTTTCGAATCCATTCAGCCGATTTTCTGATATTTAGAAAAATGTCAGTAACCAGATGGTTTCTGGTCTCATTGACTTCCATAGTAGAAAAAAAATATACTATGGAAGTCAATGAGACCAGAAACTGTCTAGTTATTGATATTCTTCTAAATATCAGAAAATCGTCTGAATGGATTCGAAAACGGTAAAACCCAACAGTTTAACTCTGGGGGAGTGGAAAAATGAGCCTATTTCCAAAAAAAGTGGAGTATCCCTTTAAGTGCCGAGCCCAACGACAGTAGTTTTATTCTATATATTTTCATATATCGAGCTGACAGGGTTGCATTAATTCATCGTTGTAGTGCACATTATGCTTGGTCGCACACAGACAGACCCAACTTAAGAAGATGAGCTTCACAAAAAGATAGACTTGATAAGGAATACAAAAGCTATGCAATTAGCACTGTGAACATTGAGCATATTTTATTGGTCAAACGGCACAGAGCCAGGTTAAAAAAAAAAGAGAAAATGTGCATTGTCTGTGCAGTAGCTCTAGATGGCAGACGCATACCTTGTGAACATATCAGATCATGAAATTATTCATTCCCAATAGAGTTTATAAGAAGCGCCGCCCATGTACATGATCACTGCCAGGGACGTCAATCAAAGTCGTGTGTTCAGGTCGCTAAAAAAAAAGCATTATGTTAGAATGACGGCCAAAACTAACATGGCTATTTTCCAACATTTAAAGCCATTGAAAAGCTATACAATATTCAGAATAAATATAGAACCTGAAAAAAACACCTATGGGAAATTTGCTATGATTGTTTCTTCAAACCAAAACAGGCAGAACGTTTTAACAGTCCTGCTAAGTGGTTCATGTCATCATTGCTAAAACACCATTTCTGTTATTCAAGTTAAAAATAAACTCCAAAGAGGTGCAGGAATGCCAGAAGCGGGCAGATCTTTGACGATCCATTTCGTGAAAGAAGAGAGAAATGAAATGAATCGGAAAACTTAATTATTTAATTAACTTCCAAGTTTCGCGCCGGTCAAATTCCCAATAATGCTAAATCTCTTTCATGATTCAAGATGCTACAATTGAGTTCATTTCCCTCAGGGAGAGATTTGTATTCTTTACATTTGCAACATACACTAAGGCCTGATTTACTAAAGTCTTTCACTGATGCACTCAAGTCTTCAGCAAATGCAAAAAAAACAGCAGCATAGAGAGTGACTAGTCACAGTATGGTATCATTTTTGCACATGCTAAGAACCGTAGCGTCGCACTTTAGTAAATCTAGCCCTTGATCGGATAAATATCGTCATCAAACGAACCAGATCATTTCCTTATCAGCTGATAATGTCGTGTAAATTTCACAATGACTAAATTCATAATGATGAAATAGTTTCCTAAAGAAGATACATAACAGTACATAAATGATCCCTCATTGCTCCTCTTTTTTGTTCCATCCGAGCGGGTCTGTGGAGATACAAATGCACCTATAAAATGTGAGATGTCGCCCACAAAACTTCAAGTTTGTTTTAATGTCTTATCCGGGTAGAAAGGAACTGAATATATTATTAAAACAGGGGTCTTTAGGACGGGGAAATAAAAAGTGCTTATATGCATCGACTCCATCAGAACCAGACGGAGACACGTCCACACGTACACAGCCGGAACGGTGGATTTCAACTCTTGTACGACAGCAGTACAATGGCAGTGGTTGGAATGATCCGAGATCTAGAGCACACTGATTCGTTATGGTTAGCCAACAACTTACAGGAACAGATCGGACAAACGAACGAAGAGAAAATAACATCTAAACGACAAAACAAGTCCAGTCTCAGTCGTCTTGCCCAGTGCTGTGTGGCATCCACCTGTCCCGGAGCATGCGACGCCCCAGCCGGTCCTCTAGGGGGGGTATATGTGGGGCAAGAGCGATCACACGTGCAGGATCTCCATACTGTAGTCCTCTGTCTCTGTGTACTGGGAAGAGTTTGTGTCCGAATGCGCCGGCCCGAGCGCCTCTTTATTCTCCAAGTTGGGCTCCAGGACAGAGGGCTTCTCGAAAACATTCTTTTTACAGGTCTCTGGGCGGTTCTGCACATATATTACTCTGTTGTAGGCCTTGAGTCTCTTCCACAACTGGATGTAGACCTTGCATTGCACGTACATGAACACCAGTCCGCCAGTGAAGCCTATGGCCACCACCACCAGCTTGGTCCAAAAAGGCCATTCCAATAGTCCTGTACGATAAACGAAAGGGAGAAATAATCAATCGGGTAAATCGCTGGAAGTATGTCACACACATTTTAATGCTTATTTTCCATTCTGATATGAATATCTGTTTATATTTACAAGGATCAAACATAAGGGTCAGTGACAAATAAGAACGACCATGATAAAGAAATTTGAATTTTTGATTGAAGTTCTTGGAAATGTGCACTTTATGGGCTTGTCATGTTGATTTCATGGGATTTTAAAAAGCTTATAATGTTTTAATAAGTAAAAAGACATTTGGTGTATCTGTCAAGTAAAAATGTATATAAAACTATAGATAAAAAAAATAAAAATGAACAAATAAAAATAAATAAGTTCAAAATAAATGCAGAAAAAAGTAATACAAAAACAAATTCAGGCATACATTTAATTACATTTTATTTTTAGTATCTATCTATCTATCTATCTATCTATCTATCTATCTATCTATCTATCTATCTATCTATCTATCTATCTATCTATCTATCTATCTATCTATCTATCTATCTATCTATCTTAAAGTATATATATTATGAATTAATCATAAATATCATTCTTTTTTTGACATTGAGAGCCACACGATATTTTTTAATATGCCTTGTCATAAAAAAACCCATATTATCAGATATTTTAAGGAACTTGCTGAACTTGACATTGCTCAAAATTATAATTTCCTGTTTTATATATTTTTTTCTGCATGTTAAACCACATTAATTTTGTTGTGTCGCATCAGATGACTTTGATTTGCTTGTCAAAGGTTTTTTAAATATTAATAAGCAGTTTTGTTGAAACTTTTTTTCTTTCCTATGAATAAAGTTATTTTATCAAACCACTTGTTTAACTTTAATGTTTCTTTTCAAGACTTTAATTATTTTAATGAGGCTTTTATTTCATTATTTCATGACGTTCCATTTTCATATCCCCCCCCCCCCCAAAAAAAAAAAAAAATTTACATTTAATTTTCAACATTAAATTTTTTTTTGTTTTTTTTTAAATCCCCATCATAGAAGAGGTGTATTCATGTGGTTATATGTATCAATTGCATTTCTAAAGTATTTCTGAATAAATATTTCTGACCTGTCCTGGACAAAATCAAAACCAAAAAAGATCCTCATGTCACTGACCCAAATGCACCAATCCTAATGCAAGATTGCAGTAATACATTCCCCTACAGCAATATTGTATAAACTATGTGCATATGAAGTGATTCTGGATTACATGATCTAAAATTTGCATCAAGCACAACACTGGGGCAAACACAGGAGCAGGGATGCAAAGACAGGCGGCTGGACACAGGGCTAAGATTCAGAATGCAAATACAGCATTTTCACCCTTGACCATTTTACCAAAATCATTAGAAATGTCTCTCGAAAGTGAGAACAGGAGCAAAGACATTTCAGGTGTTTCTCAGTCCACCTTTAGTGGAAATAAATTCCGCCAACCTTTGAGTTGTTTACAGGTGCTTTCCCCTCTAGAAAGAAGCGTTTGGAAATGTCAGGAAAGATCAAGTGTGAGGGAATTGCCATGTGCTACTACGGTACATCTCTAAATGCTACGGTCTGTTCAAGCACAAGGCTTTGGACAAGGAATACTGTACTGCTTTCGGAGGCTCCGTAAGTCAGGCCGGGGTGCAGCTTTAGTCCACCTGACGTGATTATCAAAAGGCAAAGGGGGAAAAAACTAGGTTAGTGCCGCACTTACGGGACATTATTTGGCATTTTTGCCAACCTGCTTGCATTTCTACTGATAGAAGTGGCCTTTTCAAAATCAATATCTTGTGTATTACAATATAGCTGATTATATACAAAAGACCGCTTTGATTGGTCCATCTCATTCATTACACTGACAACCACACATTTGCCTAAGCAATATCAGAGGAGAGTAGATCGATACAGATTTATGTCAGTTTCGAATTCGATTAAAAGCACGCCACGGTCCATTCAAATGCAGCGCTCGCCTCTTTGTTCCACGCATTACCTCCACAGCCATGCACAATTGCTTTCTCTTTAATTTCTTTGTGCCTGAATATATCCAGAAAATAGATTTAAGGAAAAAAAAAGAGGTCAGGCTGTGATTAGTGGCCATCAAGCCTGAAATTGTCTTTGTCCAGCATATTCACATCTGACAGTATGGGGCAGGCGTGCACACTGCGTTCGGAGCGCGTTCTCGCTGTGAAGCATTATTGCCCTCATTCAGGCTGCGACTAGCATTCACGCTAGAGATGGCTGGTGTAGCTGGGGGAGGGAGAGAGGAACCTTCAAAGAAATAATTACAGTTAGAGGAAAGAGTAAGGAAGGAGGAAAGAATGGTAAATGTAAAAGCGTTTACCTGGTATTCTCCCCGCTGCATGGTTAAAAAGAGTTTGTTACTATTTCACTATTGGCAAAAGGTGAAGCCACTGATAGGGGGGTGGAGGGTCAGGGGTGCAGGCGGATGAGAATCATATCTTCAGATAACTGCTGGTTTGCGAATGGGAAAAGATGAGGAATGACATGGGGAAACATTCAGGTGTGTGCATGCACTGCCTATTGACTCTGCTCAAGCCTTACCATGCATGATGAAGAAAAGTCAATGGCGTAACCATGGTAACAGTGATCAAAGATCTCCCTCGAAGCTACAGTTCTTGTACAATGAGGCGAGTGTGAATGGGCTCTTAAATGTTAGGGAGCAAATCAGTAAAGTGCCTGCTGTCAGACACCCATCAGCGTACGGGTCGAGGATAGTGCGGTAAAAGGGTTGGCGTGTTTTAGTCAATCACACACTTGCATCCCAGCTCAAATCCAATATGGAAATAAAAACCATTGCCGCCATATTCTCCGGAGACATCCGGCCCCTGCGCTCCACAGCTCCCTAATGGTATCGATTCAGTGGAGTTTGAGGGATGACCTGGGAGTAAATCTACTCTATTATTAGTATACTAGTCTCCCATGTAGATTAAGGCCAGTTCGCATCAAGAACGACAATAGGCTCTATGCGCGAACCCTGCTGACGTGTGTTCGAACGAATCTCAGTCAGCGTCTTTACTTCAGGAAGCGCGTTCTGCAGGCCAAGTGTATAGCAGCAAAACTGTAATAAAATCCGTTTTCTCAGAAACGGAGACAACGATTTTAGAAACGCTGATTCGCTAGTCGAATTTCGTACGATATGAGAGAATACTAACACTCGAAGTTGTTGATTTGGCTCGAAATATATAATTTGAATAACTTCTCTTTTTTACTCTTGTGTGACAGCTATTAACATTATTCACGTTAACTGGAGGACGTTTTTATAAACAGCAAGTGTAATTTGACACTATCTCCACCTATCGCAAAACCGGCTTCTGACCACAGACTGACGCAGCACCGGAAGTAGGTGGGCGTGCTGAGACAAATATGGAAGCGATCGTGCATAGAGCCTATTATGAATATAAAGTTTAAAATAATCATTCTAATGCTATGAGATTAGACGAGTCCATAACAATGTAGATAAACAATATCTTTAATCAATTTCAGAAAGCTGGAGAATGATACTGAACTTTGCCGCACGTACTTATAAAATACAGAACATTACTATCCTTTGGTGTGAAAGCTACTATAGACCATTTCACAAGATGTAAACAACACTGGTCCAGAAACACTTCCTGTTTCAGTTTGTAGCTGTTTTCTTTATTTCACATGTAAAGAAAACATCTTAAAGATGCTTGTTTAACGTTTTGATTCATATTTATATGTTCTGTTGGTTGTATTTTACCCCAGCTTTAATGTAGTGTTAAAAAACTGAAACAGGAAGTGCTTCTGGACCAGTGTTGTTTACATCTTGTGAAATGGTCTATAGTTGTGATTATACTTGAACAACGCCCCCATCGGCAGTATGTTGACTGTTGAAGTTTTGTTTTCGGTTTTAAATATCCGCAGCTTTTCCGGATTCTCTTTTAGAAGTACTGCCATCTGCTGGTCTGAAGAGTATTTTCCTCTCACGCAGCCGCACAACGTACATGCTAGTTGCAAATGTGTTCAAGCGCAACTTTTTGGCCCAAACGCAGACGACACCACAGTCGGCTTTTATCACCGATACGTCTTTGATGTCGCCAGTAGTTGGTGACGTCACTTTGTAAATAAACACTACACGCCTATAGATTGAATGTAATACATGTGCAAATGCCACCACCGTTTTCACAAATTCACCTTTTTGTAGTTTACACAGAGATAATAATGGTATCATTTTCCAAAACTTGCACTTTGAAAACCGTTTTCAAAAGTTTGAGTTTTCAGGTCCCCAAAACGCTGTTGTCGTGTAAATTAACGGCCAAAACGCAAAAGTTTTCCCTTTTTAGTTGAAGACTGTGTCGTGTAAACAGCCCCTAATATGTACTGAATGATCAGTAAAAGAATCGTGCCCGAGCTGTTAATGTGCCATCTGAGAATGAGACTGAGCGCACCAGCTCACACATAATTAAAACGAAAGACACCCATATTAAGTTACCCGTATCTCAAAGAACGGACAAACCATCTGCATATAGGTAATGAATACATCAAGATATGCATCACTGAGTACAACAAGTAGCTGTCAGTCAGAGGAATGTGATTGTTCCGTAAGCAACAGAACAATCCGAGGGGAACGCAAGGACAGCTGTATGGTACGGAGGGGGGAAGCAGGCAGACGGTGCTGGATGAGGAAGTGAGAGGTACAGTAGTGTTTAATTGGCTGGTGAAGGGTGGGCGTGGCTAACCTAGTTTGATCTCCTCTGCCGTGCGGTCAATGAGGACGTAGAGCGACCAGACGACACATGTGATGGCGATGACGTGAAAAGTGACCGAGCACATGATCTTCCTCCTCTCGCTGGCGGTCATCTGAAGCTTCTCCCACTGCAGACAGAAATATTAAAAACACATTTAATCTTTGATTGTTGTTGTAAACGAGGGACTTTGATGACTATAATCAATATAATAGTCTATATTCTTCAGAGTTCCGCTTTACTGCTCAGTAAATATTTCATGTGTTAGAGAGAGTGATCTGTGGACTCCATTTTAGCCATTCAGAGAAAGTCTCTATGTTAAGCTATGAGCCAGAATCCATTTCAAATTTCCACATTTACCAGAATAGCAATATGTTAACAAAGAATAATCAATTTATTTGTGTTTATTTTAACTGTAATACACATTTAATCCAATTAAAAAGCCAAATATACTACACAGTTAGGGCTGCATGATAAATCATACTTTAATAGTGATCTCAATTTCTGCTTTCTCTCAATTAAGCATAATTTCTGCGATATTTGCCTGCTGGTTATATATCCTGTTTCAATTTGATTTGACATTTGTGATATCTTGTATTTTTTAACAAGCCTGGTTGCCAGATATCAAATGTTTAATTCCCCCAAACAGAGCTTTGCTCTTAAGTGGATACATTTTCTGGCCCAGTTTCTTTATCTTCCCAACCTGGCAACCATGTGCATGCATTCTCTCTGCTGATAACCTGAAAACACCACAAAACATGTATGTTGGAGTTTGGAGGATCTCTGTGAAATTCTAGTGATCACTGTAATACTTTGCTCAAATTACACTGTTAAAAGCGTGTTTAAAGGGATACTCTCACAGACGTTGTTTTTTTCAAACACAACTTTCTTTCTCCAGTGCAGATATTTTGAAGAATGTTGGTAACCAAACCATTTTGGTGATCTCTAACTTCCATTGTAATGGCAAAAAAAAAAAAAAAAAAATCTATGACAAATCTATCAATCTATGTATCGATGTCAGAAGAAAGAAAGACATGAGGGCGAAAAAAATATTCCTAATTAATGTTAATGTGGCTATTTTAGCAACATATACAGCTGACAGATGCATCAACTCAAGCATATCACCATTCAATCTTTACACAAACATTTTCAGCCGAATGGGAAGTACCAAATATCTCAGTAACTGTCAATGAAATGATTTACTGGTGTGAAAAAAACCTGACAAACCCAGACCTGAACAGAGTCGACTGTGAATGGGAGTGAACACCCGCAAACTTATTTCAACATCTAGTGGAAAAACTGTCTAGAATCGTGGAAACTATTATAGAGGAAAAGGAAGGACAAACTCCCTTGAAACATCTATGATTTTGAAATGAAATGCTTTGCTGTGCACACACTTTTGGCCATGTTATAGTCAATGGCAAATGATTATATAAGCTTGCCAGTTTTCGTATGGTTACATAAGCATGTCAGTTTTTGTTTACACAGCCATAAAACATTTCATAAAATGATGTTATAAAACAGGAGACTCTATTAAAAGAGCAGACAGCATGTTTACAATGTTGACATAGCTTGGAGTTTTTCAAACAGAGAACGGATGGAATGTTCAACATTTCTTATTTCGTCTATGTTAAAACTAAGCTATTTCAGTTCATTTAAAATGTATCACATTGGGACCCAATAATAGGTTCTGAAAAAACAACAACACTGCACATGATGCACCAGACCCAGGTACAACTAAATAGGACATGAGCAATGATTTAAAAAAGCACTGAGGAATAATTTGAACCAAAAGTCCTTTTTTTAACAATCAACCATTGCCACAATTATCTTTGGGGATGTTTCTCCCTCAGTGTCTATGGTTGTGATCATTCATGTTTATTTCTAGTTGAGATTTCTTCTGGAAGGATGCTGACCTTGACAGGCTGTGTTCATTTGTCAACAATAACACCTGCCAACATAATCACATTCATAATCTATTCAACAGAACAATGGCTCAAATGTCAATTGACAGTCAGTGATAAAAAACAAACAGTGAAATGAATCCGACCAATAGAGTGTGCTGGTTAATGGTCAGTTTGCGTCTCAGTTCATCAAGAGAATCTTGAAGACACCTGGGAATATCTCTCTCTCTCTCTCTCTCATGTCTGCTTAAGCACAATCTCTATGGTGACACACAAGCTGTCCTACAGATGTCCTATTTTAAGCCCAATTTGAGAGACAGCATCGGAAATTTAATTAAAAGAGGAACCGGTGGACACTGAACACTGAAGTAGCTGGACTTTCAACAAGTTCATGCCACTCAAAAAGAATTAATTATGACAATTAATTATAAAAAACTCCTGCAGGCTTTATGGACTAACTTGTTTTTAATCATCTCAAAGGACAGGTTGTTTCTCATCTACATTGATCAGCTATTGTATCTGCATACAAAATAACACAAAGCAGAGTACCCTTAAAGTACCTTAGTTAAACTCTTGTTGATGATTACCTTCCAGTACATGTAGTGTTTTAATTGTGTCAAATGTTGCAACCCAGTTCCCCAGACCTAATAGGGTTTGTAACCTGTGGTCAAAATTAAAGTCACTCACAGCCTCTTGAGGCTCATTACTTCATTATACATGGCTTTGAGTGGTGTTACTGTTTTTATGCAACAATGTGATAAAAGATAACATTTTTAATTCCCAGAATGAACAGTTATTCCATAAAGCTATATTAGGCTATTTATGGTTGAAGAGCAGCAGCATCATTCATATAGTGACACAATGACTGCAGTTTCCAAATTATTTTTATTCCAATCATTTTCACCATAGGAATTCAACTGAATTGTTCAATATAGTCCATCCATCCGAACTAAAAAATGAACAGTTATGAACTATACTACTTAACTAATGTTGACAAACATTAAAAGGTAACTCTCTAGCAGTTAAAAACAAAACTGCATGCATTGTGTTACCTGCACCTGTTACATATGGAAATCTATAGTCTCATCTGAGCATATTTTATGCCGTTGTTTTGACTGACTGGAAACACTGATATAGTCAAAAGCTGCAATTTTTTATAACTGATATTCTGCCTAAAGAGAAAGAGAGATAACTCTACTGCTCATAAAACATTCACTACTAGGATTAAGATATAACCAGTTAAATGAAATATTGTTGAGTGATAAAAACACCATCTCTGCATTGCTTTTACATTTCAAGTACATTTCAAATTTAAAAAATTTCGATACCAATACCGATACCTTGATTTCGATACTGGTTCCTGAACGATACTTTTTTCGATACCAATTTTATGAAATCCATTTTAACAAGATTACATAACACATTACCTCAGAAAACCTTTGGTTTTATTTTTTTCAGTTTGATACATGCTCCTTAGCCACAGCATAAAGGAACATTTTTTTTTTTTTGATTTTGTGTCGTTGCGCATTTCACATGTATTGGTTTGAGTACTTATTTAATGAGTTAACCTCTTAGGTATCGAAATCTGGTACCGAACAACAAGTCATTTTTCGATACTCGATAGTATCAAGGCAATTCGGTCGGTACCTAAAAAGTATCGAACTCGGTACCCAACCCTATATATATATATATATATATATATATATATAGCATCTATATTTATGTCTGTGACATTACCTTGCGGAGGGGCTTGAGCTTGGTCTCCATGATGAAGTCATACTTGCAGAGCTCGCAGCAGCGTGTGTCTGAGCTCTTGATCCACTGCTGCAGGCAGCCCTGATGGACAAACCGCAAACTCCCAGTGCAGTGACAGGGGGTTATCAGTGGACTCTCATCATCCCCCTCACAGTGACAAATCCTACAGTTTATTTACAGAGAGAGAGAGAGGGAGAAACACTCGGTCATCCTCGTAAAATCACTGCAAAGTAACTCTGTTCTCAAAAAAAAAAAGAAGAAAAGAAGAAACACTTTTTAAAGTGACTGACTATGTAGTGGACACAAAGCAGTTGCAGGATAAACAGAACACTAAAACAGAGGTCAGTGGCTGGGAATGAAAGACTCTGTTTCAGTGTTTTATTTACCTTGTCAGTGCCACACTGTACACATAAATCGAAAAAGGATTTGTGGAAAGTCACTCTCAACAAATACATCAACAGAACCTATAGAAGCGCACAACCGTTACACTTTAAATCACATCAGAGGGGGGGAAGCAAAAGCTGTTTGTTAGTGGAAGGAAGAATGGATTTGTGGAGAGTGTCCAGAGGGAGAGCAAGATCTAAGCCGAAGGCTAAATTTATTCTCCATGTAATCTCATTGCTGAGAAACAAATGAGACGTATTGAGATTGGATTAGTCTTTTTCTTCCCTATGGGCTGCTGTGCTTTTTCTTTCACTCATGGGCATTTATGCATATGAATTTAATTTCTGACTCAGCCAATGATTAATAAGCTTAGAGGTCATCCGGGAAGCAACATGTACAAACAATTGTGTGCCAAATGTCAAGATTCATATTTCAGGGATGTCAGCGGCATTGTTCCGCCGATGCAAGCGGCAGTTCAAAGGGAATCACAGATGAGTTGTCACATCTGACTGGTGCTCTTCACATGACACCAGTTTAAAATAGACATCAACTGATGCTTTAATGACCAATTCCATATATAATACTAATATAAAGGGTAAAATTAATAATTCAAATAATAATCAAAATTTTCGAGAGTACATAGATAGACAGATGATCAATAAATTAAAAAATAAAATAAATAAGAATAAATAAAAGTAAATATTCATTTGACCTGAATTAACACTATAAATAATAATAATAAAAAAAATACTAAATTAAATTTCCTTAAATTAGGAAAATTTTAAGTAAAGACTAATTTTACCTGCATTAACAACACTATGATTATATCATTATATATTATATTAATAATACTAAATAATATAATAATACAATATGTAATAAATATAATATAATATATACAAATGAGAAAACATTGATAGATAAATGGACAGATGAAAAAAATATATACACAATATTATATATATGTAATTTTTTTTCTTTTGCTTGAATTAACACCACTACAGCTTATTTATGATAGCTGCAACTGAGATGTAATGAGACAGAAACAAAATTGTGGAAATTAAATAAATATATTTTGAGAAGATTTACTCATATTTTGTAAATTGTTCAAATTGTTTCCAATTGCTGGTAGATTTGAAACAAACACAAGGGGGGAACTACATTTCTGAGTTAGCAGATCTCAAAGTACAAATGTCAGCGTCATGGGTTTGCTTCCCGGGACATGTGATAAAATGCACACTTTCAATTCTGTAAGTCACTTGCAAACAAAGTCTACAGAGTTGGCTAATTTCATCAAACATTCCAAGCATTTCAAGCAGCAGTACTTTCCAGACGAACGAGGAAAAACTATATATAGACAACCATAAATGTAATCTCTGATGTTTATACTTACTGACGGAGCAACATACAATAAATGACATTATGGGCACAGCACACGGTTTAGCCACTGTAATGGATGTAACAATCACATCCTTCGCGAGACTGGCCCTCTAAATGTTAACTAGCTGCCGCGGGCACAAATGAGAGGGAAGATTGCTTCCGTGTCAGCGTCCAGAGGAGGATTTTCAGACTGAACGACCAGGATAATAACTATTTTCAGACATGCCTGATCCAGTCAAGACTCTACATGATTAGTAAACAGCCCAGACAAAGAGAAAAACGAAGCCTGTCACATCTCCATCATCTTTTATGTGACTTTATAGCCCATCTGAGCACACTGTATAATAACTTCAACGAGGGCTGAAGGAACATTGCTTTAAAGCGCTCCTTTTGTTTATGATCGCTCGTATTTTTTAAATTTTTTTTTCAATAAAGGCTTGATTCATTTCCCTCTATAACTTTCTATTTTAATCACATTCTATTAAAACCACCATGTAGAGCTAGATTAGATTAAATTAGAACAGAAAGAATCAATCCAATTACCACATTTAAGACATTTTATCCGGCCTTTTCACAAGGTTTGGCCCATGGGTTCATTGAGCTGATGTTCTGGAATAGTGAAATTATTTCATTAGATAAACATTTCACTCTAAAGCACTGTATTAAACTAGAAAAACCGGCAGATATGATCCTATACGATTATTTCTATATCCATTTTTAATCTTTTTTATGATATTTGATATATATGGAGCGACATGGCTGACATGTTTCATAAGTAATTCTTTTTTTTCACATTATCCATGTATTTTTCACTAAATTAACATATGGAAAAATTGTATGAATTATTATCAATCCATTTTCAACATACTGTATATTTTCACTAAATCAATTTAATACATGAAAAATGTCACATGACTTCATTAAATGTATGTATGTATGTAATGTACATATATATAACAGAGCAGATATGAATAGAATTCCTATATTATTCCATGTTTAGATCCCTCAGACTAAAAAAAAATTCAGATGCTGCTAAAATAAACAAATGCACGTGGGATGTTCCTTCTACATAAAATGTGTCCTTGGATCACACCTCAAGACACCTGAGCAAACTTTGTGGCAGATCTCCAAGCCTGGGTATGTCAGCTCTGGTTTAAACCAATAAGTCTTGCTGGCTGATCTCTAAATGTCAGCTATTTTAAGAGCACATGTGTTTTCACAGCACCACGTGAGAGTGGTAATACATGTGGGAAGAAACCTCACCTCACCCTTAAGATGTACACAATTGGTATAACGTCAGACGTCTAGTAAAGAGCATGCAAATAGCTTTAATTTACATAAGAGCATCTTCTCAAAAACCTTGCAGGATGTAGCCACTTTCCAAACAACGATAGGCTGAATCCAAACATTCATACTTCCCTACTATTAAATAGGTGAAAAATAGCATGTAAAAAGAGTACTAAGTCTGAATTCACAGTATTTATTAAACAGTCGTGAAAAGAGCCAGGATGATATACTATTTCAGACGAGATGCGCATCTGATAAACACTTTACTATCCCATGAAGCCACAGTAGAGGAGTCGTGAATGGTAATGAAGCGATGCAACTGACACTGGTAGATCACATGACAATGACAACGTGACGAATGTATTCAGTACCAATTTTGGACGCAGCCACATTATTTTTCTATATAAGTCATAGAGGAGTTCACTCTCAAATCTGAGATGTCAAAACCAAGTCACATTCATAAGTACTTAGACTTCTCAAGTATTTTTTATTTGAGTTAGTCATCGGCAAAGCCATTTGCTTCACAAGTTGAGTGTTAATTATTTCCCAAGGCATCCATGAGGCCCTGTAGTTGAATACTGAGAAAAATCAGTTATTTCACCTCAAGTATCAAAGCCAGAGAGCCGCAACCAAAACTGCATTCTCCATTCTACCTTCATCAATAATACCATAAATATATAATAAATTCAAAATACCATAAGTATCGATTGGATCTCTCAGAGGAAATCTGCTTAGATTATCCATGACAGTGCTGTGATACAATATGTATCCCGCACTTCCTCTTCCACACTGTGGATCTTTAACACTCACAACTCCACCCATACACGAGCCTTATCATCATCGATTGCCATTAGCAAAACGATCACAGCACTCAAGCTCTAAGAGGAAGGATAAACAGGGACTGGTAGGAAATAAATATCCAGATGAGGGCTGTAGAGGGACTACGAGGATGAATCACCCTAGAGGTGAAGCCCATGAGTAAGAGGAGCTGGGCGGGAGTGAGTAAGCCCCACCAACCTGCAGCAGTCCCCCGACAGGGAGTAGGGCGACAACGGCCCGTTTTTTTCCGACAACGGTGAGGAGCATTGATCCAAGTCGCTGTCCTCCTCGAGAGTGCAAAGAGGAGCTTCTAACCCCTCCGTCTTGAGCTTCCACCGAGAAGAATTGTCCTCGAACACTTCGTCGTCCCCCATCTCCTCCATGCAGCAAGACTCACCGGCGTCTAACATGGCGCTGGATGACTTGGCGATGTGGAGCCTTGAAGCGTAGTTTTCCATCTCAGACGCCAGGAGACTTCCGGCGGTGAGAGAGTGGGTGAGCGGAAAGATGAGGCGCAGGAATTTGGAGCTTCTTTGAAGGTCTGAATGTGGAGGAGCAGGAGGAGCCAGGCAGTTCTCAGGCCTTGGGTTGGGGATGTATTTGTAGTTGTTGAGGAAGGACGGAGGCTGAGGAGCAAACAGAGGGGTAGAGTTGGCTTGACCATTGAGCGCTTTGATGTGGCCGTCTTGCTGGAGTTGTTCGTTCTCCACTCCCAGCTCCCCGTCCGAACAAGTGCGGTCTATGAAGTGAAGGCCGCTGCATAGGCTGTCCATCTTTTGTCCCACGTCATTCAGAGACTTTGAGAACTTGAGACTGCCTCCTTCTGGTTTCAAGTTGACTGATGGTTTGAGTAGAGAGAGCCATTCTGTGCCAAACAAGGTCCTATTTTTGGGTTTGGTGGGAGAATCCAGGCAGAGCGTGGTCATGGTGACACACTGAGATGCTGAGCTTTTACCATTAGAGTTCAAAAGCACTACAGTGGCCTGTAAGGGCTTCTGTGAGCCCAGGTCCTGAGCGAGGTCATTAGAACTGCATTCGAGAGGAGAGGGATGGGACAGAAAGAGAGGTGCAGAAACAGAGATGGGAAGAGAGAAAACGGACGTAAAGATACATGCAACATGCATTAGAGAACACATGGAGAAAGATTACAAAAAGACAGGTGGGAGGAACCAAGAGGAAGGTTAGAAAACAAAATAGCAGAATCAAGATGGATGGCAATGTTTGCCCACTGATGCTCTGACATCTCATGATCTCTCATGATCAGACTGGAGGAGGATACGGAGGCTTCAGGATTGAGGGAGGGCAAACCTACCTGCATATATCCTGGTTCGAGGGCGTCACTGAAGTCCTGGGGAAGCTGTAGGGAGCGTTCACAGAGGTCGGGCTTCCTGCCTGTATGCAAAACAGAGACCATAGCAGCAAATTAGAAACTTAAACTAAATCAACACTTCCTGATGAAAACCCCAAGTGAAGTTAGCTTTTTGTCTTTGGTTCAGCATACATGAAATGCATCACAGTCACTTTGCCATTGTCACAACAATGCATATCTTTTTAAATTATGCTAAAGTTTTTTCTTTGAAAGAAATTAATTTAATTCATAAAATTAAATTAAACAATTTTAATTTAAATTAATTAAAAAAAATAATTCAAATTAATTTAATTCATAAAATTAAACATAATTTTAATTTAAATTAATTTTAAAAGAATTAATTCAAATTAATTTAATTCATAAAATTAATTAAACATAAAATTCTATTTCAAATATTTTTCAAATACAAATCTTTTGTAGGCTACTTTCCATTTATCAAAGACTTGCATCATGGTTTCCACTAAATATTAAGGGTTTTCAACTGTGATAAGAAAAGTTTCTTCAGCACCAAATCAGCATATCAGAATAATTTCTGAAGGATCATGTGACACTGAAGACTGGAGTAATGATGCTAATAATGAAACATTTGAAAATATATCAAAATAGAAAACAGTTATTTTAAATTGTAATAATTTTTTACAATATTGCCGTTTTTACTGTATTTTTTAATCAAATAAATGCAGCCTTGGTAAGCGTGAAAGAATTATTTAAGAAAAAAAAACCTTTGGGTGATGTGTGTATGGTAAATATATGCAAGATAAGACCAATCATGATTCAGTATATAAACAGATCGAAGAAAAATGACGTCATTGATGCAAGTTAATTTTTCTACGTTGAACATTATCTATGTCAATGGAACATTTGAAAAAGAAATTGGGGGGAAAAAAAAGTTTACATTTAGAAAATTGGAAAATTTCTCCCTCACACACAAACTAACTAATATTACCTGGCTGTTAGAATCAAAGCAGCATGGATCGCATGCACGATGCTTGATTCCATCATTCATGTCCCAGACTAATTACATATTGATTCTATCTGTAACGAATAGAAAATTTATAGCCCTGAGCCTGACAGGGGAGGGATCAATACAGGATAGAGTGTCCGGAAATGCCCTCTACACTAACACACAAGCTGACACACACAGTCACACAAATTCACATCTTTGAGGAATAATCTTCAAAGAAACTAGGAAATAATATTTGTGATCAGGCACAACAAATGTGGAAGTATGCCTGAGGAAACAGTGCTTTACATTTAAAACTGAACTATGATTTCATAGGGTTCACATTCACAAACATACACACCCTTTCTGTAGCTCAGGAACTGAAGATGAGAACATTTTCAAACATTAAAATGGTACTTCCCACAAATGGGGTACACAATAGAGCCTGGGTTGGGCAGTACATTGTGTTTGTATGATACACCAATATATATTTTTTTTAAATAAAGGACAGCTATCGAATAAATGTTGTTTATAAGAATATTCAGTAGTTTGATATTACGAGTGCACCTGAAAAATCACAAAGGACACAAAGTGAACGGCTGCACGGTAAATGCATAATTCAATTTGTCCTAAATATCCAGTAAGAGATGCATTACATTAAGGGCTTCACACGTAAGATATAGTTCACCAGTAAAGTTTAAAGCGGCTTGCTCTGTCAGTTGTGTTGTTTAATGCGTTTAAAACGTATGCATGTTAAAAAATCTAAATTAAAAAATCTAAATTAAATATTACATAGACAATTAAAAAGATTTACAAATTAAAAATAAACAAAAAAATTTACTTTTTTGGAGCCACATTTTACACCCATGCACACATGCATAGCTGTTAAATTGTGTTTTTGGTATTTAAAAAATATTGTTATGAACAGTATACACATTTACTTAGTATAGCTAGTAATGAAAACGCATTGGAGACGTTCTTAAGAATAGTGGAAAGCGGCAAATGTGTTTATGTCTATGTTGCACAGTCACGTTGCAACGACAGTGTGAATGTGATTAACTGAGTAACTCCGGCTCCATTCAGCAAGATAAGCTTGACAGAGTGTGTGTTTGTGAGAGAGAAGACTCCTTGTGAGATGTGATATACACACACAGTCATATGAGAAAAAAAAAACACAAACCCTTGACAAAACCACATAGCGACTGCTGAAAATTGGAAAGAGAAACAGTCTTGCACCTGTCGACAGACACATGAGCAAAAATGCAAGTTATGGAATTTGCCTCAAGAACATTTTAAAGCATAGATTCAATCTAACTGCGAGTACATTTGTGAACATTTAAAAAAAAGTACTTGTTTGTGGAGGCCAACAGCTTGTCACACTATGGGAGTTATTCAGAGATAACGGAAAATCATTTATTCTCTATTGCGAACATCGAACTGACATTAGCTCAGACCTGCGAGAAGTGCTACTGAAACCAGAACAGAAATTTTATAAACGAGGCCCATCACTGCATGTGGTTTTAGTTAAGATGTTGACAGCGTGTTTTAATGCCCAGCTCACACTGACAGCAATTTTATCACTGGAAGCTGGCAGGTCGATGGCAGGCATTCCTGATGCTGGATGCCATAAGATTTAAATATTTTAAAAGTAATGTTTTGCCATGTCATTCTATTTTGACAAGTTTTTGTCTTCCTCAAAATATCAAGATGCAGGGAAAGTGTTTGTATATAAACTGCAGCAGAGCAAAATGCATCAATTAACAGGATGAATGATTATCAATGCATGAATTAAGCATTGAGAAAACTGAATTTCTGATATGGTTGTCCCTGCTTCATTTTTAACAAATTGAACAGTGAAATCACCCACTGTATTATTCATTTCTCAGTCTTACTTCTCCCTTTACTCCATTTGATTTGATCTCCACAGACTTTACTCCCATTGGTAGCCGTATCCCCTTCAAGTTCTGCTGATTTGCATAAAGTTGCACTCAACTTTGAGTTGAGTTGAGTTTCTAGACATGCACATACATGTTAGAGCTCAACTCAATGGGCAGCATTTCAAGAACTCTCCAGCTTTTTTCCTCACATATTTTTTAGACTTTTGATGTTTTTTTCTGGTTAGCACAGGAAAAACATCAGAAGTGCACAGATGCAGTTTAGAGAGAACATTATTGGTATAATGTGTTCTAGTCTTCAGATGCTGAGAGCAATTTTCATCGGTGTTCTAACTTCCAGCAGACTCATATTAGAACACCAATGTTAGTGTGTTGGACTAGTTGGGATGCTCAAAACAAACAATGTCAAGCAATGATTTGATAGCACCAAACATGCACAATGTTTACACTTTTCATAGGAATCATCCTACGATTGGCTTAGTTTGAATTTGTAAAATATTTCGTACACATTTAGCTGAAATAAGAAATAAGAAAGCATAATACTATTCAAAGGTTTGGGGAATTTTTCATTTTAAAGAAATTACTACGCAATCTCACGACCAATTCATATGAATTCAACGAATTATTAAAAAGTGTCTAATTCGTACGACCTCACTCGTACGAATTTGTACGATTTGTCTAAACCCACGTGATGGGTAGTTTAAGGGCGGGGCAAGGGGTAGGTCATTCATATGAATTCATACGAATTGGCCAATTCGTAAAATATGTACGATTTAGCAAAATCTTACTAATTCGCACGAGTGAGGTCGTATGAATTTTTACGAATTAGCCACTTTTTAATCATTCGTCGAATTCGTACGATTTGGTCGTGAGATCGGGTTGGAAATTCATAATTTTATTTGCCAATAATGCATTAAATTGACCAAAAAATGACAGCTAAAACATTGTTATAAAATATTTTAATTCTAAACTTTGCATTTATCAAAATACAAAAAAAAATCATGGTTTCCACAAAAATAACAGCATGGCTTTTTTCAATATTGGTAATAGTAAGAAATATTTCTTCAGCAGTAAAAAAAAAAAAAAAACATTACAATGATTTCTGAAGGATCATGTGACACTGGAGTAATGATGCTAAAAAATCAGCTTTCCCATCATAGGAATAAATTACATTTTATAATATATTCAAATAGAAAGCATGCATATATAGTAATAATATTTCACAATACTACTGTTTTTACTATTTAATCAAATAAATGTGCATAAGAGACTTCTCATAAAAACACTTACAAACTCTTACAGAGCCAGAACTTTAACACTAGTGTATTTTGAAATAATAATAATAAAAAAACTAAACACATGAATAGCCTTCAAAGCTTTCTGAAAGGACCATCACCTGAGACACCCACACTTCAAAGCAAATGTTAGTGACTTCAATTCTGTTATCAGAGAAAAGACAGGAGAAAGAATGAACATGTGGGATACATAACAAGAGAGGGAGCGTAAAGCCCATGAATCAAAAATCCTCAGCAAGCCTTCATAAGACCTTCCGATCTCTTTCTCTCTCCACAAAGCCACTGTAAAGTCAGTGTGTGCCATCCGCCTCTGGAGGGCTAAATAGCTCCCAGTGACGAGTGTTATTCTGGGACTTGTCCTCTCTCCATGGCTCCATTCATCACACACAGAGCACAGTGACCTAGCAACTTGGGCCAAGATTACACGCTCCAAAATCTTCCCTCAGCCGACAACAGAAGCACAAATGTGCAAAGGCCAGACAACTAAGGTTAATACACAAACTGAATAGTTTAATAACAAACAAAACCACAAAATGTTCTGTTAAATTATATCTGCCAAATGTGAAAATGTCAATGTACAAAATTGTTTTCAGCCCATTTTCATGGTCTCCTGGGCTGGCCCTTAGCCGTAAGATATCACTAAATCCCTCACTAATATATGAGATATACCGAGCACCAACTGCTTCCCATTATCCACCTACAGTATGTCTACAAGTCAGTATCAGTCTTTTGAAAAAGACATGATGTAAAACAGTGATTCTCCCGAATTCGAATCCACTGTGAGACACCAATGTGTCCATGAGCAAGACACTTGCTCCCGAGGCATGCAACCTCTGACATATATAGCAATTGTAAGTCGCTTTGGATAAAAGCGTCAGCTAAATGAATAAATATAAATGTAAATGTATTTGAAAATCCAATTACTTTTCCAGTTGTTCCAGATGATCTGGATAAAGGCCTCCTGGGTGAAAACCACTCGTATAAATGTAGTGAATTAACTTTCAGAAGATTATATTATAAACTTGATAACTCTATGCAGTAACTCTGGCAATAAAGGTCAGTTCAAGGACTGAGTGACTCAGTTAGTAATGTTTCATAATGAGGTGGATTTGAGTTTCTGCTGATCTTTTGGATTGAACCTAAAAAGCAATCAAATGGAAATTAGGAAGAAGTTGCGTACAGAAATCCGCACTAAATACAAATGCCTTTAAATAAGCAAGGTTTTGTTTCCAGACTGTTCAACCCAGACGGGAACAACTTTGCAGATAATTGTTTGTACATTATTGTACAATTTGAGGGCGTATGTCTACAGAATGATTATGGAAATGAACGCAGACGCTGGCATAAAAAAGGTCTGTCAGTCACATGTGACACTTGATGGATGTGAGGAGGTAGAGGGAGTCACAACAGATGTTCAACCCTCCTTTAAAAATGTACTTAAACTCTGTATATTTTACCTCAACAATCCTCCTGTCTGATATATGTCAGAGACAGATATTCCTGCCCCCAAACCACACCATTGTTTCAGCTAGTGTTGCTAAATATTTTCAAGATTTATTATCACAACATTTTTTCTTTTGTCAAATGAAATAATTTATTTAGTTCAGATAACTTATTATTTTGAGTTTCTGATGATTAAATCAATCTCCTTCATTGTATTAACTCACTTTTTCCAGTTCAATCAACATAAAATTAAGGCAACCAGGTTAGTTAATTTTTTGAAGTTAAACCCACAATATTTTTTATACAGTGTAGCTCAAAAAAAATTTGCTGCCTTAAATTCAAATAAGTACAATGACCTTTGATGTTTATGTTATTTCAACTTAAATTACATTAAAGTTGAATATTGTGCAACTTATTTAAAAAATTAAAAAATTGCTTAACTTACAGTATAAGTTTTAAGGCATATATAAACATGTTTTTTTACAGTGTCAAGTTCTCTACATTTCAAGTATTTTAACATTGAAAAAAAAAACATAATTTATTCATAAAACACAAAAGATATTTTAACTGTAGTGTCTACATAACATGATTGAACCCCATTGACTTTAAAAAATGCATTTAAAAAATATATCATCTTTGTCAGTCATATGGGATTGGAACAACATGAATAATAAAAAAGGTATTTCATATTTTGGATGAATTATCCCTTTAAGGCTGAGGAGATGAGCCCAATCAGGAAGATTCTGGATAATAACAACACTGACATGGATCATTTGAGTGTGTTGTTTTGTTTGATTGCTTAATGTGCGGCTGAAATGACAGAGCTGACAGGAACACCCCGTGGACTCCTATTAGGACCCTTTGGGTTTCTCTGCAGTCAAAACCTTGTCATGCAGCATGAGTGCGTGTCGGACACTGAAATGATAACAACTGTAATGGGACCTCTTATGTTATTAATCCTGTCGGAAACAAATGAGCTCTGGAATGATGAAACGTTTCTTTCCGCTGGGGATGAACGCAGATCATCCTGATGCTCCTTGGTGCAAAACAGTCAATTGAAAATATGCTACAGTGAGGCTTTATAAGTAAAGTAAATAAAGACTAACTTTTCACTCAACTCCTAAAAGAACAATTATGAGAACAAACATTTAGGGAATTCACTGTACGGAGTCAGTCTAAACTCGAAAATGGTTCATTCAAAAGGTGGCCAAATGTAGTTGGTATTCTGGTGTCTCCCATATATACAATGTGCAAAATAAAGGAGATATACAGTACTTGAAGCGAAATCAAACAACTAACTGGTGGGACGGCACTTCAAACAAAATCAGGCCAAAACAAAGTTTGTTTTGGAAGTTTGAAACAGCTTGGCAAAGCTAACTTTCCGGAAAAGTTCGCTCAGGCTGGTAAACCCCTTCAAACTACTCTTGATCCATGGCCATTATGTAATAGGTAGGTGTGGCTTCTTTGACGTGGAAATCTTCAATGGTTCATTTCTTCTGTTCAGTCCGGCCAACGCATTCTCATCCTTTAGCGTCATATAGAACGCTATCTGACAAAACGGCGTTATACTACGCACATGGCACCCGTTATTGTTAATATAACACGCGCTGTGATGGGTAGGTTTAGGTGTGGGGTAGGGTAGGGTAGGGTAGTCTCATATTACGCTAAAGGATTTATGACGACTTGGGTTCGCGTGAATATTAACGATAAAGAGTGCCATGTGCATAGTATAGCGCCGTTTTGTCATATAGCGTTCTATGTGACGCTAAAGGATGAGAACGGGTTGGTCCGGCTCAGTTCAGACCCAAGGGAACATGAACACACTGGACTGTGGAGAGCTGCTTTAGTATAAATTGAAGATTTAATTTTAATTAAAATACCCACTGACATTATTTTTCATGTATAATAGTATAAAGATACTCACTTTAAAACAATATTTTGCATGCAGTGGTATATATATATATATATAAATACTGTAAACATGACATGAATTGACTGATGTGGCTGGTGCAAATCGGTCCACATCGCTAATTAACTTATGTTTTCTCACCACTGTCATTTTTGTTGTGCCTTTTTTTGTTGTTCTGAGGAAAAAGAGTATCACATTTTAATCTACACACTGGTCAAAGCAGTGTGGGTGGCGTTGGGATGTTTGCTAACTGATATTCTGCTGAAAAAGTATTTCAAACATCGTTTTCCTCCTAAGCGAATAATGAAAAAAACTTTGCTGTGAGAATATCAGCGTTGTAAGTTTGAACCATGCATTCAAACTAAATGTGAAAACAGTCCATAAGCGCTCAAGGCTTGAGTGTGAACCCAAAGTCCTCAGAAGCTGAATGTCTTGAGCTACACCAGTAGAGTGTTTTTCAGAACAGGTGACCCTGACATCTATTAGTTCATGTGAAGGGTTTATCTGTTAAGAGGCTCAATGTTACGCAGAAGTGCAGTAAATCTCCACTAAGAGGAAGAGAACCACGTTAGAGTGAAAATGCCTGACGGATATGATTCCAACATGAACTCGCTCGCAGTCTTATCTTTAAATAGTCAAATCAATACCAATGTGGGGTAGGGTTTATTTGAATATGGTGAGAGCAAATCTGTTTGCGTTTTTAGTCAGAATCCAACTCCATTATTTTATATTTAAAAAAATAAACGCCAATAAGGAACACTGTTACATAACTAGTTAAAAAAAAGCACAAATACATGAATGCTAGCAATATAAGCTGGATTACACTCATCAATGTATTTTAAAATGCGTCTAAATGCAGATCATTATGCAATTTTTTACACACGTAATGCATCTTTGCATTGACTTAACATTGACATCACTCGTGGCTCACGTGCTATTCGCGTCCGGTGTGAACGCACCATTAAATTTCAACTGTATATTAAGAAATGGCACTTCTAATTTCCTTGTAGCACACGCAAGTGACGGTACTCTGTCAACCAATCAATATTCTAGAGTGAGTCTAGCTCCACCTTTTAGTATCGTACCACTGTGCTAGGTACCCCAACGGAAGGCTATCAAAAAAGTGGTACGGTACGGTTTGGCTTTTTTGGTACCATTCACGACTTGTGGAAAATGGGAACACAAATAATTGCATACTGTAACGAACTGTACCATGCCGTACTGCTCTGTGGAAACGAGCCATTAGTGAAACTGTCAACATGTTTATACTTGGTTACCTGCATAGCAACAAATCCAGTTAAGTGGCACAGACATTTAAGGGCAACTATTGCCCCATTTAGTACAGAGGTTTATAATAACAACACTATCGCAAGAACTCGTATTAAAATATACAGTATGAATGAGGACACCCAAGCATTCAGATCTCATTTGCATAGTGGCATAGAATTTAAGCCTACGGCACATGGCATTCATGAAATATCAGACAGATAAACAGGTGAAAATGGGGATTCAAGATTGGATAATAAAGTACAAAGCTTCCTTGACCTGAAAAAATAACCAGAGTGAAAGAGTCTACATAAGCATAAAATGAGCTCTTGAGATTTTGTTATTGTCTGCTGCACTTTTTTTCTTGCTTCTAGGTCAGACAAAATGTCCTTGCTATCTCCTTTGCATCAGGCAAATACATATATTTCTGTTTGAAATGCTTAGAAATCTTAAAAGAACAAAGGTTGTGGAAAATGAAACAAGTATTTGTAGATAGCAGGTGCAGACCCCCTAGAAAGCTAAGCCACTCGCTCAGTCTCAGTAGAAGAAGAGAAGGAAATGGATTTTCATACCTTTGAAATGTTGCTGGACCGGCTTGCAGAATGACCAAGCGTTTTCTCATTCTGTGGAAGAAAGAAAAAGTTTGAGAACAGTGCTTAGCATTTATTTCAGAAGAAACTATGAGAACAAGTACAAAGTCACCTGGCAACTGACTGCTTAACAGGTTTTTTAATAACACTGCAAATTTATGAATCTTTAAAAGGATTAAATACACCAACACAGAAAGGAAAAGAAATACATTTTGTGTGATTTAACTATATGACTGCGTTAATTAATGGTCTTTATGCTCAATATTTCTCAGCTGGTTAATTCCACCCTTAAGCATTGAGAAGAGATGTATTTAATTTTTTCCTGCAGTGTCATATTATTTATAGGTCAGTTATGACTACAGTAAGAGGGTTGCTATATTACCACAGCTGTTCTCTGAGAAACTGATTTGTTCAACTGCAATATAATGAAATAGTGCATATTAAAGGTGCAGTGAGTGATTTCTGAGAAACACTGTTGGTATTTGACATCAACCCAAACAAACACACGATTCTCTTCTTTGCTCCACCCGTAAAATGCACAAACACGTAATTCAAGAGGGAATGTCTCTTTATCAAAGAAAAATATTGCTTTGCGAAAAAAAAAAATAAGATGACAAATGAATAACAAGAACAAAAATGAACATACAATACACTTTCAAGCAAGAGTTGGTTGTTAGTCACCAGTAGTACTCCAGCTCCAGAAAAACAATAGCACTCAAAACTATCCTGTTACTATGGCAAGCATTACAAGATTTAATTTAACAGATTCAATGTTACTCACATATGGAGCAAAACTACATAACGTCAGCATCCGTTATCAGGCCTGGTCCCTCCAGCGCTAACATTAGCATGGACCCTAAAGCTCTTGCCTGATCAAAACCCTTCTTTTCCCAGTGATATTCCTCTGACCTTTTCTCTTTTACAATGTCTTTCAGTCTCAGCCATCTTTCTTTCTACAGTTTTTCTCACTCTTGCTCACTTTCTCTCCTCCCCCATCATGAGAGGACACGACCCCCTACTGCTGATTGGCTACAAGCGTGTTGTCATGCTCGGTTTACTGGATCTTTACGTGCTTTAAGAAGGGAAGAGAAAGGCTTGTAATAGTGATAGACTGATTAAATGGCTGATCGTTCAGCTTTCAGGGACACTTAAAGAGAAGATGTTGTTCATCTGCAACTGTTCTAAACAGCCTCGTCAATGAATAGTAATCAATTCGGTTTTGGTTAACTCTTTTCCCGCCACTGACGGAATTTTTCCATAATTTATGAGTATAATTTATGAATTTCCACTTCCCCGCCATTGACAAAATTTTTGACGTCCGGCTTTCCATGTTTTCACTGTTATACGTAGGGGGCGCTAATACACAGCTTCTAAAAGAGTACCGAATCGCCGGACCAAAACTCATTGCTTTAATATGCGCATTGTGTGCGATTTTCTAAGCTTGTGATAAAAAAAAAAAACATAATTTGGGCTCAGGATTTTGAATAGGCCTTTGTATTTACTGACATTCCTTCTTACGTGGCTAAATTGTGGTTAGACTCGAATAACAACAACAGAGAAACCCCCGAGCAAACCCAACCTTTCCTCTTTCATGACAACTAATGATGTCTATTCATGTACCGATTGTCATCGCGTTCAGTCTTTGGCATGTTTACTCTTTTCTTGTTTCAAATCATCAAGTTAAAAATAGACTAAGCTCTAGATTGTAAGACTGTAAGAAGGGACTCATAGAGACAGGCTGACTGAATGCAGGCCTACACAGAAAATTACTTACAAAGAATCAATATCATATTTCCTATAGTACTTTGATGAATATGAAGTCAAATCACTTTTTAACCAATTGAATGCATCTGGAATATGAAATAGTCATCTATTTCCTAGAAATTACTGCCCACAAACGTTTAAATGGTAGTGAACAGGCCTATATACAAAATGTAATTTCTTATGATTCAGTCATGTTCTTGAGAGGGTTCATGAGAGTCAACTAAACAAAATCTTCTTTAAGTCTCGAATCATTTATTGCACACACACACGCACACAAAAACCACTTCCAAACAACCAGCAGCATTACATTAGGAGCAAAAGAAAACTAGCACATGCTCGTTTAGCGTTTCCAGTCCTGTGTGAATTATGAGGCAGAAATGGTGCTAATATCAGTGCTTGGCAGAGAAAAGCTCTGCAACAAAGAGCCCTTTGGCACAATGTGCCATGATTAGCGAGTGTGAGAGCTCATTGTTTTTCCTCTGAACTGAACTCTAATGGTGAGGACCCAATATGTGTGTGAGCATGTGCAGCAACAGAAGGACATGCTCTTATCTTTAATCATTCCTGTGCTTTTTACTCATGTCTCCAGCCCTGTGCTGTTACCATGGAGATGGCAGAGGAGTGCTAAATCCCTACTGGTTACTGTCTTTCTGCTATTAAGTAGAATATCAGCCATTCTAGACATCAAAACACTTAATCTTTTCTACACAACATTTCTCACATGACGAAAAAAAAGACCAAAAAGTCAAAAACCACAATGAAATTTCATCAACCATCTTTCATCCTCTATTTTAAATTTTGTTTTAATGACAAATATCTTTATTGATCGCAACGTCCACAGTGTGTGGATTTTCCTAGTTTATTTTTATGTTTAGTGTTTTTCCTCTTTTGTGAACTTGTATTTCAAACTAAACATGTCTTGATTATGTGCATCTAGGTTTTTATTGTTTAAAATATTTTGCATTTTAAATTTTATGCATTATACACAAGGGATATTTTATTAGAAAATGACTGGATGTGAAGATATTTTTTAAGGAATACTTTAATATGAGTAAAGGTTGAGCTAATGTTGTCACTGACGTCAAACCTGATGAAACTGATGAACATCTAATGATTTGAGAGCTTGAAATGTATAAATTCAATTTCAATCTGGTTCATTAAACAATGCTGATTGGCTTCAGAAAACATTCATTAAAGCACACGAATCAGATGGACCACTTTTAGGATGCTTTTATGGTACATTTTCTGTCAGTTTGGAGCTCAATAGCATCCACATTCAGTTTTATTATAGAAGTGCAATCAGGATATTTTTCAAAAACGGTGGAAATAAGAAATGCTGAGATGAATCAGTATCAGTTGTTGAGACGAGAGCCCTACAGTTACACATAAGAGGACGCTTCATTTCCAGCTGCTCTGACTACCAAAAACACGACTTCTCATGTACGTGTAGATTCTGTACTAAAACCAACATTGATTACTAATATAAATACCCCACTTTACAAATAAAAGTGCAATTGCTAATATTAATTGTTTCAAAGAAACCCAAATTTGACAGGATGCTTCATGAGACCTATAAACATGGTAAATACTAAATAGCAAAAATAAATAAATAATAGAACTACATACATTACACTATTCCATTATGTTTTTAAAAACGTTTCAAAGCTGCAGTTATTTCATTAGAAAATGCAGTAAAAAAAGTAATAATTGTAAAAATAAAATAAATAAAATAATAATTTATCCCTGTGATGGCAAAGCTGAATTTTTAGTTTCCAGTGTTTCATGATCTTTTAGAAATCATTATAATATGCTCAAGAAACATTTCATATAATCAATGTTGAAAAAAAGTAGCTGCTTAATTTATTGGTGGAAACCAGAATAATTTTTCTTTGATCAATGGATTGTTCAAAAGAACAGCATTTGAAATGGAAATCTTTTGAAATATTACAAAAATGGTATAATAAAACAATTGAAATGCTTTTAAATTGTGCTTTTCAGTTACTTTTTACCCCATTGAATATATCCCAGCTGTATTAAAGTTTTAATTTCAGAAGGAAAAAAATATAAATATATATAAATATATATTGCACTGACACACACACACACACAAATATATATATATAGATAGATAGATAGATAGATAGATAGATAGATAGATAGATAGATAGATAGATAGATAGATAGATAGATAGATAGATAGATAGATAGATAGATAGATAGATAGATAGATAGATAGATAGATAGATAGATAGATAGATAGATAGATAGATAGATAGATAGATAGATAGATAGATAGACAGACAGACAGACAGATAGATAGATATAGCAATGAAATATATATATATATATATATATATATATATATATATATATATATATATATATTGCACTGACATATATATATATATATATATATCTTTTACAGGTCCCAAAAGCAAGAATGGTAGTTTTCCTCATCAACACGTTTAATGTGTTTTCAACAAGTCAAGTCATTTGAGGTTCCCATAGGCTTTCATAACAGAGATCGTGCAGAACTGAAATGGGTCACACAGCACTGGTTTGCACAGCGGTGTTCAGATTGTTCCGAGCAGCACAATCCATTGAGCCACACAAGAATACACATGCTCGAGGTGCTCACATCACGCTCTGCACTGTCCGTTCTGTTTGGGTTAATCGATTTGCACTGATTCGACCTGCTTTTGCCGTTTCCCCACACACAACAGGACATGATTAAAAAAAAAAAAACAATTAACAAAAACAATTATAAAACTAACAAGAAAATCATACAATGCAGATATGAGGCTGGATGTTTACAAGCACTTCAGGTGTGTGGCTGTGTAAACAGCAACAGCAGAAATCAAGTGCTAATACATTGTTGTTATGGATCTGCACAGGCTTCATCAAGTGTGTGGGCAGATCCAGAATAATGAGCCAGACTCCAAGGTTGCCATGAGTGCACAGATAATATAATGAGATGACAAATGCATGCCTGGTGCTTGAATGTAATTTGTCAGGGACGATTAGAGGAGAAAACAGCATAGTGAAGTCTGAGGTATACAAATCACTCAGTGTGCTCAAATAATTCACCCCTCCACCATCTCAGCGAGCGCATGTTAACATAAGCCTCTGATAACACTGTCAAGCTTTTAAAAGAAGACTGCAGGGTACAGTGAACATGGCAGCCGTCTCTGTGGCTTCTGTCTGCTCCTATCAGCATGTGAGGCATCTTCCTGGCCTCAGACTACACTGAATTAGGTAAAGTTAGGCATCCTGCCCCATTTAGTCTCAGTCTTGTGGCATATGATCCATAGAAACATGAGGAACTGCTTGATATAACCATGGGTAAAAATGCACCACTGCAATACTCCATCTGTCATATTGGGAAAAAAGCTTCTCATAAGTCGCTTCACAACCACCCAGTTAGACTGGAAGAGATTGTCGGACCAACATGTAGGCCTGGTTTCACAGATAGGGCTTATATTAAGCCAGGATTAGGCCTTAGTTCAATTAGGACGTTTAAGTAGATTTTCTAAATGTGCCATAGAAAAAAGCAATACTGGTGTGCGTCTTAAGACAAAACAATGGCACTGACATATTTTAAGATGTGCTATTTTAGCTGTATGCAACTTGCACTGACATAATGCATTTTAGTTTGGGACTAGCTTTAAACAAAGCAGAATGACGTCTTGTTTATTTTCTAATAGATGTCTCAAACTCAAGTCTTAAATATGCTTTTCAGACTCAAATGGCAATAACCTTGGAAACTTGAGCTAATCCAGAGTACTCACTTCATTGAAACAGAATAAGAAACGCAAAAAAGCTACAAAAATAAGACGGAGGTTTAAAATGCTTGTCTTTAAACAAAAATTGCGAAGAAATGGAAGTAGCAACAGATCTTTTCTTCCATTTGTGACTATGCGAGTGCAACTTATTTTTTGATATTACTAATAAATATTTTATTTTCTATTTGAAAGATAGGCATTCTATTTAAATTTGTTTTTGGTTTTAGTATAATTCATTATATTAAATTCATTTAGGATAATAAATGAAGGATAATAACACTTTTACATTAAGATTTTTCTCATACTGCTTTCTATGAAAATACATACAGTAGGAGGCATTATATTTTAGGTAAGGGAGTCCTCAAAAGCATATCATGATATTACCATTGCCATCAAAAATTTTGAAAACCTCAGATCTATTACAACGGGTGATTTCAGGTTACTCTTGCAGTTTGAGTGTAGTGTGTGTGCATCAAACAGTCCTTGAACTGTCTGTGGGCGTTTAGTGGGAGCACTGTCTGATCTTACACTGCTACTAACAGTCCTGAATATAGTTGTTTGGGAAATTTACCTGACTCTATTATACATGACTATCATTGTGTCCTAACCAGGGGTGTGTTTCCCGAAAGCATCATAGCCAACTATGGTTGCAAGTTCCGTCGTTATCAGCATGGTACAACGAGTCGGTGTTTCCCGAAACCATCGTTCCAACGAACATTCGCAAACAGCATCACCAAGTTGTGTGTTTGGAACGACAGCTCTCGACCTGTGGTTAGAAGCAGAGTTTCTTGTTTGCATGACAAGTGGACTTAATAAATCGTTATCTTGAGACAAATAAGCAAGCTGACATTCACTGAAATCTATATCTTTTATTTCGAAAATACTGTTTAAAAATGTAATTTACGTCTTTTAGTTCGTCAAGAGATTTAAAGGGCTGTTTTTGAAAAGCGGGCATATGCGTAAATGCTCTAGTATGATAATTGAGTGATTGAATTTGGAAATAAAGCATATTAGTCCTCAAATGAAAGAAAATCTAACATGGATAAAATCTTAAAACGGATTCTTTAAATTAAGTTATTAATCCACCATATGCATGACATCATAAACCAATGTGGTTGAGCGTCAAATTTGTGACAGTAGGTTTCAGGAAACAGTCGTGACCAGCTAGTCGATTTCTTCAACGATGCATGTTCAGCAGTGAGTTATGTCGCTGTACGGGAAACACACCCCGGAAGTTGCAAGCAACATGTAAACACAAATCTGCTTTGTAAAGCTACACAATCACAGCCAATCAGAAGTTTTTTTCAATCACAGTTATGCAGTGCCGTAACTACCATAGACATCAACTTTAGGGTAGTCTCAGCCTCAGACATCATCAACGGAGTCGTCATCGGTTTGGTTGATTTCTCCAGGATTTCCGGGAAAAGTGTGTGTTGCACTCTTTTACGGTCCGCCTGGAAACAAAGCAGTCATGACATCAAACCCCTTATGGAACAATCCCAGATATGTATGTGTCTAACACAGGACGACCAGGTTCAGCAGTCTAATAGCTCTCATCAATGTCAAAATGGTGAGATGACCAATCAAATCAAAGGAGGCGGGCTTTACCGTTTACAGAAGACAAGTGTGAATTCCAATCCGATCCGATTTTAACAGTAAAAGAGAGCAGGGTTGCTAAACTTTTAATACCGTGTGTTTTAAGAGAGAATTGCAAATAATATTCAATTATGTGAACTATTTCAGTTTTGCAAATTTCTAAATTTTCTACTGTATATAATGTATGCTATTTGTGTAATGTAATTCGCAATTGAATGTGAGAGACAAGAAACAAACAGAGCTATGTTAGGCATTCGATTAAGAGTGAATGTGCATATTTTAAAACAGAAATATTATTTGAAAATAGTTGCCAATGTGTTAAATCCTTTATTTCTTTAATCCCTTTAAATAAAAAGAACATTACATTTATGACATAACCCCAAACCTAAAATTAAAACTACCCTCACAAATACACACGCACAAATTGTCCCTTCAGTTTAAGTCATAGTGATGGCCTTGCAGTTATAAAAAGCAGGATGAGGATACTCTGAATAAGGCCATATAAGTATAAACTATAAAGCAAGAATGTCAAAAGAAGCTCCGGAAGACTAGCTTTTATCACTTGCCGCTTTATTGTCTCATGCCAGGATAATTTTTTTAAGTCTTAGTTGAGGAATGCACATCAATACCTCAGCAATATGACATCGTGATTTGCACAGTCACACTTTGGTAAAGCTTTGTTGAGTGTTTCTGGTATTTGGGCCGTCTCCGAGGACAGAGTGACGGCCATGACATGGCTCATGGAGAAGATTGAATTATCCTACTGGGTGAGCAGAGGTTGTTATCAGCGCTGAGTGAGTGGAGACCTGGAGTGACAGATGGCCATCTACACTTCCTCAGCTGACTGCTCTCTTCCTCCATCTCAAAGATTCCCCATCTCCGTGTCTCATTTGCCTCAGACAGCTCAATGCAACAATGGAAGTCAGGGGGGAAGAGGACCGCAAATGAGACAGCACTGCTACAACATCACGACACCACCATCACGGTCTTTCTATTTTCATCTCTCTACTCTTCACTTCCTGCCAGTTAATGTTTGAATGGCCTTAATGGCACAATCAAATTCTTAGGACATTCTCAGAACCGGTTTCTCATTACCAAAACAAGAGACAAATGGTTCCTTAAAGCGTTACGGTAAAAGGATGTGATCATGATTCAGCTATGGAGATTAAGGAGCAAAAATAAACAGCATCTGTACCAGCGTCACAAATTAAGCAAGGCTTGTGGAAAAAAAATCCCCTGAAAGTGACTATATATGCCCCATGTAAATGATTGTACACTTTTTAAAATCAAACAGTTGGGTTGTGGAAGTATAAAAGATAATACAACATGTACACTCTAAAAATGCTGGGTTGTTTTAACCCAACTTTGGTTCAAATATGGACAAGAGAGAGAGAGAGAGAGAGAGAGTCGATGACTAATCAGTGATGCGACATTAGCCTTTTTCATGCTAAATCATGCTAAAAACATGATAATTCATGAGAGATAATTAATTAGAGAGAGAGAGAAAGCAAAATAAGATGAAGACAGCGAAAAGGAAGCAGCAGAATTAAATCAACAGAACAAACATCACGATCTGAAGGAAGGGTGAAATGCAGCCTCAATATCGGGCTGATGAAATTTCGGCTTTCACATTTAGTTATAGATATTTCCTTTCAGGAGACAATAATCAAGCGACTCGCACGTCATATTTCACATTAATGCTTCCTGCAAGGCAGCAACATCCTCCACCACAACTAAATTAAGCCATACACAGTAAACAGATACAGGAAAAATAGATGTTCTGATTATGATGCCAACAATGAGTCCAGAGGGACAGAGCAAAACAGCATTAAAGACCATGAAGTAGTTTGATACAATTTTCTGTCCAGTGTTGACGTAAATCCCACTGAAACAGCCAGGAAGTTGAAGTTGGACATTTAGGCTTCAATAGCCTTTGGTTTACATCACAGCAGGCCCGTAACTAGCATAGATGCTATATAATTAGCTATGGCCGAATTTCATGCTAGAAACATGCTAAAACATGCTAGCAATGTGCTAATTCATGCAAACAATGTGCTTATGCATGGTAGAAACATGTTAGCCACATGTTAAAACATGTTAGCAATGTGTTAATTAAAAAATGTGTTAAATAATGCCACCATTCAAGGAATGTGCTTATTCATGCAAAAAAACAAAAACATTTTTAGCAATGTGCTAATTCATGGTAAAATTTCTAGCAACAATCAGCTTTTCCGATATATCAAACTGAAAACATTCAAACTTTCTGGTCAGGCTCTCTCAAAACATCAAAGTTAGTCTTTTTTCTATTTTTTAATCTAGATTTAGTTATATTATGCAGGGCACACTCGAACTGAAACAAAGTTTTTTTTCTGTTTATTTAGCAGATCAGAGCGATTTCACAAATAGCAGTAGTGAGAGTCAAACCAGCCTTAACAAGAAACTTTCAAATCCTGTCATGTCACGCGCAAAGCATGCTGGGATCGTCCACTTCTGCATTGAATTTCATGCAGTATTTAACTTGACATAAACAAGTGATTAGATTTGCAATTTAGCATATCACACCCCATTTAAACATATACTTTAAACTAATCAAAAGCTTTGAATCACACACATTAGCTACACACTACACAATCTGCTTTCTATCTATGATTTCTACAATGACATGTCAGCATAAATAGGATTCATTTACAGCCTAAATAACATTAAAATGCATTATAGTGGATAACGTGATTGCAGGAAACGATTTTCATGTCGAGAGACACTGGGAATGTAACCCTATCTTACAGGAAATACGCTTGGAAGTAGCTCTTAATTTTTACACAATGGAAGCTCAAATTTCCATATCAAATAATCAGCACAGAGACAGAGGAGGATTCATATACTGGGCAATGACAACAATTATGGGTCACTTTTCAGCTGAGATCAGCAGATTACCCATCTGACATGTCAAACAAACGCCAGCCCTCCGAGGCCCATGAACCCGAGATCACATGATCCGAACAGAACTGTTAGAATCAGCTCAGCTGACTGAAGGCAGAGCACCGGAGAGCTATCTCTACTGAAACACAGGAAACGGTCATTTATCAGCAAATGAAATGGGGAACAGGGTTAACATCCACACATCTGTTTCACTTAACCATACTCAACCACAAACTACATTTACACCAGAGTGAGTAATGAAGAAGTACACTTAAAGCATTAAGCTGTAGATTTGAATACATCTGGATTAACCAGTGGTATTTATAACTGCTTTATATTTAGCAGTGAGTTTGACATGGAAAACAAAGTTCAACTGAAAAAGAAAATACTTGTTGTGGTTAAAACACACACACACACATATCATAATCAAAAAATGATAAAATTGCAATATGTATGTGTGTGTGTGTGTGTGTTTTAACCACAAGTATTTTCTCTTTTAGTTGAACATCTTTATTCTTTATTGTACGATATGCATGCTTTGAATTACAATGTATATCATCAAAACAGAGTAACTGCAAACTCCTAACTGCAAGTGTCTCAATGTTTGCTTTGCAATGTTTGGTTCAATGGGAAAAAATGGGTCTTTGTCCACTTCCAAACAAACTCTGGTGCGGTTCAAATGAAATCTGAACACAACGCGGATGTAAACGAACCAAAAACAGGAAGATGAGATGGTAAAAACGAAATATTTTTTCTCGACTTTGTTCGGTACAGGTATCAGAACCTCTTCTCCTCACAGAAGATCTTCGTTTGTGTGATCCTGCCTTGGTTTTGACCCCTTTAAACATTTTATAAGCTCTTCACGAGTTCTCAGCAGGTCAAAATACCATAAAAGTAGGTTATGTATATACAACGAGAGCATTTATCCCAGCACACAGTGTTGTTTTGCATGTTCGGTAAGCTCCGTGTCAGGCAATATAAGGTTGTGAATTTATCCCTATGCCTTTAGGTTTGGTATTAAAAATGCCGTTTTGAACACCAAGCGGACCGGTCTGGACTTTTTTTGGTCCGGATCAAATGAACTGATTTAGGATCGTATTAGGAATATTACATTAGTATACAAGAAATAGGAATTCTGAACATTAAACCTCCAAAAGTATGAGAAGTGAAATGAAAGTGAAGGTAAGAGAACACAAGTGAGTATAAGTAATATTGAAAGTCCAAATATAACAGCCCACTCACTGCAGTCCTGTTATTGTTCGAATCTCAAAGACAAAACTACATTCCTATGTAAAAACAAAACGAAAACTGTATTTTGGTTGTTCATGCTCAGATTATTTATTATTTTCTGATGTTGGAATAAAATCCACTCCTAATTAACTCAAGCTAGACAAGACTAATTAGTTTTCTGACACTAGGACCTCTGTGTTCCCCAGTGTCCCGCTGGGCGGTTCCCTCATGCCTAAATGCAAATGCGAGGTCATTCATAGATGATAAACAATCTGCTTCAGTCTCTCAAACCACATGATGTAGTACATAATTATCTACAACACAATGACACTGGAAATGCAGCAAACATAATCAGACATATAAGCAAGTTAATATGCAAATATATATGATAATGAGGTTTGAATGCATAAATGGCATTGTGCGTTTGCTAAACTTAACGGGATATTCGCACAAAAAATAAAAAGCTGTCATTATTCACTCACCCTCGTGTTGTTCTAAACCTGTAATTTATTCCTATTGATCACAAAGAGCTTTTTTTGCAAGTTCAGTTAACGCATCTGTCAAGCTCCAAAAATTACAAAAACAACAAAAATAGATCATATAAATTGAGCTATCAATCCAAGTGACAAATCAGCTTTGAATGAGCAAAATTTAAGTCATTATTTACTGCGTAATATTTCCCTCCAGTCACTTACTAAATGCGTGGGTATGATGGATTATTTAATGATTTATATTTTACACATATTATACATATTGATGTACACTACATGTTTTTTTTTTGTTTGTTTTAATTAGTATTTAGATTTAGCCAGGATGCATTAAATGAATCAAAATTGACAATAACAACATTTAAATTGTTATTTAGATTTCTTTTTTTTTAAATACTGTTCTTTTGAACTTACTATTCATAATAAAATCCTGAAAATAATGGTTTCCAAAAATGCATAAGCAGCATGACTGTTTTTAACATTGATAATAATAACGATAGTTTCTTGAGCAGCAAATTAGCATATTAGAATGATTTCTGTTGGGTCATGTGACACTGAAGACTGAAGTAATGATGCTAATAATTCAGGTTTGCTATTTAATAATTCAAACTAGATATTTTAAATTGTATTAATATTTCGTAATATTTTCTGTTTTACTGTATGTGAACTTAGAGAGAGACCTTTAAAAAAAATATTAAAACATTTTACCGATCCCAAACTTTTGAGAAGTATAGTGTACATAGGCCATTTAAATTGTGCGCTATATTCCAAGTCATACAATATTTTTGCGTGAGCTAAATTTAAGCCATTATTCACTGATAATATTCCCCTCTAAACTATGGTACAGGTTGAAATTTACACATTATGTCAATTTAAATAATAATACCATATATATATATATATAAAAATAATATATAGTACACATGAAAATATGTATATGTTCTATGATGGACTGGCCTGTCCAGGTTGCTTTGCCCTATTTGGCCTAAGATACCGGGATAGGTTCCAACCCTACCCTTCAGAGGTCATATTTAGAAGTAAAAGAGGGGAGAGAGAGAGCGCTAATGTCATCAAATTCTCCTTTTGAGCCCCTGCACAACTCAAGTACTGTCTTGATGTTGAAATTTGATGATGGAGCAGGTCATCCCAATCGAACACATTTTGCTAAGTAAAGTGATCTTCTACAGATCTATCTTCTCAGTGTGTAGGGAGAGACGTGAGCACTACGTAGGGCTCCTGTGAATCAGATGGCAGAGTGGTGGAAGAGAAACCGCATGGCAGTAATAGGGATAATCTGTAGTGTACAGCAGAACCCTCAGGCTTTTCATCTCCCTTAAATCACTGAGTCATCCCAAATGAAAATGTGTATCTGCCTGTGTCTGTCTCTCTGGTCAGGAGCGAAGATGGCCAGATAATTGTTTTTTTGTTGACACAGGCACACTTCGCTCATGACTTCCTCTATCCCATAGGTTTTAAGCTGGGGGGTGGGGGGTGCGCATGTGATCGCTAATCTCAGTCTGCCCCCTCCAACAAGAGGATTTCACACAAAGCCTACGATTTTGTGCGTCCGTCAATGATGCGATTTGCTCGTGCACCGTCACAGACACGTGTGTCTCTATTGCTGGGATGTTTCAGTCAGAACGTGATGAACTTAGCCAGTATTATTTATCAGACCATCAATGAGATTTAATGACACATAATGGCTGAAAGAAAGTACAATTTACCGAACTGTGTCCATCAAAAGAAAGGAGAAAACTTGTCCCATATCTTTCATTGTTGATGTCCAATCAAACTCTACAAAATTCTGGTGAAAATTCATCTTAGTGCCATGGTAGAAGCCAAACTATGCAAATGCCATTATATACAGGTAGCATGACAGGTTGTAAAACATAGTTCAAATCCAATGTTAGCTTCACTTCCCGTTTCATGAGATACCTTCATCTGATCAATATATGAAGGAAGCAGATAGCAAAGTCCCCTCTCTGACTTCTCTAACAGTTAAGATAAAAAAATAAAATTTGTTGCATTTGGAGGTCAATTTGTGTGTTTATGACCAAAATTTTCCACTATTGGAGTAATTTCTAGAGAGTAATTCCTATTTTAGTCATTAAATATTCACGTAGTTATCTCCAAAGCTCTCTCTATTTTGTTGAAGAGTATTAAACCGTAACACTGCCTCAGAAGTCTACCCGAAATCAGAGATACCTGTGTGCACAAATGCTGCCTCCAAAGCCATTGCCTGATGTGGTGCCTAATCTTTAGGACACAACCAGTGTGTTTGATCGACAAGTTATTGGCTACCAAATGCATTAAACTAGGAATGCTAGATAACTCAGTTAGTTATCTGAAGATATTAGAGATATATATGAATATATATTAACTCATATTGTCAACATTTAACCATTTATCGTTTTAGTTCCCATTGACTCCTCTTGTATTTTTTGCCCATACAATGGAGGCCAATGGGAACTGAAACCATAGCTATCAACATTCATTAAAATATCTTCTTTTGAGCTCAACAGAAGAAAGCTATATAAAACTCATACATGATTTATCAGTTATCAGCCATAACATAAAATCAATAATCTTATCAGTCTCTGCAGGAATATTAATAACTAAAACATGTTAATTTTCCAATTCAGTCAGTTTCATGTTAATAATTGTTAAGGCCTTTTAGTCTCATAGTAATATTGAAATAAAATATTGAAATAATATTGACATATATGCCTGGTTAGTAAGTTCATAGTGCCAAAACCATATAATCTGCATGAGAAACTAATGATTCTTCCCAGACACTTTATGATTGATTACTGAGTTTGTTTGCATGTCTGCAACCCCCAAAAAACATCCAATTACAGTTCCTATATTGAGTTGAAAATAAAGGAAGTGCTCTGTGTAGCTAAACAAGCTCAAGCCATCTGGTTGATCAGAATAACATGAGATTCAAAAAACAACAACACAAATTTAACAGTAGTGCAGTGCAGTCTTGCTAGCAAATATAAAAGCCCTCACCTGAGCACATATTTACAGCGAGAAGTAGACAAGGTCGTCACAACCAGGAAATAGAAAGAACAAAAATTGCACAATAAATGTCGGCACTGTTTATTTAAGAAAAAAACACAGCATTCTGCTCACAGCTGATGCTGAAACTGGCACTAGTGAACAGAAGCTGCCTCATCTCCATAACACAACAACAGGCCTCTCAATAGCAACCATGGAGACAGCGATCGCACAGCTCCCCTTTCACATGAGCACAATGACACACACAAACACACACAGCCTCGGCCGCAGGACGCTGACAAACAGAGGAAAGACAACACCAAAACATGGCAGCATTTGTACCTGAATCTTCATTTTCCAACAGGAATGCATTGGGGAATCCTTTAGAAGGAGGTGGTCACCTCCTTTACACACACAGAGAGAGATAGACAAAGCCTTGCTTGAGAGGTTACATGTCCCCTGTGTAAATCCAGTTGGAGAGGTGAAGCTGATAAACACGGATGTGCTGCGGAACAAGATGCAATGAAGATCCAACTGTCCTACATCCAAGTTCCTTCTTTGGAGCAGACAGAGGCAAATGCGCACACACAAACACACAATACAAGCCAGCACTTGCTCTCTCAGCCGGTAAACCCAGCAACCAGCCACTTCCTCCAGCTGACTCCTTTCAGCAGGGACAACCCGAAGCATCGTGCATTATTTATGAGGGGGCGGAGCCGAGCGTGCTCTTTGGCTGTCTGGGTTTCAAATCCCCACCCCCATCCCCCATCACACAGTCCCTCCCCTTCCAAACTGTCATTTGTCCCTTTGCTTGGTTAATGTTCACCCTGCCTGCCTTCCTTTCTCATCCTTCAGTGGATTCACCTCATCAGCTGTAATGTAGTTAACACTGCAGGCTCCCGAAAGAAAGGTCAAGAAGCACAGACGCTCAGCCACAGCAATTATTCTAATTTAGCCAGAAACACTGATTATAAGGGCTCGCTTACAACAAAGCACCAGAGAGATAGACGGGGAAAAACAAAGTCAAAGACAGGCCGTGGACAGGTTGGGGTCATGAGGGCGCCACGTCAGGGAGTACAAACTGCAGAATCGAAAGTGTTAGAGAAATAGTTCTGCGAAAGCGGAGGAGCCTGTACCAGAAAAACAAGTTTCTTACATAAGGAATAGATTTCACTGCAATTAAGAATCTGTATTATAGTTCAAATAAAAAAGTGTAATAGAAAAATGCATTTATTTATTTAGCACTGATGAAGATAAACATAAAATAAAAACTGCAATTTTGAACATTCTTCATATTTTTTTCTTTCTATTTTATTTAGAACTGGTGAAGCTAATAAAATAAAATGAATATAATAAAAACTATAAAAATAATAAAAATTAATAAAATAATAAAAAATGCACTATAATATAATATAATAAGAAGGGTGGTTCAAAATGAATTTTGAGTTTTATTAAGCATTGATGAAGCTAAATAAAAATAATAAAATCAAATAAATTATTACAATTAAATAAAAATAAGAAGGGTCATAAAAGTGCATTGTTTTGTGTTTGTTTTTAGCACTGATGAAGCTTTTTAACATTGTAGATATCTATATTCAATAAGACAAAATGTATTATTTGTTTATTAAATATGTCTTGTTAAATATATTCAATTCAAATTTATTTGTATAATGCTTTTCACAATACATATTGATTCAAAGCCGCTTTACAGAAAGTGCATTACAGAAAAGTATGGAAAAATACATTTGGTTGGTTAATCATGTAATATTTAGGGCATAACATATCGCCGGCGTTGAGGCGTTTAGTATTGAAATGTACTTCAATATGTTATGCAACTTGCTCTGGGCAGTACTAAAAAAATAGACAAACTAAATTTGTATCATCTCCTACATACACATTTTAAATCTTACAGATTTCGCAAGGGGTTTGTAAAGTTATGAGCCGTATACAACTTTCATGAAGTGAAAAATCCTACCCTCCAGAGTTATAGGAGGAAATACATGACTGAAATAAGGAAATTGTGGTAACGGCCGCCCTGGACTGATAATGACTAAGCACTTTCCAGTAAAGCAGGTACAAAGGACATACTATACAAAGAGCTGTACGCGCAGTACTAATAAAATCCTGCTTAAAATCCCTCATAGGGTGTTCAGGGTGAGAAAGTGCGTAAGGGAGCTGCTGCTCTCGGCTGGGTCTCGTGCGTTCACCTGAGGTCTACTATTTAAGTGCAAGCCCTTCATAAGCTGGATAATCAACTTAAGGCGTCCTGTACCTTTCACTTTCATTCGCTTGCCCTGCTAAATGGCTCACACTCTTAGAAACCTCGCTTTTTAAGTCGCTTATGGACTTTGCTCTGTCAATACAGTGAAGATTACTCATTAAAGCACCTGAATGAAAAACATCAGTGTTTTCTTTGTGCGCTGTGAGGCTGTTAAATACTGCTCAAATACTTGACTACAGCTATTGAGATTTTTGCAGTGATTGAGAGGAAAACGATCACTGTGTCGGCAGTGATACGTAAATGCTGTGAGGGGTTTAATGAAAATAATTACATTCAGATGAGTCACAGTTCAAAACAAAAAACTTCATCTTTTGTTTTTCATGCAGGTTTCATACAGTGCCATGCAAAATTTGCATAATGTGACAACCTGTAATCAAAGATTTCAAAGTAAATGAGACCTCCCATGATGACTAGAAATGCAATTTAAAGTGCTAAATATACACTAAATACGTTTTTATCATCACAATGACCACTGAAAGTATATATTTCAAGCAAGATTATCTATAAGCGAGATAATCTACAGTATATGATGCTCCAAGTGGTGACAAATAAGTAAAATATTCCTTGCATAAATCCCCCAGAAGTGAAATATGACTAACAAAATCACAAAGTCTCTCGCAATGCTTTTGTGACAAATGCAGTTTCACCGAGACGTGGTTCATGAGAGTGATAATGACTGTACTGTTTATCACAAGGAGGAAACCGCTAAATAATCCATTGCCACAGGAAATAAAATATATTTTTTTTATTTAATATAATGCACTTTCAAAGCTGTTATAAGTGTAAGTCTCTCTGTTGGTGTGGTATCATTTTCTAACTAATACTTATATTAAAATATGAATTTGCAGTAAAAAGTACATACAGTAATTCTGAGCATCAATTTCATTTATTATAATAAATATATTAAAACACCATTTCATTGTCAGTTAGAAATATATAAAACCCGGAAAAGTCCTCAACTGGTGTGGTATTAATCTCTAAATAATATACATATAAAAATATTATTTTGCCAGTAGTGAGTTAAAAAAAAACATCGAATAAATAGTATTATTTATAATGGTAAATACTATTAAAAATGTAAAATGCTGTTTCATGGTCAATAAGAAACATTAACATTAACATTAATAAAGCCTGAACAATTTCTCAGTTGGTGTGGTATTATTTTCTAAACAATATTCCAATTAGAAATATTATTTTTCTAATGAGTGGCAAAAGCAAATATACCGGTACATAATTTGAAAGTAAACCAATATTTTTCTTTTTATGCATTTTAAATCATTATTTTTTTAAATGTAATCCCCTTTAAACAACTATTTAACCAATATCTGTGTGTATTGAATTTTTAGGCTTAACAATCTGAGCATCATGTTTTTAGCTTAGAAACATACTAACATCAATTGAGCGTCAAGTTTCCTGTGCACTTCACATAAGGAATTCATCTTGAATGATCTATAATGTTGAATGTCCCAAAACGTTTAAGATTACATTTCCGTTAGGACTGCCTACAATGAAGGCAGAAATCGAAACAGGACCCATTTCTATATCAGACCCAATATTGTTGAGAACAGCAAATTATTGGGGCATCCTTAAGGTGAAATCACAAAGAATAGATAACATCTCTGAAGTGTCTTTACCTGCTGATTTCTATTAAATCAGCAGGTACAAAAAGTACACTTCAGACTCTGTGCTCAGCAATTGGTCAAACACACACAAGAGTTCGGTGCTAAAAGCACTGAGACAAGTCATTCAGTAGACTGTTGAAAAATAAAGGGTGGTGGCAAAGAGAGAGTGAAATGAGGCATTGAGTGAATCAGGTGAGGAGACTGAGACACTTTGAGCTAAATGTAGTGAAGAGGATATCAGATAACCCCTGGGGCATGAAATTGCGATATAATAGTCCTTTCAGCTCATATTCAAAAAGAAAGTCAAACCCTCTCACAGGGTCCAGGGGTTGCCAATTCACAGAGAAACTGAGAGGGAGACAGAAGATGAGGTTGTGTATACCATCAACAAGATGGCCATATAAGCCCAAACTCATTTAAGTTTGACTGGAAGATTCTTACACCAGCAGCTTTGAAATCTGCATTTTAATCTCAGCTCTCATGTTGAAAAAATAAGGCTGGCAGTATGCGAAGGGAGAGTGTGTGGATTTGAATTTAAGTAACTCGCAAAGGGAAAGTATTACCGTTCAATAAATATAATGTTTTAAATGACCCCTTTTATAAATATAAGCTCTGCTTTAGGGATGTTATTTTTGCAGGCCGGGACAGAGTGGAAAGCACATGTGAAGCAGGTCACCCATTTACACCAGTGATGACTGGTTTACTACGAGCCGAGGATATTGATCTATGCCAGTCACTCAATTTCCATCAATCCGTTCTCATCAAAAGCCTCAACATCAGAGAGATTACTCACTTCAACAGGAAATTAACACGTAAGGCCTGTTCACCCCGGGACGAATTTCGTGCGCGTTATTCGCCGACGTTTAACGCCTCGTGACTAATCAAAGGGCGCCAATGTGAGTGTGCACACCGACACGTAAAACGCCACGCGTAAAAGTGTGATTTTAAAAAAAAACACCTCAGGTTCGTTTTTTTTAGTTTGAAAACCATCCGACTAGTGAGACTGGAGCTTTTGCTCACGTGTTTGGAGCTACTGAAGTTACTGTAAAACACAACTTGGGGACTCTCAAACACAAACCGGCCTTGCCGAGCACAGCACACATATGCAACGGCGAAAAAGATATACGCCAAGTAGCGTCGCCGTCTACACCTACACAGCCAGGAAGAAATAAGACGAGGAAGATGCAAGGCAAGATGAATGTAGAGATGCTGTTCTCGTTGGTGCAAGAACATAAAGAACTATATGACAAACACAACAGGGACTACAAATAAAACATCTTGATAAAAGAAAACTGATATGGAGTGGCGTCGCAGAGCAAATTGGCACCATCTAATGTCAGGGACTGAATTTGCATGTTCACTCGGCTCATCGTCAGCGAAAATCGCTTGGGTGTGAACACAAAAAACACGTTGAAAAACGCTGACGAATAACGTGCGCTGATATTTGTCCCGGTGTGTACGGGCCTTTAGCGTACATTTACACGACAACGATGTACTAAAAATGGAAAAGTTTTACCTTCAAGTTTTCTTGCCTACTTTGTCATTAGAATCCCCGTTCACACGGACCCGCGAAAATGATTAAAAACATTGTATTTTGCTGCCAGGCCAGTAGTTGGCGATGTCACTTTACAGAAACACTATACTAAACATATAATAGAGTGCCAAAGTGATGATGTCACTTTGTAGGACAACTCGGAAGCTAGCAGCGCTTGGGTACCTTCGATCGAAAAGCTATGCATTTTTCCCCATAGACTTTTGGAAAATCGCGAAAAATAAGATCTGTGTTCAACAAAGAGTTATGACCCTTACATGTTTAGTCTATCAAGATAATCTTTACAAGTTAATCCAAAATTTATACATTTTGAAGCCTATATAAAGATTAAAAAAACACAAGCAGGTTATATCTGGTGTGTTTTATGTCATAGATCAAAACGAGAAAATTTTTACAGGCTTTGAGGCATTCATCAAGTATGAGGTCTCTTAAAAGCTCATTTCCATCCAAAAAGCTTGATTTTACACTGCATATTAAAGTGAAGCTGATGGGAAGTGATGTGAAACAAGGTTTTTTCAATCGTGCCAAATAGGGAAGAGGTTCCAGTCAACACAGGAAAGTGAACAATCATGTTTGCTTTCTTTTCTATCTCACATTGACATTAACACTAACATTCAACATTCAGTAAATGCATTCTTGTTGCCACTTATAACATGAAAAAGCTTAACACACTATAAAGATTATTACAGAGATTATCTATAACAGGAGCTGAAAACATTTCAAACTAGGTTTTTTTTTAATCAATGCATTTCTGAAGTTTCACTATTATAAAATCTATATAAAGGTCCATGCATGATACAGGGGTTAGCTGAGGTTAGATTTCTGAGAAATAATTAGCAAAAGGTGAGGCATTACGGTTCTGCTCGAAACCCTTCCTTCTAAGATAACTTATTTTGCATCCACCCTTCACAAATCAATCCCAGAATGTATTGCGAAAGACACAGGCAGGCGAAGCAAAAAGCAACACTATGTGTAAAAATAACGTATCATAGAAAATCTTTTATGTGTATACATTAACTATCGTTATTTTTAAATCGAACGCATTTTAATGCATCAAGTTTCCTGTGCGCATCACATGAGGAAAGCAATTTGGACAAGGCACAGTTAGAAAGTTCCAAAATCCTCATTTACAAGATTACATTTCCTTTAGGACTGCCTACAATAAAGGCAGAAATCAAGACAGCTCACAAGGTTCTAAAACAGAGCCAATAGCCATCTTTGAGGTGAAATCACAAAGAACGGATACCACCTCTGAAGTGCCTTTACCTGCTGATTTCGGTTAAGTCACAGACTGGCCTGACTGCATGAAATTTCCCTCATTTAAAGTGTAATCGATAAGGGCCTTTGGAAGCTCTGTCTGCATGTCTAACCTTGGCAGCCTATAAGTGTAATTAAGGGAGATTAGACACTACTTCAGTGAGATGAGCATAAACAAAGTTTAAAAAGCCGTTCCATCTCCATTCCCAGGGTAGGCTGTGTTTATCCCAAAGCCTTTATGGCGGAGAGAAAGAACGTTTTCAAAGTCCTGCTGATGGGAATGGCTTGTAGACTGGGTTCACAGACTGAATACTGCGATCTTTCAGAGCAGCCAGCACAGAGTAATGAAAGCGTTCAGGAAACTGTGTTTGGGCTCGGGATGGAATTCCCCACCATTCCATACAGATGATGATGATTCCTGCAGTAATGCCGACTGAAACTGTATGACAAAGCTTTTTGTAATGAGACTTAAGGCATTACATGGCTTATTCCGCTGAGGATTGTGGCACTGGTCTTGATGTGCGCTGGCCTAGTGGTTGGCAGATTGTGTCTATATGCTGAACCCACACAGATGGACATCTTCACTAGCCCGGGCTGAATGCAGCCAATCCGCACAGGGGGTAAACTGAAGGACGTCCACGAATGCAAGCTAAGGGGTCAAGAGGTTATTCATGCAGTCGATTACTGTAGAGCCTGAATCTTTCCTCAATGTCAAATGACTCATTCTCAACAATTTTCAGTATGTTGAAAGGGGGGGGGGGAGACTAAAAATGACATTAAAAAAAGAGAAGGTTAACAAAAAATACATTTACTTCATACACCTAATCTTTATAAATTGAACAGAAACTGATTAAACATTTTGAACCCTTAATTTCACAATTAAATCAAAACGGTTTATAATACTCCAGTATTTATAATACATGATTTATCTGTGAGTGTGCACATCATTAATTTTACTTTTTAATTCATGTACCCTTAATATTTAATCAAAATAAGTTCCCCTCCTCTAGCATCTCTTCACTCCTCTGATGACGCGTATGCTGTCACAAGGGTGGGACACAGTGATAGGAAACCACAATGATCCAATTAATTCCCGCCTAAAAAGACAAGTATATAAGTCACAAGCTCCTAAATCGCAACTTTTGTTTCATGCCGACTTTAAATACCCATAAAAGGTTTAAGATGCATTTTCTTAAAAGAGAAAAACCATGGCTCAGATCAGCGTGAATTTCCATGTGCGCCCAGGCTGGTTTATACTAATTAGCACTTAGCGATGAATCGCTAAAAACAATATTAGGTCAACTTTTAGTAGTTCAAGATGGACAAGACAAGCAGACAAGACAAAGAGCTAATATTTTTTGGCATACTTAGAGTAAATTTTAAAGCATAAGCCTGCTGAAAGTCCTGTTTAGCCTAACTAGCCAAGACATGCTAAAGTTTTGAGCCACAGATTTGAGTCACATTAATTTTGATGACATTAAGGCATTAAAATGTTCAGTACATGTTGTCCTTTAAAAGTGATATGATGTTTGTGTCTGAAATGTTGTAACTGAGTCCTGCCAGTAATGTTTTCGAGGGCTAGCTAGGCTAACATTCCAACAGGAAGTGAAATAACACGCACTGTAGTTGTGCAAGCTTGTCTATCTCACTGATTCAGGCTGAATGACAGTGAAACAACTTCCATTAGCAAAGACTAGAAACCATGAGGCTGCCTTGATGAAACCAATGCCATCTGCACATACAGTGTAGAACTCACTTACATTTTATCTTATTTTAACTTCGCTACAATGACAGTGCTAGAAAGCTGGCTAGGGACTGTGTGCTTCAGTACAGTCTGCGGGCTGCGTTTTAGGATCCAGATTGGCTCATTAATAAAGATCAGTCATGAGACTCGCATGGGAGATTCGGCGAGGAACTGCTTTGATTGATTAAATACGACGGAATTGCTCATCATTTTACGGCCACACAAATGAAAAGGTCTTGAGAGAGTATCAAACAGTGTCTCTCTAGTGTGGAAATAGCTAGACTCACTTCCCATCAACCAAACAGTCATTTACTGTAAAAACTAAATCAGTGACTTTCAGTTCTTATATTACTATTTTTTTATGGTAAGAACCACAATAAAATGTGCAATGTTTGTAAATCATCAAATAAGACATGAGGTGTTTTCTATAAAAAGGCAAGAGCTGATGAATTCTCAAAAACATAAGGATGAGAAAATAACTTATAAATGAAAAAAAAACACTGAGTAAAGTATGTATATTTCCACTTAGTGTGTTCTCACTGGCACTGTCACAAATGGCGCGTGCTCGCCATTATTTCTACGAGTTTGGATTCTACGAGTCCATCCCATTTAGCATTTTAACGCTCTGAAGTTTGCTCAGCAGCGCCCCCTTTGTACCCTTGAAGCGGTCTTCCACGAAGCCTGCATAGATGCAGGCTCAACGCACTTTAACTACCCAGGAATCCTTTTGAAATACCAATCAGAGAACGGATAGGATTTCGGTCACGGACTGTACAGAATATTTAAGTATCATAATGGTTTTTATGACATTTTACCAGTTGTTACTTAAAGTTATTGACCAGTGGTTGATATCTCAAACATAATAATAGCACATTAAATAATATGATCGCATTACACTTAAATAGAACTGAATGTCATGACTTTAGTCATATAAACAGTACAACAGATCCACAAAATGGTTCAGACTTAGAGAGCAAACAATTAACCCAACACCACTTTAGGCACATCAAAACGAATCTGAAATGACTTGCAACACATAGTGAGTTTTTTAATGAGCACTCATTAAATGCGATAAAAACTTGCCTTTGATGTGACTTGATGCGGATATAATGTTAATATAAACAAGCAAGAATTTTCAAAGTATTCATTTCTTATTGATAGTCCCAAGTATATGATAAATGGTGTTGGATACGCTTTTCACCAGGAAAGCATATAAATCAAATGCAGCTGAAACATGAACACATTGATGTGAATAAACTCAAAGGTATAAAGGGACTTCTCATTTCAGAAGTTCACTTTGTGTCACTAAATACAAGTCATTTCAAGGCTAATCATCCTTTGTGTAACCGTGAACCTCGATGAAATGGCTGACAGCACATATCATGCAGATGTCTTCTCCACACACTGCTAAAGAATGCCAGCATCCCACACGCCAATACTGCTGCCTCCATCTGTCTCTGCCATTACTAATTCTACCAGTCACTTCATTCCCACTGAGTTTACCTACAGTACACTATTTATCACATTTTTCTGCTCGACTATGAAACTATGAAATAACACAAATGGAAGTATGGGAGTTATGTAGAGAGTGTCTAATCACCATGGGGAAATCTCAGAGGAAAAACTGGGAGTTCCTTTTAATTCATTTTATAACCGTTTCATTTTCCTAGCTTTTATTTTGTGAATATTTTAATTCCTTTCTGTGTAAAGCACTTTGAATAGCCATAGTGTATGAAATGTGCTATATAAATGAAATTGCCTTGCCTAGAGACAAAAGGCTTCACCCTTTGTCTAGATTCCAGCTCAGCTGCTTTTCTTTCACTATCGGGTCAAAAATGAAACGAAACTAAACAAAAAAAATAATAAACAACAAAACGGCTCTCCAGCTAGGGTGAAAAAAAATAATAATAATAAAAATTAAGAATTGTATTTATGCACAAACCTTTTGAATGTATGAAATAGAAACTCTTAAATACTTTTAACCAGTAATGTATCTCTCACACAAGTATAATTTTGAAATGTATTAAGCACAAGACATTTGTTGTGCATGAAATGCTCTCTACAAAGGGAACCTATAACAGACAAAGACACCATTCCTCTTTCGTTGGCACACATTAGTGAAACACATGAAGTATCTGGTGAATAAAAATGAGCAAAAATTATTGAAAAAAGGTCAGACGCCTCATTTGCGACAATTAATGGAAATAATGAGTTAACCGAGGTGTCATAAGCTACCAATGAGTGGAACAATGACGCTAACTAACCCAATGTCGTAAATGTAACTGATTGCAGTGCAATCTGTGGAATTATCAAGGAAAAAGTCTAATTAGAATAATCTCTTGCAGGAGAGAGAAAAACAAGAGAGAGAGAGAGAGAGAGAGAGAGAGAGACACCTGGATTTGTACAGGCCCAGACCCAAGCTTCCATAAATTAACGTGGTAATGAAAATGTCATCTCTCTCCTACACTCTCATTTACTATTTCTCAAACACATCATCTGCACCGCATACATTTGAATTAAGACCAAGCATATTAAAATAACACAGCTGAGGAACACATGCATTAGCATTCTAAATGTTGATATATACAAATCTCTCAACACCAAAAAAAAAAACTTAGATTAAGAATAATTTCAGTGAATGACAAACTTCTCGGTAACTTCTCAGGATATGAATCTACTGATTCATCTACTGATCTTGGCCACCTGACATGTGACTGCAGAAAGTGTGATGCTTTAATAGTTTGCATAACTCGAGCAGCTGTCTTCACCCTTCAACTCCCATTGGAGCGCAGCAAACGACTGACCTCAGCACAGTGCAGGTGCGTCCTGCCTAAACACATCCCAGATGATTAAACTGAAAAGAAGTTGTGCAAATGAAAGGTGTTAATGAATACTGTTTAGAGTTTCAGAAATCAGTTTACAATGGTGTTTTCTTCACCACAGCAATGCTCAGATGCTCTAGGAATTTGAATAGAATGAACAGAATATTAATATGAGCAAGTTAAAATATTAGCAGGGGCACTGTGTCCATTTACACGCGTGCAGCTCAGTGTTCAGTCTCAGAGCGACTTGATTCGCTTGGTAAATAAACACAGTTGGAAGGTTTGGAGAGTAGGCAAATTATCTCTAAACCTGCAGTGCAGACAAACCGCCAAAATAAAAGCTCAATAGTTTAAAAGTGAAAAAGATTAAGACATAAACATCGGTATTGTAATTTTGCAGTTGTACAATAAATTCATATTTTTTCAGTTTTATTAAATGATTTTTATTCTAAAGTCAAGTAGTATTATAGTAATATTATTGTCATTCATTTGTTTAATGTGTTTAATAATATTAACAATACAAATTATATTATTCATACCCAAAAAAGGTCTTCAGACTAGAGAAAGAAGTCCTTTTTCAGATTTTTTGAATTATTAAATAAAATAAAAAAAATTACCCCAAACATTCTAGAATGATTCATTATTTCCAAATATAGCATTTTTAAGTCATTTTCTTGGTCACTGGGTGCTTACTTACTGGTCTAAGTCTCTACATATGTTTAGGGTCCTTCCTTCAATGTATTGACAGATTGAGAGATATTTTCACCTGATAATATCATCTAACATTTGATTATCAATGATGTTGAAGTACAAACTGTTCCAGATGAGCTACCCTCCAAATCTAATCGTGATATTAGTCATCATGTAATGCATGATGGTGGCAACTGTTTGTGGTCTTTAAGAGGAATATAAAGTGCAATGCCTATTAGCAGACTAATTACGGTAATAGGAGATTCACTAAAACTCTGATTCAGTGCCCCCTGCTGGCCTTGATCCTGAAACTACCACCCCCTGTGTAGCTCCCTTTCATCAGAATGTCTGTCTAAACAGATTGAGCTTCTACAGAACTTTTAAAGTTATGAATTTTCTCATTGAACCCAAGTGAAACCAATTAGACACGAGGAAAGATGTGCGTGCGTGCTTAGCCTGCAGATATGAGCTCGGGGACTTCTGGTGCTCACGTCTGATTACTGAAAGGAATACTTCCCTCCAGGAAGATGGTTTCCTTATTTGAATGCGACACTACTCCAGAGATGCTTTTCTCTTATAAAACAACAGCCAATGACTTAACATTAACCACAGGGCCAAGCACATACTGTCACGACTAAAGAAGGAGACAGAGTCAAATGACTCCAATTCAAAACATGAAATCACTCATTTAATAAATAAATAACAAAGTTGAAGTTTTATAAGCTCAAATGGTCGCCTTGCTCTGTTCTGTGACGCACGTTCGTGACTCTCCTGTTCGAATTTGTTCGTTTTGTTCGTTGAGTAAACCAAATGACTCGGAAAAAGATTTGTTCATTTTGATGAACGAGTTCGAACAGGAAAGTCACGAACGTGCGTCATATAACAGAGCAAGGTGACCATTTGAGTTTATAAAACTTAAAAACGGATAGGATTGAATGATTGATTGTAATGAGGGATGTCGAGGGGGAGGGAAATAGGGCCCATGCGGTCTCGCACAGTTAGATCTTTATGTCGTTTTTGGGCACACATGTAATTGAGAATTGATGCCAGGGGTCAACTTAAAAAAAAAGCCCTCATGACTTAGAATAGGGCACTTAACAAGTCATAAAAAACAGTGATCTAGTATCACTTATCTAGTCACAGAAGGGCAGGTGCTTGAGCGCCACTTGAGGTCTATCTGTGCACGTGGCTGATTAACCATAACGGCTGAGCTGAGATTCTTGCATGTGACAACACAACACAAATTGTTCTCCTTCGCAGCAGGAGGTTCATCATGGCCCCCATGGACAATCCATTCTATCACATGCACACACTCTTTCAATGACAGGTTTACGCCTCAGTCATTATGAAACAGTTCTCCTGGTCTGTCTGGTCTGTACTGTTGTCTCTGAGGCACGTGACTGATGCCATGCACAAACACACCTCAATAACAAGGAAGACCTGTTGGCACAGAGCCACTGTCATTTTAGGACAAATTGATGGAAATGTCGCATTCCCCATAGTACAGCTTTTTGAAAACCTTTTCCACACACCTGTTTGTGTTCCCCGTGTATTTAAGCCCTGAGTTTTATTCTCTTCCTTTGTCCGGTATCATCAATGTTTGGTCGAGAGATTACTCCTGCATGTTCCCCTTTTGGACTAATCAAAGACTTTTCATTTCAGAGTTTTAGTTATCTACTCTTTCAGTTGTGCGCTTCACAGCAACTGCCTTTTGTGTAATTTATTGAACATTGCTCTGAATATTTAAAGTACAAGTTTGCTGTTTTTCAACCAGTTTTTGGAAGCAAATGCATTATAGATTACAAATACTTGGCCTTGATAGAACAAAATGAGAAAAAAATGTTGAAATGAGAAATAAAAGACGCATCAATGAGCGTTTTTCATCACATTGCAGCCCTTTGAATGGCAATCGAAATGTATCACCGCTCACGGACAGTTGGATTGAGACCATGCCATTATGTCAAGAAGTCAGTTTAGAGGTTACCAGGCCTGAGTGCAGGGACGACTCTAGGTTTTCTGGGCCCCTTGTAAATGTCATTTTTTCAGGGTTCCTCCTCAGTTAAAGTCGCATTTAGGGCCACTGTAACTTTGTTTTACTTTTACCCCCTGTTCAATGCCATAGCTTTAGAGAAGACTAGTGCTACACCTTGTTGCAACCCATCCATATCTGTACACTTCCCTGTCTTTTCCTCTCTGACTCAACAGAACTTATAATTCGGCATTTCTATACGATTTGGTTGCACACCCAAAAAATTTGGGGACAGGATGTGAATAGTCTAAGTGGTTGTAAAAAAAAATAGTCACTCTCAGGACCTTCGACCCCTAAATGCTCAGTTTGTCCACCAGGTGGCATCCATCTCATTTCAAAAATTGCTTTTATGAGGCCTAGGCTTGACTCTAAAATGAAATACAGCTTTAAAAAAAAAAAAAAAAAAAAAAAAAAAAAAAATTCTATTATATTCAATGGGGCAAAATGAGTCATAATTATTGCATTTATGTTAATTATAATTTTGTTTTTATTTTTGAAATTTTCTCAAAACACCAAAAAAGAAAAGAAAAAAATATTATAAAAAACATTATGATTTTTTTTTTTATCAATATGAATCCCGCCCTTTGGGTCCATTTGGACCCAAATTGACCCAAGTGTGACTGTTAAACGAACAACCCCAGAGGGTTAAACAATCTCGATCTAAAGCTAGAGCAGATTGTGATATTTTCCCAAATGACATGAACTGGCATCCTCTGCATGGTTAGTCATTTTGCTAATCTTGTTCAAGCAAGCTGTGAAGGACTTCCATTGTCTTGGTCTTGGTTGAATAGAGATTGCTGCAGACACAGAGAATTGTAGGCAGTCAGACAACAGACTAGAAAAGATGTCTTCCTTTCATAACTCATTATTCAGGAATGCGTCTCCTCTTGGTACATGTCAGGTTTGGCAAACAACTCACGTACTCAGTTTATGGTTCAGAATGGTATTAAAAAAAAGATAAACAGGCAGTGGTATCAGTTCTTCTCATAGCATTATCATTCATACAGTCTCAAAGTTCAATGTTTTTCAGGCATATTCTCAAGGGCCTTCCACTAAACTAATTGGTCATGTCATCATCATGCACTTAACCTAACAATGCGTCTGCTGTCCTAAAACGCCACAGCAGGGTCCAAGTGATGCCCAGGACACTGTGCTAGCTGCTGCCCAGTTACATGTTTTCCATCAAAGTGCATTGGAGATTGAAAAAACGAAGCATGAAAGTTTTTCCAGGACACAATTCTCTGAGTGACTGTACTTTGAGTATGTGCTTGGGTCTAATACATTCCACTTCATGCACTGGCTCTAACATCTTTCTGAAAGCTCTTTTTTAGTCAGCCTCAGTTTCATTTGTTCCACACTGCTTATCAGAGCTTTCAGACTGTGCTGCACTTTTGCATTGTGACGTTAACAGAAATCCTTTTAGAAGAATCTGTCTGCATATTCAAAATGGAAATGAGAAAGTAAGAGAGCTCAGAGTCTCAAGCCTAATAGTTCCAACAAGAACCTGAAGATAATTATGCTCGCAAGACAAAACATACTGTTATTGTAAGCGTTTATTTTAAAACCAATATTTTAAAATGTAACTCGTCCTAGAGCTTTCAGCCTGTTCAGTGTGCTGTATATTTTCAGACTGAACAAATGTATGGTTTTCCTGTAGCGGATGATCAACATTTTCAGTGTTGTTAATAAAAAGTAATAAAAAAAAGTTTTTGGTAATTGAAATTAAATGAAAGGAAATGAAATAAAATGTAATCATTAGATGAAAAACAAGAATAAAAAAAATGAAACTTAAAAAAAAACCTAAGTTTAAGTTTAAATATAAAAAATTACTTAAAACTGAAATAAAAAAATTATGTTAAGTAGAAATGGAAAAACTAATAAAAATGACAAAAACAACAAAACTACTAGAACTTGAAAACTGAAAATATAAAAAACAAAAGCTAGTTCAAACCTTTAATACATACTATAATGTATGAATAATAGTAAAATAACCAACATTGGAAAACGTGCCTCATCCTACTATACATTTTTGCAAAAATTCTATAATGTATCAAATTCACTACATTTTCCAGCTAAAATAAACCAGAGGCACTAAAATAGCAACCACTTTTATTCCCTTTCCAGCTAACTATGATTATGGGGGAAAATCCTTGCACAATATTGACCTCAAAACACTTTTACCAGTGTCTATTTTATAAACGAAACATTTTGACATCTCCATATGGCTTTTTGATGTTGTTAACTTGTTCGGTAGCCCACCTGGTACAGCATTGCACTTTCTATCTTGTTCTTGTTCATCACATTTGCTTTTGATAACACTAAAGGTTAGGTTATGGGAAAGGTTTAGTGTAGGTGGTACATATTTTCAAATGACAGCATTAACCCTTTTCGTGCCACTCACCAGACATTTAATTTCCCAACCCAAACCCCATGATATTTACAAAAACTTTACGTTCATCTGTCTTGGATCAAATTAAATGCGCTGGACATTTCGGTTGCGAGAGTTGAAAATAACACTACATTCACCAAACTCAGACTTTCGGTGAATAGCTCATCCTGCATCACTTATTCAACTGTATGTACATGTGTGAGGGGGGGTGTGATATTATTTTTCTAATTCATCTGGTTAACAAAACCGAAAAAACTGCTCAAAAAATCCTATAGATTTACATTGAAGAAGAGGAACCAGATCATATTAAGAGACCAGAAGGCTCTTTTAATAAGCAACTACCCAGCAACCGCAAAGAACACCATAGCAACCATGCAACATGTTTGGCATCCACCCAAACACCAGTGCAATGTTTAAGTAAGCTTGCATAGGCAAGTACAACTCTTTCTTCACAATAACATTTCAGATTTTTCTGAATAACATGAGAGAGAGAGAAAAATAGCTGTTTTATTATTCTGCTGAACCATTTTCTAAAGAATTTATGTGGTCATCTCTGAATTTATGAGACAGATAAATCTCCATATGGAAGTGGTTGCCATGGTAATTCAGTCCTCCACTGCAATGCATAATTCTTGTTCCGAAATTGGTATATTTCCATTTCTAAAATGATATTTTGAAACATTCATACTTCTCAGGCCTGGCAGCAGCTTTGTCCATTACTGCATTTATGTGCAGAGTGGACTGTAACATCCAGATTACTGTCATTTCTCATGTGGAGATCTTGCAGCATGTGCAACACAGCCCGGTTCACCCAATTTACCAGACACACAAACCTTTCATTTCTATGGCAGTTTCTTTCTAAGGGGAAAAGCAGTGAGTATCCAAACTGGTTCAGAGGAGCAGTAATGAACACAGGGTGCAATAATATTGGGTGGGGGGTGAGGGGGGCATTATTTATATCGTTTTTACCTATAAACTATATAAATACTGTTCGTTTTCTCACACAAAGCGCTCGTCTCGTGTCTTAGGCCATCAATGTGTACTTACATTTACGAGTCATTAAATAATGTTTAATTTGGACTTCTCTGTGCATGCTCTTTGAGGTGGTGACCATAAACCTCCATTATATGACTGATAGACACGAACAGTTTGACCTAAAAATATCAAAATTGAAACTACTGCGGGAACAAAGGCACCTACATCTTGGATGCCCTTGAGGTAAGCTAAACATACCAAAAGTTAATTTCAAACTCAAAGTGAACTATAATTTCACTTTAATTTCTTTAAAATTATTTTCTCTCCCAAAATTTTGGCTGGTAATGTATTTGCACACAGAATTGTGATAAGTCTTTTTGCTTAAAAGTCCTGGACCTGTAGCAAACCTACAATCAGACTGAAAAGTATCTTGAGGAACAAACACAAAGAAAGATCAAATTTTGACTTATCTATAGTTTTCTAACACAGCATGACATGTGGAAGGCATAAACAGCAACCATTGTGGAGCCTTTCACCATCAGAGACTTGAGCAGACAATGGAAGTCTGATTTTACAAGTTTCAAACTAACAAATTCAATTCAGTTACAGAATAAACTGTTTCTTGATAAACAGGCAGTGCAGAGAGACTATGTTCAGTCATGTCTAATATGTTGTGATGCTGATAAATAAGCAGATACGGACAAATAACCGTTCCTCAGGGGGTAAGGTCAAGCTTAATGGAGAAAATGGGAAAGAAGTCATTATCGAAGCATTATTTTTATGGAAGTCAGATTAAAAGTTGAAGAATAAAATAGGTATGTTCTGCCGTGAAGTTATATAACTGCTCAGTAGGAGGTCTATCTGTATCCGTGAACAGTTGACACTGCAACATTTAAGTAGGCAAGGCTCTCAAAACGACCCTAATCTTCTCATTTAGATCGAATAATCATAGTTATACGCTGGGGAAATGATGGACCTCCGAGGCACACTCTCTCAGAGGCAAGTGTTTGAAGATGGCAGAGAGGCAGGGGGCGTCTAAAAGCGTCTCCTTCTTCCCTGTCTTGGCAGAGTCCCTCTTAAACAGCATTCAGAAACACAGCAATCGAGTTCCGAGTGAGCAAATCAGCTGGGTCGTGGGAGTCTAAAAAAACGGCAATCAACGTGTCACTGTTAATTAGGCGCCACTCGGAGATGCCCGTGAAACTGTGCTTGCTTAGCCAGGGTAGGAAAAAAAAGCACAAAATGCAGCTTTTTTAGAGCCAGAGCTGAAGGGTTGCCTGGACTGCATGTGTTTCCTCATGAGAGATTGGACAGGGCTGGCTGTCTTATCTCAGAATCTTGACATCAGACAGGCCAGGACCAAACTAGTCTCAGCCTAAGCAAGCACAAAGACTGCAAAAAGCTCATTGCAATCTGATTGACAGACTTTATGCAACTTTCAGGGGTAAACACACAGGTTTTTCATCAGTTCACTTGGCAATGAAGTTAGGGATGCATGATATATATATGGTTTTCATATCATTTATTGTCCGATTCTGATATATGTTTACTATATTTAAATTAAATTTATTATATTTAAATAATTATATATATATATATATATATATATATATATATAAGTTGATAATAATAAAATAATTAATAAATAATACAAATAAATTAAATAATTAACAAATAATACAAATAAATTAAATAATAAAATAGAATAATTATATAATTTAAACACACACACACACATATATATATAATTTTTATATGTAGTTTGTTTCTATTTCTATTTTATAATTAATATTTTAATTTGATTAATTTGATAATATAATTATATAATTATTACTGATTTATACTATAAATAATTGCATATGCTTATAATTCGTTTACATTTACATTACATTTGGTCTCTTCTAACACTCACGTAAAAGTTCAACTTTTACTTTTACAAAACTAAAACTGTTGATATAATCTTTAGAAAATCTAAAAATTAAAATTAATTTTCATACTGGGCATAAAAAAATGTTAAAATGCCTAAATTCACTTGTATGTATCTTCGAAATAGCATTTTTCATGTTTTGTTAATAAGAATTTTTTATGAAATATTTCAATATAACTAAAGAGTTAAGACTACATACAAATCTGAAAGCAAAGACATTCATATGATAGTTTCTAGCTTTGAGTAATTTATTTTAAATTTAGACTTTGAAGTAGTATAATTTTTATATTATTTTATTTCAGGAGCAAATGCTACTTCTCGCTGGACACAAAAAGCAGGAGACAGAGAAAAGGATGCTTTGGGGTTAATTAGGGGGTATTAGCATCTCAGCAGCCCACATCTTTAACTGCGGCATCACCACGAAAATAAGCGAGGAAAAAGAGTAAAAGTGAGAAACACCAGCAATGCAGCAACTCACCATCAGAATGATGGACAACACAGACAAGTCATGCTGACAACAACATTGGTATTTTCACACTTCATTTCTTTAGGATGCCTGGGCAAACTACAGGGTACAATACACATGTGGTTTATTTCAGAAGCCCCTGCTGTCTGACTTCCTCGGTGATGTCACCAAGCCCAAACGGGCCTGACAACACAGACCAAATGAATAGTTTTAATTTTGGATGACTGGCAGTCCTTCTTTAGCATATCAGACATGATGAAACATATTTTGACCATTTCACAAAATTCTCACTTTCAGTGTTGTAAGACAATCACCAAATAAATGAAAGGCAAAACTTCTGTAAAAAATCTTTAACAACCTATATTTAAAGTCATTTTGTTGTAATAACTCAATGCGGCCAGGAGCCAAGAGAGTTTACTTCACTACAAGTTAATTATGTTTTTCAACATCAGAAATCTCAAGTGATTATATTGGGAACATGAGAGAATGTTATGTACTAATACTGTAAAATAATTACAGGGTTTTTTTTTTTGTCCCAATTGTCCCCAAGGATGAGCAAATCGCCAACCAAAAAGAGTAAGACAATATTCAGAGCACAAACATATCAGTAAGGAACTTTACTTTACTAAACAGTGAAAAAACAAGCACAAAGTAAAAATTCAAGATGGCAGATGAAGCAAGAGAAATGTTGAATTCACATCACCATTCAAAAGTTTGCGCTCAGTCTTTTTTTAAAAGAAATGATTACTGTCATCAGCAGGGATGCATTAAATTGTACAAAAGTGACAGTATTTTTTACTGTATGTCAAACGAGATTACTGTTTCAAATAAATGCTGTTTTTGTTCAACTTTCTATTCATTGAATCCTGAAAAAAAATGTACAAGTTTCCACAAAAATATTAAGCAACGCAAAATGTTTCTTGAGGACTTCGGATGATGTCAACTCCCGACTCATTTCCCATTTACTGTAATCATTAAGATCACTACTAATAGCTTTAATGAGCTCATTGTTTCTGCCTAAATGAAAACATGGTAGCTAACTAATGAATTGTATTATCTTAGAACTATATTTCTGACATAATGGACATTACTTTGACACAGTCACATCTAATAAAAACATACTTTTAAATGTAAAGCTGCTTTGAAACAATGTGTATTGAGAAAACCGCTATACAAATGAATGAACTGAAATTTCTTTCAGCATATTAGAATGATTTCTGGAGGATCATGTGACACTGAAGACTGGAGACACCGAAATATTCGTTCTTATTCGGTCTGGTAATTACGTCTGAACCAGTTCCCTATTGGCATCGCGTTTCGGTACCCAACCCTATCCATAATGCATCCATCTGCGTATTCAGTACCTTCGTCCATATTTTCAAAACGTTTCTGCCGGTGAAATCAAACGCACCGGCACTGACCTGTGATAGGTCGGTTAGCACATTAGGTCCAACCCCCTATGGGCGGGTTTGAAAGGGTGGGAACTAGTGCTTGTAGTCTTTACAGAAATCCCCCCTCTTACACTTCCTCCTACAATGACGTAAAATGACACTTTTTGAATCATTGTGGGAGGAAGTGAAAAAGGTAAATAGCGGATTTCTCTCGTCTCAGGGGATAATGAGAGAGTGTTGCACGACCATTCAATAGTTTAACCGGATGGAAATCTTAATGCAAATGGGTGGAATGTCCCTTTAATTTTCTAACCAACAAACATGCCATCATCTAAATCATTGACCATAATTAGCACACCAATAAGCTTTCATCCTCCCGCGGTAGTTTGCACAGTTCGAATGCTCCCTAGGTTAAAAAAAATATTCTGAAAGCACAACCTCCACCTGTTTTATCTAAGGCAACACAGTGTAGCAGTTTCCCCCGGAGGCTGTGCTGAAAGTGGGGGAATGTTCTGAACGATGTAAAAAATAAGGGCCAGAGGCTTCCCCTAAGCCAAGACTGAGCCCTCCAGGCAGCAGTGTGTGTTCAGATGTCAGTTGCTCGCAGACACGATCATGAGAGCGTTGTCAAAATGACGAGAAGGAGCTCGCAATCTGTTGCTGCCAAATGAGAAGTGGGTCATCTTAGATTACAATAATCTTAATCTCTCAAATCGAATCAAGTGGAGGATAGAATGGTACAGCGCTGTGGGGAAGTGTGGTAAACCAATGGATGTTTCGGTTTCATCCTCTTTTCCCATCCTATGGAAATGTAAATGGTCAAAAATAAAAGCCATAGCTTTGTGGGAAGTGCTCAATAATGATGCGTGAAAGAGTCTTCGTTTTACAGAATGCAAATTCAAGCATTCCCTCTCTCTCTTTCCAATAGTTTCCTGTCTATTTCAACGTATCCTGTCTGTAAAGGCAGAATGTTTTTCTTGCATTTGCATTTCATTCATTTCATCATGCACGAGAACCAATGAGGGGTTTGCTCTTGCAAGTCAAGCAAGTACGGCTGAGCTTCTATATGATGAGCTCTGTATGTGCAGTGGTCAATGTTTCAATAAATTCAACATGTTCATCATGTCAATTGATCTCTCTTCAAAAGAATAAACCGCTCAATTAATATGCGATTTTATGATCTCTTTATGAACTTTTTGAAGCGCCACATTTTTGATTGTGTGGACTTACAATGGATAGACGGAAATCTCACAGGTTTCATTCAAAATATCTTCTTTAGTAAAAGTATTGTGGGTTTGGAACAACACGAGGGTGAGTAATTGACAACAATTTTCACTTTTTGGGTTAAGTTTTGCCTTAACAGTCCTTCAAATGGGAATGTGATCCTCTTTCCCAGAAGGAAAGGAAGCCTACATACACAGACAAAAAATTGGAAACGAATTTCATTCAGAAATTGCTAGCAAATTTCACAATTAATTACAAACAAATGGCAAGTAACACTGAATTAAACTACATTTTTGAAATGGAAAGACTGAAATAGTATTTTCTTTTACAATGTACTCCAATAATCTTCAAAAAATATATTTTTTACAGCGTACGTCTTAAAGTTATCTCATTAAGTCTGCTTTTTTCAGACTTTGGATGTTGGAAAATAAGCATTCTAGTCAAGCGTGCAGTACGCTTGATTCAAAAGAAATTCCAGATTTGACAGTTTACTCTGAAGCAGCTCTAAACACCACATTCTGAGTTATGCTGATATCACAGCAAATGTCAAACACTGACACAAACAAGTTGCTCTAGCAATCACATGGCACCTTGGGCTCTCTCGAGGAGATTAGAGTGTTGACGAAGCTTAAAAGCGTCCTACAATGATAGCGCTGGCATTAAAATCCTGTCGTTCCCTCAGAATCCTGTCGTTGCCCTCGAAGCATCCTGGTGGCTTCATGTTAATTTACAGAGCTGTGAGGCTCTTATCTTTATTAGCATATTATTAACATCCAAAACCCCTCCAAACCACAGCATTCTATGGATGACAGATTTGGACAATATGGCCATGTTAATGTTTGGCCAGTTTCCCTGCCCTCCGGGAAAAACAAAATGCTTTTTCAAAATACTGAGACTTACAAAATAGGCAAATTTGCATTTTTCACAGATTAATACAGTTGTTTGCATTAATGCCAAATTGGCAGTCTCCTTCTGTTCACGTCTGTCAGTGCGCACAAGGCTCATTCTCCCAGCATTATTTGAGAGATACTGTGCACAGCAGCTGCTCATGAAAGTGTCATGCTGTACAGCACACAGCTGCCAAAAAGTTGTTGTGTCCAGAGGTTAGCGTTTGATCACAAACCTATGGCGCAGTGGATAAGACACATGCCTTTGGAGTGAGAGACTCGGGTTCGAATCCACTGTGAGACACCAATGTGTCCCTGAGCAAGACACTTAACCCCTAGTTGCTCCAGAGGCGTGTGACCTCTGACATATATAGCAATTGTAAGTCGCTTTGGATAAAAGTTTCAGCTAAATGAGTAATGTAAATGTAAACCTCAGAACAGTTCCATGCTTTAAGTGTGATTTTTACATTCCCCTCCTGCATGACACAGTGATTGTGTGTGATGGTAATGTCATGGTACTGAATAATTTTCACATATGATGGTATTTATATTAGACTCTGGGGTGATTCAAACAATACTATGGTTTTTTTAACGCATTCTCATCCCGCAGCACATGCTTCGACATGACGTGGCGGTAAACAAATATCTAGTCCAAAATCTAAAAAAAAGTCATTATTTACCCTCATATCATTCCAAAACAGTTTGACTTTCTTTCTTCTGTTGAATACAAATAGAGATACTAAGATAGTTTTTTTTTTACATACAATATAAATCAATGGGGTCTCCATTAACTCCAAAAACAGTTCTTCAAAATATCTTCTTTTAAAAGTCATACAGGTTTGGAATCCTATGACTATGAGGGTGAATAAATTATGAAAAAAAAAATTTAGGGTGAACTATCCATTTTAATTGTGGGTAATCAAAGTTTGTGTCAGGCTCCCTCTCGATAAAAGTGGCAAAAACGAGGACCCTAGCCTGCTGATTCCATCTGTGCCTGGTAATGGTGTATATCAGGCATTGAGATACACTAATACCTCCACTGACTGCCTTAGACACGATTTTATTCAAAGGAGCAACATGACATCGATGTGAGGTTGAACAGATTGTACCAGCAAAACAAAACAAAGAAATAACAGGGTGCTTTATGTACCTGATATTTCTGACATTTGTTCATTTCGGATCATTCAACAGCACTGCATCCGCAATGGCAGCTGGCGCTGAATCTAAAGCAGAGGGAATGAGGGTTTCTTTCCACTGACACACAGAGGAGGAGTTGTCTGCAACAGGCAGATGGGCTGTGCTTTCTTTCCTTAATGGCGATACTCCTCCCAGCTGATCTGTATGCTGGGCGAGAGGTAAACCATACTGTGGCTGGTGCCAACTCTTCAGTCTGTGTGAAAGACAAACTCTAGGTGTTAAGAGTAAAGAATTGTCTCGACTCCAAGAGATTTAGTGTGAAGCTCAATTCTAGGAAATTATTAATGAAAGAAGGGAAACATAATCATTTATATTAGGCAACAGAGTGTATGAAAAATCTCCTCAAACCTGCTGAAAAACATTTCGTGTTTGTGCATAAAAGGGTCATACTAAACGCAGCATAATCCACTGATGGAGCTTTGAAAGATTATGGTCATTAAATTCTTGTGGGGTTTGATTATCATGTCTTGGTGAATAATTTTAATGGCCCATCACCCGTCTCTATGCATCTGACCAATCAGCATCAATCAAAAGAGCCTCATAAACTACACTGAGTGTCAGGACTGATATAGGGCGAGTCTCACAAAGCCTGTCATCGGGAACGACATATTTCAGCCAAAAATCAAAAGAAAGAATTGGGAAAGAACATTTTAAATGCAGAGTACCTTTTGCATAAAGAAAATGAAACCTGTTTTGCATGGTGACATTATTTTCATGAAACACATTTCTACCCCAATATGTATAATGGCATTATTTGTTGTACTGTATACAGTATATATATATATATATATATATATATATATATATATACATATATATACATATATATAAAGTAATTATTAATTCACTGCTATTAATTTATGCTTATTTTAATATATATAAAATTTATTGTATTTTATAATATAATTTAATATGGTAACACAAAATATATTATATATATCGTTATTGTTAACTAAAACTTTAACAAAAAACATTTTTTTAAATTCTACAAAAAGTACTAAAATTTCTAAAAACTAAAATTGACATAAAAATAAATTAAATCTAATTAAAATTAAATTAATTAATTTAATTTTTAACAAAAACTAATAAAAATTTAAAAAGCACAACAAAACGACTAAAACTAAAATGAAACCTGAAAATATAAAAAAGCTAATTCTAAATAATAAATACAATAATAATATACATATATGTGTGTATGTGTGTGTGTGTGTGTGTGTGTTTGTGTTAATAAATATTATTAGATATAATTATAAATATTACAAATAATATTTATTACAAATAATTTGACCTGGACATGTTCTTCGTGATATTCACTCATAGACTACAACATCTGCCTAAAGACCTGTAGTCACATCTTTTCTTTAGTCTACAGATCCATAATAAAAAAATATGTGTGTGTGTATATATATATATATATATATATATATATATATATATAATATCTGGGTGGCGTTTTGCCACTGCCAGTCAGGCAGAAACTTGTGAGGGTCCTGTCACAAAAAAAAGTAAGGCAGCAAATGAAACTACAACAAACCAAACTGACAGACCCCGCACCACCAGCAACACCCCACACCTGGACAGAGTACGCAGGACTGCAACTCTACTACAAAAATAATCAAAATGCCTCTAGGTCAGACTCAACTGCCAAACGCTATAAATTTACACATACAGAGCCTTTGCTGAAGTTACTCTTAAAAAGTGTAGTCTGGGAATGATGATTGACATGATGGCATTTCGAATGCAACAGACTTCCTGCTACCTAAGTCACTTGAGGCCATTTAGCCAAAGAAAAAGAAAAAGAAAAAGGAGAATAAAAACAGCCTGTCTCCTGTTTCCTGCCTGGCTCTGACAAACAAACAGCTGATGGTCCACCAATGAAACAACACTCATTAGTGTCACCGACGTCCAGCCTTGCTCAAACAGAACGCTGGGCTAGAGGAGGGCGAGAGAGCACTGCTAAAGAGCTGCTGCACAAGCTGAAAAATGATGAGGGTAAATATTAAGATTCCTTTGGGCCCAAGTGTTTATGACTCAGACTTCTCAGTAAGATAAGTCTTCAGTTCTCAGATAAAATCTTGGTGCCAAATATCTTTCGGATACGTTAATGTCATGAGCCACACGGCTGCACAACATCACACTAGTCCAGGCTTCAGTTTATCGACCAGTTTATCTCTCCTTATACTGCTGAGATCAGCTTCCCCACATTTGACACAGAATCGATCCAATGATTCCAAAAGTCTCTCACTGGCATGAAACCATCATATCCATTCCACAATATGCGTTTAACAAAGAAAATATATCTTGTTAAAGTAGATATACGAGTTCCATATGCTTCACTATCATTTAAAAGTTTTTTTAATTAATACTTTATGCAATGATGCATTAAATATTTAAAAAACAGTAATGAAGGCAAATGCATTTATAATGTTACAATAGTTACAAGAGTAATGATGCTGAAGATTCAGCTTTGCCATCAAAGGAATAAAATTAATTATTAAATAAAACTGTTATTTCACAATATTACTGTTTATACTGAAAGAATGTCAAATAAATACTGCCTAAATGATAAGAGTAAGATGAAACTCTGTTAAATACAATCCTTCGCAAATCTTAAAATGAACAGCCATTTTTTTAATACTGTACATTATTATGCTGTGATGCCTTTGTAAAATTTTTTATTTTATTTTATTATTTTATTTTGTATTTATTTAGAAAGAATCATATAAAAATTTGATTTCGGCCATTTATTAGTTATCTGCCATAATTTAAAATGTTTATCAGCTTATCAGTAATCCCGAAATGAAAGATAACAAAGAATAGTAATGAAATAATGCACACTGATGATGATGATGATTCATTCACTTGAGTCACTTGGGACCTCATGTTAAGTAAGCGCAAAAAAAATTATCATCCCAAGTAATTCACAGGTTTAAAAGAAGCATAAAATGCTAAATTGAACTAAATTATGACTTGTTTGGTGCAGAAACCTTTGCCTAACATGAAACAAATCCTAAAAATTTCAAAAATGACCTTTAACAGTCAACACAAAGCCAGGAGGAACCATGATAATCACACTTTGTTTTATAGTTCTCCTCACAAACAACATTTCATTCACATACAATTCCTATCTGCATCTCTTACTGGAAACCAGCCCCCCCAACGAGCCCCCACTCTTGTGTATGTGTCACTTCCTCTACTTCACCTACTTCCCTTATTATCATCTGTGTCAGTAGTTTGCAAAATTTGGGCTGTTCCACGAAAGCACAATTTAAACAGTAGTTGAAGTTGAGTTCACAGAACGACTGAGGAACAAACAAGCATTTACGGCCCAGACAGAGGAATATGTGTGCGTACAAGGTTTGTCTCTAAATGCCATTCTTTTCCATGTCGAGTTCTGAGCGGACAAACTAAATGTTCCGAACTGTGAAAACAGGATACTGTCTTTCAGCCGCAACGCGTATGGGAGTTTAAGGGTCACAGATTATAGTGCCGCCTGTTTTTCTATGTCTATCAGTTGGAAGACAAACCTGTTTGTCCTTTTCCTTTCCCTTCCCGCTGCTGGACACCCGGGAGGAAGTGACATCACGAGGGATGACAGAGATTTGGTGCAATGGCATGTTCATCCCCGCAGTTCCGTGGAGCTCACACTCTCTGAAGCTGAAGTCTGTCCACCAGCACCGGCATGATGGAAAGAACCACTAATCCAAATCTGACACAGAGGAAAAAAGAAACAAGAAGTAAATAAGCCAAACATTTAATCATCATTTTATGAATTCCTACTGTTATGATGAACAGAAAATGCACACAAATAATTGTAAATGAATTGTCATTAAAGGGATAAAGGTCTCGATACACTTCAAGCGAAATTGAAGAACGAACTGATTTCAAACAAAATCAGGCCGAAACGAAGTTTGAAACAGCTTGCCAAAGAGAACTTCCTGGAAATGTTTGCTCAGGCAAAACACATTAGAATTACCATCAGTCCATGGAGATTACATCATAGGTAGGTGTGCACGGAAGCTCCGCCTTCTTTCACACTGAAATCTTTTCTGATTTATTAGGCCTGTTAAAATGTGAATGAAAACACACTGGAGATTTCGTTTACAGTAGAAAATGAAGTTGAACTTCTGATGAAACGAGACACTGACACTGTTTTCCATCTGTAAATTTATGGGTAAAGCTGCTTGATTTGAAGCGTTCCGTCAGTTAATTAGGAAGAAAAGGAACATGGAGCACCGTCTGCTCAGTCCCCTGAAGAAAGAGGCTTTTGCATAGTATTTTTACCAGAACGCGGTTTATAAATGCAATTTTCATTGATGAACTTTTCTATTAATAACCCTCTGTTTATCTGTCTGTTAGTGGGCGGGGATAGACAATTGCAAAAGTACAATCTGTAGTTTAAACAAAAGCCCTGGAGCTATCAAAAGCTGTCAGGAATTTCTTGCCCCAGGTAGATAAAGTATAAAGTGTTTATTATTTACATATACTACCGATATTGTAACAATACAAAACGGGTTGAAAATCTGTGAGCTTACACTTTTAACCATTTTCTGGAGACAGTAATAGTGCAATGTTGAAGGGATACTCCACTTTTTTGGAAATAGGCTCATTTTACAACTCCCCCAGAGTTAAACAGTTTTACCGTTTTCAAATCCATTCAGCCGATTTTCTGATTTTTAGAAGAATATCAGTAACCAGACATTTTCTGGTCTCATTGACTTCCATAGTATATATTTTTTCCTACTATGGAAGTCAATGAGACCAGACACTGTCTGGTTACTGATAGTCCTCTAAATATCAGAAAATCGTCTGAATGGATTCAAAAACGGTAAAACTCAACTGTTTAACTCTGGGGGAGTTGTAAAATGAGCCTATTTCCAAAAAAAAGTGGAGTATCCCTTTAACAGAGCCGGGTAATAGCACTGACTTTTGTGAATAAACCATTCACAATGGCCATTCATAAATTTGCCACATTTGATGTCACCTACAATGGCAAATCCAACAATTATCATCAGAAGTGTTCACTGTATTAACTAAGAACTGTATGTTGTAAACAACACTTTTACGACATACTACGGTGGACTGTATAAACTAAGACTGTATTAAATAAATAAATAAAGCCAGGATGTTGCCAAATCATATGAGCTTGCCTGATCAAGAAAAGGCTATCCATTTTTGTGTGCAATAATCATCAGATAGCAAATGGAATGAAATAATGGGTTGATAAAAATCTTGTTGGAGTCTAATCCAAACACTGAAATGTGATTGGTTGATAGGAATTTCTATCAAAGTCCAACAAGGATGTAGAATTGGAAAACTTCCCACTTGGTGAAAAATCCCGTTAAGCAGTCAGAAACACTGCTGCATATTAATTGAACTACAAAAACATCAAGTCTCATGCAGCGAGCAAGGAAATGAGAAGCAGCAGTTAAAAGCTGAATCACCAATTACAAATCAGCTCCAGTATTCTCCATAATGAAACGCATTCCTTGAAGGAGAACAAAGAGCTCATGCCATACTGCTATTCTGTTTATAAAGGCAGTTCAACTTCTACCACCATCTGCTGAAACCATGACGGCAATTCAGTTTCTCCCTATTTTGTGACCATGCCAACGGTTGTGATGTGTGGGTAAGACTTTGCATCTATATTTCCACAGTGACCACCTCTGGCATTAGACCAAATCCACCAGTTTGGCACTGAACAATGAAGACGTACAGTTAAGCCCTGTCTGCTGGTTTGCTTAAAAGACTAATGCATGCAGCATGACAAATAGTACATGATGGTACTGAATATCTCTTGTTTCAGAGTTTTTGAATGCAAAAACCAAGCGAACGTCATAAGTTGACCTCAGAAAACATTATAATAAAATTTAAAAAGCCAGTTCATGACCCCTTTAAGCACTAAATAATTTCAGAAGGATCCCAAGGGATCAAAACCGTTAAAAAAAAAAAAAACTTTGCCATCACAAGAATATTACAATGAAAAACACATAAAAAAGAAAATATTTTTAATATTTCACAATATTGTTTTTTTCATCAAAATCATTCATCAAAAAAAGCAACCTAAGAAGTTAAGAAGAGATTTCTTTCAAAAACATTTTAAAACACACACACATTGATATATTGATCACGTGACATCAGCAAAGGATGAGATGTTCTTGCTTCCACTGAAGTACAAGACACTTTTAGAATCTAATTTAGCCAAACACTGCAATTGTGATGCTGAAACTTGGAAAGTGGAAATTAATCCTAGCTTTTAGGATCCTACATAGACAACAAATTGAAGTCATTTTCACATTTGGTTGTGTAATTATCAGTGCATGCATATTATGATCTTGTTATACTGGTCAACACATGGGGGAGGAGCGAATACAATCCTCCCTCTTTGGCATCAAAAGTGTCATTAATTCATAAGCTGCTCACAGAACAGCTGGTCAGTTCATATGGATCTAGGACTCACAGCAGGACAGTTATCTGAGCAGAAACTGCTCCACATGACTGATCAACAGCCTGTGCTAATCACACCGCATTAAAGCAGGGGGCACGTGACCGCAATCACTCATGTGCCGTCGGATCAATAGGCCGAGCGAGAATCATTTTCAGCTCTCTAAAACAAAGGCAGGAGGATATGGTTTACAGCCAAGCACATGAGACGTGTGACATGATGATGGATCTATAATATCCTGGTCCATGGTGTCATTTCTGTAAGTAAACATGGAGTTTTGATGTGAGGTACACTCTCAGAAAAAAAAGGTACAAAAGCTGTTAATGGGACTGTACCTTTTCAAAAGGTAAACTTTTGTCCATTTTAGGTGGCAATATGTACATTTTAGGTGCTATTATGTACATTTTAGATGCTAATATGGATGTTTATTTGCTAATATGTACATTTTAGCTGGTAATATGGACATTTGGGTTCTAATATGGACAGTTCAGGTGCTAATATGTACCATTAAGGTACTAATATGCACCCTTTAGGTACAAAAGCGTACCTTTTGAAAAGGTACAGCCAAAGTGACAGCTTTTGGACCTTTTTTTCTGAGAGTGTAACCATGTTAAACAGCTTAAGGCAAATCTTGAGTGTCAATGGAAGAATAGACACACTTGAGTTAAAAGCAGCTCAAGTTTTTAAAAACGCATCTCTCTAGACCTGTAGTCCACATCTCACGTTTTATCCATAAAAACTTGTTCTGTGTGAATGGCACCTAACAATGAAAGAGCAACCAGAGCCCTCTAGAGAACAGAATATTATAGAGATTTGGAGTGGTCCATTAAGCCACCACCTAGCAATGTCCTATTAACTTCATAGCAATTGACAAAAAACCTCAGAACCTTTCAGCTCCCAAATAGCAAAAGAAGATGTGTCCCAAATGACCTACTATACACTAAGTACTTATTTGAATTCTGTCAAGTGTATGAATTTTAGAAGGTTATTTTGTCATCCAGCATTGAGTCTGATAGCCGTTTCCCTTCCGCTCAGTAAAGAAAGCTGCAACAGTTGAGTGTTTGAAGCGTCCAACATTTTTTTTGCGGTTAATTAAGTGTATCATCTGGGATTTGAAGTGCTTTTTGTATGCAAATTGGGACACAGCTAGAGAGTTTTGCACAAACACCAATGAGATTTTGTAAAAAAAAAAAAGAAAAAAACAACAACATTCAAACCTAGTTGTCATGGTTAGCATCTGGACATTAAGTAGGGAAATATGTCTGTCTCTGGCATCAATGCCTCAGAGCATCCTCATTATTTTTGTGGAGTTTCAGAGAGCAAAACTGTGATAAATTCTTGATAAGGATAAAATAATAAATAATATACTCAAATAATAAATAATATACTAAAATATGGGTTCGCAGCTTGTCTTAGACAGTACATATAATGAAAAAAAATTGCGTTGGATTTGATTACAGAGGTAAATCCGACATACAAACCACAAAGAGAATAACAAATAGATCCGACTATTTTCCTCAGCTCAAATCAGACTCCAGTCATCCAGGACAAGCTCATGTGGGGAAAAAGGGCTGAGAGGAACAGCAATGGATCCCTGCTGGCTGCATTTGATGAAGTGTGTATACTTCACAACATCCAGCATTCACAGGATCCAAAGCAGGGACTTCAGTCTTGAAGTCACCATGAAATCAAAAACTTTTATGGAATATTGAACAATTTCATATAAACTATTTATCTGTACACATCATTATTTTTTAATTCATGAGCCCTAATAATCAAAATAAGTTCCCCTCTCTTTTGCAACAACATATCTTCACTTTTCTGATGATGTGTTTACTGGTGTAAGGATGGGAAAATCATTCCAACAATCCAATCAATTTCCGATGGACAAAATTAAGTCCTTCCCTACAAGTTTTTCTCAATCGAGAAGCCATTTCACTTGGATATACATTAAGTGAAGAAAAGACAAATCACAACTTCTGTTTCATGCCAACTTTAAGGAGCAAATTGTGTGGATTCTTATTGAAACACCCATGGAAATTCACCGAACATTAAATTGGATTGTCAGGATCAGAACATGAGATTATGAGGATGAGAGTCAAAATAATATTTCTTCTTGTCGTTTGCAGTTCAAATCTTGTGTGGCTGCCATTTTTTTTAAAATAAAGTGTATCAGTAACAATACCATATTTGGTTGCTTTTTTAATTTGGATTTCTTTTGATTTATAGAAGGATTTATAATTATATGAATGAATTATAGAATAAACAAAATGATCGTCCCTTGGTGTGGGCACAAACATGGTTATCGTCATAGTTATCTTTTTTGTTGTGAGGCCTTAACTCTACGACTGCTCAGTGCACTGAACTGATCAGGCTGGTAAATTACCCAGCATCCAGAAAGGACTATCCATCAATGAGCAGCTGGCGCTGGAAATATATGGGATCGATACAGCATTGGATCCATCTAAGAGATGGGCCTGAGCCTGTGTGTTTCCCCTCTCTAGAAAATTTTTCTGCAGTGGTCTCTAGTGTGTGAGATCACGCTGAGTGCCAAGACTCTAACCCAGATTTATTCATCCATGAAACTGTAAAGGTGACACAGTTAGACGTTCCCAATGGCCATTCCTCCAGACTGAAAACAGCTCAACTTCTGCATGTATGATCTGTGTTTACATACAGAAACTGTTTGTTGAGGAAGCTTGTCAAGCTGTAAAATACTCTAAATTTAAAGCAACACCAAGTAACTTTTCCTCTACGGTCGCCCTACAGGTTGGAAGCGTAATTGTCTGTTACCGCTGTCGTGAATAATTTTTAACTGAGTCACCGGTTGTCCTTCCTTCCACCACTTTTGGTAAGTACTAACAGGAACAACGCACAAGACATGCTTTTTTGGAGATGCTCTGACCCAGTTGTCCAGCCAACGCTATTTGTCCCTTGTCAAAGTCACTCAGATCTTTTGGCTTGCCCATTTGTCCTGCTTCCAACACATTAAATTCAAGAACTGACAGTTCACTTGCTGCCTAATATATCCCACCCCTTGACAGGTGCCACTGTAATGGTCTAATCAATGTTATTCACTTCAGTGGTGTGTGTGGTTGTCTCACCTCTGGCCCTGGAGGTCCACTTTCTTACAGTTTAGCTCTAACCTTGATTAAACTCACCTGCTTTTAACTTCCTAATCTTAAAGATCTTGATTAGCTTGCTTAGGCGTGTTTGATTAGGATTGGTTCTAAACTCAGCAGGAATGTCAATCTTGAGGTCCAGAGTTGAGAACACCTGCCCTTATGTTATGGGGGATCATCAAATGTCCCAACAAGGCTAGTAATATCAGAAATGTTTTACCTTGTGGGGACACTTTTTTGGTCCCTATGAAGAAATGAGCTTACAAATTATAAAAATCTATGTTGTTTTGTTGTTGTTAGATTAGGTGTAGGGTTAGGTTTAGGGCAGGGTTCCTAAAAACCAGCCCTGGAGGGCCACTGTCCGGCAGAGTTTAGTTCAGACCCTTATCAAACTCGTCCACCTATAATTTTCAGTAACTCTGAAGACCTCTGCTTGTTCAGGTGTTTTTTTGTATTGTTACGCATCATGACATCATGACTTTTACGTAAACATACACGCCACTTTCGAGTCAAGAGGCGTGTTATCTCGACGCATTTTGAGCTATCCGTGTGTATCCGCGTGTATGTCTACGCCATTAACGTCCACGTCATTCCACGTGTCTGTACACGCTGTCAAATGTCCGAGCGAAATGAAGCAAAATGTAGATCTACATAAGGGAACAGTCAAAAATGCCATTAACCCCAGTGACGGGTAGGTTTAGGGACGGGGTTGAGGTAAGGTAATTTATATATACAGTAATAACGTTAAGTCAACGGCGTTCATAAACACGCTGAAAAGCGATTATGCGTGTTGATAGCACGCCAAAAATGGAAATACGAATTGGCGTGTCATACACACGCTACTTCATGAGATCAGTCTATGTTACGCGACACAGATTTCAACTGAAAACGAAAAAATATTTCTGCATTTTGGCCATTTATTGACACGACAACTGTTTGAAAATGGGTTTCACACTGCAAATTTTTGAAAACGATGCCTTTACCTTCGTGCAAACAACAAAAACGTGAATTTGCGAAAACAGTGATGTCATGCGCATGCGTGTCGCAACTTCGTGCATGCGTATTGTGTGTTCACGCAAGCGTATTACTTGTTCGTGGGGTGTTTCTTGACACAGTGACATCGCCATCTACTGGTCTGGCATGCATAATACAGCCTATTTAGTAATTTTCACAGATCTGTGCGAACAGGGATCGTGTTGATTGTGTTGTTGTCTGTTTTTAGAACACCATGACATGTAAATATATCCTAAATCGCTCTACTCATTTGCACTTTAAAAAGACACCATATTCCAAACAGATTCAAATCAGAGCACAGGAATAAACTGCATGGCGGATGACTTCATCTTTTGCAAGAGGAGATGAAACATTTAGAAAATTTACTGCGGAAGGTGAAACAGTAGACTGCATCAAAACATCAAAAAGAGTGTAAAAAAAGAGGTAATGAAAAAATTCAATATCTCTCCTTTAATTTTCACCGACAACTGCATTCTGGGAACCTGAATATGCAAGCTTTAGAAAACGATGCTTTTACCATCTCCATTTATACAACAAAAACATGAATTTGTGAAAATAGTGACATCATGCGCATGGATAGGGGTTTTTCTTGACAAAGTGACATCGCCATCTACTGGCCTGGCATGCATAATACAGCCTTTTTAGTCATTTTCGCAGATCTGTGTGAATCGTGGGGAATCGTGTTGGCAGCGTTGATATCTATTTTAGTCCATCATTGTCGTGTAAAATATCCTAAAACGTTATACTCTCTTCCACTTTATAAAGCACCTAATTACATTTTTTAAACGTTCTGTTTCCAGTAGCAAGCGACAACAGGATTTATCTGTTTTCTCTGAACAGTTCACACAATCACACACCTTATTATCTAGCATCCAGTGGATTTTAACCAAATGGATAACGTCAGGTTCTGTCATATGTGACCGGAGTGATGATATCAGAAAATTATTCAAAGCTTAATAAGTGGCTTACTGGCTTAAACCCCATCAGTGTGCTATATTACATGACCTCAAGATCAGAACGGGACACAAACTCCGCCAGTGCTGGAACATCCTCGCAGACTGTTAAGAGATTAGAGCGGGATAAACCGGACTTGATGTGTACTGATGAAAGCCTGCTGATCCTCACACACTCTGTGCTGCACAGCAGTACTTTCATTCCTTCATTTCACATTCAAGCCCAAGAATAAATTATCATAATGTTTGCGCGTAAACACGTTGTGCTTTTGGAACGCTGTAATTTATGGAGCGAAGTGTCACGCCATTGACCACCTCCATCCAAAGTCGTCTGAATAAGATAAAGTCATCATTACTACATTTGTATGGTAGCTCAGTTTATAATAGATAAACATGGATTTCAGTAATGCATCTGCGGTGGAAAGGAAATATTAGCCAAACTTCACAATGTCATACAATATAATTATTATTTCCTAATCCTGAATTCAACTGTAAAGTAAAGCTATTTCAGACAAACCCACCCTTAAACAACACTTTAAAACTAACTGTGATTGGTGGTTTTTGTGTCAATCAGACCTTTTTTTAAAACAAGAACTGGATTTCAAGCTGATAGTGAAATGGGCTTGTGAGACTAAGAAACACATGACCTCAGGGTACATGCAGTTTTGAACACACACATTCACAGGCTCACAGGCTCTCTGCAGGCTCAAAGAGGAAGAGCATTCTAAGAAAGTAAACCTCCCTCACACTTTGAAGACAAATCCTGCACATTTTATGGAGACGGCAGACTTTCCCAGATTTTCAGGATTAGTTGTAGTTTCTGCCAAAGCGTCTCTCCATATTCCACACAGATTCAGAGCAGAGCACAAGAGGAAACTGGATGGCGGATGACTTCATCTTATGCAAGAGGAGATGAAACGCCTTGAAAATGTAGCGAGGAAGGTGAAACTGCAGACTGCATCAAAACATCAAAAAGAGTCCCTAAAAAGCACAGAGGTAGTGAAAAATTGCAATTTTGTATAAAAAAAAAGTGCACAGATGGTGTAACTATCTTATTATGCGATTTCGCTGATTGTAATTGAATAAAATTCAAATAGCGGCCAGGTTTCAGCAACTTCTTTTTTTTATCAAAATGTTAATGGATGGTTAGTGTGCAAAATGAGGCGCACAGAACGGGTTCTTGTTTCTGAACGCATAAATATTGGATGCAAACTCAAAGCATAATGCGTGAATTTAAATTGGGTCATGCAAAGGTTTCCTTGTAACCTTCCGGCTGTATCTAGTCAAGCAACTTAAAACAGTATATGAAACCATGTTTGCGCCATAGCACCATTTGTACAGAATATGAGGTGTTTAATGTGTGCCTTGTATAAGATATAGTTAACAAATTATAATAATGCATCCTTGCATAATAAAAGTATTAATTTATTTTAAATCTTTCTGACGCCAAACTGTTGACTCATGTACATCTTATATATTATATTTTTGGGATTTATATACTTTCATTTATATTTGAAGGAGTAGTTCACTTTAAAAAAAACTTTTGCTTATAATTTACTCACCCCATGTCATCCAAGATATCCATGTCTTTCTTTCTTCAGTCGAAAAGAAATTAAGGTTTTTGATGAAAACATCGATTTTTCTCCATATAATGGACTTCAATGGGAACAAAACGGTTCAAGGTCCAAAAGATCGTTTCAGTGCAGCTTCAAAGGGCTTTAAACGATTTAAGACGATGAATAAGAGTCTTATCAAGCGAAACGATCGCTTATTTTTTTTTAAACAAAGTTTAAGTTTTATAAGCTCAAATGGTCGCCTTGCTCTGTTCTGTGATGCGCGTTCGTGACTCTCCTGTTCGAACTCGAAAATGAACAAATCTTTTTTCGTGTCATTTGGTTCATTCAACGAACGAAATGAACGAGTTGACTCTGGAAAAGATTTGTTCATTTTGATGAACGAGTTCGAACAGGAGAGTCACGAACACACATCACAGAACAGAGCAAGGCGCTTATAAAACTTAAACTTTGCTTCTTTTTTTTAAACGAGCGATCGTTTCGCTTGAAAAGACCCTTATTCATCATCTAGTATCGTTTAAAGCCCTTTGAACAGTTTGCACTGAAACTGTCTTTTGGACCTTGAACCATTTGGTTCCCATTGAAGTCCATTATATGGAGAAAAAAATCCATGTTTTCATCAAAAACCTTAATTACTTTTCAACTGAAGAAAGAATGACATGGATATCTTGGATGACATGGGGCTGAGTAAATAGTAGTATAGTAGGCCTACTCTCAGGTCTGTTAAAAAGCATTTTACAACGTTAAATAATATTCTGGTTGCTAGACATTTTCACAACTGCAGGAGACCGAGAATGTCCATCTTTCAGTTATAAAAAGAAAGGCAATAAAGTAATGTGTGATTCTACAAAATTGCCCAATACATGGCACCGCTGAATCAATTCACAGGTCCACAGTCATTCGGTCTCCAACACTCGCATGGACAGCGGGGAGGGCACTGAGCACTGAGACGAAAGTGCAAAAATCAGGATCATTGATTTTTCATCCTACACTGGAACGAAATATCTTTTCTTGAATTTCCTGCTCCCTCTCTTAATAAAACTTAAGGTTACTGCCACAATAAGAGGAAAATGCCATTTGCAGAACAATACAATAAAAAATAAAAACACAGCATGTGCTGCAAGCAGTAATGTGGTAAATTACTACTTTAAACCAAGTAAAATATTAATGGTTATTTGCTTCCTGTGAAACACAAAAAGGAGTTATCAGAACAGTAGAAGCTGTTCTAGAGATTTTGTTTTATCGTCTCTATCACGGTTATACTTATGTAATGTTGCTGTGCCACAACAATCACAAAAGCTTATCGTTTGCATGCGTAAAGTTTTGCGGTTTAAAAACAAGTGATTTTAAATTGTTAAAGCACAAGCAGTGAAATACAACTAATTTTGCTATATACTCATGCTGTCAGAGAGACTGTTTCTAAAGCGTTTGAGAACTGAAGTGGTAAGTTCGAGCAGGAAATAAATCTGAAATGACTGACAACTCATTACAGGCAGCTATACACACTACATGAAAGGTAATATCCAAAAAAACATGTGCTTTAAAGGAGCCATTCCTTCAAAATGGATAATTTTAGAAAGAGGATTAGGATGAAAGTTAAAAATAATAATTTTTTTGCATGCATATAGACTATATTTGGATTTTTTTACAAGAAACTTTATTAACATTATAAGTGAAACTTAAGGAACATATTAAAAATACAAGTCACGACCTCAAGACATTTTAACATGAACAATGGAAACACTGTGGAAAAGCTGGGTAGATTTCCTTGGGAAATACCCAAGAATACAAGGAAAGACAATCCGAATCCAACTAGAATCCAAGTACAGAGCATGGATGATGACATGGATTTACATAGGCTACCTGCTTTATAGATTAAATGAACTAATTTAATGATGATCTTCACAACAGAACTGAATCAACACTGAACTGACCAGTTATCACGAAAGCTGCAACACAACATCACTGTAAAGCTTTGAAACAAACTTTTTTATATAAAGCGCTAGGCTATATATATATATAAATAAAGGTGACTTGACTTGTCTATCTTTTTATACATATGAAATATGACAAATAAAATTGCTCCCAACTGTGAAATAAACAACCTTATACACTTATTGCTTGGTGGTGTACATACTAATCAGGAATGGGCTATCATCATAAGCACACAAGTGATGATGATTGAACAGCACTGCAATTCATCATTTCATAAGTGGATTATAATTGTTTTTTCTTTGAGTGGTCCAAAGAGCTGTACACTCCATCTCTATTAAAACTCGTTTGGGGTTGCCAAATGCTCTAATTCAGAGCCGAAGAGCAAAAAAGCAAATAAAACTGTAATGGAAAGTCTAATTCAGCTCTTTGTTTATGATTATGTTAATAAATTAAAGTAATGTGATAATAAAGACTAGTTTGCAACATCAAGCAGAATAACAGACAGTTTTTGTACAGCTAAAATTATCGAATTTAAATAAATTAAGTTCCTAATAAAACTCACACCTGCTCTTAAATCAAAAATGGAAAGGTGGATATTGGTGGAAGAAAATGTATAATCCAGTATGAAGGTCCTAATAACAAGGTGATCATTTATTTATTCAGCAAGTCTGAATTTAAAATGAAGCAAAGCGGCTCCAAAATCTCTCTCGCACACAACGTCTTGCAGGCGAAGAAGTACTGCGAAAATGTTCGTCTGCTTCATGTTTCTCTCAAATCTGCAGCAATAGAATAAGAATATATTTGATGTAACTCAAACTAAAAATACAAGCCCCTTCAATATATCCCGCCCAAACTTCTTTGTTCAAAAGGAAATAACTGAAAGAAAGTTTAAACTGTTACCATTTTCATGTGGTCTTTAATAAGTCCCAATTAGAGCCCGACCGATAAAGGATTTTGAAGGCCGATACTGATACAAATATTTTTGGGTTTTAAAATCCGATATTCCGATATATCGGCCGATATTTTATTTATTTATTTATTTATTAAACTGGACATGATAGTCACAAATTTTGTCATGCTTATTTGAGTTAAGAGAACTGATGGGGATGTTATTTTAATTGTTATTCAAGCAATGTATGTATCGTGACCAACTCAATGAGTGTTGCCAATAGGGACGGTGTAGAGTGCCCTCTGGTGGACAAACTATACAACTCCAACACTCATGACATGGTTCAAGCGTGTTTCGTCCGTTTTTATTTTATTTTTGAAATATTCATTTATCGGCCATTATAACTGCCGATACCGATAGTTTGGAAAATACCTAATATCGGCCGATAATATCGGCCTGCCGATATATCGGTCTGGCTCTAGTCCCAAAGAAATCAATATTCCTAATACACATTTCATGTGTTATTGTGTGCCATTTATCAATGCACTTCATTCAGAAAAAAAGGTGGCGTGTCTTGTAATTGTTCACTACAATGTAAGTAACACAACTTACATCGTATCTGAAGAACTTTCTGTTTTTTTCAGTCACCTAGCCGAGGTTGTTTAAAATTGTATAGTATCTGACTGTATTAATCCTCTAAATTCTGCAGTGATGTCTGAGTAATGCCACTTGCTATTCTGTAATATCCGTCCTTTTGCCCTCGTTGGAAAGAGTTTGTTAATATTTAACTATGGTCAGGCAAAATAAATGTTAGAGAAACTGCATCTGACTGTATTTTTTTCTTCTTTTAACAACCACAACCGCATGCTGTTGATTAATCCCTTCTGCCTCCTTAAAGAATGTGGCTTACATGCTTCTGTTGCTGGGATTTTGCAATTGTCGATGTAGTGAATAATAAATAAATGAATGAAAAGTGCAAAGGGGTTCCTAAGAAAACATAGTTTCTCCCAATCTACTTTTGGGTATAAGTTTAACTTTCACAATCCAAGTGAAATACAGATATTTTGCATTTTAAGTGATTTTGTACAAGTTTGAGAACTGTGTGACGCAATACTGAGCATATTTCATGCACATTGCACACAGAAAATGAGCAGTATATTTATTTTAAATACTGCAGATAATAGAAGTAGTATCTTAGTATGCTATTCCAAACACAGGCCATGAAGCTGAGGGAGAAGTGTCATGAGACAGCAAATCCTGGCAGCATGTGTACAGATTAGTCAAACAAGGTAAATGTGTTCTCCCATCTCTAAATAGCACCACTGTCTGGTGGCGTGTCTTGGCTATATTATTGAGATCACAAGTGTATGATGCTGTTTTAAAACCCCACCGTCACAGCACATCCATTTGAAGATCATGACAAGTCATTGAGGATATGGTTCTTGACCATCTTAAAAATGTATGTACAGTATGAGCAATATGATACTGATGTTTCCCGTAGCAAACTCCACTAATTACTTGGCGAAAAACTGAATTCCCCAGAGAGGACAAATAAGTGGAATTCTAAAGAAAAAAACTCTTTTGGCATCTATTAGTATTAAATGAGATTAGTATTAGATTAGATGTTATAATGGATTTTCCTACAGTCTTAGAATAAACCATTAAGTGTCTTGGCTAATGCTGGAGCTCTGTCATTTGAGCACAAAGGCGGATGTGAAAAGTCTTAAAAGCATGCTCATGAATACACAGACTGTCAAAACAAAGGTGGCCCGTTTTACCGGCATTCACTCTTTTAATTAGAATTTCCCAATTTAGACAAATGTGTTTTTGGAATTAAATGGCTTCCTGAGGTCGAAACAATTTCAAGAATCTAATTACTTTCTACTGTAACTAGCTACAGCAGCCTCTGTTTTTCAATCAGAAACACATTCCAAGATATAACACCGTGAGTGGTCCAATAATTAATCAACAACTTTATTTTAATCCCATAGTGTTAATGGCCTATGCTGTAGCAATTGTGTTATTCCACATTGGGCTATATCTGTTTAAATTGCAGACAGCAGTGCAATACACGTTAGTGTAAACTTCAACCTGACTTCGTCGTACTCATATTCTAGTCAGAATCTGAGTCTGATACTGCTCCATAGGGCATTGATTATGAGGCGTGTCTTAACCAAACCAGGAACAAAAAAAAAAACTCTGCACTCAATTGGATAAACCTACAACCGATCAGAGCAACGCAGCAAGACAGCTACATAGTTGCATAGCTGTCAACAGAACTCAACTGCACGCACTCGGGAAGAAGTAAAATAATAATAATGATAATGTGATTTTTACGTATCATCTGTCCATCATCATTCCTTTAGTATCACTGTATAAGAGCTGAGGAAGCACCCAGAGCTGAAATTCAGATGTAAGTTTTGTTTCTGACACCAATAACCACCAAAAGTGGTTAAGTGATGGACCAATAGGAACAAACTGGGCTATCGAACCAATCAGAGCGGAGTAGGCTGGTGAAAAAGGGGGTTTAGAGAGACGTTTTTAAACATCTTTGAGAAATGAGGTCATGTGGAATGTATATTATGAGAAAATGTGTTTTTTGAGGAAAAAGTGACCTTCGATGCATGCAAATCTATTGTAGGGGTACTTTAATATCGTACAATATAGAATAAACAAGTTCTTCCCCATGCATGTACAGCATCACTTAAAGGGGTCATATAATGGCAGTTTCATACAAGTTAATTTGATTCTTTAGGGTCTAAATGAAAAGTTTGTAATATACTTTAATTAAAAATTCTCATTACTATTGTAAGAAAACACTCACTGTGTTGAAACGCTGCTGTCAATCAACAATCGTGGGAGGGGAGCCGTGTGGGTGTGACGTCACACAAACATTTAAGGAGATAAAAACAAAATCACTGGATGGATTTTTATCATTGAATGGTGGTTGTGTACAGGCACTGCCAACACACATTTCAGTACAATCAACTTGAAAAAGTGCATGTACCATTATAAGACCCCTTTAAAATATTAATTTACAGCTTCTTCACACTCACCGCAACCAGAAATAAGGGCACACACAGATACCATGAAAACCATAAACACATGACATTTCACAACATGGAAGTCACTGCCAAATCTTGATTCAGTTCACAGCCACAAAGATAATGCTTGATGAACAACATTGGTGAAATGGTTTCCTTCCCAACAAAAATCCCCTGTAAGGGAGGCAACTCCACAAATCCTGAAGCACATCCCTCCATATGAAGTTCTTGAAACCTCATGCAACTTCAAAAAACAAGCAAACAGGATGAGAAAGTGCAAACTTGGAGAGGTGGAAAATTGAAAAGTACAAAGCCATCTGTTGTTTTATCTATCGTGACATACTGTCTGTTCAGAGAACAGTGATGCCTTCAAAGTGATAAGAAGGTGTATAAAAAGTCAGGCTGTTCAGCAAGCTGTGACAAGAATAATGGTACAAACACAATTTTTTTTTTTTAAGTCTGCATTTCATAACTCTACCACATGCTAATATGTAATAGCTGCACATATTATTACTGTTATTCATAATTCAGAGTATAGGAACTATTATTTCAATCAAAGAGATTAGACCAGGCCTAGTTCTATATTATATATATATTAAACATAAGTAACTATTTTTAACAAGTGCTTATTTAAGTCTGGTGTGACATTTTTTTATTGAGGCAAGATGTAACATGCATTTTAAATGTTGTATTATTTACGTTTGCTGTTTCAAGAATTGTTTTGCGTTTCATGCTAGAATTTTTTTAGTGTTTTAATTTTGCGAAAAGTAGCAGGTTATAGAGTGACAACTGTCAACTACCCCACAGTGTGACAACATGTCCCAACAACGTGTTCAATTGGCTAATTGTATCACTTAGCAGCATTGTTACTTGTCAAAACTAGCCTACTTGTCTACACAGAAATTAACTTTCAAAACAAACATCCTGAGAGTAAACAGAATGACAACAACTCGCCCCGGTCTCTCCTATTAAGTGTTTTACAGTTTATACAAACATATAACGTTGGAGACAAAAATATTAGCTTACCGTGGCTGTCAACATCTCAACGAAACCGGCCGTTCAAAGCATTCTTCGAATGAGAAAGACTAGCCGCGCATAAATGTCCCTGAATGACACCACACTCACTGACTGAGCCACCCTTCAAACCTGCAAATGCGTAAGATACTAATGCTAGAAAAAGCGAAACAAAATGTTTACAGTACGCACTTATGTACCGCTGTAATCCATACTGCATTGAGCCGATACATCAACAGACCTGCAGCAATCCAGGCGCACTGGGCACACTGGGTAGCAGCAGCGGCATCCTATTGGAATGAATCGTTCTTTGGAGTCGATTCTTTTTAATCAATCAATTGAATCGGTTCTCAAAAAGGTTTCAACATTTTATTCATGAATCGGACTGATTAAGTCCAAGAGTGTTTCTCTTGTGAAAAACTCACGGTCTGCGTCCGAAATCTTGAGCAGGTAGCCTACTTATTTAAAATAATTACTTTACGACCGCTAAAAGAGTAGGCTAAAAGAGTAGGCTATGTTTTATAACCTATGAGTGTGTGTAGTATGAATTTAACCTGCACTTACTACACCATGCTTTCAAAAGAAGTATGTCCGAATTAACAGTACTCATAAATGAGTAGGCAAAAAGGACCCGGACCAATTTCTTCCGGCGAGGTTCTCAAGTGTGCATAGGATTTGTGTATGCAATTGAAGCAGTGCAACTGATGCTGCAGGTCACATGACAATTGAAAACATGGTGAATTTAGTATGTCCGGGTTACTATATTACACACATTACTATAAGGCCTATAGAAAATATATTTTTTAACAACCATGAAGTAATTAGCTATCCAAAATAAGTAGGCTACCTAACAGAAAGGGAGAATCACCGGTGCATTTTTTTCCCCCGGTGATTCTCCCTTTCTGTTAGGTCTTGTCCTGCCCTGGTTGCACCGGATCGTTTGGCATTACAAAAGAGCAGTAAGCCTTCCTTTTCATTAAGTAGTAGGCTACCTACTCAAGAGAGTATAGGGCCATACTGTTTTTCGCCAACTAGTACAGTAGGAAGTAGCCTATGCGATTTCAAATGCCGCCACAGTCTAATTGAACCAAAAAACGTCTCTTTGTTACATGTCTAGCTAAATTATTGTAGGTAATGAAACATACTAGAAAGTTTTATGTCTATTTTAAGTACCAGTGATTTAAGCTCAATTTCATTATTGTTAAATGCAAATTATGTGAATTAATTAAAAGCTGAACCATGCTTACAAAAGACACACAAAAAAATCGATATGAAATTTGCAATATGAAAAAAATCGACTAGTAATAAAAAAGGTGCCAACTTTGAGAGTTAAAGGGGTCGCGTGATGACGAAATAGAATCATTTTTGAACTGATTCTTTGAAAAGAGCTGTTCAAAAGAACTGCCTCAAAAACGAGTCCTTCGATCATTATTAATAATTCTGTATACTACAACAGACCAAATGCAACCAAGGCGCTAGTTTTCTCTGTCTGGAATCTGAGGTTACATCTCAGTCTTCTCTTTGGTTCACTGGCAATAGTTCAGTCGTACAATAAACATTAACAGTTCCGCTGATGGCGCGATATGAAGGATGACAGCTGCATGCAGACCAGACACCACGGTTATTTTTCTTACCTCATTTTCAGGACAGTTTCATTTCTACGAAGTGCAACATCCTCGCTAAAACAAATACTTTTGCATTTTCTTGGTCTGTTCATTATTAACACTGTCGATGCAGAGACAACACGCATTACAATAGAGAACCTGTTCAGCACTGTATTCAAGCACTGGAATAACGAAGGGACTCGAGCTAATACAATAAACCAAGTCTTTATTTATGCCTTCCGCAGTGCTGAGCGAACAATTCATGAGATTGATATATGTAAACATATATTTAAGAGAGCCAATATTTCCAAACTTAATATGCAAATCCCCACATAAAGATACAAATTATTTATCGGCGTATTAAAGGACGACCGTGTGTGGTGATACAGTGACAGCGGTGCAGTGTTTACCCTCTAATGCAGGTTTACGTGATTCTCTCAAATATTTCCTTACCTCGTCTTTCCCCGACTGTATAAAGCGATGTTTTTGTTATTATTTCATAGTCCCCATTTAATAGCGTGCGTCACGTACACCGACTTCCGCGTTCGGGGTGGAAAAATAGGACTGAGAAAAGAAAAAAAATACCGGAGAGGGCATGCGCGTGCTATCAAGTCTTCAAATAAATTATATACACAGCTGATCCGGCGATGTGGGTTTATTAATTACCCTTACATTTAAGTTCAAGTATAAGAAATTGAACTTTTGTGTGTGTGTGTGTGCTAGAGCAGGTGATGATGATTCCTTTGTCTTTCTCCTTTCATTGTCTGAGGCTCATGTTTCCATACAGTGATTTCATTATTACAATGGTGCACTGTGAGGGTGTGAGTTCACATTGTTTGTTAGTTTTTTATGAACAGGATCCAAAGATGTTCCTTTTTTCGTCATTATAGTAGTTAAAGACTATAATAGTCTTGATTAAAGAGGGATGGGTGTCCTTCTCGCCTCTTCTGGAGAAACAGGTGATCTATGTGTCATGATAGAGGAGAGAACGGTTAAAATCTGTCATGCTTTGAAAAGGTTTACACGTTTTGTGATCAGAGCATTGTCTAAACATGCTTTCTTTCCTCATTGTTTTGTAATACTTGTGGTTATATTTGTGCATGAATAAAGTTGAACAATTCGGCCACTAGAATTAATGATGAGCAGTAAAACGTTTGTGTGTGTGTGTGTGGATCATGTAATGTGTAAAACTCAACCTATAAAACAAGTTCCTCTTGATATTCTTGTATTAAAAGAAGCATGATTCCTTAAAGGGCAACTGGACTAAGAGAAGCACAAGAAATTCATTTGGAAATGAGATCTGTTGTCTTCTATGGTGTGATACTGTACTTTCAAAAAACTGTATAGTAAAAATTAAAAACTAATAAAAGCTCCAGCACAAATTCCACAGCTTTCACATATTGCTTTGAGCAAAGCCTTTTTCCTTGTATTTAGTGTCGCATAACTCAGCTGAAGAACTGCATGAACCATTCTAACACCATCTGTTTCATGCACAAATTTAGTCTTTTTTTAGTTTAGGACTCAAAGTTGAGGTTATTGCTGAAATTTTAGATTATTAAAAAAAATTATGCCCTTTTTCAAAGACTAAAGTTTCTTTTGGGATTTACTAGAGTAGGTTTTCATACTTTAATGTAAAAAAAAACCACATTATTTTCACATATTTTATATTGTTTTAGCACCTCTCCTTCCAGTCTGTCAGTAACGCTCTGTTTAGTTCCTGTCTTAATGAAGCCCCTCCTTCTGAAAGCGCAATGCGCTCTGATTGGTCGGCTGGACCGGTGTGTTGTGATTGGTTAACCGCTTCAAGTGTTTCAGAAATGTCACACCCCTTATCATAACCGTGAGTTTCAAAACACTACAAACGCAACTCAACCAGGCCTTTGGGCGTGAATTATTTAAATTAGGGATACTGTGGAGTGTACATTCCACGTGAAAACTCAAGACTACAATCGAGGCGTTTCAGAGAGTTCAGAAACTGCGCACTGACATAGAGAACAACTCCTTTTGGAGTGGGCTTTATGCTTTGTAACTTTACAGATCTTTTTCATGCTCAAAGAGCCACTTTACACACTAAAAATTTAAAATTTAAAAAATCATAACAGGACAGCTTTAAGAAGTTCAGAAGTGGTTTAGCTTCTCAAGAAACTGTAGTCATCTAAATGGGTTCATTCTAGAAGTATACTTCTGTATACTTATACAGTGCTATAATAGTAATATACTCATTCTAGTACACAGAATCCCAAACAATGGTACGGTTATGAAGCAAATGCAACAAAAACAAACACCTCAATGCAATGTTAAGGCGTGAAAGATACAGTAGATAAAAACACAGCAGAACTCAATACAGTAAAGAAGAAAACACAAGGATATTTTATTTAGGCTCATCAACTGACAATTACAGAAAAATGCAAATAACATCTGCCTTCTGAGCAGCTTTCTTATACTAAGGTTCAAAAAGGATCGTCGTCATGGCAACCAGTCAATTGTTCGAATTTTATCATGCCAAGCCCTTATAAAGTTGGTTTAGAATGCTACATGGTCAGACTGCATAGTGTAGTGTGTACGGCTTATTGGGCCTATATATATATATTTCATATTCAAAGAGGTTAAACAGTCTTTTTATAACACAAGTATGCAGTGCTTGGCATTTTCCATGAAAAGTAGTGTTTGGTAGAGTGCTACTGGACAGAGGAGTAATGTGTCAGAAATCTAAGAAAGTTCTAATAGGAAACTTACAAAAAACAAACGGCACATAGTTCAAGCAACACCCCCCAACCCCAATACAGAACCTAATCTCCACAAGAGATATTTTCATTACTAAAGTGCATCTCTGCAAGACTTGTCATGAAAAGTGATTGTTGGTTCTATTTCAAAAAAAGAAACACAGGAAAACATATGCAAATAGATATACGTAGTTGTGTATTTTGCTTCATTAAAAGTATTTTACTTATTTTTAAAAGTTTGTAGAAATGTTTTTTAAAAACTATTTACATGCAGGGTTTTGTATGATTTTTTTTGTTAAGTATGAAGTCATTTGCAGACAGCAAACATAGGTGTGTTTTCCAAGGCAACGGCTAATAAGCGAGCACTGTTTTTCCCTTTCCCTTTTATTTTTATTAAACTGCTATATTTTTAAGAAAACATGGTGATAAAAGCACAGATTGGTGATCAAGGATTTTCACTATTTTAATAGTTGATTGTTATTAAGTCTCTTTTTCTCTCACCCGAGCAGTGCCTTCATATTTTGGGCAGCTTTGGTGCACTTATGATGGGGTTGGTCTCCTGTAGAAAGCGCCGGCCTGCGCTTTTGTAGTCGTAGGTGCAGTCGTGGGTCTCTGAGTAGCGGTGCATGGAGCAGAAGATGTTGCCACACCTTAGACAAAAATAAACATATCTATATGAGAACTGCAATAATCAGACACCATTCCAACCAATGCTTTTTCTAAGATGTGAGAGAAAATGCACTTTGGTTATTTCCTCCTCAGAGCTGAATAAATGGCCCATCCGGATGTTCATTGATTTTCAGAAATGGAACTAAAGCTGTTAGAAATCTACACAGAACAAATCTCATAGAGGGACCAAATGGAATTGTTTCTAAACATCCCACATAAAGATCATGTATCTTTATTTTAGAAGACCATGTCTTATTATTCTCATAAACCCAGCATCTTGACAAAATAATTATTGATATATATATATATATATATATATATATATATATGTGCAAAAATTAATTGCGATTAATCGCATCCAAAATAAAAGTCTGTGTTTACATAATATATTTGTGTGTGCTGTATATAATTATTTTGTATACATAAATACCTACGCATGCATGTTTATATTTAAGAATTATTTGCGCTTAAATTCTGTATATATACATATATATATATATATTATATGAATAACACATTTTCTTAAATATATACATGCATGTGTGTGTATTTATATATACAAAATAATTATATACAGCACACACAAATATATTATGTAAACACAGACTTTTATTTTGGATGCGATTAATCGCAATTAATTTTTGCACACAGCCCTAATATATATATATATATATATATACACACACACACACTGAATATACTGTATATATAGTTCAGTGCTGTCTATATGCAATCTAGATTACAATATACTGTAACTGTATAGTATAAAAAAATTAACTGGTAACCACCCTATAGTGTCTTATTATTATTATAATTGAATATTTGATCAAATAAAAAAATGTAACATGAAAGCTGAGCATTATAATAACACTTAAATTACAAAAATGCCCTGGAAATCAATTTCAATCAAAGGGGGGAAATTTCACAACTACGCTGATATAAACTGATAAAACATTTATGAGAATATTGCTTCAGAATAAATTACATTTACACCACAGAAAAAAATAAATTTTTTCCCCCTCAAGGGCAAGCACCTAAGGCATACTGTCGAGCCCTGATTATGATTGAAACTTATTATTATCAGTGTTAATAATAAACAGTTACTGTCATATATCTGTGGAAACTGCGGAAAAAAATGTTTCAGGATTATTTGATGACTAGAAAATTCAAATAAACAGCATCTTTTGTAACAATTTAAGTGCCTATATATATATTTCTATATCCTGTACAGCAGGACAAGTAAGAAGTCAGTCTAAAATGTAATAATTTAAGACTAAACCATAAACTCAGAGGCCTACCACCAAACTAAATATTGGGGGATGTGTCCCTTTTAGTGTTTATGGTGATTATGGCCCTGCTATGAGCAAACAAATCAGTCTGGTTGAAAAGAAAGCCCTTTTTAATTTTAAATCAGTTTAGCTGGATTGATTCTATACGGCGCAGCACAGCTTTCTAATTAGTCTTTTGCAAAGATGCATCATACAAGACTTTGCCTCATTCAAAGCTTTAGGTCAACATAGAGAAACTGAAGTCACAGAATGTGTTATCAGCAATACTGAATGTAAGACACTTATGCGAACTACTGTCACCTCTGAACAGAAATAGCTCGGTCTTGTTATTTCAAGTGCAAACACTCGAAAAAAAGGGCATACCTCCGGTTTATATTGCAGAAACACATTAACAACCCTCTTGAAAAGAAATAAAAAACTCATACTGAGGGATACGTACAGTAGAGAGAATGCACTGTACCTGCATTCATAGCTGGTGGCTAAACCAGTCTTCTTCCCACACAGGAAGCAGTGCTTCGAACTCTTTTTCTTTGTTCCAGTGAGAGCCTTCACCGGGGGCAAGTGATGTGTTGAAGTGCCTAAAACAACATTTCCACGTACACAGTGACAATGACAGGAATTGAACAAGAGAGACCATATCAATGCCTATAAAATATGGATTCAAAGGGGAAAAACTAGCAATCTACCTTCAAAACCTCTCTGTTTATTTCTACACAAGTCACAACTATAAGAATCTACAGACAGACACACATTGTGACAAAATCGTACCAAGCACTGGAGCATGAGATTGGATTTCCAGTCGTGTACTTGCTGGTCTATCTATTCTGTTATTTGCCATCACTGTTGCATTTTCGAGCCAGTGACAATCTGAGATGTGACAGAACAGTCAGATGCTCTGAAACACTGGCGGTAAAATGTCAGGGAACATTTCCCAAATGTATAAGCACCACCTGTTGCAAAACCAAAGTGCACAATCATGCAGGAAGTCTCTCTAAGCATCAAACGTCTGAGTGAAGATGTGCATCTATTTTGTGAGTAATTTTGCATGCATGCTTTTGTAACCATGTGATCATGTGAATTTTGATCTATGTGGCCGAGTTGTGGTATTCATTTCCCGTCTCTTGGTTTCAGTCAGCTGTTATGCTCTGCTCTTTATGATGAATATTTAAAAGCCTGACAGTCCATTACCTCCTGACCTCCAGGAAATGATGATTAAAGACACTGATATATATATATATATATATATATGCTATATATATATATATATGCTATATATATATATATATATATATGTATACTAGGGCTGTTAAAACGATTAATCGCGATTAATCGCATCCAAAATAAAAGTTTGTGTTTACATAATATATGTGGGGACACTGTGTATAATTATTTTAGATATATAAATACACACACATGCTTGTATATATTTAAGAAATATTTTCATGTATATTCTGTATATGGATTTATATATAATTTATATTATATATAAATATAAATATTTTATATATAAATATTTTTTTTTTTCTTAAATATACATGCATGTGTGTTTTTATATATATACAAAATAATTATACACAGTGCACCCACATATATTATGTAAACACAAACTTTTATTTTGGATGCGATTAATCGCGATTAATCGTTTTGACAGCCCTAATATATATATATATATATATATATATATATATGCTCAGATGAATTGAAGCATTTCTTATTATTCTCAATCTTGAAAAGAGTTTGAAGAGTTTTAAAAGTGACAGTAAAGAGATTTATAATGAGTATGTGTATATATATATATATATATATATATATATATATATATAAACTCTTTTCAAGATTGAGAATAATAAGAAATGCTTCTTGAGCAGAACATCAGAAGCATATCGGTTGATGAATTTATCTGAGCATATATATATATATATATATATACACAGCATGTATATATATATATATGTATATATACAGCATGTATATATATATACACATATACACACACACTAATGTCTTTACTGTCACTTATCCTGTAAACTCAATCTGAATTGAACACTCATACTGAAAGAGTAAGAAAGCAGTTATGAACTCCCAAAACACGTTTCCCAAACACGTGACATATGAAGCATGATAATAAATCAGTAGACTGTGGATTTACAAATGGGTTTCACAAGCCTGAGGAAGACGGGCGTAAAAATGAAACAGTGACGAGTGGAAAAAGTGTAACAAATGGCCAAGGCTTGCCACGAATGCATTACTCTCAACAACAAAAAGTTTCTCAGTGACATGGGGCAGCAATGTAAGATGGTGTTCTGAATGGTTCGTTTCACATGAACAGCGCACTGTTTAAGTCAAGCCACTCACCTAATCTCTTTATTGAACTGGAGAGGCCGCTTGATGAGCTTGACGGCTGTAACGACAAGATTATGTGTGATAGCGTTTGTGAGATTGTTGCAGCAATATACTCATTAGCTGAAATGCCAAAACTAATGATTCACACTTGTAATCTGCCTTGCATGGTGTACAATGTGCAGCAAGCGTCTTTCGTGACAGGATACACGCTCTACTAGTAGTACTAATTTGCATGACAGCATTCGCATGTCATTTTTTAGTTAAAGGGATACTCCACTTTTTTTGGAAATAGGCTCATTTGACCACTCCCCCAGAGATAAACAGTTAAACAATTCATTCAGCCGATTTTCTGATATTTAGAAGAAAATCAGTAACCAGACAGTTTCTGGTCTCATTGACTTCCATAGTAGGAAAAAAAATATACTATGGAAGTCAATGAGACCAGAAACTGGTTACTGATATTTTTCTAAATATCAAAAAAATCAGCTGAATAGATTCGAAAAAGGTAAAACTCAACTGCTTAACTCTGGGGGAGTGGTAAAATTTCCAAAAAAAAATATGGAGTATCCCTTTAAAGCAACTAAAAAAAAATTACAATTAAATGAATCAAACAATTAAAAAATAAATAATTTAAATAAAATAATATATTATTAAATTATTGAAATGGATAGCTCATAGTACTTAATGTACACTTTTGTAAAATAAAATACAGCCCATCAGTTAACTAATGAGTCACGCTGCAAAATTGCTTGTAACCAATTAAGCCTCTTAATAGGGCTATTAGATTATAACAAAAATCATAATCTCACTTATTTTGGTCGATATTGTAATTACGATTATTTAACGCTGACATACAATATTAACACGATACCTGACAATACAATATGACAAAACCTTATACGATACTGATATATATCAAATTTTATTTCTCCTTGCAACCAGCTGAGATCAAATGAACATCAGTGGAATAAAAGGGGAGATCTGTAAAAGCAGAAGCAGAAGTCAAGGTTGCAAACTCACCGTGTAGCCAGCTGTTCTCTGCAGGGGGGAGATCCTCCTCAGCAGGTCTTCCTGCAACAGATGGAGGTTGGTTGGTAGCGGGGCGGCTTTAGCGCATAACCTGCCCAGAGAATACGGTCCAGCCAAGGCCTCTTGACCTCCACTGCTCGCCAGGGAGGCCAGAAGCTCTGCGTTGCTCACCGTGCCCAATGGCTCTTTAGTAGCTTTATTGGCCATCTTTGTAATATCTCTGGCCTCGCTTTTGGAAATCACCTCTGAGTGTTTGTCGACTTTGAGCCCACATACAGATGTGGTCCGTGAGGGGGAGCCGACCTGAAGCGACGGGCTGTTGCTGGTTCTGAGGAGAGCATGGGTTGGACTGGGCTGCATGGTGGAACCCGTAAACTCAAAGTGCTGCGGTATGTGAGGAGGAGCGAGGGGTTCACCGGCGAAGTGTAGGTCAGGTTGGGGTGCCAGCCTCCAGTTTGAGTTGATGGCTTGGGAAAGAAGAGGAGTTGCGGTGTTGGGTTCCGGCAGAGTTATAGAGTTCAGACCTTGCTCACACTGAGAGGATATGTCCAGACTCAGGGGCTCAGGAAGATTGAAGGGAACAGCTTTGGGCGGCTCCATCACAGCAGAGTTCTCGGTTACCGTTAGTCTGTCACTCTGGAGATCCACCTCATCCTGAACTCCAGGGCTGGACAGAAGAGATACAGGTGGGTACACACAGTCTCGCATGACTTTAGGCCCTCTCATATCCAGTCTGGATACTTTGGGAGGGAGCCTGATCTTCCTGGGCACTGGATTATCCCATGGTTCCTCAGCCTGAAGCATATACATGCCTGAAGCCGCAGAGGAAGGATGAGCACGGCTTGAGGAAGAGGGACTCGAGAGGGATGCGAATGGTTGGCGGGAGGTGCCAGCAGCAGGGGATGAAACTGCAGGTTGCTGCTGATTTCCGATCGGAGGTAGATGCGTTGAGGAGAAGTGGCCTATCTGAGGAAGGACACGAAACATTCGGTGGTGTCGGGCAGAGCCAAACGAACCGCTGCAGGGCCGAGGACCCACTGGAGGTCTGACTTTTAATTTAGCAGTCTTCTTGGGCTGAGAAAGACACAAGAAAACTAATCACACACATATCATGCCAAAGAAGGGACATAAGCAGAGAAGATCTGATATGCATTACATTAAGATATGACCAAAATTTTCTATAGCGGAGTGAGCCACAGTAAAAATATATCACATTTATATTTATAAATGTATAAAAAAAAACAATTCCGAGCAATTTAATGAGCACATTTGCAATGCATCATTAAAATTCTGGGCAATACAGATAAGCCTATAAACTATTAGTTATGGTCAATAAACAGTGGCAAATATTAAATGTATAGTATTTATACTTTTGTCTAAATAAATTAGGGCTGTGCAAAAATTAATTGCGATGAATCGCATCCAAAATAAAAGTCTGTGTTTACATAATATATTTGTGTGTGCTGTATATAATTATTTTGTATATATAAATACCTATGCATGCATGTATATATTTAAGAATTATTTGTGCTTAAATTCTGTATATATATATATATATATAAATAAAATACATAATCTATATTATATAAATAATTTATATATGAATAACACATTTTCTTAAATATATACATGCATGTGCGTGTATTTATATATACAAAATAATTATATATAGCACACACAAATATATTATGTAAACACAGACTTTTATTTTGGATGCGATTAATCGCAATTAATTTTTGCACAGCCCTAAAATAAATGCAGCACAGCATTATAATGTAGTTTCAAAATGCATGTTCATTTTTGAGATTTGCAAAAGATTTGAGAGTGTTAATAAATTATTAGTGTTTTTTTAAGACTCTTAAGACTCAAAACTGTACAAAATCATGTTATTTAACATTCATTTTACAATAAACTAATCAAATAAAATGATTACAATTAATATTAGTTTATTTATAAAATATTAATAAATTATTGTTAAAATGGTAGCTCTGAATTATGTTTGTACACACATTTAATCATGTTGTAAAATTAAATATAGCACATTAGTTGAATCCTAACCAATGTGTCAAGTCGCGATATTGCTTGTAATTGTAACCAATTAAACGGTGCTTCATGTTACACCTCATCATAATACACTAAAACATTTCTGTTGACAGGTGCAATGCATGCAGTACATAAACATGCAAACTTAACACCTACGGTACAAGTGTAAGCAATAACAGAAAAGGTTTCCTAGACAAATATCTGCGACCAAGACATGTCTACTGACAACTACGCATACTTGAGTGTGAATAATTAACTTCATATGCCAATCTGCTGAGCTTGTGGTTATTACTGCACCAGTTAATCAGACACAGCGGATGGGCGGCACTCCCTCAAGCCAGCTGGAGAACTGCGCGCACTTCCATACTGCCCCAATGACAAATCTAATCAGATGTGTTCGACTGCAAGAAGGTTCATGCACTTGAGGATAAAAAGATATTGCTAGAATATGTGGAGGAGGAAAAAAGAAAGATGAATAGCACTTCTAGTCCGCCTATTTTGTTACCTTTTTGTTGAGGTTCATATTCTCCATCTTGGCCTTGAGCAGCTTCATCTTGCTCATTGTGATGGAGTTCTCCAGAGTCTGCTGTTCTGAAGATGCACTCTCTAATTCTTCCTCCTCCTCCGTGTACACATTGTGTACCGAGGCACCGCTGAAACAACCACATACAAGGAGGAACACTTAGATTTGACATTTGCTAAAAATTTTGCTTTAAAAAAAAGCTATTTTAAAGGTTCATTATTTTGTTTCTTCTATGTCTTTTACAATAGGTTTACATTGCAAAGGCATTTTCTTATTATATACATTGTACATGACCTTATTTCTCAAAGAGTCTGGTTCAGTCTCTCTAAACCTCTTCTTTCTGTGAGCTTACTGTACTTTGATTGGTCAGATGGCCCAGTCTGATATGATTGGTCTACCAGTTACAGGGCATGTCAGAAACGAAACGTCTTTAATTATATTGGAATTTCAGAGGCTTCCTCGGCACTTGTTAATTGTTACTTAGCTAAGTGAGACTGAAATTACTAAATTGATTCAATAACTTTATTTGTCGTGCACTTTATTCTTCAAAACTTTGTAGACTTTTTACATTCACAAACAGCTATATTACACACTGCATGAAAGGTAATATATTAAATTATTAATTTGAGAAAAATATTTTTGGAAGTCCATGTGGTGATGCTAATTATGCAGACTTAACCGACTGTGAAGTTTGCCAGTAAATGCTGATGCATGTCTTCATTAGTAAACATATTACAGTATGACACAGGAAAACTGTAGTTCTGAAACATCTGCCTTCATCTAAAAAAAGGGAACCAGGGTGCAGTGTGTTCCTCTTGGCAAGAAACTTCTCTTCTTTTGAACTGACCTCAATGGTTCAGACACAGGTGTAAGCGTTCCATCTCCCCTATCCACCACTCGGAAGAAATTGAGCTGATCTCCCTCACGGTACACCAGGAAGGTGACCTGTTTATTAGGCAGAGACTTTTCCCACATCTCCTCTCTCCCTGCATCAACGCAGTCAGCGATATCCCTCGCCGAGTCATCTGTCACTGTCACTGCAGGTAACGAGAAGAAACAGGATGCAGGTCATACTAATCAATATCCGATTGTTAACTAACTCTGTGCCTGCACACCTCCTGGAATGGTAATGAGCAGCTTTTGTTTTTGACCTTAAAACCATTGCATAGTGGCACATAGGAGGGATTAGAAAGTTGCAACAAACCCAGCTTTCACAGAACTGTTGCAGTAGCACTAGTCAAGACTTTCCAAAGCCAATCATAAATTAGTTCAGTGGTTATCTCAATAAATACTCATGTGATTTGAGTTAGTACTTTTTATTTTAGCATCTTAGGAAAACAGTTCTGAATAGCGATTGCAAACACATTAACTTGAGTGTTGAATAGACACTATATATATTTTTATATATCATATATTTTTAAAGATTAAACTCTTTAAATCCTGATATCAAAAAAAATAGCTAAAAGAAAAACATAAAAGAGAATGGAAGATTAGAAAACTGAAAAATCAAATCAAACTATATATATATATACTGTATATACACACACTTTTAAAAAAAATATTAGATTAAACATATTAAATAGTATTTTTACCATCATTTATATATCAGGCTTTTATTATCCTTTTTTGTGAAAAAATATATTTCAAAATACAACTTTTTTGTTTATAAAGGAAAGTTTATATATAGCATATATATAGCAGCCAGTGTGCTATATATATTATATAGCATATATATATATATACTATATAAATAAATATAGTATATATATGGAATATAAATAAAGAATATTGTAACTGGAAGGCAGACATTTTGGAAATTATATTATGTTGGAATTAAAATAAAAAATAATAATAATAAAATAAAATAAAAAAATCCATTGGAAATAACCATTTTCTATATGCATTTAATGATCATATTGTGAACAATTCATCGAATCATGCGTTTTATATTTTTAATCTAATGAAAAATTGTGAAAATTGAAAATTTAGTCAGTTTAAACCTCACCGCTTTCTGAAAATCAACTGGAAGTTTGCATTCACATCATCATCTGTCGTCATCCAATCAACAACTGATGGACAGAACCAAGTCCCGCTCAACATTTTTTTCATTTCTCGTACTCAGATGTACGTCACATTGCGAAAAAAATGATCTGACACTACTTCCATTACATTGCAACACTTAAAAGTCCTTCTACTTCCTAAAGGTCATAAATAACCCACCAGGGGGTAGAGAGTTTTCCGGGGAAGGTATTGATCATGTTAGTGATGCAGAAGCCTTAGAAAGCAATGATGCAAATATGATATACAGCTTTACAGAGTTGAGACAACCAGAGCAGATTTATGATATTTTCAAAGAGTTCAATGTTATTAAACTCAAATATATGCAAATCTGGGGTTTTCGAATGCACAAGTGTGAAATCACTCATGATGAGTTACTAACCCAGGGCAAATTACTATAAAAAAGTGTGAAAACCAGGAATCAGGATTACATTAACGACAGGGTTAACACACTTTCAACAGTGAAAAAAAAATCCCAGTCGGTGGTGGAAACGCACCTCGTCTGGTGTTTACAGGCCCTCCCCTCATGGCGAGCACCAGCTTGAGAGTGCAGCCCTCTGTGATGCTGAAAACACAAGCATAGGAAAACTCAAAGCATCCAGTAGCATAAATAACCAAAACCGCTACCGTCTGTACAGTTCTGCCTTTATAAATATTTGCTTCACTTAACATTTGAAGCACAATGAGCGCCATCCAGTCACACAATATCTTTCCAGAAAGCCTCCATGTGGAAAATTAACTGAGAAGAATTCTTGACAAATCAACCATCTGTGACCTCCAGACTGAGCCAGTGTGCTCTTGAGAGAAGTGGCTGCATTTAAAGGAATACCTCACCCAAAATGCAAATGCTGTCATTATTTACTCACCTTCATGTTTTTCCAAACCCTTCCATATGGTTTTATTTCTTTTATGGAACATAAAAGGAGATGTTTTTTGAAGAACATAAAAGCTGCTCAAGAGCAAATAAGATTCGAGAGCCGTGGCGGAGAGGTTTAAAACTTAAACATCACTATCTTCCTCACACAAAGCTGTCGTATGGCTTCAGAAGACGTCGAATATAGAGCATGAGTCATGTGGACTACTTTTATGATACCTTTTTGCTGCCTGGATCAAAATGCTTTAATTTCACAGATACAAATTTTTCAAAATCCACTTTTTGATTCAGTGGAACATGTGGTAGTTGAGCTTACTTATCATAATATAACATCCTGGAACCTGTTTTGTAAGGCTGGAAAACTCACCTGTAATCATGCAAGCAGTATTCATCTTCAAGCTCCATACCATTCCAAATCAAATGCTGCTGAGAGACCGGGATGCCTGCGACCAAACAGATGTCGTAATAAATCTTTTTATAAAGGAAACTATAATAAACATTCAACAAGCAATACTAACATCTGACAAAAGAACAAACAAAAAGCTGTCAAAAAAGAACAGGAGCACGAGGGGAACATCTGATCGCAGTGAATGGTTGACCAAATGGAATGTGTCTGAACTGCAATCATTTGAGGGAAATGGAGTACAGAAAAGGCACAGAAAATAACATATGGCCATTGAAATCTTATGTGTAGTATAAATCAATGTCCGGTGGCATTCAGCGCTTTCACACCCTTGACTACACACAAACGTTTTTTTTTTTCTTTCTTTTCTAAGGATAACTAAAAGATGTCCTTTCAGTTCAATATAGAGGCCTTTTGTTAAGGTGTCATGGGGGTATAATAGTGGTCATATAGAATGAAACCACTATTTCTGCACTTTATGGTGCTTTTTGTCCTTTTTAGAGCAACGCTCAGTGCCTCGTTACGCTCATGGCGTTTAAAAAACGCGGTGCTCCCATTGAAAACGATTAAAAACATACGCCAGGCGCGTGGAAAACCGCTTTGGTGGACACAGCCTAAGGGTATAAGGGTATATGAATACTGATCTTTCATTACAGGGTCATCTTTTTCCTTTGAGATTCACTGAATGTAAACTAACATTTGGGGTCAGTAAGATTTATTTTATGTTTCTGAAAGAAGTCTCATACTCACCAAGGCTGCATTTAATTTTCTTTTGCCAAAACTTTCCAATTAAATATATATTAACAAGTAATTTATTCATGTTATGGCTAAGCTGATGGCGCAGTGGATAAGACACATGCCTTCGGAGTGAGAGACCCGGGTTCGAATCCACTGTGAGACATCAATGTGTCCCTGAGCAAGACACGTAACCCCTAGTTGCTCCAGAGTCATGCGACCTCTGACATATTTAGCAATTGTAAGTACATTTGAATAAAAGTGTCAGCTAAATGAATAAATGTATATGTAGAGCTGATTTTTTCAACAGCTATTCCTCCAGTCTTCGGTGTCACATAATCCTTCAGAAAGTTTAAAAATAACTTTTATTAATTTAAATAAAAATCTTTTGTAACATAATAAATGTCTTTACTGTCACTTTTCATCAATTGAATGGTTCCTTGCTGAATAATCTCTCTAAAAAAAAAAAAAAAATCTTACTGACCCCAAACATTTGAACAGTACTATATATATATATTAATATAATTGTGTAGAATGTTATTTAGCTAAAAAATCTTATTAAATGCTAATTATGGGGAATCTTATGGAAATGCTAATATAACTATTTAGTTCAATTGTTCTCTAACCAGAAGTTTGAGTCATCACATCTGACCAATTTAACCAAGGAACATTTAAGTGTGTATACTGAAACAAATGAATCAATTCAAATTAATTATGCAAAAGCAATGGGCCAGGGTGACTCAGACAGCAGCAGAAGGATTACGACTCAGATCTGCCCCCCTGTGTACACAAAATAACCAACAATCATGTCACCTCCAGCATATATAACAGTGGTCAGGAAATAAATAACACAAGAAAGCACCTTAAACGCCTGAAATTGCTTTACAGCAAGCTTTTTCAAGGTCATTATTGCCGTTCATTCTTATGACCGTGAATGCAAATGTTGCCCCTGGACATGAAGATAAGCTGTACCACTTACATTTGTTCAGACTTTTGCACTGGCCTGTGATTAAGTGAATAGATGTGTCCATCGAGTGTTAAGTGCAATAAGACACCAGAACGCACCCATGATGCAACACAAAACTGGTATCCATTCCCAGAAGGGGTAGTTTTCTAGACTGTGACTGTCAGAGTGGTTAGTGTGTGTGTGTGCGGCCTGCCCACTGTTTAGAGACATGCCTAGTCATGCTTTTTAAACTATACACAACCTCCCTGTGTCTAATCTTAATCAGAAACATTTCATATTAAAATCTGGGTTTCCTCAACACACCCGTCACATACTTCTTTACGAAACTGGACTTATGGACGCTTGTTTCCGGTAAAGATAAATTGTTAATATTATTTTCTCACAATTGGGAGTATATTTCACAATTCTCACCTTTTTTCTGAGAATTGCAATATAAACTCGCAATTGTGATTTATAGCCAGAATTGCAAGATACACATTTAGTCAATTCTGAGACAAAAGTTAGAAATGTGGGGAAGAAATTGCAATTCCGAGAGAAAAAATCCGAACTGAGATACAAATTTTTACTTCTGAGAAAGAAAAAAAGTCAGAACTGCAAGATATAAATTCGCAATTACGAGTTAAAAATTCAGAATTAAGAGATAAAATTCATAATTGCAATTTATAAAGTCCAAATTACAAGATATATCGCAATTCTGAGAAAAAAAAAATCAGAATTGTGAGATATAAAGATTTTTAACCAAATATTTGTGATGGAAACAAGCTTCTACAGAACTGATCCCTGGAAGGAGACACGGGGCAGTCATTTCTGCTCCAGATGCAAAGCAGAGTGAGATCTAAGATTAGCCATAAAAGAAGCACATAGCAGAACTAAAACTAGGCCATTCCTCACCTGTAATCTACAGGGCTGATAAACTCGTCTTTAATAAAGCTAATTCTTGCAGGGGAGAGCAGACCTGGAGAAATAAGTGTTGTCTAACACATCAAACCCATCTCCATCTCTACTTAAGACTAGTTTAAATACCCACTGATGTATATACAAAGCAGTTGTCTATTGCAATGTCCCATCTGGGTTTTCAACTAATGTTTTTCTGTCTCTTTGATTTCAAAATTACTAGTCAACAAGGTGAGATAACTGAAATAAATGAAGCACTCTCAGTCCAATTTTAACCCCAACGTTTGCTCACACGCAAGTCGTGAGAGACAAACTAGCTGTGCCACCAGCTCTTCATTCAAAGAATACTAACATTTCTTGTTCTCACAAAGCTGTTTTCAACTATGCCACGTGATGCTTTATAGAAGCTGCAACTTTAGTTACTGAGTAATAACAATGGCAGCATTTGATAGCAAGAGAATCAATTTATTCTCCTTTTCTGATTGCTCATGTGTTAAACTGTTGACATGTTTCATCTGTAACTGCCTGGGCGGATCACAAATGCAATTACTGAGTGTGCCAGTTGTTAAAAAACGACTCAATTTCTTCTGAAGCACTAAATCAGATCAGGACTACTGTACTTGGATAAATTCTGTCTTTAAAACTACTTGTGGATATGTATTGTCTAATTGTTCTAAATCATTATCCAATCAGCACAGACTAAGGTGCATTTATATTATTAAAATGCATACATTTTTCCCTTTAGCTTAACATAGATGAGGATTGTGATGGATAAAGATCGTTTTAGATAAATGGAGTGTGTTTTTGACAACTTTTGAAGTCATTAGAATCAGAAAACCTACAATAATATGAAATGAACACCCCTTTTTAAAATTGCTGGTCAAACCAAGACTATTTCACTCGTTTAGGGTCAATAAGATTTTTTTTTTTTTACTAATACTTGGAGCAAGCATGCATTAAATTGATCAAAAGTAAAAGTAAAGACATTTAATGTTATAAAAAAATATGTTTCAAATGCTATTCTTTTGCACTTTCAATTCATGAAAGAATCCTAAAAAAGTGTCACTTTTTCCATAAATAATTAAGCAGCACAACTGTCTTCAACATTGATAATAATAATAAAGGTTTCTTGAGCACCAAATCAGTATATTAGAACGATTTCCGAAGGATCATGTGATGAAAGGTCATGTAGCGTCACCAATACATTTTCTTTTTTCAAAGCTGAAATATTTTACAGGGATAGTTTATCCCAAAAAAAAATTATATATATATAGTCATTTAATTACCCTCAAGTTGTTCCAAACCCATATGAATTTGTTTCTTCTTTTGAACACACACAAAAAAAAAAAAGATATTCTGAAAATTAGCGGTAACCAAAAAATGTATGGACCCCATTGACATCCATATTATGGAGAAAATGATTTTTTTAGGCGAACTATCCCTTTAATAATGAGCTCATAAATCAGCATGTACTGTATATGGTACTAATTATTTAGGAGTCAGAAAATTGCAGTTTGAAACAGTATAGTATGTCACATTTAAGCACAAAGTATAGAAAACATGCTAACGTCATGAGACCAAAATCATGGTGTCCGATCAAGTGTCTACAACAAATCATCGTGCTGTGTAATGAATCAAGAGAAGACACATACCCTCCAGTCTTTGAATCTTGGCCTTGACGGAGACGACCTGTTCAAATGGAGAGACACGTAGCTGGAAGCAGGTCCCTGTCAAAGTCTCAATGAACAGCTCCATGGTCTCGCTGAAGGGCAGCTTGTAGTGCACTACGCCTACATTGTCATCATTGAAAAACGGTGGGTTTCTCTTGTCAGTCATTACCGCAAAGGACAGGGCTCAGGATGAGACAATAACAAACCCAGCCCAAGGTGGAGGAGTGAAGGCGGAGAGGCTGCTTCTGACACAGCAGGAACACATCATGCATGGAGCTTAGGGCTGTGGAGAATTACAATCTCTATATTAGTATACATAGAACGTGACTTGGTACATTTAAGAATGTTCTGGTGTATATAACTAGATACAGTACTGGTCAAAAGTTTGGAGTTTTTAATGTTTTCGAAATATGTCTATTATGCTTATCAAGCCTGCATTTATTTGACCAAAAATACAGAAAAAATAAAAATATTGTGAAATATTATTACAATTTAAAATAATGTTTTTCTATTTGAATATACTTTAAAATATAATTTATTTCCGTGATATAAAGCTGAATTTTCATCAGTTATTATTATTTATTATTATATTTGATAAAATGTTAAAAAGAACAGTATTTACTGAAAATAGAAATCTTTTCTAAGGATATAAATCTTTACTCACTTTTTATAAATTTAACACATCCTTGCTGAATAAAAGTGTTCATTTCTTTCAAAAAAAAGAAGAAAAAAAATTACTAACCCCAAACTTATGAACAGTACTTTATATAGCTAAAAAATATTTTTATATTATTTTTATATTTTTATAGTTACAAAATATTTTTATAAATAAATAAATGCTGTTTTTTGTTTGTTTGTTTGTTTTTTACTTTTTATTCATCAAAGAATCGTGAAAAAGTTTTACAGGTTATACAAAAAATATTTTCCAACATTGATAATAAATCAGAATATTAGAATTATTTCTGAATGATCATGTGACACTGAAGACTGGAGTATATATATATATATATATATATATATATATATATATATATATATATATGTGTGTGTGTGTGTGTCTGTCAAACATTTGTATATGCCGATCCATCTATAGCACTACATACTGAATAAGCACTTTATGCATATATACTTCTGTTGAACAATGGTTGTTATGACAATATTTATTTACAATTAGTCTAAACAACACTAAAGTGCCTTTAAAGCTACAAATTGTGTTTTTCCAAAGCATTTTCGTCATGAGTCGACTAATCAATGAAGCAAGTTATCCAAATGTCCAGTCGACTAGCTTGGTCTTTTGACTTCAGATAATCGCTTCGTAGATCTATTTGCCATCTTACCTTGACAGCATCATCATCAGCAGAGATCTGCAGGGACGGACAGCTGGATCAGAGTCCCAGCCACAACACACGCCGAAAGCTAGGTAGTTACCTCTAAAGGTAAACGCAACCGAGTCTCCAGTCTCTGAACTGATATCCGACAGAAACTTTCAATAAAAGGTGCTTTAATTCTGTTTTAGTGGCTAGCTGGTTTTAGCAAAGCAGCACAGTCAGCCCAGCAAACTACTCGCGGATGCCGTTGATGCTAACCAATTCCTCTTCCACCTTTGCCGTTTCTTAACGCCAAAAAGATTCCTTATTTTTTTCGAGACGGGAACAATTGCTTTTGTTCCGATGTTATGAGGCTCAAAGGCCCCATTAAATAATACAAAAAAAATGAAAAGGAGGCAGCCTATTGTGATGTTCTTGATTGACAGTGGGGAGAACGAATGACATTAGCCGGTGTAGAAAAACGAGAGTCACCCATCCAATGGTAACGTAGAGTGGGCGGGACCATGCTCGAGACTCCCCTTTCCATCTCCCGGATGTTACCCTGGTCACCCTGGCAGCGTCAAACATCACTTTGTGACTATATCTGGCTCCATTTTCAATGTATAACAATCTTTAAAGATTTTAAATTAATAAAAAAAATATGTTTGGTCCTCTACAAATGTGTTTGAATTCCAGCACTCACACTCAAGTGTACGTTTCATAAAATATATTTTCTTTAGTTTCCAAAAATCATTTCACATGCAACACAAGAAAACTTTAGCTCAAGTTATAAAAACATCAACAACAAAAGCACTTATGTTGGCGCATAGGCTTGGAGTTATGGCACCACATTTGAAAATTTAACCATATAGTTGACAATATCATAGGAATGTCTACACCTCACCAGACAATTCTCATGTTTAAAGTGCTAATAAAAGACACATTAACCGTTGCAGATGTCAATGCCAATTGATGACCGCTACATCATTTACCAATCAGATTACTTCACAGATGGCATTAGAGGTAAAAACACTTACAATCTTCTTTTTTCCTGTATATATTTTTTTGTAAAAGTTACCTATTAGAGTTTACATTATTAACAACAGTGTTAGATTACATCTACCTTCATTTAGGCCATGAACTTCGCTACAGAGTTAAACAAACAGCTGTTATGAAGGAGACTTAGTTTCCCCCAAACGCATTCAGGGGATCGTCGAATATATCGTGGCCCGTTTCCACAGTTGAAACGGGATCCTGGGCGGGCTGGCTCTTCTTAGACTTGGAGGACGGCTTTACCGTTGGTTTTGTAGTCCCAGTCGAGAAGATATCATCTGTGAGATGAGAACAGGAAGCAGATACCAGTTAACATTTTTAAGAGTGCCTTTATTATTTAGAGGTAAGCATTTTTACCTTAAAAACCAGTGTTCATAAAATTAAAATGACATTGGGTATGATGGCGGTCAAAAGTTTGTTAAAGAAGTAATAATATTTCACAATATTAATATTTTTACTTGATTTTTCATGAAATAAATGTAGCCTTGGTGAACATAATGAGACTTGCGACGACAAAAACATAAAAAAAAAATATTTATTCCAAACTCTTGACCGCCAGTGTACGGGCATGGAGGATTGTGTGTAGACAATTTTCCACACACATATCATAATAAAAATAATATTGGCGATTTGGCGTAAATATGTGTGTGCGCACCATACACTCACTCTAAACTTCTTCTAAACTGGTGTGAAGGAAATAAACAAACCAGTGTGTTTAAACTCCCATTAATGGAGTTAATAACTCAAATTAAAGGCAGACAGTAGTCTATAACCCTTTCCGTGGTCTTCCCAACATTATGAAAAATAAAATTATATTTCATGGATAGAATTTGAGGGACATGGTATGATTTTCACATTTCATTAGTGCAAAATGCCCATTTGCATTTACACATCAAAAATAAGTATCTGTTCAGTTTACAATAAAAATGAACATCCTAAATTATTATTACTTTATGGGACAAAACTGCATAAACTTGATTTAAAACAAAAAAAAATACTTTGCAAACTGGAATAAATGAGAGTTTCTCTGAAAAGTAGACAATTTTGTCTTTTGTTTTATGGATACTGAAATATTTTTATACTAAAACAAGACAAGATGACTAAATACATTTTTGCAATGTATTATGACAAAAAAAAATCAGTCAGTCATCTCATGCAATCTCATATTTTCCTAAAGTCTTGTACAGTTAAACACAGTACTATCAAATGGATGGGAATATGGAAATGATATGCAGATAAGTTTATGCATAGTAAAATTTAGCATTGTAAGCTCCATAATATTTTCGCTGGGAGAAATGCTCAGACTGAGTAATCTTTCTAAGGTTCTGGGATGCTGGGATGTACGGTTTTACAAATCTGAAAACTTATAGGATAAAATCTATGCAAAGATTTATACACAAGGCCCCTGGTAAGAATCACAATGAAGAGTGTTTTGCAGAGATAACTAACCCATGTCATCGTCGAATATAGATTTTGCCTCCACTTTCTTCTTCGCTTTCTTCTCCTTTGGCTTTGTGGCGCCAGTCAAGTCAGCAAAAATATCAACATTGTCATCAAACAAACTTGCGTCCAAAGACACTTCCTTAGGCTTCTTTTGGCTCTTGAGGGGTTCTTTCACTTCATCCTGTAAACATTTAAGGTCAAGAGAAGCAAAAATCAGTCATACCACTCCCAACTACCACAACTGATTTATAACACCAAACTAAATGAAAGACTGTGATATTTACCTGGAAAATGTCTGGTTTTGCAGGACTGGCCTCTGTCTTGGAGTTTTTACTATCTGTAATTTTACCCTTTCCTGCTCCAAAAATATCATCATCATCATCTAGGAAGGACATGTGTTTGGCTTTCTGGACAGGCTTCGGTTTCACTGTGGCAAAAAGATCATCCTCGTGGCTGTCAAAAATAGACGAGGCCTGGTCTTTCTTCGAGGTTATGGCGGCATCCGTCTTAGGGGCTTTCTTTTGGCCCTCCTCTGGGGTCTTTTCTTTGTGTTTAGAGGTGGGAACAGGCTTTGCGGCAAAGAGATCATCTGATTCAAACAGATCGTCTGCAGAATCGAGAAATCTCTTTGGCTTGACTGCTTCGTCTGGGCTCTTGGCTGCAGCGGGGGTGCTGACGGGTAAAGTGAGCGCTGTGGGTCGCACCGAAACGGGGTTAAAGGTAGGGAGTGAAGCAGCCATGGCTGGTTCATTAGCTTGTGAAGAGGTGCTCTCTCCGACAGCTTCCTCAGAGTGCTGTGCTGAAAGTTGTCTCGCTGCCCTTGTCTGCGGTCGCCGTCGCACTGCGCCTTTAGCCCGACCCTGCAGTAGAAAAAAATGGATGGACACTATCAAAAACAGCAGTATTCATCACAATGGCACACAACTAGGGCTGCACAAAATTGAAATAGAATCGATATCGCTATTTGGCTTAGAGCAATTGTCAAATCATTAAATCTACGATTTATATGCAATCGGTTTCAGAGTGAATTGCGGAATTTACACACCTAGATATCATAAGCTGCATGAGTGCAAATGAACACACAGTACCGAGCTTCACTCTGAAACCGGCAGCGCATATTTCTATTTGCCAGCAATTCGTCAAAATTCAAAGCTCAATGGATTACTGTTTCAGAAATTAACACAAATATTAGCATTGTAATTTTACAGTAAAATAATTTTATTATAAATAAATTAATAAATAAATTATACAAAATAAAATTAAAAATATTTGACAGTACAATATTGTTATTACAATATTTTTATTTTTTAAAAACAATTACAATAAAACCATAATAATCTGTATTATTTTTAGTCATATTAAATTGGCAAAAACAGTGGGAATGTGGCCTGTGAAAACTAGAGATATGTCATTATTTGTCCCCATTGTACCATTTTAGTATCGCTACCATGATATTACATTCGATATCGTAACAACGGCAAAATTGTGGTATCCAGTCAACTGAGCTAATTGTGCAACCCAACAAACACAACTCATTTTTCATGCCTATCAAAGTGTAAAACATACATGCTGCAGTCTGACCCACCTTGTTAGCATTCTGTAGCGTGCTGACCTGAGCAGGCGAGTCAAAGCTCACACCTCCCTCACTGGAGGTCTGATCAGGGATAGTATCGGTAGCTGGCAGCTGCCTGGCAGCTGCAGGGAGGGAAGCGGGTGCCAGGCCAGGGATTACGCTGACAGCTCCTGGAATCCGTGGCACCGCGCCAGGCAGAAGGCTGGCAGGGTTGACAGCTAAACTAGCCTGAAAGAAACAAGGCATGTTTTTTTTAAATCTGAGACAAAACTAATAAATGCCCTTTGCTCATATGCCAAGATCAGAGAGGAACTGGTCTGTACTATTTTAGAAGTACACTAGATTTGCAATTCCTGAAGCACATAGAAGTGCTTGCAAGGCAGCCACAGAATAGTGTTAAAAAATCCACATTTTAGATCTGTGTGATTAAGTCAACATGGCTTTAATTTGTTGCAAGAAAGAAATACAATTCAGAATGCAGGACGATGTCATCAATGTTGTAGCAAGGAAAGTATCAATTTACTGCTGCCTTGCAAATACTGTAAGCAGCACATTGACAGAGTGCTGAATCTAGTTTTCCTATTGGTGCAGTAATGATGTAGAGCATTGGCATAGACCGAAACAATGTTATGGCAAAGCTACAAATGTTCTGGTATACCAGAATAAGTGAAAATGTTAACAGGCAAAAATATATGTGTTCAGAAGTATAGATTTTAAACAGATAAAGGCATAGGTGAGTCGTGAAACAGCCCAATGAAAAGCAAGATGTTTGCTTTTCTTAGACTTCTAAGAAAGTTCATGCCAGGATGTCAAGTAAAAAACGCAGAATAAAGAAATACAGAAAACACTGTTTTAACAATGAGAGAAATGGAGCATAAAAGTATAGAGATTTTATTTTCAAAAAAGTTACTTGAAGTTCTCCAATCCTTGAGGAGGTTTTTTTAGATTTTAGAGGGCTTGTAGGGTCCTGTGCAATTAAATAATATCAATTACATTTATGTCAACCAATAAAAAACAAAAAACACTTATAAAGGTTCTGGAGGTCTTCCAAAATAATTTGATATGTGGTAAATGTATAAAATAAAATAAAATAGAAAAGTATTCTTTTCCTCAAGACTTAATTAAATCTAAATATAATAATATATAACTCATTATTTTAAAAAAAGGTAAATGCGTCAAAAAAAGATTTATTAAATATATATAATATATTACATTTCTATTCGCTACATAAATGTTCTGTTGCTGAATAAAGATAAATTAAAAAACATCAAAGCAGATTTATTTCTCTGCGTACCTTGCTTGATGTCAGTGTTGATTTGTCCATTTCATTCGTTTTAGGCTTGCTGGGCTTCTCTGGTACTTTCTGTATGTGGATAATATTGTAGAAGCATATATGAAGAATTACCATTTACATAAAAAAAGAAAAACGTATTAACCCTCTTGCTTTTCTGTCATTTATGACTGAATACATTTTTTTTTCTTTCCTTCATCGGAATGGTAAAAAACAAAAAAACATGCATAAAAAAAATCATGCTTAAATGGTGCTTAGTCACACTCATCAAAAATGGTCGCATTGGAAATAAATGTGAAACAAATTTCATCTAGTAGAAAGTTTGGTATACCAACACTCGGTTTTTTTTGTGATATAAACCTCAAATATTCAACACAACTTTTTTATGGCTTTGATTTTTCTCACATTTTTAAAGTAAAACATGTTTTAGAACATACATTATATATTTAATGTACAAATTTTAAATAGTATTTTTTGTGCATTCTGCAATAACAACAATAAACTAAAACTTCTATTACTTTTTTTTTTAGTTCAGCAATAATCTGACAAGTATCTTCTTTAAAAAAAAAATACAGAACTTAAGTTTGTGCTCCAAAGCAGTCAAGTTTTATGACAGATTAGGTTTCAGGTCTATACTCAAAGTGGTTAACAGGTAATAAATGGATTAGATCTACTGCATAAATATAATTTAGTACCATAAAATCCCCTAAAAACACAAAATATTCAATAAAAAACATTATCAAACTAAAATATAGTACATAAAAATTAAAAAAAACTGCCACACTATGAGCAACTTTAATGTACAAATTAGTGAAAAACAGTACCGGTGGAGCTTTAGGCTTTGCTGAACCGAAGAGGTCATCGTCATCCTCATCCCCAAACAGTAAGGGGTCAGCTGGTTTCACAGAGCTCTGAGATGACACCTGTAAAATGAAAATACCTCTATCAGTAAGAAACCACCGTCTCATCATAAAGTGCCAAAGTGTATGTAAAGTCTAAAAACTTACAGCAGGTTTGGGAGATGTGGCAAAGAGATCTACATCAGGATCGTTGTCTCTCTGTTGCGTGTGACTGAAAAGGAGTTCCTCATCCTGGAACACACCTGTGCTCTTCATGTGGGACCCATGATCCTGAGATCACAAGCGAAATCAATTCAATAACATTAAATAAGCTACATAAAGTTCCATTCGAATTCACTCCTCACATTGCTGAATCTAAAACACGAACCTTTAGTGCATTCTTTTCTGTTGATTTGTGTGTTTTAGGAGCAGGAACTATTTCATCCGTGTTCATATCTTCATCATCATCGTCGTCATCAAAAAGACTAAGTGCTGTTTTCTTGGGCTTGGTCCCCTTACTCTCCATGGGCGGCGGACCCTCCTTAAGCAGCTCGTCACCATCAGCGATATCCTCTTGATTCTTAGTCTGTTTCTGTGGAAGAGACAATTTTCAGTTCTGTGACCCTTTTTTGTGAGCAATTTATTATTTTATGCTATTTTTATTTTGTTAATTGTATATAATATATTTACATAAAAAAAGAACTGAATTATTTTTCAAACATTTTACTCACTTTACTTGCATCTTGCTTGTCTCCTAATACATCGATCCCACCAAAAAGGCTAACTGCTCCAACTGGCTTCTTCTTAACCTCAGTGCTGTCGTCAGAGGACAGAATAGATTCCACAGGCTTCTTCTCCACAGATGACGACTTGTCTGCTATCTTGTCTTTAGCTACATTGGGCACAATTTCCTCCTCCGTAGATTCGAACAGAGAGGGAACACCAGAAGCCTGGAACACAGAGCAATTCTCAGCTACTAACGAATGACAAGGCAAATAAATTATTTTATTTGGAAGGAAATCGATCTTTTTATTCAGCAAGGATGCATTAAACTGAATGACAGACATTTATAATGTTATAAAAGATTTTTATTTCAAATAAATGCTTCTTTTGAAACTTCTATTCATCAAAATCCTGACCAAAAAAAAAAAATTAAAGGGGCTAGCCTACATGTAAGAATTTTCATTTATTATTTGCTTTTTTATTGCCAATATGTGAACAAGCTTGTATTGAAAATTAAAAAAACAAGACTTTCCCTAATGACCTTGGTTGTCTATGAAAGCCTATAGACTGATTTTTATGTGAAGGATTCGGGCAGGTTTTGCCAGGAAAATCGGCGGGACTACGACAACTAAACAAAATATATAACATTGGCCTAGTGGTTTTTGGATATTTTCCTCCAAAAATCCTGCATATTGTACCTTTAAGCAGCACAGTTTTCAATATTGATAATAATATTAAATGTTTCATATATATTAATATTAAACAAAATATATTTAAATAAGGCTGGGAAGCACTAAATGTACCATCATTACTGTCAGAATAGTGAAAAAGGTACGCTTCAGAAAAGGTTTTGTACCCTGTGCTATAAGGGAGTTAAACTTACAGACATGGTAACGACGTCACTTCTGCGCTACGTGTAGAATAGATACGTGTGTTTTGTGTATTGTCCATATGTGCATACTATGAATACTTTGTGTTTTTTTTCCAAAAGTAGACAATAAAGAATGAAACTGAAATATAAAAGTTATTTTAAACTGTAAAAATATTTTACAATATTACTGTTTTTATGGGATTTTTGATCAAATAAATGCAGGCTTGGTGAGCGTAGGAGACAAAGTTCTTTCCAAAAAAAGCATAAACGGGAGCTCAAAAAATATTTGGACACTTAAGCCAACTTACCTTCGGTTCAGAAGGAGTTTTATTTGCAGGTGTTTTGAAGCCAAAAAGAGGTTCTTTGTCCTCGTCATCGTCTTCATCCTCGAACAGGAGAGAGATTCTCTGAGATGACTTGATGCTGCGAGGACAAAAAATAAACTATACAGCATAATGATTTAGTATTTCTCTTACTGCTTTAGCATGTTCACTACAAACCTCGACTCATTCGTGGCTGCAAACAGATCATCATCATCATCACCACCAAACAGGCCATCTTTTTGTGGTGCTTTGACACTGGGTAGCCTGGAGGGGGCGCTAACGCTTGACTTCATTCCGCTGGGCTTCACTTCTGAGCTTTCTTTGCTGGGCTTAGAGCTCATCCAATGATCCTGATATAGACAAATATTGCGAAAATTTTGCCTTGCAAATTTAAAAACAGCAAATATTGTGCTATATCATGTGATATCTGCATGCATCATAAGAAAAACGGACAAGATAAAACAGAATGAACAAAAGGACTCTTTTGTAATAGTTTTACTAGTGTTAAAACTCATAAATACCTCATCGTCGCTGAAGAGGGAACTGGATAGAGGCTTCTTGGATGGTAGAGATGTTTTTTTGACCTGAACTGACTTGGACTTTGGTGTCGATGAAAAAAGGTCCTAAAAGAACAAAAAAGACTTGTTGAAAGTCAGTAAAATATACACAGAGAGATTAAAACTAAATTTGTTTAACATCACCTCCTCTTCTTCATCATCAAATAATGAGAGTGGAGCTTTACTGGGCTTGTTCTGAGTGGTAGGCTTTGATTTACTTGTAGTCTCACTTGGGAATATCTTTTAATTAAAAAAAAAACACAACAACAAATACATCAGTGACAAGTATCAGGAGTTTGGATTGGGTGATAAAACGAAAACAACTATTTTTAAAAGGTATAAATCTCAATGTTTATCTCAAATTAGAACTAAAACGTCATCTGTCATCAATTTTATTAATAATTGTTATTAAACACATCGATTCACTTAAATCAAGACTAATTTGAACTCATCGCTTTTACCCTTGTTCGGCGAAAATCCAATCATTCAATTAATTCAATTTTACACAAGAGCAAAAAAATGTCCAACACAGCTTTCTAGGGCGCTAATCTCCCTGTTGACTAGTCGATTTATTGGTTAATGTGTTCTGGCTCGACCAAAATTTCTGATTCTGATGAATGATAGTGTCTGTCAGTTAGTATAACATATGACAAAAACAATTGTCTAAATTATGTTGAATATTCCTCAACAGTTCAGTTCTTGTGCTGATATCACTAGTTGAAATAATACTATTTTCGGAAATCATAGGCTAGCTACAGACTTGAGTGTCATTTCAGTGTAAAACAATTAGGTCAAAAACTATGTAATATACTCCAAATAGCCTACTAGTTTTTGTTTATTTATAACTCATTTAGGCAGACAAGGCTATTGCAAGAAAAGTCATATTAAATATGACCCAGAACTAATTGTAATACATCAGAAAACTGCGAATAGACTCTGTATGATGACTTTAGAAAAGGGATGTACTTGTGAGTCTTCTTCATCTGAGAACAGACTCTTGCTAAGTGCTTTCTCCGATGCTCCCAGAATAGGTGAAGATTTGACTGCTTCAGGTGGAGGTCCACTCTGAAAAAAATAAAACAATAGTTGTTAAAGGGATACTCCACTTTTTTTTGGAAATAGGCTTATTTTACAACTCCCCCCCCGTGTTAAACAGTTGAGTTTTACCGTTTTTGAATCCATTCAGCCGATTTTCTGATATTTAGAAGAATATCAGTAACCAGACAGTTTCTGGTCTCATTGACTTCCATAGTAGGAAAAAAATATCATATGGAGGTCAATGAGACCAGAAACTGTCTGGTTACTGATATTCTTAAGCCTAAGCCTATTTCTAAAAAAGTGGAGTATCCCTTTAAATGTAAAAAAAAAAAAAAAAAAAAAAAAAAAAAAAAAAAAAAACTTTAACACAGCAGACACTAATACAACAAGAGAGTAAGAGAGTGTTCACAAGTGGTAGGTTTGGAAACGCTTCCTCCTTGGGGCAGATATTGGTTTGTGTGTAACAGAGAACTTCCTTCCATGGTTTTGACTGCTTTACACATTTTCTCAGCTCTTTGAGTTCATGTACACAAATCCAATAAGAGCATTGTGTTGGTTGTTTGGTAAGTTACGTGACAAAATATACTTTTTATATAAATCTTTAGGTCTGGTGTTAAAAAAGACCAAGCAAACCAAAACTCAATGTATCCATTTCTTTTTTTTGGTCAAGACAAAGTACAAGTGTGAACACACCCTAAGAGAGAAAGAGTTTTCTACCTCTTCAGATTTGGTGGACTCTTCACTGGTGGAAGGCCGGCGTTTCTTCAGACCCTCCAGTATATTTTTAGTGCCGGGCCCGAACATTGAAATGGCTCCAGCAGGAGGCTGCAAGAAGGACAATTAGTATAGAAGCAGTAACAACAGCCATAATAAAATGATGAGGATGATTAACAAGCAGACCTTTTTCTCTGGAGGACGGGTCTCTTCCTCCCCCTCGACTCTTTTTTCCTGCAGGGGAGGAGCTACGCTGGCTTTCTCAGTGTATATAGCCCCGTCTTCATCATCATTCTCCTCATCAGCAAACAGGTCAACTGTTTTCTTTGGCATTTTCTTCTCTAGTCCTAAATCACAAAGATAAGCATTTTATTCCCCCAAAACAAGAGTAATTTTTCATACTGCAGGGCAAATGTGAGAGGTTTACCAGCAGTGGATTTGTTATGGATCTTTCCACTGAAGAAGTCATCGTCATCTTCATCACCACCATTATCATCATCATCAAAGAGCCCACCCCCAAGTGAGGCACGTTTTGGAGCTGCCTGCACTTTGGGCTTCACTGGACTGGGTTTGCTCTCTAGTGACTCTGAATCGTTCGGTGAGCCAAACAGCTTGTTTTCTGCGGGTGAGAGGGGCATGAAAATATGGTACTCATTAGTAGCTACAGCAAACTTTTATGCAAATGTGTGAGTATGCAAATCAAATGCAGTTAATGCTTACCAGGAAAGATGGAGACAGCTCCAGTGGGGATTTTCTTAGTTTTAAGGGGCTCTGTAAAAGCAAATGAAAAAGATAAGATTACTATTAGGTAAATGAGTTGTCAACACAGTGGGTTTCAGAAGGTACATAAGACAGGCCGTGGGAAAAAGATAACACAGTAAGCCAGTCATTATAGAAAAACAACATCCTTACACAAAGCTTGTTAAATGACTATTAACAAAATACATTAATAAATAGAAATTCATTTTAAAAATATATTATTTTATTTCTTTTTTTTGTGAGAAGAAAGAGGTTGTGGAGTGAAAGCTGGAAATCAGTTGGCAGGAATAACGGATCATTATGCAAAACATTTTTTTTTTTTTTTAAGGGTCTGGCATGCGTCACTAGAAAGGTCTGGCATTTCACAGACTCACAGAGAGATCGAGTTATTATCAAAACAGTTCTTTTAAAATAAATAAAACATGCATTGACTAATTGATCTCAATAACATGCATTTAGAAAACAAAATGAATTTTTATTTCATACCAACTATTATGTTTCTTTAAATGTCACCAGACAAAACAAACAAATACTATTTGGTCATAAGTCTGAGAGATCAAGTAGGACTATCCACTATTTGACTTTGAATAAAGAGTCCAAAGGAGTAACAATCAGTAAGTCTCACCAGTTGCCTGGGTCACGGTCTTTTCCTTTTCCACCGGCTCGTTTTTGGGTGCATCAGAAAACAGATCTCCCTAAGGAACAAAGCATATGAAATTACTTTAAAAGACCATGTCTTCTATTTGCATTTGTATGATTTTATATGTTGACTCCATTAATATTGATCTAACCAACCTCCTCGTCATCATCAAACAGGCCTTTGCCTCCACTAAAGAGACCACCCTTCCCACCGAATGGAGAATATTCCTCATCTTCCATTTTTGGAGGTTTGAACATCTCATCCTGATCATCTTCCACTGTAATTACAGTGCATATGCATAAAATCTATGGCATTATTTTATTAGATACAGTATATCCAACAGAATTCTACCGTTTTTTACAAAAAAACTATGGTATATGTCATAAACTTCAAAAAATAAGTAACAGTGTAGTTGTTTTGAATACAAAACAATACAAATATAATTTGATGATTCATAAGTGTGCATATTGTACACTACCACACAAAAGTTTGGGGTCATTAAGATCATTAAGGATGCATGATATTTTTGCCATGACAAGAAAAAAGTTACATTTTAATTGTTAAAATATTTCCCAATATTACTGTATTTTTAATCAAATAAATCAGATTTGGTAAGCTTTGAGAAATATGCTAGTGACCCCAGACTTTTAAACGGTAGTCTACAGAATGCAAAATACAGCAGAATGATCTGAAAAACATGGTATGAGGTCATACCCTGAGGTTTTGGCTCTTTCTTAGTTTTACTCTTCTTCTGGGTGATAGATGGGCCTGATGATAATGCTTGAGAACAGACAAGTGCATGCACACACATGAGACTTGAGAAACTGAATGGAAAAATGGAAATGTGGTAAATAACAAAACAGTCAAATCTATATGTTCAAAGTGACCTTACATGCGCGATCTGCTTCTGGCTTATGTGGAGTCTCTCCCTTGATTCTGGCTGCTAGTTCATCAGCAAAGGATGGTACACCAGGGTCCTGAAAGACATGGGACAAAGGAAATTGAAGTTCTAGTTAAGTTTGCACATTTTTACTCATTTGCTTGGCATGTCTGAGGTGCTCCGAAAATGCAAAGCTAACCTTTCTGAGTTCATCTTCTTCCTTATCAGACCCTCCAAATATGTCAGAATCTTCATCTTCATTCTCTTCATCAGCATCATCATAACTAGCAACGGATGGTTTCTATGGGATGAATTACAGAATTACAGCATTCTATAGATGGTGGGCTGGATGTAGATTAAAGCTTTTATGAAAAAGAAAAGCACAATTTTGTCTCATCTACCTAAATAAGGCTTTAAAAATAGTGCTGTTATCAAATGTTTTAATAAATGGGACAATCTAAAGTTATAAGCATTAATAATAAACACAAATACTGAATTAAAAACACAAATATAAATGTTAAATCTAAATCTTGAGTTGTAGAAAACTTTTAGAGAATATGCTATTTAGAAATGTCCTGGTCGATGTTAGATTTAAGATTTATATTACCTTTCACATTTAAATGAAATCGTTTTTATATTTCTTAAATCACTAGAGCATAATGATGGGATGCTTAAACCCCTTTTTAAAAGCACGAGTAAATCTGACAATGGTGGGTTGTTTTAGTTTTATAACACGTGTTGTTTTACATGTGGCATTCCATATCTATAAAACATAATTAATACTGCTGTAAAAGCATCTGCATACATATATTTCACATATCCTTTATCAAATGCATTAAATCCTGAATAAAACATCAGAATAGTAGAAAATAATGTTTCAAATCTTACTTTCTTAAAGTTGCCATGGACGTCCTCATCCTGGTCAGAATATTCATCTGAGTCCTTTTGGAATACAATCCAAATTGAGGATTACATATAAATCTATGTATTTATTTATTTATGTAATGTTGTCAAAAATGTTGGTTATAATGTTTTTGAAAATAGAGTATTTATTCAATAAATAAAATATGTTAAGAAAATGTATTTAATGTTCAGTAAATGCTAATGTTGCAATTCATGTAAATGTATTGTAAACTTTATATATTATTCTCTCTCACCTCATCACCTTCTTCAATATCACTCTCAATGACGCTGTCTCTGTCACTACCAACCGACATTTCTAAAACAAAACACAGCAAACAAAAGAAGTTAAAAGCAACCTACAACAACAATAATAATACTACTAAAGATTATGGAATGGGAAATGTCACCATCACTGGATAGATCTCCCAGGCCAACATCCTCCTGATCCATAAAGGCTTGGGACCCAATCAAATATGGCAAAGGCCTGTCCACATACAAGTCCTACCAATAAAACATATTTAGGATCAAAACCTTAAAATCATCATGAAATCAAAAGTGACCATTACATTTATGTATGGAATACTGCATTATTTATTATAAATTATTTATCAGTGCACATAAATTATTTATCAGTGCACATCACTATTTTTTTCATTCATGTACCCTTATAATCTTTAATAATGATTCCAAGGATCACATCTCTTCTCTGATGTTTATATGCACAAGGGCGGGACAACATGTCACTCACATGACATCACAGCAATAGCAAACCACAACCATCCAATCAATTACAGATAGACAAAATCAAGTCCTGCACTACATTTTTACTTGTTTGAGAAACTGTTTCACTCAGCTATGCAGTACGTCGCAATAGGGAAGAAAAGACTAGGCTATTGCAATTTCCGTTTCATGCCAACTTTAAGACTGGTGAAGACTGAAGTAGCTCTTTCAAAGTGAGTCTTTGGGACTTCACTAATCTGTACATCACTAATCCAAACACCATTAATTACATGTGTACTAAAAATCAAGTGTGTGCTTATGGGCTCTAAGGAAACACTTCACCTTTGCTTCCAAAATGGGCTCTACTTTTTCCAGAGCCTCCTCATCCTCAGAGTCCGAGTTTCCTGCTTTAATGTCGAGCTGTTCGAAAGCAGATTCCAGGACTTTCAGCCCATAGTTGACGGCCTCTTGGACTTTGGGAATAAGTTCTGCTTCCTTCTGTTCCCTTGTCTTCTCCTTTACATGTGTAAGAAATGGTAGGAATGCTTGAAACCACTCAGAAGTTTTCAAAATAATACATAATATCAATGGTCCACAGCTGAAATAACCAGAGAAACGTCCCCAAACAGTACCTGTTCAGGCGGTCTCTCCATGGTTTCTGGCTTTGGTCCAGGGTCTTCCACCTCTTCATCATAAACCCTCTGAGTACAAAAAAAGCAGATAAAAAAACAGGGTTTGTGTGTGCTTAATCTCTTATTGTTCTTTATCAAATTTAACAATCTCACTGACATGAGCTAAGAAAAATGCTGAATAAAGAATTCACAGTTGGGCCAATTTGAGTCTCAAGGGAGGAATGTTGGAAATGTATGAATATCATAAGCTGACAAACTCTCCCACAAATTTTCTCAGGATAAGTGTGATATTTCAATTTGTGAAACTTGAACTAATTTGCTTTGCATCCACATACAAAGTGAATTCTCATTTAGCTAAAATCATAAAAAATGTACATACATTTTCAATGAACTGTGTGTTGGACAGCATGAGGAAGTCATTAAACACTGTATGTAGGCGGCTGTCGGTGGCTTTAGTGTCCCGGATTAGACCATCCAACTGCTTCTCAATCTCATGTGTCTTGGACAGCATCCTTTGAGAGAAGTCTTGCAGAAAAAGAAATAACTACAGAGATACAAACAAACATTCACTCTTAACCATCTGTAGGAAGTGGCATCAAGCATAAACAATATGAGTATGAAATATGAATGCATTCCACTCCATACCCCTGAATCTGCAGCCAGTGACCAGTTTGTACTGGATTTCTGCATCTCTTCCACTGTCCAGGGTCTTTCCCACACCTGCTCAGCCTCCCCATTATGGTTACTGGGGCCATTTTCCATAAAACTAGACATGCTGGATGAATCTGTATAAGTTAAGTTTTACTTGAATATATATCTGATGCAATGGACTTATGACTTATATAGGACTCATCACTGTCCCTTGTGAATAAGAAGTGCACATAATGATGGTGGACTATAAGTCTTAAAAGAATATTACTAAAAAAAAGAACTTCCAGATAATATATTAATGAAACTCTTAAAGAGCTCTTTTCATGACCGTGTCTTCCACCTTTTTGTAATAACGTCAAATTAAACATTTTATTTGAAAAAGTATTTTTTTTTTTCATTTTAATAATGGTTCTGTTGTGCTTCTAAGAAGTACAATTCTTTTTGATGACTAACATACCGTTCTTTGTGTTAACTAACTTATTAAAGCTTATGTAAACTTCTTGATAATAATTAATTTTACTGTGTTAAATGACATTACATAGATTTTAAATGTTCTACATTTCAAACGTGTAATGGTAAATACATTTAAAATACATTAAAAAGGGTTTCAGGAAAAGTTTATATTAGAAAGAGTAGTTTATCCTAAATGCTTGTCATTAAATTCGGCAGTACACTTTCACCATAATTCAAATACAATAGAAATAACTATGAAACTACAAATAAAGATGTAGCTACTTAATCGTTACTTCAGCAGGCCAAAAAGCACACTAAGGTCATGAGACTAAACGTAACGTTAAAACACCTTTTTATTTATTTGTAAATTGCATGCAATTAGGTTTATTCCAAAGTATTCTTTTCAAGTATATTATTTCCATAATAAGTAATTTAGGCTTCTCTTTTTTTGATATGATAAAGTGTACTTCTTTTTTTACAAGGGGTTGATGAACGCTTATTTATTTAAAGCAAACGTTAGACATTTTTATACTTACCTAACAAATTTTCTAACGTTACAGTGTAATGTAAAAACCATACTTATCCCTCAAATTACAATTATGAGGAAACTTTCAGAAGTTAAGACGTTATAACTGTCAATGAAAAAACAGCATATGCAGAAGCGATAATCTCTTAATTAACGTTATTTCTTCAAATCTTAAACGGTTAGAAATATGAGAACATACACCCGAATGCACTTTGTATCTTTAATTATCTGTTACTTTGCTGCTTTATGCAGTTATATGTGATTGCTAACTGCTGTCATGCAAGGCTAGCTGCTGTGCTAGCAACTTACAGTCTGAATCTCTGCTGATTTCATTTCATTCATTGATTTACCTTATATATGTACTGTGGTAAAATATCTTCTGTAGTGTTTTCCTTCACCTCAAAATCTCACAAATCCAGCAGTCAGGGAAGTCAAGGGCAGCTTAGCGCTGTCATTTGTCCCATCATCAGTTCAGTGTTTTGAGAGGTCCGCCATGTTCCGTCTGCAGAGAATCAGCTGATTCTAGTCACCTGACAGACGCGCGCGGCACCCACGCCATAGTCCCTCTGATCCGAGAACAGCTTCTGATCTTCTGACGCGAATGAATTCACCATAGCATAGACTGTACCGCGTTTCACATAAACGAAGCGAACTTAAACTGATCTCAATGCAGCGCTCCCTGAAAGCAGGAAAACATAGCTGCTACCATTTTAACGGCTTATCGTGAATGGGTGAATGTAATCTTTTGGGTACTATGTGGATAAATCTTGTAAACCATAAAATTTAAAATATATATATATATATATATATTTTTTTTAAAAAATCTGAGAAAAGGCTGATTCGTGTAACGCTTCACAATTCAATTTTCGGACCATAAATGCAAATGAAAAAAAAAATGAAAAATGGAAACCAGACATTCATTTTTCTTTGTTTTTCCAGTTACATTATCAATGTAAAGTTGCCTTTTTCTCCCTTTTTTCAATTTTACTTGTGCTAAATTGTGACTTCAGAAACAAACATTTGAATTAATGAAATTAATTGATTTTTTTTCATTTTCGTCTTGTAGGCTAATTTGCGCCGTGGGTACGGGGTCGGACTTTACTATCATTTCATTGATGCAACTGCTTTATTTACACTGCATGCATGTTGAGGAGAAGTTTAAAAGACGGAACACAGGACCAAATTTTTTACTCTTTTAGTGACAGTTTTTATTGATAATAACTGCACTGTTAACCCTTGCTGTAAAAAATGTCCACATTCTGACAATATCAAGCCATTTTCCATTAAAAACTGTTGCCTGTATTTTACTCGTCCATATAGCGAATCTGAGGCGAAATCTATTACAGTCTATGGGCGAAATATGCTTCTTGTGTGGTTGTGTTGATCGAGCACTCATCGAGAAAGTAAACAGTCTTTACCGCTCTGTATTTACTCTGTACAGTAGAGTAGAGCTGAACAGAGGCCATAGACTGTGACAGCGGCGTAGGGATCGATCTTCCACCACACCCGAGGAGTTTGGAGAGTTTCAACATTTGCTCGCTCCGGGATCTGCGTGACGGCCACTTTCAACGGGCCTTCCGGCTGTCCCGCACCCAATTTGATGGCCTGTGCCCCGCATCGGAGCGAGGATCACCCTCGCCCTCATCCACCTTATCTGTCATTTATATTTGTTTTGATGATAAATGGAGCCGGCCTCCAAAAGTGATTAACCTGTCCTGAGTTTTTTTAATCTCACACAACAATAACGATGTCTTTATAGCCTAGTAGCTACATTAGAATAGGCTAATAATGTTTCATAAATCTAGATATAGAATAAAGAGGGTTATCTAACGTTTAGCCTATCCTATAGCCTAGCCTACATGTGATTATCACAAAGAGGGTTTTTTTATTACACTATTATTTGCTTTAAGATAATGCTTTACTTTCAACCTTTTTTGGCATAGTTTAGTCTAGGAAATAGTATATCACATGACTTTGATTTTACTTTATTGACACTGTCATTTCCGGATAGTATTCATTCATTAAAAATAAACAAGTTCCGTCTTTTAAACTTCTCCTTAACGTGCATGCAGTGTAAATAAAGCAGTTGCATCAATGAAATGTCAGTCCACGGCCACGCCCCCGTGCTAATGGTACCGCCCACGGCGCAAATTACAAGACTTAAAAAAATCAGATAGATTTCATTTATTCAAATGTTTGTTTCTGAAGTCACAATTTAGCACAAGTAAAATTGAAAAAAGGGAGAAAAGGCAACCATACATTGATAATGTAAGTGGAAAAAAAAACAAGAAAAAGGAATGTCTGGTTTCCTTTTTTCATTTGCATTTTATGGTCCGAAAATTGAATTGTGAAGCGTTACACGGACCTTTAATCGTATTTCATTTAATCTCTCCTGCTCCCATCACAAAGCCTTCATTTATAAACTTTTGATTGTGTATTGAATGTCCCATTTTTTTCTTTGTTCCAATACTCTGATTCTAATGCTCTGTATATTTATTTTTAATTATTGATTTAATCTCTGATCTGCTATGTGATATTTAAATATGAAATGTCAACTTGTTTTGCAACAATGTCTGCTTCCTCATTCCCCTCCACTCCACTCACATGAAATGTAAAGCACAAACATCCATACCTCTACACTTCCTTGATGTAATACAGGCTTTATTTAAATAGCCTATAATTTAGCCTATTTGAAAATTTTCAACAGGATATCCTCATTTGTTTCTGACTTCTCTGGTAGAACTGGAGTCTGTGTGTACGACTGCTGTAACATTGTTTCATTTACGGCACGGCCTGCATTTTTTAATAGCCTGAAATAAACTAAGGAAACAAGTTTAAGTCAGACTTCCAAGGCCCTATAGAGCCATGTGTAATGGTCTAGAACAAATTCATGAGAGCTATAGTCATAACCAAGAAAATATTTAAAGTCTTAAAAAAACATTCAATCACCTATTTACACATCACTTTTATTCTTCTTTCAAGTAACAACTGAAGACAGCGTTAATTTACATCTAATAATTTGCTCAAGTTGTCCTTATTGTCACCTAAACATTTCCAATGTTCCCCAATTATTGAATTTCAGTTGTATTTTTTTTTTAATTAATTAAGAGCCCACTGGCATTTTAAAAGCATGCTGTGTAAAGTTGTCTAAGTATGATTATAGTGAAAATATACACTCTAAAAAATGCTGGGTTGTTTTAACCCAACTTTGGGTCAAATATGGACAAACCCAGCCATTGGGTTACATTTTTTTAATGATATTTTTAACCCAACGTTTGGGTTTGTCCATATTTGACCCAAAGTTGGGTTAAGACAACCCAGCATAGGCTACATAAAATTAAGAATTACAACAAAATATTGAATGCCAACAAAGTAAACTGAAGTATTGAACATCATCCATCATTCTGGCTGTAAATGACATTAGAAATTGTAAGAATTCATGAAAGAATTTTAAAAGAGGATGCTAATAAGTTATGGGCTGACCATGTATAACATTAAAAAGGAGAGCAATAATCAGAATTTCCGCTACCGTATGAACCTAGCTGATTTTGCACAAGCAGTTTACAGGAAATAAAGGCAAGGTCCACTTCTGCTAATTTCAGTACTCATCGCTTTTTTCTTAGTCAGGCGTCTGTGACTGTGACATCAGTTTTTGGGAAGGCATCATCACACCACTATGATATCGAACAATGACCTCAGATAACCTTGGAGAACACACACATTGAGCGTTTTAGAATGGTAACTATTAAAATACAGTGCAGGTGAAAAGCAGTGGGTGCTGTAAAGGTCTGAGTCTCTGTGAGCAAGGGGGAGAGGAAATGGGCTCAGTGACCTTTGCAGCCAATTTCCCCTGTGTTCAAACAGCAGCATGAAAGCCAGGTCTGTTTCTGAAGTCTGTGCAAAATGTCAATTGCAACTTATCCCACCAGCAGAAAGAATTTGCTCTGAAAGTAGATTCCCTTATTGTGGCCGTCAGCTTTCAAGTCATTGCACATGGATGGTTTGACCCTATCCTCACTCCTTATAGAAAGGACATACAAACGATTTAGAGATTTTTTAAATGATTTAAAAATAAATCAAATGAAAAACACTTTGCAACAGCCTCCATCCTAACTTTATCTATTGCTTGATGTCCTTCATATAATGAGCTGTAACTGATTTCATCCATAGCATACATCAGAGTCTTCAATTATTCGACCAGCCACAAAATCATTAAAGGGTTAGATCACCCAAAAATAATAATTATTCCATAATATAGGCTACTGCACCCTCAAGCCATCCAATGTGGCTTCCTTCTTTCAGCCAAACAAAATCGGAGTGATATTAAAAATAATCCTCGCTCTTTTAATCTTTATAATATATAGAGAGTATCACCTGAGATTTTGAAGCCCAAAAAAGCGCATCCATCCATAATAAAAGTAGCATAATCCATATGTGGCTCCAAAAGGTTAACAAAGGGCATAAAACAATATACATATTTACAATTTTATCAATCACTGACTTTCGGTAGTGCCCAAGTCGAGGTCCAGCTGAAGAGTGACCTCTGACCCGACGTATTATATTTTTTATACATTTTATTTGAAAAATAAAAATAGGCTTACTGAATAATTTCATTATTCATCATTTGAAGTGATGAAACACAGTTTTTTCCTCTGTGGAACTCAAAAGAAGAATGTCCAAAACAACATTGTATGAAGCAGAAAAACATTTTTCAAAAAATATCTTCACAGAAAAAAAGAAAGTCATACAGCGTTGGAAGAACACGAGGGTGAGCCAATGACAAATTAAACTAACCATTTAAGGTAACAATTGCAGGTGCCAATTGTTCTCATTCCATCACAAATAAACGATTTCCATCATAATATTAGTAACTGAGCTGATGTTTCCTTTAGATACAAAATGAAGGCTAATGAAAAACAACCATCATATCCGCACAAGCAGGTAGTTTAAATAGCGAGCCATCAATGAAACTATCTGTTTCAGGAAGGAGGGTGTGAAATGCTCAATGACTTCATTTTACAGTAAGCGATAGATGGAAGTAGTGTGGGGAGTGGAACAACTGTATTCATGGTTTTGACACCACACCTCATTATGATGCAATATACATGTATCAATCAGCAGAAAATTCCATTTGACCATTTTTAAACTATTTTTGTCTGAGATTTCAGTATATGTAAACATGACTTTGCAAATAGGTTCAACATGTGCCATTTCCATTTCCTTTATGGAAACACATCGCACTCAGTCTCTGCCAGTCACGGCTCTTGTCATGAAACTGCTCTTTTGCAATAAGGGGAATTCCTAGTTCCTTCGCTGACAAGCCTTTTTTTCTCTCTCTCGCTCTCTCTCTCTTTCTCTCTCTCTCTCCCTCCGTCTCCCCTTTTCCCTTTTTTTGTTTTATGGGAACCGAGGGCTGAACCAGTGAGATGTTTTTCCTCAGAAGCGCTTTGTGTTGATTCATTATGAGGGGGTGGGAGATTCCCTCCCACTGCTTCCTTCTTACTGGGAAGTGATTGCAGGCTTACGGTACTGAGAGAGCATGAGGGAGTGAGTGAGTGAGTGAGTGTAAGAGGGAGAGATATTTAAGCTGAGAGAACTCATCAGAAGTCATATATTCAGAAGTCACAAGACCAGCACTCATCTCGGGCTTTACATGTGAGTTACTGGAGACTCCAATGGCAAATAAGGATTGTGGATTTTAAAGCAACAGTTTGATCCACGATAGAACCAGAATGAGAGATAGCTATGATGTTGCTCCTGACAAGCTGGGATAATAGTGTCTTTCTTTATCAGATAAGTATTTGATGTTTAGTATGACATGTATATTGGGAGAAAATACTTGTAAAATTGTGTGGTGTGTACATTTTGTTGAGATTATTGTGATTACTGTGTTGTTATGTGATTGAATGTAATTGTAATGTCGCAATGAGTTGTACACTTAAAATGTGGCTTTCATGAGAGAACAGTAAAAAATAATAGATATTTCTGGTTCTTCAGAGGGGGTTTCCAACTGTGCACCCATCAGGGCAGTTCGACTGGTTCAGTGCCGTTTATTGGGAAGAGACAGTTTCCTGAAAGTCCTCAGGTGTGGCAGGTACTCAGTTAAGGACATGAAGTTCAATGCTTTTTCGCAGCAGTTAAGTAATGATCAAACATTAAACAAATATGTGATGGAGATAACATTGAGACAAAAACCTGAGTTGGATTACATCACTAACCCTTTGGCCTCCCCAGAGATCTATGAAGCTGCAACAACCCAAAAGTCTTGAGCTCTGAAATGGTCAAAAGATCAGAGCTTCTTGTTCTTTTTGTATGATTTTTAAAGTTTTTAGTTGCTTTCGGTTTGCGTTTCTGAGACGAATTTAACCATTTTAATACACTTGACGGGCAACAGCATTTATTTATCATTACCATATGAGTGTGATTTAAAAAAAAGTTTAGTATGCTGACAAAGTATGGTTTGAGCACTTAGCCCTGAGAACTGAATTCCATAGATCGTGATCATAAAGAGTTCATCTATGGACTCAGTTCTTCTGGCATTGTGTTTAATATCTGCAACATCAACAACAAAAAAAGTATTAGAAATACATAAAATACGTAAACTTTACAGTAAGTTACAATGCCGCAGTCAGCAGTCAGTGGAAGATTTTGAGATATTTAGTGAGATAAATTGTGAAATGTTGTGCTCCAATAAATGTTTACAGATCATTCAAACCACCCTCCTGTGTTCTTTGCTTTTTATGTATTTGTTTATTCACATTTTTTTAAGTTTTAGTATTTTGAATGCACATTCACATTTATCAGGTGTGCTTATCAAATGAACAAAGTCTGTCCACTGCTTCCGGGATCCATGGATGTCCTTTTTTCAAGTTCTGGTGAACTAGTTAACAAATATAGGTCAAATGTTCAGCAGTGCCTTTTACATTGTTTATTATATGTATTCATCTTATATCAATAGGTTGGATTTACAACAAAAAAAAGCCAGTGAGCTGATATATCATATGCAAACGATGCACTGACTCCCACGCTTTAACCAAAGGCATGCCTTATCTCTTATTCCTAGCAAATGACTCAGGATCAATTCCTTGGAAATCTGGAGTAATGTAGACTTTCCAAAATCAACTATCGAAACCTGTTCAAACATCAATGACCCAGTCAATACAGTCTTGAAGTGGTATTAGTGGCTTCTCCTGACATAGTACCTACATTTTTAGAAACGTTATGATAATAGCTCATTCTCGTTTCAAAATTGTGTTATTGAAGGGTTATTTGCAAATGTATTTATTTAGTTATGTTTTCCTTGTTGGCAACATTGTTATAAAAAGTTTATATGTAAAAGTGTAAAAAAAGTTTTGGGGGTTTTTTTACATATCGAAAACAATTACATTATTTTTGTATCACAAAGTATCATGGTCACTTTGAAGATGGGAATATAATAACAGTACATGTTTCACTGGGGGAAAAAAAGTATTGGTGTAGAATTTGCTTACAGTTTACTAAAGAAACTGCAGGTAACGGATTGAATTAAAGAAATTCAAGTGTCAAATTAAATTGTGGTTAAATAAAGAATCAGATCCAACCTGTAATCAACATGTAACAAATGGTATAACAAAGGGTTTTGGTAGCCAAGCACCACATAACATCGACAAGATGTTGTAGCCGTCATCTTATCAGACATGCCATAAACAGGACTGGTATATGAGCATAAATAATCTGTTTCTACAAGCTGCAGTGTAAGTGATTTTCTGGATATATTGGTAATCTTCAAATTTATTCTAAATTCCCTTTATAAGCATATAATAGAGAAGTATGGGCCCTTTATCCACACAGAAGGATACTGCCAGGACAACTTATTTAGTTACAAAATATGATAATATATTCACTAACGAACAGAGAGATCATTATTTTTAATAATATGCATTATATTATAAGGATAAAATGTGTGTAACATCAGAAATTACTCATACGACATGAGGCAGTCAGGCTGCTGTAGTTGTTGCATTTGTGGAAGTTTTGTCATTACATCACTTTCCAGAACTTATGACATCTTGAGCTTATCGTAGATCAAACAAAGGACAAGATCTAAATCTTCAACAAGAGTTCATTCTTCACAATTCATCGTTTGATTTTGATAAGCTCATTGTTAATTGTGATGTGCATTTTCAATAAACGATAGCCTAGCCTACTAAAAGTCTTAATAGTCAATACATATCTCATCTGAAAAAAATGACTTAGGTGATTCAGATAATAGGCCAACTTCTAGCATGTAGTCAATAGTCTGTCCAGCAAGTGGTCTGTTCCCAATTTGGAACATACATGATTAGCAAACAAATTTAGGCATTAGAAATTAAAAGTAGCCGACATAATCAAATTAAAAATATTTATGGAAAATAAATTGCTTAAATCTTCGTCATGTGAAAATATACTAATTCACGAAACACAAATAAGTAGCCTACCACTAGCAGTAAATGACTGAAACAGTAAACTAAATGACAGAGAAACAAAATCCAAGTATAAATGACATTAAAATTATATATTTATAATTTATAAATGCATTATATTATTTGTTTATGTTTCTTGGAAAGTTAAAATGTATTGAATTGGAAGACATAATATATTTATAATTATACAGTTCATAATAGGCCTACATAATAAAAATCGCCAAATTCGTCTTTAGAAAAGAATAAAATAAAAGAAACGGTTGTATTCTAATGGCATATTCCTTATGGATGCCTCTAAGCCCCACCTCTTCATGGATCACAATAGATTCGTCCAAACGCATCGCGGCTCTCATGTCTCGTCTTTCTAACAGCTGTTCTGATTGGCTCGATCAAGTGTCAGTCAAAGTGTTGGCCACGTCCCCTTTCTGGACATCAAACCACAGAGGAAAACTGCAACAGGGGCAAAACAGAGGGTGAAAAGTGATAGAAAACATATTTCCAATATCAATGATCGAATCGTCTTTTTGAATCGGAAGTTAAAAAGAACATCTAATTTTCTTGCTTTTCGACAACTTTTTCCCACTATTTGGTGCGGCCGTGTGGGGATGGATGAGATGCGGCCTAGCAGCGGAGCAGCAGCGCACCTCGGCCTCGCCTCGCTCTTTCCCCCGGGATTGCAGGCCATTTATGGGGAATGCAGGCGCCTGTATCCCGATCAGGCGAACCCGCTGCAAGTCACAGCCATTGTGAAGTATTGGTGAGACGTCTGAAGCATTACGGTTTTATGTTGTTGCTTGATACGCAAACATTAAAACAAAACAGAATTTTGCTTGACGAATAGTTTTAACTTTATACTGAATGATATAAGGATACACAAGTTTCAGTAATAAGCAAGTTTTAGTAAGCAGAAGCATTACTATTATGCAAATAACAAACTTTTAAGTGGACTTTTTCATCTCAGTGTTTCACTCTTTCTTCTCATAATCCTCTTTTCAGGTTAGGGGGTCCAGATCCTCTGGACTACATTAGTATGTACAGAAACATGGGATGCCCTGGACAAGATGTACCGGAGCATTGGCACTACGTCAGCCTGGGTCTCAGTGACTTGTATGGGGACAACAGAGTTCATGAGTAAGAATGACAGATTATGAGATGTTTACAAGTGTTTTGTTACATGATAATATTACAGCAGACCAGAAACTTATTATGGTCACAATTACCTGATCTATTTGTTACTAAGGGTTTCAGGGTTATTTCGTATCAACTCAAGCAGGGGTCCTCGGCTAAATTGTGATTTTTGATTTCAAAAAATGTGGTGAAGGAAATACATAAAGAAGAAAGCCAAAATATTAGATGTCATGGATGAATTATGAGTAATCAACTATTTTTAGGATGGGGTGAAAATGACAATTTTCACCTGAGATTTGGAACCATATTTCAGGGAGGTAAAAATGGCTTTAGAAAGATGACAGGATCATTCATTTTTTAGTATTATTAGTAAAATCTTTTGATTTAGCAGTCTATGTTGTATTATTTGCCTACGTGACCATTCAGAAAAAAGCACTTGTGTTTTGCTTATTTACATGCCTGTAACTCAAAGTATTAAAGATATCTTAATATCATTCTAAATTTTAATTCTCAAACTTTTCTTTTGTAATATTTAAAGCCCTATATAGTTTAATCCTACAGACATGGGAATCTCAATGCGGCTCCATGTCCAAATTTTTTATTATAACAAAATAGAAAATTTGAGTCTGGGACGCTTCTGATATTCAGTTGATTTGAAACTGAAGAGTCTGATGTTTAGTTATACGTGAAGAGTTGTTGACGTAAATTGATGGTGCTTGAATTACAGCTGTATTCTGCTTCTTTATAGATTCACAGGTTTAGAGGGCCCAAGCGGTTTTGGTTTTGAGCTCACCTTTCGCCTGAGAAGAGAAGCAGGAGAGACAGCACCCCCTACCTGGCCAGCTGAGCTCATGCAAGGCCTGGCTCGATATGTGTTTCAATCAGGTACTGTACCTGAACCCCATCTGAAGGGGTTGGAGTATAAAGTTTTGCAATTCATGGAAGCGTTTTTTTTCTGTACTACATAACTACAAAACAGTTTAAAAGCTGTAGTTTTCATGTTGTTTCCAGCTTTAACAGATTTAAAAGTTTTAGTTTACCAGAAATTAAAATAGTCTTTGTTCCAAACCCATTAGTTTTTGTTTGTCTTTGAAACACAAATGAAGATTTATTTAATGGAATCTGAAAGATTTCTGTCCTTCCATTGAAAGTCCATTTAGAACTCTGATGGTTCAATGGTCAAATAAATCCAATTACAATAACAAGTCTTCTGAAGACAAATGAACGCTTTATATGGTGACCTTTATTCACATATAAACATTGATGGAGAAGAACTGAATGATAGCAAACAAAAGCTCAACCATACTTCCTTGCCCAGTATATTAAAATACATTTCTTTAAAAATATCCATTTGTGTTCCAAAATTTTAATGAAAGACTTCAGGGTTTGGAACGATGTAAGGGTCTATTAAATACAAGAGAATTTTCATTTTTGGGTGAACTAACCCTTGTTAAGCAATTTAATATAACTGATCCAAATAGTCATTTGCAAACTTAAAATTAGCAAAATAAGTATAGTCATGATAAATATGGAAACATTTTTAGTATAGTTGTTTACATATTTTTAGTATAAAAATTTAGTCTGATGGGATTGCATTTGAAATGACCAGAATGTGGCTTCCTGCTTTGCTTAGTAGAAGTGCAAACATATAAACTTTTTGTAGTGTCGTTATTGTAAAAATTGCTAAATCTATTGGAAATTTCTATTGTTTTTCTCATAGTAATGTATGGGTAACAGTAGTGAGTAACCAGGATTTGTTTTTCCACAGGAGGTGTATGCACTATATATATATATATATATATATATATATATATATATATATATAGATATATATATAGATATAGATAATATATATTATATATATAAAATATTAAATAGTAGTCAAAACTAAAATAAACTTCAACGTATTAAGTTCTTGAAAGTTTGCAAACCAATCAGACAAGTTGTTTTCTCTGTAACAGAAAACACATTCTGCAGCGGTGATCACATTTCGTGGCACAGTCCTTTGGACAACAGTGAGTCTAGAATCCAGCATATGCTTCTGACGGAGGACCCCCAGATGTTGCCAGTTCAGACCCCCTTTGGTCTCGTCAGCTTCCTTCAGGTCAGGCACAACATGCTAGCAGTTTCAACAAGATTGCTGACTGCAGGCTAACATAATTTCTACAGTAATTTATTTTCTCTTTTTTTTCCCTTTAGCCCTTGAGATTGGTTCATATGTTCATAAAGTCTTCTAAATTCAGTTTTGCATGCCACATTCATTAACCTTGTCCTCCTATGCATATATCTCGTTGTGATTGGTGTAAATTAAGTTTTTCCTTCTGTGCTCATCAGATTGTGGGTGTTTGCACAGAGGAACTGCAGGCAGCACAGCAGTGGAACGGTCAAGGCATTCTGGACCTGCTGAGAGGAGTGCACATGTGAGTAATCCCACAGCCAGCCACGAGACAGCCCAAGGACACACTCTTGCTTCATTGGTGGGGAAACTGTGTTAAAGAAACTGCATGATGGATTTAACCAGCTGAGAAGCTAAATGAATTCCTTTGTATTACTTTGTCTCTTTTTTCTTGCTGAAAATATAGATGGGTGTCTGGATATTTTCCTACAAGCAAATGTGAAAATATGTTTGTTGTGTTACTTAAAGGGATAGTTCACCCAAAAATGAAAATTCTTTTATCATTTACTCACCCTCAAGTTGTTCCAAACCTCTATGTGTTTATTTGTTCTGTTATACACAAAGGAAGATATTTGGAAGAATGTTTTAATCAAACATATCTCATTCCCCATTGATTTCCATACTAGGAAAAAATACATACTATGGAAGTCAATGGGGGATTGAGATCTGTTTGATTAAAACATTCTTCCAAATATCTTCCTTTGTGTTCAGCAGAACAAATAAACACATAGAGGTTTGGAACAACTTGAGGGTGAGTAAATGATGATAGAATTTTCATTTTTGGGTGAACTAATCCTTCAATGCTGTTTCTTTTCTACTCTTGCTCCTCATTTTGGGCATTGTAGATAAGAGTACTGTACTTTGAATGCTGTAACTATAGTAAGTGGGTGAGGAATTTTCGTTTGTTCTGAGATGCTTTGTGCTGTTCTTGTTTTTCATTAATTCTGAAATGATTTTTGTCTTTTTTGCTGTTTTGTTTGCAGTGCTGGGGGTCCATGGTTAATTACTGATATGAGAAGAGGGGAAACCATATTTGAAATTGATCCACACTTGCAAGTAAGGTTTTCTGTTGTGTGCTTGTTATTCTGCTCTTAGTGCTCCAGGATATATATTTGTTTATGCTCATTTTACACTGTTTTACACTCATTTTACACTGTTTTGGAGTCACCATATTTTTTTGGAGTCACTACATTTATATGAAAATAAATAAAAAAAATAAAAAAAAAAATATATATATATATATATATATATATTTCCAAAGCTGAGTTTTCAGCAGCCATTACTCCAGTCTTGGCTATAATCTATAAACGGACTATAATCCCACCCACTTTGAAGCGGTACTAACTGCAGTGGAAAAGCCGAGCTAAAGCGAATCGAGCCGAGTCGAGTCGTACCGCGCAGTGGAAAAGCGTAGTGAGCTGAACTGTATTGAGCCGTACCAGAAGTGGAAAAGCAAGCGCAATTACAGACTGCACCTTTAATATTGGTGCAACTGTTTTTTCTGTTAACAATGTAGCATTTTTATATACTTGACTTTGTGAAGTTTATCCAAACAAAAATTGTAATTTCCTATTGTGTAAAAAAAAGGGCAGAGGTGCAATATATTCATTTTACCTCTCTCAAGTAATGAATGATTATCATTCCTGGTGATTAAGGTCATCTTAAAAAGCGCACACTGTGATGTTACAGGGCAGGAGTGATGCAGCATGGGAAAGGTGGAGTCTGGAGTGTAATTAAGTCTGTGAGTGTTAAACTCAGCACCTCCACCTGCTGTTAGTCCTCGGCCCTTTCGCTCTCTGTTCCGAGACGGACACATGTCCAGCCATGCTGCTCCCCTGCTGATTTGTGCGTGTGTTGATTGCTCATTCCAAGCAGGAACGAGTGGATAAGGGCATAGAGACGGACGGCTCGAACCTGAGCGGTGTCAGTGCCAAGTGTGCCTGGGATGACTTGAGCCGACCTCCCGAGGACGAGGACGACAGCAGGAGCATTTGCATTGGGTCACAGCCACGCAGGCTGTCCGACAAAGGTGAGGAGTTCTAAGGACAGACTCAGACCAATTTAAAAACAAGACGCCGAATCCGGTATTCTTCAGAGATGTTGTATTGGCTCAAATTTTGTCGTCGTTGTGTCAAGTATTTGTGTATTGTTCATACAGACACTGAACAGATTAGAGAAGCCCTGAGGAAAGGACTGGAGATTAACAGCAAGTCCGTCCTTCCTCCCATCAGCAGTCAGAGGCACAGTCACGACCGGCCACAGTAAGTCCTGCCCTTTCATGACAATCAGAGCTTCAGGACTGTGTGATTATACTGGTCGAGCAGATGTATGCTTTACCCAGAGCTGTGACCTTAATTCTGGAAGTAGCAGGTTGAGGCGTTTGTTTCAGGACACCAAACTGTCTGGTATGCTATGCCACCTGTTCGGGACTGGATAGCATCCTTAGGGTTTGTGGATAAGAGAAAAAAGATGTTTGGCGCCAGGGTTAGGTGATGTGACTGTATATACATGTGAAAAGTGTCACCAGATAAATATTTTGCTATATCGTTTATAGTACACAGGGCTTGGAGATTATGATTATAGGTGCTGCGAATCATGAAAAGTGTGTATAAGTTCATATATGTCTACTGCTATTGCATTATAGTGCAGTTGTTGAGCATTGTAACCAATCACAGACATGTAAATTATTAGTAGGGCTGGGCAATACTGGGCAATTGATTTCTTGATTTCAGTCAATCGTCATTTTGTTGAACCAATATTGATTCTTAATTCCCAAGATTAGTCTTTTAGTTGATATTCTTTTCAGTTGATACATTAACAAAACTGCACTAAACTTTATTTGTAACAAGCCTGCCATCCAGTAATTACAAGTGGAACTCAAGTGAACCAATCATATCTTCAACTGTGCTGCTAGTTATACCATGTAATAAACATGAATGAACATTAGAAGGTACAGTGAAAGAAACTTACTGAAAGGTATCATGTCTCATGTAATGGCTTAATCAGTGTTTTACCATGGAAAAATGAAATAAATCACCTGACATTAAAAAGATACAACAAAGATACAGCTCAACAGTCAATATAAACGGCAAGAGAGAGAAGTGTGACAGAACTCTACAAAGTTAACTGATCATGATATTATGTGCTACAGGACTGTTATATAAGATTTTAGTCATGCCGCCCACTCCTATGTGGTGTACACTGCAGTTAAAAATGGCTTTTAAGCAGGCATGCAATTTTAAAGGAGTTAAAGGAATGAATTTCGTGAGCTTTGGCTGGTCCAGCGTAACAGCTGAATATGGTTTATCATTTGGATGTGGATAATTACCTGCAGGTACTATTCAGACACAGCCTGTCCCTTCGATCTTTGTGCTGACTCTGGCCAGCTGACCTGCTGTTGTACAGCATAATATTACTTGCTCAGGAAATTAGCTTCTACTACTGATAGTCTGCCAGTGTAAATATGCTTCGGAATCAGGTCTGTATGATACTGTACTCCTACAATAATTTTAATTTTGCGACAAATCAGTGTACATGCTACTTTATTTTTAAGGTCATGATTGTAGCAGTTACCTGGGGTGACTGTTTAAAGCACTCCATCCTTATCTCATTAAATGCTGTGCAATCCAGATCATCTCCGAGCATGATTTTTCTGGGTTAATCTCACTATCCTGTTCTCTACACCCTCTTGTTTTGCTCAAGGACCCCCTGCTAGTTGTAGCGCAGCCAGATTCAAACATACATCCTGGAGTGTCCGTTGCAGTCGCCTAATCCAAATAATCATGATGAATGAAAAACATAATGCTAAATTCAAGAATATTTAGAATTTTAAGAATATAATTTTTGCCAAAAATAACGGAAAAAGATGTGTTCAGACCTTGAATAATACAAAGAAGATTATATTAATTTTTAAAATTTTACAAAATACTAATATTTTACCTTAGGAAGAATTCAGAAATCAATATTTGGTGGAATAACCCTGATTTCCTGCTTTGCAGACATCACACGTCATCAGTTATTAGACCGACTATCACAGAGCAACACAAACAAACAGCAGCCGCCTTTTACAGTTCCTCCTGAACCAAAACAACAAGCTTTCACGCCATAACTACTGTAATTAAGAAATGGCAACCGGTGAAGTTTTGCTGTTCACGTCCTCAGACTAGGATTTATGCGTTTCAATGCAACACTATCAACCCCGAAATAAACCTGCAGCAGTCAGGTGGTACAAGTCAGGTCTCTACAAGATTTTTACCCTCATTATTATTTTATTGTTTTTATGTGCTTTGAGAAATGAGGTAATTTTACACTTGCAGACGCTTCTGTGTGCGTTGCGTTCATGTTTTTTAATGAAGAGTGGCTTTGGAGATGCTCTGAATTATGCTTTCAAAGCTAGCTTGCTATTGCTAGCCCCTACAAAATAGCCTACCCTACCTTAATCGTACCTTTAATGTGACTTATGTAATCAGTTGATCAACTTGCTTTAGAGTAGCAACTGAATTACCAAATGTTAAATATGTAGATTTATTTAAAGGAGCTCTTCCATTCTCTTAAAAGAGGGAAGAGTTTACCTTTTTCTGTTCTAAGTAGCTGTTGAAAGGAATAAAATTGATTTGCCATTTGGCAGTAGTGGTAAATGCATTTATTTTCTTCGCTGTGGTACAAATCTGCCCCTAATTTCTCCATAGACAATCAGTTGGACATTTCCAGACCCAGCAGATATCAAGGTAAGAGCCAACTATGAGTGAAACTGAAACTATTTCTTCAGCAAATGGGCTATGGAGACAGTTCTTCTTTATTCCACTTTGAAAATGGGTGTTCAGTAGAGTGTCTACAAGTTACTTTTTGTTAAAACAATGAAGAAACGCAAAGCTCTGCACTGCAATATTTCTGTTTTTCTCTCATTTACAGCGGCCTCAAAATGTGTTTGGTCACACAATCTACAAATGTATGAATCGTTGCAGTATCAGTATTTGTACAGTTTCTGGATGTTTAACATAAGTGGATCATGTTCATAGTTAATGCGATGAACGTATTCTTTTAGGACACCTGTATGAAATTGAAAAATTATCTTAAGACTGATGACTTGTTTATTGAAGGTTACTCTGAAAAGCTCTAGCATTATTTGTTTGTAGTTGCCATTTGAGGTTTGATATTTCATGATACTAATGCGTTGTGCTTTAAGTGTCCAAACATACAAATTCGACATCACATTTCGAATTGATTTGTTAAACGCCTTCATTCAGTTTTTTTCTTTATTTACACTTTCCCATCTATATCCCAGGAGTCGTAAGGACAGTCTGGAGAGCGAGAGTTCGGCTGCTATCGTCCCTCACGAGCTGGTGCGAACACGACAGCTGGAAAGTGTGCACCTGAAGTTCAACCAGGAGTCTGGGACACTTCTCCCACTGTGCCTCAGGTAGGACATACACTGTAGGAAGCTCCATTTGCTATATATTTTCTCAAAATCCACTTTGCTGAGGCCTTAACTTAAAGAGGGGTCAGGGGTTGTGAATTCACTCAGAAGTAAAAAATAAAAGTACACATGCACTGGAGTGCCGATGTGCACTTTGTGAAACTGTAATACATTGACAAACTGTAATAATATGAACAAACTAAACTCACTGAAAAGCTAACAGCTCTGATTTTGCTGGCTTTAAAAGAGTGGGATATGAGTTTTATGTAATCTCCTTGTTTGGACAGAAACAGAGACGAGGCTCACAGAGAAGCCTTTGTTTAAAGTCCAAATGAGAGCAGGGAGAAAATGAACATCAGGTTGTTTATAGTTTTAGCCTTTGATATTTTGCGCTTGCTTTAAGAGGTACAACGCTTATCAATGGTTATGTAAATGATTCATTCAGCTTTTTTCTTTATAACCTTTTCTTGTAGAGGTCGGCTGCTTCATGGCCGACATTTCACATATAAAAGCATTAATGGAGATACAGCAATCACCTTTGTATCCACTGGGGTGGAAGGGGCTTTTGCCACAGAAGAGCATCCGTATGCTGCACATGGACCATGGCTACAGGTAACAGACACAGATTACTGTTAAATCCCTTAAAGGGGCCCTGTTATGCTTTTTAACGATTTCAACATTCTTTAGTGTGCAATTTTGCGGTTTGAGAATGAGAAAAGTTCTGCAAAGTTACAAAGCACAAAGTCCACTCCAAACAGAGTTATTCTCTATATCAGTAAGGACTGATTCTGAAATGACCTGATTGTAGTCTTCAGTTTTCTTCTGGGAACGTACATGTCACAATATCCCTTTTTTGAGGTATTCGCAAAGAAAAAAGAGGCGAGGCCTGGTTGAGTTGTGTTAGTAGTGTGTTGAAACTCGTGTTTATGGTAAGGGGAGTGACATTTCCAAAATGTGCTCGGAGTGGTCCAGCCGACCAGTCAGAGCACACTGCTCTTTGGAAAAAGGGGCTGAATTAAACAGAGCTTTACTGACAGACTGGGAAGAGAGTTGCTGCAAAAATGTAAAATATGTGAAAAATGTGTACACATTTTCCACAAACAAAATCAAGGGAATAATAGGAAGGGGTCGACCGATATGTGATTTTCAGGGCCGATACCGATTATTACAGATCGAGTAGACCGAAAACCGATATCTTGAACTGATAGATAGCCTATGTCTGGTGTAAAAATGTAAGTTAGTGTCAAAATTAAGAATAACAAAGGGTTTTGACAAATACTTTCTTTAAATGATTTGAATCTGAACCATAAAAACGCCCAATATCGGTGCCGATAATCAGTCGACCCCTAAAAACAGGTCCCCTTCAAAATGTAATGTTGTTCCTTATGTGTGACCTTGTTCTGATCTCCTTCATTTAGATATTACTTACTGAGGAGTTTGCAGATCAGATGCTAGCTGACATTCAGGATTTGTGCACCCGTGAAATGGTAAGGTTCTACCTACACCTCACGTTAAGTGATTTCACTATGATTTTGTAAACTTTAGATTATTTTAACACGCTGTGTATCTCTACCCCTTACCCAGTCTAAGCTGCCGAAGGAGTACAGCTGGCCCGATAAGAAGTTAAAGATCTCTGTCCTGCCTGACACGGCGTTTGACAGCCCACTGCAATAAGACTGGTTGCTCACTGTCCCCGATTACAAACCCACATCTCCAGAAAGGAGACCAACTCTTTTGCCAGACGCATGTGCCTATAGAAGGCTGAAGGAAACAGACTTTCAGATGCTTCCCCCTTTCCCAGAGAGCATTGTAAATGTACAGCATTTTGTACATTTTGTCCGTTATACCACTTGTATTGGTCTACCTATTTACTCATAAGGAAGCTTAAAAAATAGCGATTGTTTTTCTGGTTTGTTTCAAAAGACACATTACATTTTTTTTTTATTCTGCAGCACTAGACAATGTGCAAGCACTGGTGCCTTTATTCACCTTTGAATGGACTGAAGTGTCATTTTGACAAAATCCGCTCTTCTAAATCCTGCTTGTAATGTGAAGGAAAACATACTAAGGAAAAGGCCTTTTTTTACCATGTTTATCTAAAACATTCTGTTATGTCTGAGTATCTGGTTTTACTCAATTTAAATATATAAGATACAGTAGTGTCTATTTAAAGTTGATGATCTTAAGGTCTTCATTAATTTGTAGTCATAAGTGGTTAGTCAGTTCACCTACACAATACCAAAGCCTGCACAGTATGGGTGTTTTTAAACTGTCTTATGTAAAGTTGAGAATCATCAATTAGTTCCCTGATCTTGGTTTTATTTTATTATTATTTTTAACTATTTTACTTTTCCTTTGACTTTATGATTGCATTCCAAGTCTTTATAGGGAAGCAAACAAACTGGTTCCTGAATGGCAATCAATTTTCTAGAATGTGCTTTTGTGATTTTTAATTTTTGGGAAATGTGCTCAATAATATAGGTCACAGGTGTAAAAAAAGAACCTTTATTTGTGCTTTTTAAAAGAGGAATTTAATTAGTGTACTGGTGTTTTTTATATTCTGGAGAATCACTACACTGCCTGTGGTTTTGTTACCCTTAAGTGCATTAAACTTACAGAAATCGGGCTGTTTGCGTTCATTTTTATTACACAAGTCTGACTGTTTGTGCAAAGAATACCTATTTCCCATTTAATTATATACTTTTATTATGATCACAACTCATGATTCACATCTAGGTAAAAACATTTTGTGACCAAGGCACCAAAATTCCTCATGGAGAGGCAAGCCTGTCTCTGACCTTTAGAATTGTATGCCCTGTATTTTGACGCTGTCTCTTCAAGACGCGCATGTAAATGCTCTCTTTGCATGTGATATAATAAACAGCGCACTGGTGGGCTGTTGAGATGTCAATGTCAATTTTATTTGTATAGCACCATTGAACACAACCAATGTTGACCAATGTGCTGCACAACAAAAAGAAGGCGTTACATAACAGGCTTAACAGAACAACATCAATAAAATACAGTGCAATGAAATTGCATCACTGATTATATGCCAAATCAAAGAGATACGTTTTTAGCTTGGATTTAAAAATGGCTGAAGATGAAGCGGATCTAATAGAAATGTGTTGGGCATTCGAGAGTCAATGGGCAGCAAGCAAAAAGGCGAGGTCACCCCTACTTATCATCTTTGACTTAAGGATACTCTGCAATCTCTGGTTGGATGACCGAAGAGTCCTAATTAGATGGCAGATTCAAACAGAGCTGTTCAGTCCTAAAACCCAGAGTTCACATTCAAGCCATGGGTTTATTTTATTTTCATTATTCGAGTAAAATAAGGTGTTATGTTCATGGTGAACATAAGGTGTTATGAGTGAATTATGTTGTGACTACTATTTTGAAGTGTTGTGTAATGATGTAATGTTTGCGAGGACAGAGGTGAAAGAGTAAATCAGATGGATGAAGTTCGTTACTCCTGCCTAATGTGGTTTATTGCGGCTCAAAATTATAGATACCTGACAGATACCACACAGGCCTGTGGTTAACATTAAACATTAAGGATTGATTATGTTATTATATCTAACAAAAAGGTTGTTCTTTTTAAGGGTAAACTGCTAAATAAAAAAGTGATTAATTTAAATTAATTTAGTGATTAATTCACAAAAAAATGAACAAAAATAAATAAATAAAATACAAGAATGCCCCTTTAAATGAAGCCCCGCCTTCGTATATTAACCCCTCCCATTTTTATGTGTCAAGTCCGCGCTGGTCACGTGACCGGGGGAAGGGGGAGTATGTGAACTGTATCCTGAGTTGCAGTCCTGTGCCTGCATTCCTCTCATCTAGGATTTGCTTGAAAGGAAAAAAAATCATAAATAATAACAGACGCAGATTGGAATACGGCGGTAAAGCATTTGATTTCCACCAGGATTAACATTTTAAAGGACGTGATATCCCTGGATGATCGCTGGACTGGATCTTTTCGCTTTACGTGAAGCGTCTATATAAAGGGCATACAAATGAGAGGAAAAGTAAATAGATACGTCGTTTTTAATTCGCGTTAAACAGAAAAACAAGATGGCTGATAAGCGATAACAAGGGCCAAACGATATCGTCTCCTTTAAGAGCAACAAAGGTATTGATGTAGGCTTTGATACATGAATATTTTAGGCGAGTTAGCTTCTTCAAAATAAAATACATGACATTAGACTCTAGAAATGAATGCAATCCTCCGTCTCTGGTAAGTGCGAGCAGGTAAACATAAGGCGAAACATGGCCAGGGATCGCGTTATGGATCATCCTATAGTGTTCAACCAACACAGATAGCGAGAGAATAGATTTGATAAAGATAAAATCGCTGCTCGTTGGGGTTTAATGCTACGAGAGCATGTTGGCATGCAAGTATTACGTTACGCGTCAATTGTTTGTTCATTCAAAATCGCGTCACGCCATTAGATAGATGGTGTTTCTGGCTTTACCTTATAGTTGTAGAGGAGAGAAATCCTATCTATATAGTATTACACGAGCAGCACAAAGGCTCAGGTCTACTTTTTTTAATATAATTCCAGCAGGGCAAATGTCATGTGCCCTGAGCACAAATCAAATGCGTGATCGACTGATTCAGTAAATGCGTGCGAAAGGACGTTTTCAAGAACTTGTGGCGTCATCCTTTTCCTGTTTTAAACCTAAACACTATATGCTTCCGATGATTAGACATTTTAACTTGGATTTAACGACTCGTATGTTGAATGGCACAGGACTTTAGACAATGTTGAAGCCTTTAACCTAGTAGTTTATTATCCTCACCGTATAGTCAGGCATCTGTCAGTGAGCCGTCATTCGTTTGCCACAATTAAAGAGAGACTGATCTTTTTTTTTTTTTTTTTTTTTTTTACACTTTTGCTCGTTCATCGTTATCGTTTTTAACGATAAATTAAACGGGGTATCTGAAGATAGAGTCGGATTTAATTTTTAAATCAGAGAAAAAAAAAATCAGAGGAGGCTCAAAATAAAGATGAAAATAAATGTGCCAGTATCTGGAGCACAAACCAACTTTGCATAGATTAAATAATTACGTTTGTGGTAATAAACTATTCATACTGCATATTATGCTTTATTTGTTTCACTTAGTTATTCGCCTGTCAAAAGAGTAATCGCTTATTCTTAAACATAGCACCAGTCATTCGTTTTTCCTATTTGGGCTCATTTTAAATGAAGTCCTTTTCGCACTTTCTAAACTAATACCAGAGATTTGACAAATAAACATTTGTCGATAAAGAAGGGCAAGTTTCTCTCATTCCAAAAACGTCATTTACTCACGCCCGGCTGTGGTATTTGATTGCTGACTAACTTTGCCAGGAGCAGAAACGCTCCCTTGGCATATTTGGGTCTGATCAACAGCTGTTTCTCTGGGGCTTCTGTGCTCGTATGGTCTCCATCAACTGACCTAACATCTGGATATAAATGAAGGAGTCCCGAGAATGAGCGAAACGTTGTTAGGACGGTGCTAGAACTTGATGTTTGCTTTGCACGAGCGGATCAAGTCGAGACGGGATGTCTGATCAAATGGCTGAGATGGCCGAGAGCTGGCGGAACTGCTTTGAGGAGGAACTCATTTGCCCCATTTGTTTGCATGTGTTCGTGGAGCCCGTACAGCTGCCGTGCAAACACAACTTCTGCCGGGACTGCATCAGCGAGGCCTGGGCCAAAGACACGGCGAATGTGCGCTGCCCGGAGTGCAACCACGCGTACAACCAGAAACCAAACCTGGAGAAAAACATCAAACTCAATAATATTGTGGAAAAATTCAACGCGCTGAACGTCGAAAAGGCGCCGGCCGTTCTGCATTGCATTCTGTGCAGGCGAGGGCCTCCTCTTCAAGCGCAGAAAGTGTGTCTCCGCTGTAATGCACCGTGTTGCCAGTCTCACATCCAGACGCATCTCCAGCAGCCCTGTCCTGCTCCTGGACATCTACTGGTGGCGACTGAGGAGGTCCGGGCCTGGAGCTGCCCGCACCATGACGAATACAGACTCTATCACTGCGATGTGGAACAGGTTGCGGTCTGCCAGTACTGCTGCTTCTCCAGATGTGCGCCAAACCATGGCCATGCGGTGCGCGACGTGGAAGTACGACGCAATGACATCAGGGTGAGTGCTTTGGTCCGAACTTTACTTTAGGTAACTTACTCCGCCTGTATCAGGGACTGACTGAGGCCAGTCCATTTTAGACATTAGATAGATATACTATGGATGGTAACCCAGGCAGGTTTAGCCCTGGTAAATGCATGAAGACCCCTTATGAATTGGCATGTTACCCTTAATGAACTTTGCTAACATGTAATAAATAAATAGATGGTTCATTAAAGGGAAAGTTCACCTAAAAATGAAAATTGTCATCATTTACACACCCTTAAGTTGTTCTAAACATGTATGAGTTTCTTTCTTCTGCTTAACACAAAAGAATATATTTTGAGGAATGTTGCTAACCAAACAATTGACTTCCATAATATGGAAAACAAAATACTATGGAAGTCAATGGCTACTGTGTCAACTATCTGGTTTAAAAAGAAATGGCAACAAATTATATAAAAAAGAGAAAGAATGTATAGGACAGGACTTGGCTCTATTCTTTAAATATCGATTGGATGGAGGTGGATGATTAATATGCAGATTTGAGAAATCTGTCCTTTCACCCGAAGATCGAACTATGACATTTTGATTAAAAATGACGAGGTCAAAACATAAATAAAAAAAACATGCATGGATTAATAGTTCACGTCAGCTCATCGAGATGCATTTAGAAAATAGATTAATTTATTTCCAGCCAACTTTAAAGGCCCCCTGAAATCAAAATGTAGGTTTTTTAGCAGTTAGGATGAATATGTTAGCCTTAAGGTTATGAATAGGCTGGTGTGTTGCAAAACATTCGCATTTAGGAGGGATAAGAATTTAAAACTTAGTCTCTCACTTGCCCTAAAATAATAGATCACAGATTTTTATGACATCACCGCGGACTTCATCTTCTCATCAAATCTTCTGTCCAATCAAATGCTCTCTAGAATCTAAAGTCCGGCCCCCTATGATATAAATGCCACCTGGCCAAAGCGATAACTTGCTTCACAGTGCAATTTGGGTTTCAGATATGTGTTCGGTTGCTCAGTCTCTCAAGTTTTATTCCGTTTTCCAACTGTGTGATGGTTAAGAATGAAATGGCTAAAATGTATTCACGCCTCTACTATTGAATCCAACAAATCATCAGCGCTCGGATTCGCTTCCATGGTGCTGTAAAGTACGGCTTGCAGTCTGTGAGGTACACTGAACGCTGTTGGCTATTTGAAAATGGGGAGGAGCCATTCAATATGTCCTGCCTTAACTTCCTGTTTCAGTGGAAGTCAACTTATACAAAGCAGTGCATTCCAGGGCACTTCAGTGGCCCTTTAAGGCAGTTGCCCAATGTAAAACCAGGCATGCTGAAAGAAACTGCACAATAGAGTGGTGTAGGGATTAAATATTTTAGCATAACCCTGGTTTCCCTAACAAAAACACAATAGTATTTTCCTTTGGCTTTTGGATCATAGCAGAAAACCAGTTCTGTGAGTAACAAAAGCTTATGATTCTTACGTTTTGTTTATCATGATAATCTTCACAAATGAACACAACTTATGAATTTTGAAGCGTAAATACAATCGGCAAAGGTCAAAAGCTAAACGTCGGCTACACCATGGTCTCTTGACTTCAATGTCACCATTGCTAATTTTTTCGTCAGCTCTTTCAGTCTTTGTTTAAAAGCATTTTCCCCAAAATTTAGATATAATAGCTTGCAGGAGCAGGACTATAAACAAAATAAGACAGTGAAAGCAGACTAGTGAGTAGATGAGTTCGATGACATTTAATGTCCCCGACAACCTCAAGAGGGTATTACTGGTGTGTATTATATTATAGAATAGAAAAGTAGCTAGGGACTCACAGCGCCTTTAAAATTAGTCCATATGAGGTGCGTACACAAAGAATTCCATTCAGTTCATTAGAGAGGCACTTCAAGAGAGTCCGCACACTCCACCAAAGACAAGAAACGTCAAAAAGCAAAATAAAATCCAATACTTTGTCTTTTACTGAAAAAGTGGCAACTGTTTCAGTTACGTGACCTTTCTCAATGGCTAGGTTACGTAATAACTCGGACTTTTAATGGTGTAGACATACACGCAAAAGATGACGTTTCGTTTCGGCGTGGACATAGGCCTACACGTGGATAGCTCAAAATGCGTATAGATAACACGCCACTTGTCTTGAAAGTGGCGTGTATATGTTTACGTAAAGTCATGATGCCATGTTGCAATTCAACATTCAGAATTCTGAGGACTTGAAAAGACTAAACTTTGTTTTCCTAATCAGTTTTACTGTTTTTAATTCTTCATCATGAATGAACCTATTGGATGGGTGAAAAAGAGTAAACTTCCTTTCAAAGGCTGAAGCAGTCACTTCCTCTTGAAACATTAGGCCTAGTTCTGTGTTGGAACATGAACATAGTTCTGTCATATCCTGAATCTCTGTACCCTGCCAGCTGAATGTTAACACCTGTATAATGAGACTGTCAACACTCTTTAGAGCGAGAAATATTGGGTCTTCTGCTTTATTAAGTTAATAGTGAATAATTGCCCCAAAGCCAGTCAGGATACGTGTGCAAAAACTAGCTTTAGTGCCATCTGTAATGTTCAGTAGCAGGGCAACTAAAAATCTTCCATCAGTTTCAGTTTATCAACCTAAAATAAACACTTTGGTATCATCTAATCTAAAAGCTAATTTTAAAGGTAAATCATATTAAAGGGTTTGTTATGGCTCCAAATAGGTTTATTCTCAGTTATTTGAAATGTTCACTGCACAATAAATTCCATCCACAGATATTTTCTTCTTTCCTTTCAGGTTCATTGCCAAATAGCAGAAATAATGAGCCTATCCATAAAACAAGTTTTACAGGGTAGCACTTCACCAGGGAATACTGTTTAGATGAAACTATTTACATACACTTGTCATCTTATATGTTAACATTAAGCTCTTGACTATTGAAAAACCAACTGCTTGATAATCATATACTAGCAAAGACTTAAAGTGGGGTGAGGCCCAAATGTCCACACTGAATATCAGTGTGTACTTAAATTGATGTAAATGGAGAAATATTTCAGATTTCTAGGACACTAATCAAATAAGCTTGGGGCATTTATTATGTGATATTTATTTATTTTATTCCATTGAAGGTTTAACTGAAATTATGCTGCTGATAATGTGATGTTTGTAATGGGGAAATGTAAAGGCTTCAATCCATTTTTATTTCCTGCATTTATTTCTCTTGATCCTCAAAGCTACTTATTAAAAGCTCTTTTAGCTATCAATTAAACTGATGGATACGGCTAATAAGAAAATTAGCCGGGACATTCTGCAGTATAGGAGTGCAAAAAACACGCTGTTCTTTCAGCTGCCTCCCAAAGAATAATGAACTGTTGTGAGTTGGGCTGCTGCTGCTGGACTTGGCAGAGATGACTTCTGGATGCGTGGAGGAATGCTTTTTAGATGGCCAATGTGTCATGGCTCCTAAAGCAGCCAAGTGTCTGTAAAAGGAGGGGGAAAGAGAGGGAGGAAATGGACGCAAGGCCTGCTCTACCCACAGCTGCTGTTGAAAGACACACACATCCCTCTGTTCTTTCTTTCGCAAGTGCATAAATTTAGAGAGTGTGACTCAAGTGGTCCCACAATAAAACTGCCTGGCCTTCTTTGCTCCCTCGCCTCTTGTTCAGGAATAGGACATGGGTTCTCGGCAGACACAGGAAGGGAGTGACGGTGACCTCAGTTCCCTCTCTGCTCCGTTCCCAATAATCCACCTCCTGTTTGCAAGGATGACATCATGGGAGATCCAATGGAGGATCACCTTACTATCTCTTTTGCTCCTTTTTATACTAGTTTAGATGACAAGAGTCTGCCTAAGACTTGTTTACTCTTTTGGATGGCCCGCTGACATTCACGCTTCATAGAATAACTTCCACAAATTAACTGCGTTTTTAAATATAGGGCCAAAGCAGTGAGGAATTATAAATGTGGCTTAGCCAACATTTGACCATTTTCTGCAAATTAGTCATGCTTTCAGTTGGACCGGATAATTCGAAATGTAAATGCCCTCCAGATTTTGCTCTAGAAAGACTTGAAAATTGATTGTGGTGTCACTGAATAATTTGAGAGGCCATTCTTATCACACCGTAGCACGCAGGCAAGTCCGGACAGCGTTATATGACTCTCACAGTCGGCGTTCAATACAGTCGGATGACTTCAGATGTTTGGAATCACAGCCATATTAATGTGAATGTGATTCACTGTTTGCACCCATTACATGCAGGTTCTGCAAAGCTGCTTAATCATTTGGGCTGTGTCCGAAATCTCATACTCTTTGAGTAAGTACTTATTTTGAATGAAGAATTACTTCACCATCAATAAAAAAGTACATTCACTTCTATATAGTATGAGTGTAATACGGACGTAATGCATTCGCCATGTTGTCATTTTCTTTTACCTACCAGCGTCAATTATGTCACATCACTGCTATTCTCAAATCCTCTCCTGTGGCTTCATGGGACTGTAAAATGTCCATCGAATCCACACTTGTATGACTAGGTCATCCAGGTACTTTTTACCTACTCTTTTATGACTATTGTGAATTCGGACACACTTTCATATTCATACTTATTTTGACCTACTGCACGCGTTTTCAGATACAGCCTTCGAGCTTAACAGGAAGGTGTTCTGGAATGAACTGCAAAAGCAAATGGAGAAATGCTAGTATGAAAATAAGGAAGTAAGCAAGCTTGTTTTATCAGCTAATCACGTTGCTGGCAATGTCCTTTGTGATGGCAATTCATCTGGACAAAGCTGCTGTAGATGAGTGCACTGTGATTATATGGAAGCAGTTTGTGCTGTAATATGGTGCTTTGCTTCATCATGCTGTGTGCCATACCATTTCCGATTGTCATCATGCCTCTGCCAAGATGAACAGATCTTTTTTCTTTCATATTAGATAACCTACTCAGGTTTAACAAACAGTGTAACAGAAATCTTTTACCATCTTTTTAACTAACTATATTTTGTTGTTCAACCAGAAAATGGTAATGGTGATGATACTGAGGTGGTGCAAAATTACTTATTTTGAAATGGATCATGCAAACAGGCACATCAGTTAGTGATTTTAGATTTTAATTTAGTAATGACTGGTACACACCGCACTCACTGACTCAGTTTTGTGGAACTCACAGACAAACGGCTGAAATTGGAGGCAAATCGGTGCATGTTCACGTGAGTGTCAATTGCATAGTGTGTATAATCATAGATACAAATCTGAGAGAAGCGCTGATGCATTAAATATTTTGCATGCGAAATATCTGGATCTGTCTACAGGCGACATGGATCACTGGCTTCTTGTGTGCAAAATGCAACAGGAAGAAATCCAGTCTCATGCATGATTTGATGTTATTTCCTGTATCAATTTGTGTTATGTGTGAGATGCACCTATTGATCGGCTGGTGACCGGAATTGGCCGATTTTTACGTGATCGGCCATGATCGGCAACCGGCCGGTCATTCTGACATAATCTGATTTTATGCCGGTCAAATGCACTCTGGCGCCGCATGATTAACATTGCGCAACAACGCACATGTAGAAAACCTTGTGAATTACGGCCGTTTCACACTGCAACCGTGAGCAGCGTGTATTATTTCCGACATGCACATTAATCAATGAGTGCATTTACACCGGAAGCTGGAGCAGCGCGTGAGCGTCGAGCAGGAGTTTCGCAGGGTTTCGGAGCAGAGTCTATTTTTGCTGCACTGCTCACGCTCAATTAAAGTGAAAGCACACTTTTGATGGACAAAATGCAAAGTGCCCAATATGCTCAGAATTTGCATGTCTGGTGTGTTTTAACATGAACTGGAGTACATGTCAGAAAAGAAAATTGATTTTCTTTTTGAAATCAACAATTTTTTTTTTATTGGATATCAGATGTGAAAGGAAAGAAATGATTCTTCCACCGAACTTTAGATGTGTGTGAATTTCCCACACCAGGAGTAATTTATATAGTCCTATTTTATAGCGATTACTGTTCAAAAATGTTCTACGTAAAATGTTCTACAAAAGAAAAGAGAGAAAATAAATATTTGTTTGTGTTGTAAAGTGGTTAGAAAAAAAAATGAATCGGCAGGTCAAATTCTGAAAAATCATACAGTTCCGTCAGGAATTACAAATAAGCTTTTAGAAACATAGTTTAAGTCCATCCTCACTTAAAAGAGCCTCTCCACTGAGGTAATTTAGGCCTTCTATATTAAAGGGATAGTTTCATATTTAGATTGACCTCTTGAAAGTGAAATGTAACTGTACACACCAAGTCACCAACCAAGAACCAACTGCATAGCTATTCATTAATGTCTTCTGAGTGGCCTTAAAGGGATAGTTCACCCAAAAATTAAAATTAGCCCATGATATACTCACCCTGAAGCCAACCAAGGTATTATATTAAAAATGTCCTGGCTCTTCCAAGCTTTATAATGGCAGTGAATGGCTCTATGTCTTTGGAAGTCCATCAAAGCGCATCTAGGCCTATTCATGATTAAAGTGCTCCACACGTCTCCGGGGGTTAATAAAGGCCTTCTGAAGTGAAGCAATGTGTTCAGGAACACGGGTTTGTCCATGTTGCCGGGGAGAAGTGGTCTCCGTGTCTTGCTAACAATGAAGCTGGCATTTGAGAAGGTGCTATGATGACGTGGAAGTTAAAGCAAATTTAGCTTCCAAACTGTGTGCAAACGTTTGGATATATTAAATTAGTGCACATTTAGGCCTATGTAGGTTTGCGTTAACAATAGAGTTAGTGGCCATAAAGTGGTTAATTTCAGGCTACTACTTTTGTGTTTTAAATGTTAAGTCATGTTTAAGGTCACACATCTCCTTTTTGTGGTCATTCTTTACCTGTGGTCATTGGACTTTCTGCCCGTTTCATATTAACGCATGGACCAGCTGTGTCCGAGATATGTCAATGCATGACTTCGTCAGTTCCTGTGGAGTTATTTTTTTCTTCTATGACTAACCAACTGATTAACTCATCAACTTACATTTAGTCAACTTATTTAGATATTTATATGTTGGATAGACCTCTGAAATTCTCATTTTCTGGCTACTTTTCAAGATAGGTTAGTTTTATGTTATATAATAGTTTATGAATTATTTCTAAATACTATTATAGCACAAAGCGTACTATATTAAAGGAACTTGCCAGATCTGAACATGTATGCTGTCCTTTCTTTGAACGGATCTGTACTCATCCATTTTACAAAATCATGCACCATTCATTAAAAAAAATGTCAGAAATACCGTGAATAAGTTATCTTCACTGTGCATTCAGAGCAGTGCTGTTCGCACATTTCACATTTAACTGCCAGGATTGCCTGACCTTTTGTCTTTGCTATGAATGTATGTAGGTTGTTTTGAGTCACTTACAAACTGCAGAAATAAATCAACTCCCATCCAGCATTTAGCTGTGAAATTCACACACGCCCCTCACACTACCCCACAAAACTAGCTTATTTTGGTCTGAGCTTGCATCTTCTTTACCTTAAAAGCTTTAAAAAAGCCCTCAACAAGCCTATCAACAAGCCTATCATCAGGAGTTAATTGTCTGTAGGTTCTTTAGATGCTACCTTCCGTGCTCCGAATCAAAAGAGATTGACAGATCGTATCTGCACATCTGCGCGTTTTGAAGCGAGAAGCGCTCCCACAGATGTATAGCACATGGATACATTTATCTGTACACCCACAGTTGTAACAAATTAAAAACCTTAAATGTGTTTTAATTGCTGATAAGATAAATGAACCAAGAGTGCAGTAATTTTCTGTAACTTCCTGCTAGCTTCTTGCATGGAGCTTTGGCCATTGTTGAGCTGAAGATGTACAGTTTCCTGTGCATGTAACTGTGTGTAATCGGTGACTAAGTCTGATACCACTGCTCGAAATGCCAGTCTGTAAGACCAAAGCAGTGGTACACTCATCTGTTGAAAACTATTGATTAGTTTCAGTAGTACTAGTGAGCTGTTTTTCTGTCTGCTTCCTACATAGACTACTGCCCTTAATGGCAACCTACTAACTGAAACGAAACGCTCTACATGGGCAGCAGCTCCGCTCAACACACAAACAGAGAGAGCTCCTATCATTCAGTTCAAGAGAGATCAAGTTACAATTACCATTTGAATTTGGCGTTAACATACTTCTAAACGAATTAAGTGATGCAATAATAAGCACAGAAATACATAACATTTTTATCAGTACTTGATTAAATAGACAAACATAAACAAACATTTTGCATGCTTTGTCCACCATCTTGGATTTGTTCACAATGCTTAATGGGATTAAAAAATCCTTTGCAAGAAGGTAATGAGGGCTTTATTTCCAGTAAAACTCTTATCATTTTCATGTGCTAAAGTAACATGTTTAGTGAATAGTGATATTTTAGTGCCATTGATATTCATAAATACTTTAATAAAACTTCTAAAATAATAAATTGGGTCATTTATGTAGAAGAAATGTGAAATTATTTTTGATTTTGGAACTTTCCCAGAATGCACTTGATTCACTGCCCTAGGAGGCCACGCCTACCGGTAACAGGCGCAGCAGTTAAACATGTCAAGGCTACTAGTGAGTTTCCGTTAGGAGTCTGCCCGAAAATGTGTTTCGAGATCACCCAGGACGAGTGAGGGCCCGATGAGTGACACATGTGAGATGCACTCACGGAGGATCGGGAATTTTCTTAGCAATGTTAAAACGCAGGCACATCAACCGATTACTTGTTTAGCGTTCATGTAAACACTACATTCAGATTCACCTATCGGAATGAATTCAGTTAGATCAAAACTAAAGGTGTGCATGTAAACAATGAATGAAGACTGCAGTAAGCTAAAGCTAAATCCCAGACATCGACGGCCAAACATGTCCGGGAAAAAGAGGATGGTAACCCCTACTACTCAGCTTTCCCACAGAACAAGAGCCTGCTAGCTTTGCTTCCAAAAAAAGATGGCAGACACTATGTGTGCATTCTGTGAGTGAGATCCCATCCTCTATGGGCGGGTTGAAAACATGTGGGACAGCCCCTACTAGAGACTGTAGTTTTCAGCCTCTGGACAAAAAATCCTCCGATGACTCAAAATGAAGATTTTTGGGTCATCAGAGGATATTCTCCAGATAAAAAATAGATAAATCTCTCATCTCAGAGGGATATGAGGGTGGAAAGCATGGTAATTCGAAAATACTACAGGTTTTCTACTTATAAAAAGCTAATGCTAAATCCTGAAGTATCCCTTTAAGGTAAAATGACACTGAATTGTGAGCTCATAGTATGTCTGTACAGAGAAAATGAATTGGATTTTTACTTCCGGACTAAAGCTGTTAACTGTAGAGATGCTGTTTGTTTGGCATCCATGCAAGGGTTTACAGGAGTCCGGTTGCTGTAGGCCCCAAGAATGTGCCTCTTCTCATGTGACCTATAGATCCTGCAGCGGTCTCGTACACATCTCACTATGCAGGGATAACGTGACAATCTGTCACTGACACTGAAAGAAGCCCATGCAAACAAAGGGAGAGATAGCGAGCAAAATGAGAGCCTAAGACGGCCTTGCCCCCTCTCGCTCTGCTTCAAATTTCCACACTTATTAATGCGCACACTCGTGCATGCACAATGTGCGTTATTGTTGTCATGACAGCTGCATTTTCCCTTTGCAATCGGCCTTTTGAATGTTGCATGGACGTTTGTCTGATTAAACAACTAAATTGGCTTGTTATTCAGCATCCCATGGACTTTGGTGTGGTGAGGTACAGTTCTTCTCGTGGGCATGTGAAACTGAGTATAAAGGGGATTATAAAAGCTTCAGCACACTGTCAGGCTTTGATTTGGCTGGGGGATGGGGGAGCTTTGGGGTTAGTGGCTTCCTCTGAATCCAATTTAAAACCTGTCCAGACACCTAATAGCAGGCACAATCACACAGCAAACGTGATTCTGATGAATTAGTCTCATTGCCGAGATGTTTTGTTTCATTCATTTGCTGTAATAAGCTAATTCTTTTTTTTTTTCATTGAGACGGCCTACAGGATGTTTGTTTGTTCTGGGTTGTATTTTGTAGTTGATGGAGAATGCATTGCTTTTGTTAGCTTGAATTTGACCTTAAGACTATTTGATTAAAAATGTTTTGGTAAAACTTTGCAATAACGTCCAAGTAAATTACTTTAGAAAATGCATTAACTAAAATGTATCTAACAATGAGCAATACATTTGTGACAGTATTTATTGATCTTTGTTAATGTTAGTTAATACTAATGCAACTGTTCATTGTTAGTTCATGTTAGGCCAGGTCTATTAAATAATATTTACTGATACAAGTTTTGATTTTAATAATGCATTACTCAGGGATGCACCAATATGAACACCCATAGTATTAGTAAATGCTGAAATTGTCATGAACTAAGGTTAATATGTACTTTACATGAATAATTAGGTTACACTTTATTTTAAGGTGTCCTTGTTATGGTGTATGTGTATATATGTGTATATATATATATATATATATATATATATATATATATATATATATATATATATAAAAAAGAGTAATTAAAGGAGAACTCCGGTGCAAAATGAACATTAGTAATGGGAGCATTTAGTAAGTAAAAAGAAATCACTAGTTGATACCACTAATAAGGCTCAAAATAGCCCCACACTAACACAGTAACATAATGAGGGTCCCTATATGCAAACCGAAGCATTGAGAACTGTGTAAGTGTACAGACCGTTTAATTAGAAGATATTTTAGGTATTCTCGACAAGTCGAACCACAAAGCCGTTCATACAGTTCAGAAGTTCGCTGAACTTCATACAGTTCAGCTCACTTGGCACGTCGTTCGTGGTTTGACTAGTCGAGACTGTTTTCCAAAGATGGCTCCTGTCTGTATACACGAAGTGGACTGTCTTTATAAAATATCTTCTTATTAAACGGTCTGTACAATTACAAAGTTCTCAATGCTTCGTTTTGCATGTAGGGACCCTCATTATGTTGCTGTGTTAGTGTGGGGCTATTTTGAGCCTTGTTAGTGGTATAAACTAGCGATTTCTTTTTACTTATTTAATGCCCCCATTACTAGTGCTATATGCTAAACAGTTTTTAGAGATAAAACTTTACATTCGATTATCATGAAAACAAATCTCAGAGAACGATCGACTAGGTACCAATGTGTTATTAGACCAAAGGTTCATTTTGCGCCAGAGTTCTCCTTTAAGTACTAAAGAACTGAGTAATATTAATTAACATCATTATTGTGCATAATTTACAGTTATTTTCTAAAGTAAGTAGTTAAAGTGTAATGACGACACCATAAAATAAAGTGTTATTTTATTCATGTAAATGGAACTTTATTGTGTCACTAATATTGCTAAAAAATAGTTTGCAGTTCAGATGTTCCTTGAACCTGGAGTCATTCTATTTTGTTAAGTTAGGCAGATCATGGATCTGTGGAAAGAGGTTTGATTTGTGTTGTCTTTGTTCTTCCCTTCAGCATATGTTAATGAAGCAGCAGGATCGCATTGACGATCGGGTGAAAGACATCGAGGAGCAGCTGTATAAGTTGGAGTCTGACAAAGTACTGGTGGAGGTAAAGACGCATGCATACGATACGACATGCACACACGCTTCTGTCTTACTCTGTCTATCACCCTCTACTGCAGCTAATGAATATGGACGAGGCTGGTTTTGGTATGACATTGGCAGCGTCTGTGTTTAAACTGTATGTAGACCTTTTCTTTGCGTTTGTGTTCAAGAAAAATGTATTAGACAAGTGTTAATACTACAAAATTTTCCCCTGGTCTCGTATTTGGATCCCGTATTTGGAAAGTAAAAAGTTAATTTTGGACTGTATATAAGCTTTTCTAAAGTCAAAACGTGGCATGTGGTTGCAGGTAATCTTGTGAAAGTATATGAAGATTTTTAATAATAATTTAGTAGCACAAATACATTTCACTCTTCTGTGCATCTCACAGCCTATTAAACCTCAGAGAGTTGCACTACAAACACTTTTACATGTCCTCCTCTGAAACTCTATAGCAGATGTGAAATTATTTAAATGTATCTATTTCTCAGATGTTTATCCTGAGAAAAATCCCAAGTGCCCATATTATGCTATTTTAATGGTTCCTTGTTTTGTTTTGGAGGTCTCCTACAAAAGATTTACTACCTTCTAAGGTCAAGTTTATTTTTCTGATAATATACATTCCAGCATCACCTTGTTTCTCACGGCATGAGAAACGGCATGACAAACAATTTGGTCTCCATAAACCCCGCCTTTCTGAGAGCCTACTCTGATCTCATTGGTCAGATGGGCCCGTTTGTTTTGATTGGTCTACCACTTACAGCCCGTGTTGGAAGCCAAACGTTAATTACTTTATCTGAATTTCAGCTCTGCAGGATTCCTCAGCACTTGTACGAACAGTAACGATGGCGTTGGTTTTAAAGTATTAACTTGAGCTCAAGTCCCTTTTTCCCCTCATTTAATTTCACTGATGTCTGAGCAAAATAACTTAATAAAATCTGTGATAATTTTCCTTTCCTACGGGGAGATATTTGTTAAAGTTTTCACTTGGTGAAGCTAGAGAACTTCAGTGTGCACCTTGTGTTTGTTGTGCAGGATAAGGTACAGCAGCTGAAGGAGGAGGTGCGTGTGCAGTATCACAAAATGCACCAGCTCTTAGAAGATGACCTGGGGAGAACTCTGGAGGTGCTGGATAAAGCACACTCCAAATACTGCCAGGACAACTCAACCCAAACCCTGCAGCTCAATGCACGCCGTCAGGAGGCCAAGAAACTGCTCAGCTCTGTCCAAGTTGTGTTTGACAAGGCGGAGAATATTAACATCATGAAGGTGAGGTCGATTCTCTCTTTCACCCTTCACAGATGACTTCATGTGGTCATCCTTAACTGCCTATGATATCCTAGCCGCGTGTGCGCAATTTGAATGTTGCAGGGGGATTAATAAAATGCCTACCAAGAATAAAATGGGGAAATCTTTACATTTTTCCTCACGTTTTGATTATTAAAAGTGATGTCACGGTTTCTTGGAAATCTGTCTGAAACTTTCCTTCATATAAAGGCGCTGTCTGTCTGACTGGGCAGTAAGGCAGCTGTCTCGGGCTTCAGACTGTGTGAATGTGCCCATACCTGCGAGAAATGCTCCCCTGTCTGTGTGTGGTTGTTATCAGTAGATCTGCACTTCCAGATTTTTCCATGTTTACAGACAATGGGGCAGTCAAGCAGGAGCTTGTAGAGAAAGATTAATATTGTGCTCTGTTTTGTTTGGCTTTGTAGAACACAAAACCAGTGAAAATACTCATGGACAGGTATGTCATTTATGAACCTAAGCGCAGAAATCGATCGAAATTGAATACTTTTATTGAATATTTTTGAATGTTTACTAATCAAATGGACTTTTTACAGATCAACATCATGTACGGGCAGTGTTCTGCCTCCTTACAAAGTGGGTCATCTTAATTCCAAAATATTCCTGTCTGAAGTCTCAAAAAAGGAGAAAAACTTGAGAAAAATACTGGAAGGTTAGTAAATCTTTCACTGCGGCTTATTGGTCTTAACTTATTGGTCTCTAATTGGGTGATGAGTTCTGGTGTAAAAGGTTTGCTCATATGAAACCAACATGTATAAAACGATCAAAACCAATAAAACATTGAAGAAAAAAGGGGCTGTTTACACAACACCTTTTTCAACTAAAAACCGAAAACTTTTTACTCATTTTGGACAAAACCCAAACTTTTGAAAACTGGATTCAAAGTGAAAGTTTTTGAAAACATCACATTATCACTTATTATTATGTTATCATCTGCATGTTAACTATAAAAATGTTAATTTGTGAAAATTGTGACGTCATGCACATGCGTATTAGCCTAAGAAAAAATAAATGTTGGTTTTGTGGATCTTTTTTAAACTTTTATATGATAAACCATTTTGAAGCACAACCAATTGAGAACCACTTTCTTGGCTTGTGAAAACATATCTGTTCAACATATTGTTCTTTTCCACAAAACTCATTGTCCTCATCCCCTTGTTTCCAGCACCATTCAGTACTCCCGCACACTTCCTCCAGAGCATATCTGTCCACCCCTCCAGTGTGAATACCTCCGGGGGTGAGAAACGCAAACACTCCACAGCCTTCCCTGAAAGCAGCACTAGCCTGCTGGATTCCTCGTCTGGCCCCATGAGCAAACAGCAGTTCCTGGGTCAAGGTTCCAGCTCCACAGACGGGCCGACGTCACAGCCACCCTTGGCTCCCTGTAGCTCCACCCAGCACATTGTAGGCCTCAGCAGTAGCAGCAGCGCCCAGTCGGTCCATCATTCCAGCTCAGTTTTTACTCCGGCTGACTACCCCAATCCCAGCTCCTCCCAGCAGGCCATGCTGCCCCAGTACGGTGGCCGTAAGATTCTCATGTGCACGATGGACAACTGCTATTGCTCTAGCGTCCCCTCCATATCGAACCACCGTGGCCATCCTCCCTACCCTCGCTCGGGATCTTTCCCTTGGACACAGGATTACTCGCACCCCCTGCCCTCCACGGCCTCAATGTCCCAGCCCCTCCAAGGGCTCTCCATGCACGACTGGATCGACGCCTCACAGAGCCACAGGCACCCTGATTTCTATGGATTGTATGGGCAATCTTCCACTAAACCATACGTCACCAGTTAACCTTCCACGGCATCTCCGGTTTATCTCCGATATCTCGCTCATTTCCTTCCTAGACCTTTTTTCCCGCCTGTTTCTCAAAATCAGGCTCGTTAACTTAAAAATTACAAGGAAAACAGCACTTTTTATCATGCAATGTAAGCCTCTCGGCTTAAAAACTCAGATCTCTTCCAACTTAAGCATTAAAACCCTTTCTGTCCCTGTGTAAAATAATAAGGGAATCTTTCTTTGAGAAATGTGGAGGCGGGACCCAGCTGAGTTTTTAAAATTACAAACAGATTTTGGATAATTGCAGAGGGTTTTGACCCGGAGCAGATAATGATCACTTGTAAACGGAGTTAGTTTTAACTCCTTTCACCTCCCCTCTTCTTGCCTTTAGGGCGTCTGGAATCTGGTTGGTTTTTATTATGTGCTAAAGATTCCTTTTAACATTGCTATTAATCTTCTACAGTTTTATTATCAGTAAATGGGGAATATTGTTATTAAAAAAGAGGGATAGAGTCTGTTTATTATTTATCATTTTTCACCTCTACCGCACCTTCAGATTTTGGGCTTTTGTTTCTGCTGAACCGCTCCACAGGTAACCACGATTATGGTTTGATGTGTTACTTACATTCCTTAGAGGCCAGAGGTTCTTGTTTTTCTGTTATGTTTACAATTATGTATTAATAATTTTCATTAATTTTCAGTAGGTTGGAAAAGATCAGTACAAAAACTCAATCCAGGTTCTTTGGAGGCTTCACTCAAAGAGGTTCCACCAAGCATGTCATGAGCTATTGCATCTGAAGTACTTCTGGATTCTGCTTCCTGTCAGATAATGTTATTTCCTGCATTTAAGCAAATGTGAAGCATGTTCAGGATGATTGGTGCCTACACACACCTCCGAGTCTTATAACGGTGTAGATTTACTTCTGTTTTAATCGGTGACGCTGAAGCCCGAAGGGGTCTGTAGTCACCGTGGAACACTGATTGTTATGAACATGCTGGACAAACTTCCTGTTTGTGTTTGTAGGCACGCAGGAAGGCCTTTCTGTGCACTCAGAACTCCGAAAAGACTTGACTGAGTGAGACTAGAGAACAGTTGACTTTTTTTCCACATATTTTATACAAGAAAACTGGATGCATACATTTGGAAATCGAAATAAATGTGCTTCAAAAGAGTATTAAATGCTGGTTTAAACAAATGTGTGTGAAAAATCTTGTGTAATTTTTCAATGTAGTTTTCTTTTTGGTGGCAGAAGTCATGGCTCTAAACTATGGAGTGGTTCTCAACCAGTGAAAACTTCTAAACATGATTTAAAACAAGATATTATGTTGATATTACCTAGATATTTGAGGTAGCCTAATTTGAAAAATGTGATTTCTAGACCTGGAAACGTCATATTAATTAACCATATTTTATAACAGTGGGCATTTTTATGTATTTTAATATTAAAAATTATATTATTTATAATTATATATTTTTATTATTTTATATATATATAAATTTATGCCAAGCTCTAAAATGTTTTATTGTGTTGCAGATCCTACTAAAATCTCATAAATCAAGCACGACCCTGTTCGTCTTTGACTTGCATCATTTGCCTAGACCTTGTTGATTATTAAAACAGGTTTGGAGGTTATATTTGAAGTAAAGTTAATCATTATTTATAAGATAGTAACAGCCTTATGGGCAAGTCCGAAGCGAAACACTTGAGCGAAATATGTGGCTTCCAAAAAAAAAAAAAAAAAAAAAGCTGAGACCACTTTTAAATCATTTAAATATAGCAGCCTTAGGACTGATGCCAGACTTTCCAGCTCTTCCTCATGGGTCAATGGGGCAATCAGTCACATTTTTCCATTAAGGCATGGTGGGATGAGGGCGCAGGGCCGGCTGAGGTATAAAGGGGATGGGGGAAGTAATCAGGCTTGAAGAACAGCTCATCATTTATTTATAAAGTGTAACGTTCCAGCCCCTCTCCTCCCACAAACCCCATAGATTCATGTGCCTTCAAACTAACACAGTCAACATTTTGTGACCAATTAGAAATCTGACTAGACTCTACCCTCTTTTTTTCCCCCTGCTTGCTGTGGGTGGATACGCCATATGCTCCGAGAGCTCTACAATGGGTTTGTTTTTCTGAGCTCTGCCGTCCCATGATGCTAATCACGCTGGCTGCTCATGCTGGCTCATTGCAGCCCGTGGGAGGACTGAAGCCTGCCGGAAGGATCGATTGCAAAACACAACAGAGGCTGCCCGGCTTAGCTCCTCTGTACATGTGATCGCATACGGATGTATGTGAGGCCTGAAGTGAAAAGGAAAATAAAAAGCAAAGCAAACATGGGCATTTTTCATGTAAAGGAGTTGGTGTGAAAATGTTAGAGTGTGGACATGTTTGTACAAAGGCTTCAAGGTCTTTAAGCCCAGCACAGACCAGCTATAGTCTAAAGCCTCTTGTTTTTCTGCAACAGTCACATTTGCTTACTCTTCCTTTTCCATCAATTATTAAAACCTGCCCTCTGTTATTATTGGGAACGATGTTCCACGATGATGGCTTTGCTGGTGGGGATCACGTTAGCACTTTTCAGATTTGTATTGCTCTGTTTTGAACTTGTTCGTGAACTTGCAGATTAGAGAGTGGACACGTGTTTTGCAGACTGAAAGCCTGTTCACACTAACACAAATGTTCAGCGGAAAAATCTAATTTTTGAATGATTTGTCTGTTCCGGATTCAAACGTTTTTATTTGAACAAATGCTCTCGGTTTATGTTCATTTTTACAGGGAGTTATTCCAAAGCATTCTCCTCCCAAGGCATCATATACTGACGCTTTTGCCAATACATAGACATCCAACGCACATGGCACCCTTTAGCATCAATATAACACGCTTCGGTTATGGATAGGTTTAGGTCTGGGGTAGGGTTAGGGTTAGACCACTAGGAGGCGCCTTCTAACCCAAATATATCTGCGATTCATATTGACGCTAAAGGGTGCCATGTGTGTTGGATGTATACGCATTGTCAAAAACATCAGTATATGACGCCTTGGGATGAGAACGGGTTGGTTATTTTCTTTTCCATCGCACTGCTATGAAAACTGGCCAAACTATGCTTTTGGTCATATGGTGCCCTTCACTGTTGCTTAGCAAAATAGTAGGTGTGTTTGACTTCAACTGTGGCTGGATTTAACCGATTGACAAGATTTGCTGATTGCAAGCAGGGGAGGGGTTGAAAATGGACACTTGCTGCTTCCCATAGTGTTGTTTGCACTGTTCGCATACTTTGTCACAGATGAAGTGGATTAGCTGCAATATTTGTCAAATACACCGACATTTGAGATGTTTTCATGTAGCAACTGAGTAAAATAGATGCTAGTCTGTTCGCGAGCACCACCAAGTCATCATTTTACAGTTTTCTTTGCAGTGTGATGGAAAAGAGATTAGAACACCGCTAAGTTAAATGTTACATTGACAACATGTGAATGTTTGTGTCGAAAAAGCCATTCATTGCACCAAAATTGCATTTATCTTGGTGTGTGAACAGGCTAGAAGAGAAATGTTACATAGCCCTTTCTCAAAACAAAACAAATTCCCAGAAACCTTAGGGGGATCTGCCTGAAACAGAGCAGACCGAAGCTGCTGACTTTTCAGTGCTTCCAAATGGTATGTGCTTCTTTTGATCAGATGGTTATTTTGCATAAAACAAAAGGTGAGTATTTGGGCCTTTGCTGCCATACTGGATGCATCAAAAAGGATTGGAGTTTACCCTACGAAAGTAAAAGTCACATACCATCAAATGGATCACAAGACTTTGTGGACCCACCTGTATTTAGTGCTGACCACTTCGGCTGTAAATCTGAGACAGATGTTAAAACCAGATGTACTGTATGTAGGGCCATTGTTTTTGCTGCTTCTCATTCTCATATTGCTTTACGCTGATACGAGTGAGCAGGAAAGAACCGTTTTTAAACGTTTTTCAGAAAAAGGAAACACTGAAAGAGGAGACGATAGGGAAGAGAGGAGTCAACATCTAATTTGGAATGTCTGTCAGTGCCTCACATGCTCAATAATCTATTTACCATGCAGAATTAAGATTTCTGCTATCCAGCACATTGCAGCTCCAATCCCTAAAGCCAGGATGGATAATCCAAAATCCCTCTTAGGGCCTGTGAGGCCAGTCCTGGAGCAAAAGAGGCAGGCGAGCTGCAGAGGCCTCTGGGTACTTCAGAGATCAACCCACGGCAACAACTTAACTTAAAAGATGCCAAATTCAGCGGGAAAATCACAGGCTTGGCTACACTGATCGTTTCCATACACTTAGAGTTTGTAGTGACCAGGCTGTCAAACAAAAAGAAAAAAAACCCACCAGATGACAATTGATACAAATGCGTCATAACCCTAACGCTCAAAATAATTAATTGGTTTGAGTAGGATTAAACTAATTAGTTCAGTCAAATTAACTTTTATGAGTATTTAGCACACTCTTTTTCTTTCACGTTCACAAACTGATGTATTTTAAGTAAACCGAACCGTTTCATTGTTTTGAGTTTTGTGAAATTATTTATTTTAATTTAAACGAGCTTAAGTTTACCTGAAAAGGCTGGGATGTCTATTTCCCAGCATGCTTTGAAAGGGAGAGTAAATGCTGAAATTAAATGTTTTTTTTGTGTGCAAGATTAATGTTGAGTGGGAGATTTAGTAGCGATTAATGTTTCGTTATGCTAATTTAGAAGAATTTCTGTTAATGTTGGTTTTAGGATAGTTGCCATGCCATCATGGTGACATGTGCATGCAGTGGATTTGAGAGCATATGAAGAGTTCAGATGCAAAAGCCTCTAAATGCCATTTGAAATTTTCTTCTAAAATGACCATTTTTATCAAGCTTGTATATTCAAGTTCAGTAATTTCACTTAAATGACAATTAATAGGTAATCTTCATTGCCATTTAAGTGAAATTACTGAACTTAAATATACAAGCTTGATAAAAATGATCATTTTAGAAGAAAATTTCAAATGACACTTAGAGGCTTTTGCATCTGAACTCTTCATATACAACCTTTATATTGCTGCTCTTATACAGGAAGTGATACTGTGTAATACACTACAAGTTAACAAATTAGTATGTAAGCAAACTAGCTTGTTAAAGCTAAGTAGGTTTATTCTAAGTATTCACATTGAGATTGCAGTACTTAAATGTATGAATTAGTGCACTCAAACATTTCAAGTTAAGTACAATTAAATCAAATCTTCCAGTTCTGCTTACTTAAACTTTGAATTTCTTAACTTAAAAGAATTGAGGCAACTGATTGCCTTAATTATTTTGAGTTTTGTTAACTTATACAGGTTTACGGTGTAGTTTTGTGTGAGGAACAGTTTAAAAATATGATTATTCACTGATAATCTTCCCCTTTGTGGCAGCTCTTTCTCATACACTATACTGTTCAAATGTTTTTAGGGTAAAATTTGCATGTCACATGATCTTTCAGAAATCAATTGTGCTCCAAGAAACACAATACCGGTTTGGAATGACAAGGGGGTGAGTAAATGCTGAAAGAATTTTCTTTTTCTTTTTAGTGGCGAACTGTCCCTTTAAGAATATGCTATTCCTATCTGTGTATTTTGTTAATGCCAAAGATTTAAAAACCCTGGTTAAATAAAACATTGAACTATAAGCGTAGCAGTAAGGCTTACAGGAAACACTGCGTGTCTGTTTGAAGGCTGAATTCCCAGGCTCTAGTGTTAATAATTTGGAGATACTCGGGTAACAAAGAGGGCAGCCAGAGCAGCAGATTTCCCTCTCGTCTCCAGTTACTCATTACAGGAATATGAAACCAGAAGATCTCTGTAGCATTTGCTGGCCTGACAGGCCCTGCACTGTGTGTGGATGTCTTTGATTAGGCTTTGGAATTAGAAGTACGATGTGTCATAGAGAAGATGGATAAATGCGGAGGGCTTCGGGCCTGCTAATGCAACGGCAGCTGCACAACAGCTGACAGGCTCCCGGTGGAGCAACAGCATTAAAACACACCTTCAGCGAGGCCCCTACACTTAGGCATGTGCACACATACACACACACAGTTGCCATGGTAACACACACAGCTGTCAATAGCATCAGACCACACCCCAGTGAACAAGCAAATACACACCAATGAAGTGATGTGATGAGCTGATGCTCACAAACACACACTATCTCCATTCCTCACCCTCTCTCTTACCCAAACGGACATGAGCAAACTTGCTCTTGAGCTTCATATGGAAAAATGATGACACATGGGAAATATTAAGCCATTCAAACTGAAACAGTTAATGTGATTATGTTCTGTAAATGAAAGATGTCATCATCTCATTAGACATGGTTAAACTGGGAGTTGAGGCACAGCTCTCTCTTCCCATTCTCCTTACAATTACAGCCATCTCTGAGTCTGTGTTGCAATGTTCGTTTTGCAACTTTTACGGTAAAATTACAAATTGTTACACATACTGTGGTTATTGATCATCAGGCAAGGAGGATACAGAAAAGACAACACAGGCTGAAAAGGAAATGGGAGTCTTTGCAATTTGAATTGGCTCCATCTGAAATTGTATACTTCCCTCAGTATGCAACAAAAGAAGTGAGACTGAATTCACATTAGGCTACTAAAAAGAAAGTACCCAGATGACCTACTTCTTCAGGTGAGATTTTGAAGTGTGCATTCGATGGACACTATGTGCATTCGAGAGTCATAGTCTTTTCTACCCTATTGTGACATATATCTGAGTAAAAGGGTTTATTGAAAGAGAAAAAAATAGGGTGGTACTTGATTTTGTCTATATTGGGCAATCTCCGCCGCCATTTTGATAAGTAAGAAGCTTATTTCGACTCGATTTTGATTTTGATGTCTTCTCAAAATGTACATTTCAGACAGATCCATAAACCACAATGCAACGCGATTGTTATATTACAGAGGATCGCACTTAATTTACCAACACCTAGTGTGTGGAACTGAAGTTATTTTGACATTTAACGACACAATTAGCTATAAGTTTAATGTATCGTTATCATTTTCCTTTGATATTTTCCTCCAATAGCCCAAGCATACATACAGGCCAATAGAGTGGTGTGTAAAACAAATTAATAAGGGAAAAAAATGTACATAATAAATTAGCTTCATTGCGGATTCCAAGTGATCAAGGGCTTAGGGCACATTTCAAGGGTTCCAGTAGTGGGTATTCGTGCAATGTTAGCAATAATATATCTAAGTGAAGGAGACTGAAGGAAGTTAGCGAGAGTGTGTTCATGTTTTTGAAAAGATTGAGGGCAAGTGAATATAAATACAAACTAAAGATGTGCAACAGATTCTATAAAAAATATGAATTATCAATTTTGATTTAATGGTGAAGTATATACGCTCAAAGATTTCTGTTATTATGTCATTCTAAATCAGTAAAACATTCTGTCTTCTGTCAAACACAAAATACATTGAATAAGCATGAAAATGACAGTGATGCAAAATGAATTACGAAATTATTAAATACATTTTCAAACAAGCTTGAGTTCAGCTCTACAGAAGATAATATCATTATTCAGCTCAGTTCACTGTCGCATCCATTCAGTTCAATAACTCAACGTTGCAATGTTCATTAATTATGAAACAAGTTTGATTCAGCTATAAGTAGTTCAACAGAAGGCAATAATGTCATTATTTATTTAAAGTAAGTTAAATGTTTATTCAATTCAGTTCAGTAATAGTGTTGATGTTGCAAAGTTACCCAGCTCAGTTCATATTTTGTTCTCGATTGGCCTATAATTGCCTTTTAAACATAATTGTGTCCTAAAAATGAAAGTCAGTGGGGTCCCGTGTGGTTTTGGAACTCACTGAGTTTCATTGTAAATGGACAAAAACAGCTAAAACATTTTTTTAGCATACAGGTTTGATGATTATGACAGAATTCACCTGTTTGTGATTCCTTATGAACATCTCAGAAGCAGTGGTAGGTCTCACTGGCAGCTGACGCATCTCATCACCACATCCTTCACCATCCTGCACAGGTGGCTTCTGCAGAGAGTTCAGGTTCGGTGTCATTCAGAGGACAAAACGCAAAAACAGCAAATGTCTGTTGCTCAATGATTTGCAAATGAATGTGCTGACAGTCCCGGTGCACGAAACCCACCCTGTGTCTCTGTTTTAAGAGTGCAGTGTTTGCTTAGTGCTGCCTTGTTGGACTGAAGACTGTGCAAGGCAAGGAGTTGAGTGAATACTCCGAGGAATGAGTTCTTTTGTGAACCCACATCATCTCTGAGTGCTTTGTCTGTCAATCAATTGAGTTTATAAAGCATCAATAGCTGTGAGTTATTTGTAAGTGCACTGCCAGCTCCAGAGAAAAGCATGAACTGAGTGCCTTTACTCGTTTATGAAACAGCAGGTATCTATGCATTTAACAGTTCTGACATGACCCTAAAGCAGTTGCCATGGCAACATAGAGTTTGACGGAGGTGTGACATTAGCCCTGCCCTCTTGAGGCCCACATCTGCCTCTCTCCATATTAGAGATAGATAGATAGATAGACAGACGGACGGACAGATAGATAGATAGATAGATCTTCATTTGGCTAAGCCACGCCCTAGAATGTAGATTGACCAATTACAGCGCAGGCAAGAAAGAGCTCCCACAAAGGTCCGACACTTTTTCACTGCGCTCCATTGACTCCAACACAGGCGTCTCATATTTTTGGTCTTGGTAGGCTATTACCGTCGTAGTTTTATCAAAAATATAGTTAAACGTTGTGCCTGGGCCATTTGTAACACATATACATTTCCCAGAGAGGTTTAAGGGGGGTGTCCATTTTTTTTTCTTCCCAAAAGCGAAGTCAAATCCTGACAAGTGTCTTTGGATTAAACTGTATGGACGTCCTCAGTCAGCTAAACCCCTCAAAGATCAACAAGCACATCTTTTTTTGCTTCTAACCTTACTGTGAAGTTATACTAGTTAGACCGTTTTATAATGTTTTAGGTTGTGATTTCGGTTCTCATACCGGTTGTTGATAAGCTAGCACACGCTGCTAATAAATACAAAGTTATACTCGTGTAGTCCGTTTGCTTTGTAATAACGATTATAAGTGAATAGAGACTTACCCAGCTTTGCATGAACAGTGTTGCTCCCTGATATTGTTTGTCCCAGCCTCCGTCTCGATTAGCTAGAAGAATATGCGGTGGTGGTTGATTTTTTTTACTGTGACCGGTAACGTTATGCTTTTGCCTCTATTTTGGATGCCTTGTTGTTTCTTGCGTTTCACCTACTTCTATCGGACACTTTATTTGCTGCTTTGTAAAAGTTTGGTAACATTTCAGCAGGAAGAGCTGTCACAGCATAAGCCATGTTGATATCAAACCAGGGCCCAGTCTGAAGTTTGACGGATGTAGCAACAGTAGCTGCTAACTAATTACTAAATTACTAATTACCTAAATGGCCGCGCCAGGTGCATACGTTTAAGGTGCGTCCATTCGACCGTAAGTGGACTACGAAGTGGACTTCACAGGGTGTTTCGTTTCGCCATCTTAAGTGAGATTCCAATCCGAAGGGAACGAACATGTTCACAGTTCGAAGGGCACTGCAAACGGCGTAGGGAATAAGGGAACATCGGTACATCACTTCACAGGAAGTGGAGAGTGAAAAATCAACCAACTGTAATTGTGCCCTACGTCACCGGTCGGAACTAACGATACGCACAACCGGCGCTGCGTCATCATAGAATGTTCACGCCCACTTTTGGGGGAAAGAAACTAGACTCGCCATAGACTTCAATACAAAATAACGGCAAAAACCAACGTCCGTACACAGCCGACAGGCGTAAATAACTTAAGAAATCACTTATATACACCATGTCAAGTAATTATATGTACAGCCTGCCTGCCATAGAGCGTGAAAGATACATTTTTTATGCCCGTTATCAACTAGCCCAGGCTACCTGCCATCATAATCATTAATTCATGAGATATACATTAAGGTTTTTTACTTTAAAAAGCGAAATAAAATCATTCACTCGCTTACCTCATGACTCGACGAGGTAAAAGTAAATGTCCGGGTAAGACACCTCTGGCCACTGGGTGGGGTTGTTACCCCAATTTGACGCTGGGAGAATAAAGAGACATGTTTTTAAATTGGCCAAATTAAGTTTGTGTATATATTTTTCACGCACTATGGCAGGCAGAGTGGACATATAATTACTTGACATGTTTTATATAAATGATTTCTTAAGTTATTTACGCCTGTCGGCTGTGTACGGACGTTGGTTTTTGCCGTTATTTTGTATTGAAGTCTATGGGGAGTCTAGTTTGTTTTCCCCCCAAAAGGGGGCGGGGACAAAATTGACAGTTAAGTTCCCGGATGTGCCGTTGGGTTGGATATGATATTCATGTTTGTACTTTATTTATCTATTTATTTATTGTTTATGTATTTATTTATTTATTTATGCTTTCGAATGTATTTGTCTCTAAAAAAAAAAAAAAAAAAAAAGAGCCGTTGGGTTGGAAGAGATTTAAATTTTAAAATTCTAACGGCTCTGAGTTTACTATTATACAAACTAGAGTATTTATGAACGGTTGGGTTGATGAATGTATCTATAGGCCTAATATATGATTTTAAATTAGAAAGAAAAGTAAATAAAAAGTTATATCATAATCTGCACGACTCTGTTGTTACCTTTCTTTGATGACGTTGCAGGTGTTCAGAGAGTAGGGAGCAGGGAGCAGTGAACACTGCGTAGGGACCCTGTCGAATGGAACGCACATTTAGATTCTCAACTTTAATGGATTAAAATGCATTTAAGGCGGATTGATTTATTTGAGCTGTAATATGACGGGGAACGAGTTGTAATTTTGACTTATTAATGTTAAATAGATATGTGTGCAGCTTCTGTCTGACAACTTAAAGGTTTAGGCTACTTATCTGGCAAAATGGGATTTCAATAAAACTTGGCTACCTACAGTAGAAAGGCAAAAAAAGAAGTTTTGAAATCGGAAAATCGTTTTGTCTAGGAGCAGATTAATCTCTGGTTTTAAGATGGTAAAAAAAAAAAAACCCCAACAACTGATGACTTTCACCATTAGCCTAAATGTGCTCCGGCTAACATTTTACAGACATACACAAAATATTACTGTAAACCAAGAGAAAGGGGAAATGTCATTTAATTGTCATTTTGTAGACATTTTCTAAATATTTATTTTCATAAATTTGAAGGTATTCTCTTTTGAAAAAAATTAATAATAATTGTTTGTGACGAGCATCTGCACTGCTTGTCTGGTGCTTGCTTGAGGCTTCAGACTTCTACAAAAGGCATTATGTGAATTAGAATATTGTCTAGATATCAAGTCACAAATAGAAAAAAAAAAACTCCTCACAGCCAGGTGCTTAAGCGAGCACACCTGTGTAGCAACCCTGCTGTTTATACACAGGTCTCCATGTGATTTAGCCGGGTGCTCATCCCACAATAAAATATTTATTCATTAGTTCGAGCCAATAAATTAACACAGACTAAGGAAAAAAAAGTTTTATGCAATGTTTTTTTACATAGTCTAGCATAGTGTAAATCATCTAAAATGAATAAATCATAGAAATCCAAGATATTAAAATAGATTCCAAGATCAAACAGACAACATTCTAATGAATAATAATACAAAAAAAACATGTATTACACTCAATTCAGTGGTTGATTGTACATTATGTATCAAATTAATTCAGAGTATCATGCTGTTGCACAGTGTTGACAGAGTAACCGCAGGTGAGACAGAGTTGATGGCTGAGGAATGATTCAGAGGGGTCAGGGGTTACAAAAACCTCCTCATATCCCTTTAACCTGGACGAGCTGGTAGAAAATCCACACAGTCCACAGAGTTTGATTTTCACATTCCCTTTACACAAAGAACTGGGCTCACTACTTCTTCTTTGCAGTAATGTTCTTGCAGACCCAGTTCATGCCATCCTGAAAGAAAGCAGCACTTTAGCCAAAAACCAGCCGCTGATGGGAAAGTCTAAACAACTGATTGGAAAGATAAAACAAGGCTCATGTAAAAGCAATGACTCACCTGGACTCCCTCTCCCGTAAGTGCAGAGCAGGACTGAATTTGCCAAATACGGTCCCGAATGGTGTGCAGGTTCAGTCCCTCTGCGATCTCAGAGGCTGGAGCAGCAGTCAACAGGTCTTGTTTATTGGCAAAGATTAAAACAGGTACGCCACTAAGTTTCTCCTCATCGAGCAGCTCAGACAACTCCTGCACACCACATAAACAATTCAAATAATAATCAAATAGCTCGTTCAAATACTTTCAGCATGGATTTGCTTGAACAAATGCATATCAAGAAAGTTTCACTTCCAATAAAATAAAAGCATTGCAGTGAACTGTATCAAGTAGGAAAATGTAGCTAGACAAAGACATGACCAAGTGTGAAGCCACATATTGTGAGAAATGTCCTGCAGAGACCTTGGAAGGTTCATAATCTCTCATCTACACACATACACACACACAAACAAGACAAGTAACAATGAACAGAAATGCTATAATGATAGATCTTTTTATACCTGTCCCGTTTCCTCAAATCTCTTCCTGTCTGCACTGTCTATGACATAAATCTAAAATGCAAAAACACAACGTAAAAATCATCACATAAACAAATATGAGAAAATATCCCATTCTTAAGAAATATATACAACGGTTCAAATATTTGACGTCAGTACGATTTAAAAAAAAAATCATATTTTTATTCAGCAAGGATGTATTAAATTATAAAAAATGACAGTAAATGCTGTTTATCAAAGAATTCTGAAAACTGTTTTCAAAAAATATTAAACAGCACAACTTTTCAAAAATTGATGACAGTAATAATTGGTAACTGCTTGCTGCAAATTAAGCTTTGCCATCACATTTAAAATCTATTCAAATAGCAAACTAGAAATATTTACAAGAATATTTCACTATGTTAGTATTTTTTTAAACTATGTTTTTGGTGAGCATTAGAGACTTCTTTAGAACTTTTGAATGGTAGTGATAAACGATAATGAATGCTATGCTCTGCATAACTCATAAACATATCTCAATAAGAAACACTCACAAGCATATCAGTATTTTCAAAGTAGTTTCTCCAGTATGGTCTGATCTTCCTCTGACCTCCAATGTCCCAGACATTCAGTTTGAAGCCCTGAGACTGCACGCTCTTAATGTTAAAGCCCTGGCAAGGACAAAAGAATTAAAATTAACTGAACAATGCTGTATTGTGCTAAAGAAAGTAAACCCCTTAAAGGGATAGTTCACCCAAAATTTTGGCATCACTTAGGCTACTCACCAGACAGTTGATGGCACCCATTTGACTTCCATGGTATTATTTGTTTCCAACAATGATGTCAATGGGTGCTGTCATCTGTCTGGTTAATGATATTCTTTAAAATATCTTTATTTGTGTTCAACAGAAGAAAGAAACTCATACAGGTTTGACTTTGGAACAACATGAAGGTTAGTAAATGGTACCACATTTTTCATTTTTGAGAGAACTATCCCTTTAAGAGTTTATTCTATGAACATGTAAGAAACTTTTTTTTTTTTTTTTTTTACAAGACAATTTGTATTTCCTGTAAAAGGGAGAATGTGTGTTACCTGCGTTGGTGTGATGTGACTAATATCCTCAGAGGCTAGCTGTTTGAGAAGTGTCGTCTTTCCGCCATTGTCTAATCCAAGGAGCAGAATGCGTATCTCCTGGTCTGGAGCACTCTTTAGTTTTCTAAGGATTGACAACAAACCCTGGAATAAACATAATATGCTCAATAACCAGATTTTAAACAAGACAACAATGACACTATATAAGGACATTTGTGAGAAAAAAGATGCTTCTAAAAAAAACTATAACGTCACTTCTCTCAGCTAAGAGCCTTATCTAACAAAGTATGAAAAAGACCAGACATTATATGTAGATTTTAGAGGGATTAAAGGATACTTTAAAGAGATTAAAGACAGAATGACTCAATCGCAATTCACTCATTATATTAAAAATGCAGTGAAAGTGAAAGATGATTAAACTATCCATTTGTTCAACTATCCATTTAATGGTGGCTATCATCGGTGGCTACAATATCGTAATAATTTCTTGAAAGAGTTATAATCTTTACATTTGAATCATTCTGGAAATAACAAAACAGAGGAAGGCAAATAACTGAGACTTAGCGCCGCTGATCCATCAGGCTTCACTCCTACAGAGAAAGCCAGCTACTGCAGAGCTAACGTTAACTATCAAGATTCACGCTGCAAACGCCGAATAAATCATGCGTATTTCCAAAATTTCTAAAATCTCAGTTAAATACAAACTACACAAATATAGGACTAAAGGCTAATTAACTTCTCACCATCTTCCTCCCGAGTCCCTTCCGAGACGCCGACGATGGTTACTAGGGGGAGTTAAGTGACGTCACCAGCCAATGGCGTCATTTTAAAGGAACCGTAGTTGTCACATTTTTCTGATTATGTATTATGTCAATATCTGTATCATCACAAATGTTAAAGGCAGGCACGTAGGCCTATATAATAGCTACTGGACATTTCCACTGTTATTTCCAGGAAGAAAAACTATTCGTACATTTTGTCACACAATATGGGGTGAGTTGTCACCGAAAAACCCACCATTAAACAGTCTGGTATAGGCTTTTTAAAGTTTAAATGGTAGAAGAATTATAAATTAAAACAATTCAGTAAACAGCAAAAAATGTAAAAAGTAAAGTACAAAAATAATGAACATATGTTGGATTGACCTAGATCTGTTAAAATTAACCTTAGGTTAAAATCAAATTTTATTATATAAAAGACTTATCTGAAATGTTATATATATATATGCATATATATATGCAAATATATATATATGCAAAACCAGGTTCACCAAACAGGTTCAAAACAGCTGGTAAGTGAGCTCTTAAAACAAAAGTACTGATTCTACTAAAACACATTTTTATTGTGAATAAATCTGTAAAAATACAAAATGACAACAATGGCAAGTCCTCCTTGACTGATCTCAACATCAAGTGCACCATTCAAAACGTCCCTCTATCGGTCCTTCAAAAAGGGACAAAGATTTAAAAACCCTACTTGCCAAATTTAAAAAAACTAAAAATAATAATTATGACAAAAGTTCAAAAAAAAATCATGCATGATAAGAAGAAAATCTGTAGAGAACAATGCTGGTGCTTTCCCTGAAGGCAAATGCAGATTGACAGGCTTTTCACTGCCATGGTACAGTGTGTTACAGGGATAGTACATCTGGAAAAATCCTTAAGTGCCCTCAAGGGCACAATGGTGACAGAGCTGTGAATTTGTGGGTCTCCCAACTGAGAGTGAACCTGAAAGTTGGTGTTGGTTACTTACATACACATAAGTAACAGTATTACGATTAACCAATATACATTTTTTTTAATGATGTAAATGTTCACAGAGCTGGCTGCATTGAGGCTTCCACCTTTCTATTTAACATTTGTACAATCTGACAGTACAAAATTCCAGGAAATTCTTCACCACCCTCCATCATGTCTCGTAGAAGAACATTACATCTAATATTGTATAAAATGTATAAAGGTCTGATGTAAACATCTCAATTTCAGCTGCTGTGAGATTTAAATCTGCTTTTTCTTTGCTGGTTTGACTGAGGGCATTTCCTCCTCACTAACATCATCATCATCATCTTCATCTGATATTTCAGACTCTTCATTCTCTGTGGCTGAAAGATGAGAAATAATTAGCACCATTCAGTTTCAAAACAAAAGGGATAAAATAGCATGCTTTGTGTGAGATTTTTAGCCTTAAATGCATTGTTGTGATAGAGACTTGCAACTGTTGTTTGATTTCTCACCAACTAAATGTAACCCACTGACAGTCACTGGTCCAGATCCAGATTTCAGCCGCAGTGTGACAGGAGCCATCAACTCAAACTCCCCAAGGCTTACCTGAGTAGAAACAGATTTAAAAACTTGCAGCATATTTGAATACCTATATTATACAACAGTTTAGTAAAAAAAAAAGCATTACCATAGGCAGACAGGAAATATTGAGATTAGCTACGGGCACAGATATTTTCTTTCCTTGGTGATTCATAGCGGTCACTTCCACAACATTATTCTCCTCTTTGGCACCATCACCCAGACAAATCTAATGGTTTGAGAGAGAGAAAGGAGTTTAAAAATACAGGTCACCAAACTCTTTACACACTTTAAAGTCACAACGAAATGAGAGCAGCAACTGATCATTTTGTGTATATTATAATTTATGACATACAATTGAGTATAATCCATTATTGTAAAATAGAAAATGCTGTGCAGGAACTTGGTTCTATGAATAAGCTGTTGACTGGATTTACGAGATGTGGTCGTTCCACTCCAAAAGTTGAGCTTTCAGGAGCGGGGTTTATGCAGACTAAAGGGGCGGACACATTTACCACTGTTAGGCACATTTTCATGAGCGAAATCCCCCCAATTGCAAATTTCACATGATTTTGTCAGATTTTGCTTTGAGTTCACTGTGTTAACACAAAGAAAGCTGCTTGATTTGAAGCGAGTTCTGTGTGAGCTGTGTTTCATATCTATGTGTCGTTCATATCTATGTATATGCCACCTATGAGAAGACCAAGAAATGGTTCCTTAAACCAGAATTTTATTTTTAGGGCAGCACTTAATTTTGTCCATCGGCAATTGATTTGATCATTGTGGTTTGCTATTGGTATGAGTGATGGGTTATCCCGCCCTGCTGCAAGAGGGAGGGAAAGTTATTTTAATTAAAGGTAACCACACAGCTGACAGCATCCTTTTGACTTCCATAGTATTTTTCTTACCAACATTCTTCAAAATATCTACTTCAGACAAAAGAAACCTACACATACAGCTTGGAACAACTTGAGGATGAGTAAATAAATTACTATTTTTATTTTTGAGCGGTTTCTCTTTAAAAAAATAATGATGTACATTGATGAATCATTTATAATAAACATGGCTAATAAAATAAGAACTGTCAAGTTTGATTTCATGGTGACCTTAAACAGAAGGTGATAAAAAACAGAGAAAGAAACACACAGACGAATTGTTCACAATAAGATCTACAATATGTAAACAGAAAATAGATGCATTTTTATTTCATATTGACTTTAACACTACAAATAAGACAAACATGAAAATCTATGATGATTTGATCTACATTGTGTTCACACACAAAGAAGTTTACCTTTTCTCTCTGCAGAACGCACAGACAACAAAACACGTCAGCCAAAAGCGCAAGGGCGACATATACATGTTTAGGACAGGCAAACTTTTGCTTTAATAAAATATTCTACGAACCGTCCTAAGCTCCAGAAAATGTTCCACGTCTTCATCTTCGTCTGCTTGAAATGTGTAAAATGGAACTTCAGAAGACAACTCACAACCTAATGGAAATCAAAATCACACTATTATATAAGTAGCCTATATTTAATTTATATGCAGAAATGAATGTAATCATTGAAAACGAGCAGGTATTCTCATTTGAAGTAATCCAGTTTTTTTAACGAACGTTAAACATCTCTGGCCACAATTATTAAAGAAATAATCAATTGCAGTTGTTCCACGTGTGCTAGTAAATCTACGAAGCGCGTCACTGTTGATCTTACTGAAGACATAGCTTTCCAATCGCGAGCGTGAGTCCACCCCACTGTCCGATGTTTCGTCCTCAACAAACGACATAGTTGCTAACTGTTCGAACGTTTCTTATATCGCTCAATAAAGGCTAAAATATCCACAGCACAAGTCGCGTTTCCAAAACACATGTAACGAGCAAGCGAAAAAACGGCGCATGATTATTACGTCATCAACACTGACCTAAAAGCTTGTAACGATTAAATATATAAAAGAGGTACAAAGTTTGGCATAATTACGATTTTTAAAAACCTTTCATAAACAAACTTCTTTATATAATGAGTATATTATCTTATACTCACCTGTCAGTCCCTAAATGGGACCTTTCCACGATTTTGGAAGCCATGAAAGGTGCTCCGTTCGAACCAATCCATTTGCCAGACATGAAACATCTGTCGTTCAAGTCAGTGTTTCTTATGGCTCTTGCTTCAGTGAAGCACTTGTTCAGAGTTGGTCAAGTTTGCTGATGATCTATTAATCAAAGGCTACTACTTACCTTCTTAATTACTATAGAAGCAGTAAGGGTGTACTTAGTCACACATATGTATGTGTATATATATATATATATATATATATATATATATATATATATATATATATATATATATATATATAAGTGCTAAAGAAATTGTTGTATACTAACATGCAATACAATTTAATAGTGCACTAGGAAAGATAAGAATAATAATTTATAATTTATATGTCACATTGCGGCTGAAATATTTTTTTCACTATTTAAATGCACCACCTGCAAAGTTTTAGTTAAACTAAGACAGAAATAAGAGTGTTCATCAGGGGTGGCGATTGTGTGTCTTAAAGGCATTTTTCATTTCACTCACTGACCAGATTTTCTTTACTATTTAACATTTTAATAATATCTTAATTACATACAACCCTTACAGAAATTACAACTATATTACATATACATAATCATAATACATCAAAATACAGAAAGGTCTATATATTTTTAAATGTATGCATTGTATATGACCTTTAAAAAGAAAAAGCCCTTTACATTGTATGTGATTAACTAAAATAGAATGATCCAAACCACAAGCCATAGAGGTAAACAATAGCATTTTTTTTGTACAAATTCCCTTAAATGGGAGGGGAAGTGGAAAAACTGTCAAAACTGCCCATGCACAAAAGTATTTACATTTTTCTTTTATCTAGGCATTATTTTAAATATTACATATGGGCATCTGCAAGGGGCTTTTGTGCTCATCTAGTTTTTCAGGATACAGCACAACTGATATATATGTAAATAACCACATATATATCAACTTTTCTGTCCGTACTTTTGGTTAAATAGGGGAATAAAGACAAAATAAACAGTTTACGTTGTACCTACATTCAGGGAAACAATCCTGACATTGGCTTGGAATTTCAAAGAAACACAAATTAAACCGTGGGGCTTTTAAACATATTAACAAAGAGGCAGACCTTCATTAAGAACAGGCAACGGCTGTTATCATTCTCTTCAGGTAACAGAAAACAGGTCTCAAATATGTTAAAGTTCATTCTTAAACATATCTTCATTTTTTCCCCACTAGTTTTAATTCTCCTGTTATAATTAAAGACATTGTGCAGAGCATTGGTCTTCAGGTTTAGGTTACAAATATTACTTATTTTTTTGTAAACATCAGAATTATAATGTAACCCTGTTATGTCTCGGAAATGTATAATTCACCACTTTAAACAAAGGCAGAAGTGAAGTAAAGTATTTTTCATTATCCTCAAAAATACTACAGAGAAGGATAAGAGCCAAAAGGCATTTTTATACAAAATGAAAAAAAAAAAAAAAGTATCAGTAAAAGATACTCATGCTAAAGGCTTACACGAAGGTATCCCATGCAGTCTTAAAGACAATGAACATTATGGTTTAACTGTATTTACCTCTGCCTGCTCAAAGTTCAGTTTCAGTTCTTTTCTTTTCTAAAGCATCCTAAACCTCAAAGGATACCTTTAGCTTGCTGCATTCTCCATATGAGCTCACTGACGCGGTTTAAACCTGGAAAACTGCAGAATTTATTACAATGTCCTGAAAAGCAATAACACAATCCCTGACTGTTAAGAAGTCCTTCTGGATTATTGCTTTGAACACTGTAAAGCACTGAAATAAACTTAAAAACAGAAAAGTGAAGCTCTCTTATCAGGTATTGGCAAGTTTTTTTTGTCTGGAGAACCTAGACATTAACTTAAACATGCACATATGCTGAACATAAACTGCAACTCAGCCACATCTAAGAGATTTAGTAGGTTCAATGGCACTTGGCCAACTCAAGCAATCTGTCTACCAGAAAAAAGTGAAAGTAAATCGTGCATCCTGAATCACTCTTACAGACTCACTTCACTTCTTTTTCCATTTCTCACTCCTCCTGAAAACACCAAACACTTGAGCATCCACCACAGACTGGCAAAGTGAATGAAAAGCACCTAAAATTCTAGAAGTGCATTCAGCATAATGATGTGAGTTAAGCTACCGTTACAGGGCACCAGTTTTTTCCATTACAAAACGTGATATTTACATGAACAGGTAGCGAGTTGGGGCCTTAAAATGTGGGCCAAAGCTTTGTGCACTTTCTAGGAGGCTCCTTCTGTATGATCTTTCTTCTAGGCGGCTCAGATTCACAAACTCCTCCCCATTAGAATAACGTCTTTTGGGAATCCCTCCATTTTGGCCACTTCAAAGCAGCCCAGTTTGCTATAAAAGTCCAACATCCTTTTGTCCATCTGCCGGACCTCACAGAAAGCACCATTTGAGCCTGACAAACGAGGAGAAAAAGATGCATTTATGAAACAAACATTCAAAAAAACTAATTATTATTATATAAAAATAATAATTTTATTACTACAGCAATGAATAAAAGGATCAACAGGGACACTGTCAAATAAAAAGTTCTCTACTTACCATTAGCTTTCAGTGATGAGAGGAGACATCCCATCATGCTTTTAGCTACACTAGGGTCAGTAACCTTTGCATGAATGTCCACTTTAATAAGGGATGGGAAGTTACTGAGGAACGATTCTGGCAAAACCTCCTCCTCCTCATGGAAACTTAGCATCATTTTCTATAGGGAACAAAAGATTGATATTGCCATAAACATGTTCCAAACCTTTTTGTCTTATAAAGCCTACCCTATTCTAAGAACATTTATTATATAGCATTATAATATTATTCATATATATTATTCATTACATAGCATTATAAAGCCTACCATATTCTAAGAACATTAACTTCTTAAAACACATCTAATAAGACGTATTATTAGGAGACAGAGAGACAACTGATATTTCTATGGATTTTATGCAAGTAGTCTGCTATATTGTTATAAAATCTCATTGCATTACAAGCTATCAGAATTTAAATATAACTTTTTGGCCATAAAAATAAAAGCAACTGCAAACTGCAATTTTTTTTTCATTTTGGCCCCTGAATAAAACTAGGGATGCACTGATTCAATTTTTTGCAGAACGAAGCCAATTTGGATACTTTCATTTTTAGTACTTTTCGATACCAAGTACCAATAACCTGTATGTTCATTGCATTTAAAAAATATATATATATTGTAAAGAGAAACCAAAAGATTACAAATCAAATGAGTTGGCTTAGCAAAGATTTCTGATTCTGTCTCAAGCTTCAATAAAAGAATGTATTTAAAAAAGTAAATAAAAAAGATTTTGGACTATCATTTTATATTCCAGGCTTTTAAGGATGAGTTTGATGTAGAAGAAATGACATGACATGCAAACCTCTGCTTCTGACAGGTCCTTCTCTGTGTCTGGCTTGTTGTATTTCTCTTGCATGAACGGAATCCAACTCATCTGGCAATTCTTTACAAAGGGTTTGACATCCACAGTGCCCAGAGCATAGCCGCAGATACCTTCTTCATCCTCAAGCACAAATCCATAGTCTGGGCTGAGCGTCAGAAAACCTCCCACAAACCTGCAATGATGAAGATGATGGTACAAAGTCAACATGTTATTAATCAAGCATGCATAACACATTAATGTGACTAAACATAGCAGAAGCTCAAACTTCACCTGTCTCCAATAAGGTCCGGTGATGACTCATCTGGGAAAGAAATGCCATCACAGCTCTCTGTGAACATCTCCTTGCAGACCTTATAGATGGCAGACTGAGGAAAAAAGTGAGAGATGCAGTGTAAGAAAGGCATCTGACAGCTCTCATTCCTCAAAATGTGAACCTTCTTAGGACTAACAGGAGGACCAGACTGCTGTTTCAGCAGAATGCTTCAGATGTGATGCAATTACACCTAAAATCAAAGCATAAACTGCAGATAGCTTACAGTAGACAAACCATGCCCTCAACATAACAACATTCCTAGGGTTGCACCAGCTATGAGCAAGTTATAACTTGAGGCCCATTTTCATTGCAACTATGTCAAGTTACAAATGAAGTACTATTAAATATTTTTTTGTTGCGCCATAAAACAACATATAAATTAACTATTTGAGTAGTCTGCAAACAAATGTAAGAGTTTGAATAAAACAGAGCAGATTGAAGCTAAAATTTCACCTGAAAAACTTAAATTCTTTAGACATAGTATATAATGATGCTGAATTGAACACTCTACTCTGGTGAGTATTTTTAATCGCAATTTTGATTATAATTGGAAGCTAGTACAAAACAAAAGCCAGAACCTACCTCATCTTTGGCAAAGTAAGGCCTTATGGTATAGATTTTAGAAGTAGGCATTGATGGTGGTGGCTGGTAGAAAAGATCATTAGCCCCATCAATTGGCAACAGTCTCTGTGGAGACCAAAGCAAAAGTATGTAATAGTTTAGTACTTTTCTAGATTTGATCATGTGACTGCACTGCTGCTGAAACTTCAGCATGAGTTTACCTGCTCAAGCTGGGCCAACCTCACACAGGAGCCGAGCGATAATGCGCCTAATACAGGCATGGAATTAAACGCCTTCACAAGTAAACTGGCTTCACTGGTTGGTCAGTTTTCAGCAAGAGCATGTAAACATCATACTTAAGATACGTACCATTGACAATCATTTTCCACCTTTTTTTTTCAGAGAGAAACCAAAATGAAACAAAAGTGCGCAGGCTTGGTCTGAGAAAGGCTTAACTGGCTAAAGGAGATGCTCCTTTCCCGCTCTTTTTCGCTGCGCTAGAACGTCCTGTAGAGAAAAGGAATGATGCTAGAGCGCAGAGCAAAACTCCAGGACCAAAAATTCCAAGCTTAAAACATCACATGTTTTCCATGACACACCAATTATGATCATCTAATTATTTATTAATTACATGTTTTGAATGTAGAGTTTATGGATTAGTAATACTTTGTTCATGGAGCTTTGAGTAGGCAGACTCGCAGTCGCACACGCAGGCGCCGTGTTGTGGACGCAAGCGCAGACAAAATGTGGAAATAATTTTTGCACAGTTTCCTGCAAAGACACAAGATGTCATAAAATAAAACCTAGCCAATGCTGCGCTGTCGCGAGCGCAAGGGGGAAAAGCAGCATCTCATTTGGGCAGTTGCTGAAAGAAATACAAATTTAGGCTGGGTTAGAAAACACCATCACCCCAAACAGTTGTCGTTCGACCACTTCAGTTGACACTTTTGAAAAAAAAAAAAGCCCAAGTGGCTGAAAACCCCTTTGTTTTACTGTGCAGCTGCTGACAGCTCACCTTAAACAGACCAACCCGTAGCGTTTTGCAACCACACCAACATCTAAAACAAACGAAAATACATCTTCGTGTAACATTTTGCAGGTAATTCAATATTGGATACCTGGAACTCTCCTGCTAGACCGCCCCTAAAGGCCCAGGGCTCTTGGTCGCCACTTAAGAACTGTGCTGACGACTGACTACGACACCCTGTTGAGATCAGATCCAAGCGGAAAACATTATGTGAGGGGCTTTCTGGCATAATGAGGGGGAAGGGGTATAGGGTAGAGCTGTCTTATTTCCAAATAACGCATTGAAAAGAAATGTAGATACTACAATCAAGGAAAACGCCTCAAGATTAACAAAAAAACGTCGATATCTCCTCCCTAGGGCTCAAGCAGCTTAAGCTTACGATGACAGAGGGCTTACACTGACTGCAATGCCAGATTTGGCCACATTACTAAAACAATTTGTTATTCACATGATCCTCAAGCAGTTATAAGTGAGGTTCAGGATGCAATCTGGGATAAGGTTTGGTACTAGCTCTTCAACTCAACTTTCTGTCTGTTTTGAAGAGATGAGATATTCAAGAATTATTAGCCGTAGCGCTTTTCCTACAACAGCCTTTGTGGGGATTTTATTTGTTATGCGTCATCGGTTCACTCGCTGGTACTAAATAAGCTTCAGCTGTTTAAGCCCTCTGAATTCTAACCTTTATCTGAAGTCACATTTAGACCTATCTGCCTTGTCACATGACTATCGAGCATTGTTCATCAGCCACCACTGTGGACGCTTCCTTTGATCGATGGAAACTTTATTTAACATGATTTTATGGAGTAGATCTGGACCCTTCAACAGAAAAACCTTTAAATCAAGAGTCTACAGCAACTATGTCCAGTCACAACACCTATTTGCTCCAGCAGCAGATTACTACGATAAAACTGGGCAATTTAAACGTCGTTAAGCAGACACAAGCTTTATATTGAAATTTGAAATCTATTCATTTCTAAAAAGCAGTACCAATGTGAGGGGATGAGGACTCAGTGTCATGTAACAAGACAAATGCAGCGCAGATCCAGGAGACAAAGTTCCCCCGTTTTCAATCAGTTTGATCATACTAACACATCCTGTGGTGAAATGGCAGGACACACAGCACACACACCCATCTGAGGGGAATTTTATCACTTCCTTTACTTATTTCTTCTACAATTTACCCATAAAATTATACTCTTGTTAACTGATTATTTTTTATTGTAGAGAGGTTTAGATGAGGCAAGAATATCAATCTTCCCCTAAGATGGTGTGGTAAAGCTTGTCTGAGCCATTTCAATTGGGCCTACTGATAGAAACAAAAATTATGTTAGAGCTGCCAGAGAAAAGAATTGTGGGGTTAACACCTAAAACTTGAGCTATCGCTGCGCAAATGTGACTTCATACAAGAACCTTTCCTTTCCTGAGACATTGAAAGAAATTAAAATCATTTGGGCACATAACGAAAAAGAATATAATCTATAAAATGACGAAAAAATAAAGATAAATCGCAGCACTGTGCATACATCGGGCACTGTCCATCCAATAGCAGTAGACACTTGTGCCGAGGAATCTTCCATCTGTACATAACGAAGGGAAAAAACAATACAAGAGCTCATTAGTAAGTGATCTCAGCACAACAGCAGTGAGCCGCTGACTGAATGCCATCTGCACTGCTTTAGATGGGGCAGAAATGCTGGCTGACCTGGCTGAAAATGCACTGGGATTTGGTCTGTCCATCCAAACAAAGGCTGTAAAGCATATTGAGAGGGGACAGTCCACACAAAAACCTAATAAACTTATAGGGATGCACAATATATTGACCAACATATCGGTATTAGCCGATAAGTGCTCATTTTTAATGTTCTAGTTATCAAACAGATAAGAAAATTTGGCCGATATATTAAAGCGATAAATAATGTATTATTTCCTTCAGCTGAAACACTTCAGAAGTGCAGGTCTGCCATGAAGGTTGCTTGAAATCACTTTGAAGGTGAACATTTTCAGCGCAAATCTGTCATATAGGCTAGAGCGGATGCACAACACTTATGCATTCGCATTATTTTGTTAAGATAAAAGTTGCAATATGTTTAAGTTGTATAAATATCTTACTAATCTCACATAGGATGAGTTTCTTTGAGTTAAATAACCCAAACAAAGCACTTATACTGATATAAGTGATATTTGAAACAGTAATATAACATTTTAGATGTTCTTTTTCCCAAAAAATTGATGCATTATTAATAATAACTAGAACTTTTTCCATTAACAATACAGTTTATATATATATTTAAAAGAAAGTTGCCTATAGGAGTGTAAAATTATTTAAAAATTTGCATTGGTTCAAACTATATTTTTCGATTAACGTTGAAGTGCTTTGGACATAGCTTTTAATGGTGAGACACTTGTTTTTGAAATCAAGCTCTCAATAGATTTATCAGCCATATATATCGGTGATCGGCTTTCAAATAAAGAATTATCACTTATCGGACAAAATATCGGTGCAGCCCTATAAATGTACACTAAAGGATCAGTTAAATCAACATCACATTTGTTCAATGGGCATGTTTTCACATAAAGAGAAGCCTTTATGAGGTTTTCAAAAAAAGCTTATCAAGTGTTTGATTCCAGTTCTATTAAACACACTTATTAGTGCAGCATATTATACACTTGATTGTCCCCTACATCATCAACAATTTAGGTGGGGCATGCCAGTTTTGGTTGCTGCCTGCTGTGTTGCTTTGTTATAAAGCTGGACAGAAACCTGTGAATAAAATGTGGTTACCAAGGTAACCCAGGCCATGCTGGTGCTATAATTACTCAACCAACTTCCAACAAAAACCTCATTTAGAACCGAATCCATTACTCTAACTGCACTGTAGCGATGCCCAGAAGCTATATGGATAACAAACATGGGCATTCAAAGTAAGTGACAGGTCTCTCAATAAATTCATCGTAAATAAAAGGGCTGGCTAATGACCCAAGCGTTTCTCTCATGAGAGACCCTTCAGTTCGCTGACTGCACAGATTAATTTAGGATCATGAGAACTGTGTACAGTTCACCGGAATGTAGTATCAAAATGTAGTATATAAAAGTGTTTTCTGGCTGGACCAGACCAATTCAGTTAGAGTAAAGCATACGCTGAGGTTGTTTGTGGAGTATCTTCGTGTAAAACTCATAATTGCCAGATATGGTAAAAAAAAACAAGCAATTGCTCATGGTGCACCAGAATAGCCTTACACAGCCGCCTTGCTTTTCAAGTTCGCATGCGCGGCGCTTTTCCTTCAGGATCACACCCCTGATCGAAAGAGATTGCAAAAGATGTTGCCAAGTTAACGCACAATGATACTGAATTCACAGCAAGCAGCAGGACCCACCCTGGCAACTTTGACCACAGCCATCCAAATTCATTCTACCAGATTAAGAGTGGCCTGAAGAAGAGGCACTAACTAGCAATGAGGACAGCATCCAGTCAGTAGAGGAAAACAGTATTTACACAGTGAAAATAAGTAAGGAAAAGCGAGTGTACACTAGACTTTCCCATAAATGGCAGACTTCGCCCAAGAAATTTCAAGTGGAAGCTGTTCATACTGTGAGTGGGAACTGAGGTCTTATGATAGATGGCAGTGCATATTTTTATACATAAGTAAATTAACACTTTCTACTCTATTAAGGTATGCATCTTAATGATGTCACTATAAAAATGTGTAGTTTAAATCTGATGAGGACGTGATAGTCGAATTTAATGCTCATCGTTTGGGAGTCAACTAAATGACTTAAGCATTTCATGGGCTCAGCATGGTTCAAAAACATTGAGGGGGAGCAAAGAGATTTGTGGCCATACCTACCTAACCACTGGACAAATGATTTCACCATTGAGATGATACTCTTTATATCCCAGATATAGGGATACAGGTCATAGAGAATGGTCCTGTTGGCAGAGTTGGAGAGTCTGGTGAACATCTGGATGACGGAGCAGCACATCTCCTCGAAGAATTCTGCTCTGGACTGCCATTCAGTCACCTGTGTGAAATATATGAGAACCATCTTATCATTACCACTGTATCTAAAGTCTACTGCCTCTGCAGCAACTCCTAAAAATGTGTAATTACCTATAAAGTGAGTATTTTAATCTTATCATAAAAGCACCACCATGTGGTGCAAATAATTACTGCATTGCCACCATTTTGTCTGTCTACTGAACAAACACTTTTACTTCCCATTTAATTCAACATGGACAAAACAAGGCCATGACAGAGAAAAAGAGTTCCCATACATTTTGAACTACACATTTCCATGACTTTTAGATGTCTTTTCCATTAAAAAAATCATTCAAATTCACTCAAGATTGCAAATAAATCACAAATTATCTCGCAAATCAGACAAAGGATCACAAAGGATATTTTACTATACACAAGAGCAACGTTTAGTCAGTTAATTAAATATTGTAACGTGAAGCATCAATCACGAAAAGGTATATTAATTCTGTAATTTCCAGGAATTTATATTCTTAAAATTCTATTCATCTTTATGACTTTTCAGGCCTAGAAAAACTAATTTTAAAAATTCCCTGATAATCCCAGGTTTCCCATGAAAGTAGTTTTTGAACAAAAGCACTACATATTGACCAGTTTGCATTTCTATCAATTTTTCAATATGTCATTTCTCACCTTCTCTGGATCCTTTGCTTTGGAGTTAACACTGACATAATTACTATTGGCTCTCAACCAGTTAAACTCTTTTAGCATCTGTACTGCTTTTGGACCGTGTTCGTATGGCAGGTAGAAGAGTTCAGCCAGCAGGATTAAATCCTCCAGGGTAAGTGCTTCAGCAGTGAACAGTGGTTTCTCATTGGGACCTGGAACAAACAATTCCTTGTTGAGTTGATCATCAGTCTGCATCGGTGCAATATCGCTGCCTGAATCCTCTTGAATGGACATCTCTGGGGACTTGGACTCTGTCAGGCTCTCTTTGTCTGTGTCCATGGGCTTGAGATCTTCTGTCATCTTAGCCTTGACAATCTCTGTGAGGATCTGGTTGACATTCTTATTGTCTTCCACCTCGTCATGTTTCTCTACAACCATCTCCATGGGTTCTTCATCGGACTCCTTCTTCTCCACCTCCACCTCTTCTTCTTTGCAGAGCACGTGCAGTTCATCGCTAAGTGGCACATCTGGACTCATGATGGGCTGTTGGAAGACTGTAGTCACTGTTGTGGAAGTGTCCAGGCTGGGAGAAGTGACCGAAGGAACATCCACAGAACTGCTTTTAGTTCCACTGTGGGGTACCTGCCGACCTGCAACAAAGAGGAGAAAGGTTTAGATAGACGTAACCAAAATTCAAAACAACTTAGATAAATGTTAAAAAATCATCACAAAGAAGACATAATTACTGTTGTACTGATGAGGCACTCCAAACTCGATTAGCCATTCAGTGAGAGCCAGCTTGAGCGCGATCTGAGGGCTATATAGGATGTCTGTTTCTAGCTCCTCATCACTGCCCTCGTTTTCCAGCTTTATCTGGATGGAAACAGTGCTGTCTTCACCGTCATCTAAACATAAACGAGAAGCAATGAAACTACAATCTCACAAGAATAAATACACAAATATAATACAGTTGGTGAATAACAGCCTCTTATCGACATATCGAATATTCGCTTAGTTAAAAAAAACAGCACTTTTGCATAACAAAACCCAATTAGAAACACCCTCAAAGCAGCGTTAAGTAATTTGATGCAAAGATAATATAATACAAAGTATAGTGTAATAAATCTACATACATTTTAAAAATTTTAAAACACAAAAAACTTTACAGGATTTATGATGGATCAGTCTGTGAAAAGGGTCCATATTGTATAAAAAATAAGAAGTCCATTTTTGATTTTAGGGCGATTGATAGAGCACCCTGCTATATATATATTTTTAAATAAATATACATGATTAATTATAAAAACAATGTCTCCATAAAGAAATACTTACTCATGACAACATCTTTTCTCACTCCATTCATGTTAGACTTATACCATGTGGCTAATGTGTGAATGGCCACAAAATTAGACTCAAATTCACAGTTGGGGTTGGTGAGGACCCCCTTTAGGCGAGGAATGAGCTCTGTGGATCTGCCTTTATAAGGCCCCAAGAAAAGTCTCTTTTGATCATAGTCATTAGCATGAATATTATCCCAGATGACAGGGGCTCTCCTCAGTATCTTTGTGACTTCTTCAATAGATTCAACAGTGATGTCTTTAGAAACTACCTTTGGACCTGTCAAACACAAAAAGGCATTTTTAATATCGTCAAACTATTATTCTAGTCCACTCAAAGAAAACACCACATACCTGTCCACAGCACCTCAATACCAGGAAGGAGCTTTTCACCTACTGTGCGGAGATAAGGCGATTGTGGCACATTTGGATAACAAAATGTTCCACAATACTCTGAGGACAAGGAGACATTAAATAATTATGATAAGGAATGATATAGAAACAATACATTTGATAGAATCACACAAAGCATCATGGTTAGTTGATAATCTTACCTGTGGGGCAAAATAAAAATATTTCAGGTTCTCCCAAATATTGGAAGATCTCATTGGTGATGGACACTTGGGCATGTGCGAACGAGCTGAATACCTCCTTGTCAGCCGGACACATGTTATGATCGATGTCGTCAAACAGTAAGGCAAAGGACTTGCACCCAAAATGAGAGACCTGCACAAAAGACAGGCTGAGATTAAGGATGTAGGTCATAAAAACACTGACATCAGTGCCGTTTAAGCTCATTCTTACCTGGTCTAACTTCCTTTTAAGCGTCAACACTTCCTTCTGATTTGAGAACGTAATGTCCAGGCCAGGGGAAATGGCATAAATGAACTCAATCTCATGCTCTTTAGCAGCACTTATTAAAGTTGTGAGTTGCTCTGTAAAAGAACAAGACATAAAATAACACAAATAAATGTTTGAACCATATAAAAGACTAACAACTGTTACAATTTCAAAGGATATAGGATATAATCACCTGCTTCTTCAACAGAATACATTTCTCTCCAAAACATTCTGTGTTTGTAGTCATCTTTTGGGGCATACAGATAGGTGTTCAAACCCCATTTCTGCTGCCTGAATCACAACAAATTTAAAGTTATGATTTTTGTTTGAGGTTAATCTTGCAAAAACATTACTAGCATGTTTAGACTGTCAATAGCAGAATCGGAACAGGAGAGACAAATAATATAAGACGCACACATACAAAGTGTGTATGTACACAATAGCGAAGATATATACACAAATAAAATACAAATATATAAAGAATAGATACAATTATGCTAGAAAATGTGAATAAGAAAAGGACACGATATGCAGGCTTGCACAATACCTCCTGAAAAGCTCTTTCCTTTGTTCCATAGTCCATGGCCGTCCATAGAAGCCTGTGGTGAACAATTTAATTGCAACAAACGGTTTTGACAAACGCAACACATTCCTCACACAGATCCTACAATCAATCAAAGCCTAAAAAATATATAGGCTAGCTATGTTGTCTAATTAAACACCGCATGTAATTACGTAAAACCATTTAGCTGATGATTTTTACAACATTATGTAATAATTAGGTTGGATTTGTCTAAATTTGCTCACCCTCTACAACACCAGTGATGAATTTCCTCCGGCCTGTTCGCTCAACTCCGATACTGGGCTCGTCAACTGGACACAGAGCATCTGCAACAGCTTCGGTTGGCACTGAATTGACTTCATTCTCTGGCTGTGACGACTCGATTATTTTGTCTTTCTGAACCATTTTGAATCGTATTAAATTACCGCTGTTGGAAATATCGGACTAGCCGTCAGCCAAAGCTTTTCTTCCGCAGGAAAACGGACCAGTCACCGATTCACTAACTTAGTGGGTTAGTAGGCCATTGAGTCACCGGTAGGGAGCGGAATTCAATCGGACGAAAATATTCTGCATGAACTACCTGCAGATCTCTTCTTTGACAAACACGACAGTCATTCGCGTGCAAAGATGAAAGATTTCTGGACTATATCTGAAATGCCTTCTTGCAGCTTAACGCGATCCGTCACGAAACGACGTGTTTGTCAGAACCGCTAGTTAGCATTAACCGTTGTTTTCGCTAAGAGCTAAACTCTCACTACCTTGTAAACTCTCGCTACCTCGTGCGTTAGACATACATTAAAAACGTTTAACCGAGCTTCTTAATGTATACCAGCATCACGGCTTCAAATAGATAATATCAGTGTATCATAACGTTCATCGACACTGTTAAATGTTGCACTCTTCTTCCTGTTTACACTTACTGCGCACTCTCAGAAAACTGGTTTGAACCGGTAAAGGACGGTTTGTGTGAGTCTGAAAACAAATCTCCAGCAAGGCTCTTAAAGAGACAGCGAGAATTTCAGCTCTCGTCCTGCCAGAAAGAGAAATTTAGATGTCATTTGTTTCTTTTACCAAATAATAATTTTGCATACGTTATATATACATATACATTTAATTGTAAAAATTAATTGTGTTGTGTTACTGAATAGACATGGACAGTAATTGAGACTCTTTGAATAAAAAAAAATGTCAAGACCATGTATTTTTGAAGTTGTTAAGTTTTAAGTTGTATATTTAACTCCGTGTACTTTTGTACTTTTTATCATTGTATTGTATGGCGTTATTGTTTTCTGAATAAAAAAGAGACAATACAAGACCACTAACTTATATTATTAAATCTATGGCTATCCGTAAAACCGGACATACATTGAGTTGAACCAGTCTGGCTATGAATAATTTTTATTCTTGTTAAAATAAATATATAAAATATTAAAAATTACAATGTTGATTTTTAAGATAAATTAATTGATGTGGGTATATTTAATTGTCACTTTCTGCGGCCAATGGCTTATTGCGTAGGAAATGTCACCCCTCTGTATGTCGTGAATGGTTCGGTCCACTGTTTTAGCGCTGGTTTCAACCATAGACTGTAAAAAGGTTTCAACACAGCGTTAATGTGGAAGACGTAAATTAATAATCTTTCAGACCAGCCTAATACGAGACGTATGTCATTTGATGTCAATTTCACACTAGTTGCTGTAAAATCCACATTATATTTGAAAAGTCATTTCACTGTATTACCCCTATTTTTTCAAGTCTATGGTACTACCTTATCATCCATTTAAAGTGATAGTTCGCCCAAAAAATGTTTTGTATGAATTACAATTATGTCAGTTTCTTTGTTCTACTGAACTGTAAGAACATAAACTGTAAAAAAAAAAATACTGAACACAAAATATTATATACCAAAAAGCAGACCTATTTTGAATATGGAATATTCAAATATGGGGGGAAAATACAATGGAAATCAATGGTGCCCCACAACTGTTTGGTCACAAATATTCTTCAAAATATCTTCCTTTGAGTTCAGCAAAACAAAGACATTTAGGGTTTTCTGAGGTTTTATGAAGGTACAAAAAAATATGAACAAGGAGTAAATCGAAGAGAGAATACATCAGCAAATGGAAAACATAACAAAAATTGCAGAGGAACATATAACATTATATAATACATGCAACATTTAATGCCATGGCTTTATTGCCCTGATTTAATGACCTTTTAAGGCCTTAATTTGAGTAAGGGCAAATTATTTCAAATCAATGTTGCTTATTCGGACAACAAACTACCACAAATATTTTTTTAAATCTTCTGTAAAAATATCTTCAAGAAAGAATGAAACAGATTTTTAAAATCACAAAAGAGACAAAGGCATTTTTATATCGTAGGTTTATTTAGATTGAAATAAATTCACCATTATAAACCCATTTTCCCCAACATAATGTTTCCATTCAATTCATTTTAAAATGTATCCAACATTCAGCGTCAGATTAAACATTTAAATAAATTTAATTCTTTTAAAAAAATTCTATTTTTTTTTTTTCATTCCAGAGTTTTATTATATTTCATGATATTTTTTTGCACTTTTAATTTTTCTTACAAATCTTCACTTCAATAGAAGGTGTAAACTTGCAGAAACAAAAAACAAAGAAAAACAACAAACAAAAACAGTAATTGAGAGGCAACACTGGAAGTATGGGGCAGCATTTCGCTCCGAGGTATTAGGTCTTCTCATCGGTGGCTTGAATAATCGTTACCTTTTCAGGTTCCTCTGAGCTTGCTTGAGTAAAGTGTCAAAATCTAGTGCATCAAATTTGCCCTTTGTAGGGTTTGGACTGTACTCCCTGTTTGAATCTGAAAACCATCAAAAAGAAACTTGTCAAATCTGGAGGCTTCAATAGAAATGTTTACGAAGACTAAAATGATGCACCGAAATCTCAGCCAAAAAAGCAGTTTCAGTTTCGGCCAAAATAGATTTGTATGGCTGAACGTCACCGTTTCAGCCATACAAATCTATTTTGGTCGAAACTGAAAAAAATAGGGTTTTTTTTTTTTTGCCTTTTTGGTTGAGATTCTTTTTAATTAGCGCTTCTCCAAAGATTTGTTTTGACAGCATCAACTCATGTTAAATGAAAGCTTTCATTTTGTTTTGGGTAATAAATACATTCTGGTGCATCACTACATTAAATGCAAAGAGGAACAGCTAACAATGCGAAGCTCACCAAGATCAGCATAACTGGTTTTGCAAAACTGCCTCCTGCCTCCAAAGCACAGGTCAAATGGAAGCTCATTCTGTTCCCTCAGTCTGCTTCCATTCTCAATAGCATTAAACGCATCCTTTTTGCTGCAGTATGTAACAAAGCCGTAGTTGTCTCTGAAATAACAGGAGTGTTAGCAATCCTCTTGTTAATATTAAACAACACATCAAATAAATACAGAAAAGCCTTACCCATTTTCTCTAAAGTGCACAGTGCACTCCTCAATCTTTCCGAAGAATGAGAAGCGTTCTTTCAGCTCCTTACGAGTCATGCTTCCCCGAATTCGTCCAACATAAACAACTCTCCGCTCCTCCTACAAAAAAACATTTGAAGTGAAATGACAGAAATCAATCACCAAGGTGCCTTTGGGAACAAATGAAGACTGATTGAAATACTCACAATGGCTTTCTCTTTGCGCATCTTTGTATCCTCATTGCAGTTTTGTAAAAGGCGGTAATCGGGCCTCTGTTTGGGGCTGTCAAAAGTTAAAACATTTCAGGGTTAATAGTTAACTTGTACTAAAAAAAAACATAAATAAAATAAAAAACAAACATCCCGCAAAGTTTTAAATCTGAAAATAAGAGTCAATTAAGTCAATGAAATCAATCGCTTTTCAAACCAGTCCCCTGACATCTCAAAAGCAAACATTTGTCTTGCGTTGCAAACACCTTTGCCATAATATTATATTTTTGGAAAAGTCACATACACAATTATTCAAAACCTAAAGCTCTTCTTTCCTTTTCTATGTACATTTCTGTAAAAGATTGAAAGTAATTGGCAGAGAGATGTTGAAACATTGACGTTGAACACGAAAGCAAGATTGCAACCAAACTATTTTTTTCCGGTTGTGAATACAGTATTAGACAGTCTGAAAAAACTATAACTTGACCTTTGGCCTATTTGTAGGTCTATTCAAAAGCCATGATTGGTTGGTATTAAAATGACAATGAAAACAGAAAAAAAACTAATTCAAAATATTGAACTATGATAGTATCTCAATGATACAAAAAAAAAAAATACACAGGCGACAGCACAGTATTTACTAACATGCCAGTTCTCACCTTCTATGAGTTTTCCAACGTAGACGTCCATGAGAATCAGAGGAGCGGGACCTGGATCTAGAGCGGCTGTGACTCCAAGATCCAGAGCGTGAGCTTGAATAGGAATATCGACGCCGACGGGGTGGGGAAAACGACCTGGAGCTGGATCGGGAACGAGATCGAGACAGGGATGAAGAACTGGATCTGCTGCTGGAGTGACGAGACCTGTATCTGTAAATGTAAAAAAAAGGACACTGTGCTCTCAACATTCCTTTCATTATCATATGTAAAATAACCACAGACAAAGTCAAAGCAGACCTTTTCCTGGGTGGTGAACGTGATCTGGAGGAGGATTCAGAACTGGATTCTGAGCTCCTAGAGGACTGGGCTCTGTATCTTCGCTTTGCGCGGCCTCTGTCCTGCTTGTACTGTCTAGAAGAACACTCAGAGTAGTCCAGAGGTTTTTGCTGGTTGCATTTTGCTTCATCCAGTAAAGAGCTTTCAGAGTCAGGCCTGTTTGGAGAGGCATCTGGAGTCATCAAGGAAGAGCGGTTTAATGTGCACCTTGTATCTGCAGAAGGTTGACTGAAGCTGAGGTTTCCTTCTGTAACTGGAGTTGACGAAGCCTTGGAGACGCTGTTCTGCGTCGGCTTAATGGAGGACAGCTCGACAGTCTTAAAGACAATGCTAGGCTGTTGTTTGACATTCCATCGACTGCCAACTTCATTTTGACTGGCCTCTTTTGAAGGGAGGCAATAGTCATGGTCAAGGGAGAAAGGTTGAGTCTGCCCAGTGGTAGTAGGGGTCGGAGGCTTGCTGCGCAGCTTATTTGAAGGGAGTGGTTTTGCTTCTATCTGAATGGCCTTGCTAGGAGTTGGCTTAAGGACCTCTGACTTCTTGGGTTTCCCCAGTAGTGAAACCGGTGCAATAGGTTTCCACATCTGGTGTGGAGGAGTGGCAGGTGGTGTAAGGCCTATGGGATGATTCAGATAAAAAAAATTATCCTTTTTATTACTTTATTATTTGCATAAACTACAGGAATGTGTTTGCATTATATAACAAAATAGGTCAAATCATACACTATTCATTTAAATTAACAAGCGATATTATATACACTACCATTTAAAAGTTTGGGGTCAGCAACATTTATGGATGCATCCATGGAAAATCAAAGACAGTAAAGACATTATATTACACTATTTCAAATTCAAATAAATGCAGTTGTTTTAAACTAAGAATCTAGGATCACTTTTTTCAAAGCAAAAATAACACTTTCCACAAAAAAACATTAGGCAGCACAAATATTCAACAATGATAATAAACATTCCTTGAGCAGCTAATCAGCATATTATAAGGGGCACGTGACACTGAAGACTGGAATAATGATGCTGGAAATTTAGCTTGGCCAGGAATTTAAATTTTAAAAAAAAATTAAATTTTAAATTTAAATAAAATTTTAAGAACTTATTTATTTTTTATAAGAACTTCCATTTTTTAATTTTTAGAACATTTTAAAATATATATATATATTTTAAATGACAACTTACTGCCTTTTGCTATGGTGATCAGAGACTTTTTTATAGTGTAAATAAAATATATAGCACACTTAATGATTATCATTTCATTTTTTTTACCTGCCGTGCTTCCCAGGTCATGGTTGCGGGTTTTCTCCAGGGCCTTAGTCTCCACCTGCTGCTCATAACTGAATTAAGAAAATAAATGAATAAATACAATTTGCAATGGCAACATCAAAAGCTTTGAATTGCTGATGTTGTTAAAACATCACTCAGACTGACACAAGCTATGCTCATGTTTGTCTCTAATGGCCACCTTCACATTCTGAAGTCATATTGAGAGACTTCATTTGTTTCGGCAGGTCTTGGTGAAATGTGGCTTATGGCCACACACACACACAAACATCGAGTTTGGTGCAAGAGCAGCACAAGGGCTGTAGGGTAACTCCATCACGCTGCCTCATGATACTCACCTGGAGTTTCCTACAGCGGCTGCTCTACCACAGACCTCCGGTACCCTTGGCTCTTCTTTTGCTGGAAAGAAAAAAGGAGGGTTGTGAAATACCAAATACAGGAGGTGAAAGTGGGACAGACCCTTAAAATAACTGCGACAATCAAATAGTTCAGCATTTAGCAGAACACGGCCACAACAAAATTGTATCACAACGTGTATTGTGATACACTCAACAGCTGAGAAACAGCAGACTAAAGATAAATGCTTGTTTAATGGGTACACAGTCAGTATTCAGCCCCTGCATGTCCTCAGACAAAGACAGCCAACTGGTTTTAAAATGGTTTTGTTAACAGGGCAGAATTCCAGCAGTTCAATGAACACAAGCACATAGCAGCTGTTGTCATTAAAGCCACGCCCTCTCTTAAAGTTACAGACCCTACCCTCAAGGTGCGGTCACATAAGTGTAATATTAGGACGTTTTAATGTCAAAAATATTCATTGTCTTTTATTAATAACGTTGTGGTGTATAAAGCAGAGCTCACGCAGAAGTCACTTTCAAGCAAAAACTTCAACAGTTTCACTGCAGTTAACTAAAAAAACTAGAAAATGAGCAGTTCCCTATTTCCAACAGTGGCCAATTCCTATTGGAATGACTGGATTAAGCCCATGAAATTGCCAAGCAATTGTAATTCTGACCGCACCTTTAGGAATACCACACCCTCTTTTCTTCTTTGAAGCTGGACTGGTTCTATATGACTGGTTAATGTTTCATCATTTTATAACTACACCATTTTGGTTAAACAGAATTCCACTAGGAAAAGGGAACAAGCCTTCATGTCATTTTAACTCATTTGAACCGAATGCCATTAATACATCAAGATAAGATGAACACAGTGGTGTGACAACAGTCTTATCAAACCCACTGGGTCATGTTAAACTTTGAACTCTGTACTTGCAATCTATGCTTGACCTGACAATATGGACAAATTTCTTCCCAAATTTCTCCAAACGTTAGTGTGGCCTAGTTGCTTACAAACTAATAGTCTGCATCCTAAAGATGGCAGTACGGGTGTATGTGTTCACTAATGAGGCGCATTGGTTTCCAAAGAAATTGGTGAACAAATACTTGAAGAAAAAGAGCTCAGACACATCACTTACTCTGAGACTCCTCAAACTGCTCCAGGAGGCTTGTAAGATCAGCAGCTTCAATACCTGAACGAAAAAGTTCATCATAATCCAATCAACTGAATCTCTTAATTACACACGGGAAAAATGCTCACCAATTTCATTAGTGAACGACTCAATCAGCTCAACTGTGGTGTTCTTCGGTTTGGTGATCTTCGAAGAAACCATCCTCATCCGCTCTGCCAGTTGAACAACTCTAGCCTGAACTTGAGCTGAGAAAAACGGCTGAACAGCTATCGGTGCAACATGAGGCTGTAACCGTGGGGTCAGCTTTTTAGAATTAGTTGGCGGGGTGTTTTTGGCTTGATCAGACAAGGGGGCCAAAACAACCTGCTCAGTCTCTCTCTTTGCAGGCACAGCAGCAATAGGTTTAAGAGGAATCGAGTTTGAGCTCTGAACTGGTGTAGTGATCATCTGAGGCCTTGAGGGATCTTTAGATGGCACATCTTCACACACATGAGCAGCATTGGGGTTACTATGTAAACATTCCTTATAACTAGGTGCATTGAGACCGTGAGAGTCTCCAGATGTAGTGGACACTGGTGGTGAAACCATACTTTCAGGAGGCACCTCAGCCACACATCTGATCGGGGTAGAGGTCTCAGTATGAATAGTGTTTTGCGGCACGCTGATGGGAGTAGGTAGTTTCTGGGGTGATGAGTGGACTAAATGGGGTGAACTTTCAGATGATGTACCTGAAGGTGGAGGGGTTGATGCGTTAGAAGTTGCAGGTTTCTTAGAGGAAACCATCAGTGAAGCTGGAGGGGTGAGTAATGCTTCAGGTGTTGGGGGAGCAGCAGGGCCTCTCGGGTGCCATGCAGGCATGATTTCAGGTGCAAGGTCTTTTTTAACAGGAGTACGCAAGGTTTTACGTGGGTCTCTGGGGTTTGGGTGTGGCAGGCAAGGTATTGGTGGAAGCTCCTTGGGCGCTTCAGGCAACTTGGGCCATTTAGTGCTGTAATCCTCCGTTTTGTCCACAGGGTCTGGTTTCTTCTGCTGGCGGAGGAGACGGTACTGCTGTAAACTGAGAGGTTTGGGCTTGGTTTCGGTTTCATTACGCTGACAAACAGCTTGCTGCTCACTAACAGGCTCTTGTTTTGAGGGTGGTTCTACTTCTAGAGACTGTTTAAGAGCTTTGTTCTCTGGCTGTGAGTCAGTGATTTTTGCTTCAGCTTGAGGGGTCATGATGTGCTGCTCCTCAACCTGTGGCTCAGGGGTCATCAACTGTGTTGGACGAACAATTTTGGGTCTCTCAGGCTCTGACGATAAGTGAACAGGTGAAAAAGTCACCTTTTTCATCTTTTGTTCTTTCTGCTGTTTCTTCTGGGGCTCCTCTTTAGCTCTTGAGCTTCTCAAAATTCTCGGTTCAACCAGATCAGCTTTAACAGGTTTACATTTCTTTTTCCCTTTACATAACTTTCCAAGCTTTTTCTCCTCTTCAACAAGAGATACTTCAGAAGGTGGTGGTAATTTTTCAGCACTATCCTCAGGCTTTGGTTCCGGCTTGTTTATGCTTTTCTCCGGGACTCTTTGCTCTCCTTCTTCAGAGTCTGTGTGAGAAAAAGGGATGCCAAGATCTGGGATTGCCAGGATGGGCTCTCCATGCTCTCCTTGATCAACCACTTCTAGCACGAGGCCCCCCTCGGGCAGGAGATGCTCTTGTCCCTCTTCTCCTTCCATACATAATGTCATGCAGTAAGGGTGCATGTGTTTTACTAAATCACTTAAAGAGACAGACATCCTCTCTCCATCTTGTTCTAAGGACACTGGAAGGCACCAATCAAATTCCTCCAGTGATGACAAATCATTAGATATTGAAAAACCAGCATCCCCATCTTCCTCTTCTCCTTCACTGTTCTGCTTGGATATTCTATGCATTCGTGGGAGACTCTAAAACAAAAACATCGTCTCACATTAGTTATGCATTGAAGAGAAAAAAAACAATTAGACCCATATTATGGACAAGGAATAAAGATTCAGAACTGAAATACCTTTCCAGGAAATTGTCTCGCATGAATCAATGCCTCTGGAGGAGACCGTGAAAACATCTTTCTCAGCTAGAGAGGATAAAGGAAATTAAGTATCTATTGCATTCCTGACATGCTTGGACAGGTGAAGAGAGACCGACTGGAGACTCACCGATGAGTGTTCCTGACCCTTATGTCCTGAGAACAGGTCTGAATCCGGCAAAGTGTCAAAAGGCGATAAGTTCTCATCATCCACATTGTCAAGTATTTCAGTGAGAGCTGTGAGCAGTGTTGCTTCACTTTCTTCATCAATATTACATTTAACCTGAAACAAAGGAAGCATTTTGTGAATGTCATGGCTGACTGACATTAAATTTGAAATTGTCATGCAATGAACAGTATTATAAAGGCATTATTTACTTCTCCAGTGGGGTTGTCCTCAAAAATGGACAGAATAGAAGGATCCAAGCAGCCATGTAAAACCTCCAAAGCATCTCCATTGTTAAGGCTGGGATACTCCAGACAGCTTCCCTGAAGGATCTCTGCCTGCAATAATCCATAAAAATAAATGTCCATTTTTATTTCATGGAGATGTCTTACTTCACCAGACCACTCCATAGAAAAATATCAACTAAAACTCAAGACTTCAATTTCCATTAGTTTACTAGAGAGTCTGGCTGATGCTACACAATTACTAACTGAAGTAATAAAATCATTTGTTTTTTAAACAATACTTTCAATGTGCTTCTAAAACCAAATATCACTGCATGGTGAAATACGCATTAGCTGAGTTTGTAAAAAATTGTATTTATCAAACAAATACAATATACTGTCTTTAAGGCTTGTAATCGCTGGCCTGTTCTGCAGCAGCTGATGTTATGGTCAGCTTTGATGTTAATACAGCTCATAGAATCATTTATTCACATGACTTCAAGTGAAACATTAATAATAATCAACTCTTTGTTTTAATAAGTTTAATCATATTATGCTCATGAATTTGAAAGCAAAACAACAAAACTCAAATAGCAGGCAAAGACAAGCTATTTATATCTAAGCACATGTCAATGGGCATTGTTAAATATAATGTGATAAATAATAATATGCAAGCACTTTCAATTTTTAAAAGCTTTCATTTGTAGCTACAACCACGTGTCGCGCACACACGTCATCCTGCCGCAGTGCATTACTGGGCAAACCCAACACCGGCACAGTTCAAAACATGCCGTGTGCTACCACACATTCTGCATGGCCACTGTCATTTTCTTAAAATATATCTAGATGGCATCTTTAGGCCAGCTTGATAACAAATCGTGTTCGTTTTAAAACTAAACGGGCTTAATTTAAGAGTGCTGTCAGTAAATACACATGGCCCAACATGACTGTCCCACCCTTACCAGCACCACGTGCCGGACAGCTAGTCAACGCAAACCGCATTGAACAACATGGGGCTAACTTTTTAGTTCACATTCACGACCATGCCATATTAGAAATTAATAGGTCATGAATGCAAACACTCGGAGTAAAATACATAAAATAGAGTCCGTTGTCTGATAATCGCAGTTTCAGTGTTAAATGTACGACCATGCATAAACACTGCTAGATTCATTCAATCAGCCACGTGGGTGTGAGTTAACTTACTTGAAAATATACCAAACAACAAGAAAGCATAATTTGATCAACAATGTCATGTGTACTAAGAACTTACTAATAAATAATGTCAAACTTCATATACATTAAATTGAAATTCTCCTTCAGAACTGACACATTCAAACCACTACCAACTGGTAACAGATTATCGATAACATTAAAACCACAACACAATGCATTTATAGTTTACGAAAATCAAAACTCTCCTATTTTTTATTATTAAAACGAAAATGTTGTTTAATTACTGGTCTAGAGTGATAAAGTTATGAACGTAAATGCATGACAACATCGTCTAAAACGACCACACTTTAGCATCAATTCCTTGACAAGCTTGTGTAGTGCAAACACGTAACGTTACGAAATCTAGCAACACCTGCAGAGTGCTAATTTTGTTTGTTTTTATATATTTTTTCCCCAAATGTGAAGAAAAAAATGATGGAGCATCCCCATCCACGTGTCACAAAGTCCTGCACATAATCGCGTATTTACCTTAAATATTTGACACAGTGATAGATGTCATCAATTTCATTCTGGCACAACATCATATAAGTATCAATATGTGCAGTTCTCACCTCGTCAAGATTCACCGGGGAGAACATTTGAGTATTACCGGCTTTTAACATCTCCTCGCCTGTTCCCCACCGCGCCGCCATCTTACAACTCAACTGTGTGTGTGGAAAAACGTGAATCAACTGCAGGCGCAGCAGCAGCCGGTAACAAACCACGTGCTATTTGCGTTCCCGGGAACTGAACGGGGTTAGCCCCGCCCCAATTGTGCGTAAGCGTAATCAAACGTCAGCTAACTCACTTCTCTTTAGTTATGGTAAGTGACAACATTTTTTCTTTCTTGCTTGATATTTATCAGCTTATGTAATGTTAGGGTTTATTATAAACGTTTTTTCAGTATAATGAAAATTCAGAATGAAAAATTCGTTCATTTGAAGTGTTATTTTAATTGGAACACAATGTTTAGTCACAATATGGGAACTTTGTAATCAATAACATCGATTTCATATTTCTCTGAACTTAGAAATAATGAAAAAATAAGTTATGAAACTTTAAAAAAAATTCGGGGATTTGATACAGTGAAACAGTGTCAAATGCTGCTAGTCAGTTTTACAATAGCCCAAATTTGTTATTTTGTGTCCAAAAAAATTGTGTAATTTTGTTTTTGTTTTGTTTCTGTATGATTTGTGTCCATTTCACAAACACAATAAACTATTGAAGCATAGACTTTTATTTAAAAGAACATAACACTGCTTTAGAAGGCAAACTTATTTTTTTTAAAACAACTTGTTATATTTTATAATTTGTAATATTATTTTTATAGATACCCTAGATAACATATTTGTTGCTTTTAAGGAAGTATGTCTTCTAATGTAGCCTACGTGTGCTAACTATTCTGCACAAAATCCAATATTATGAAGCTGTAGTCCTCTCTTTGCAGTGACACATCTTTGCCAGCAGATGTCCTCCATGTTCGTTCTTGTGAGCAATGGCTACTAAACGCTAGACAACGATTTTAACACTTGTGTAGCTGTTTAAACATGACACATGCTTGTTACCATCCTGTTTATCTCACTGGAAGGATAACTAAACACTCTCTTTCTATTTAAACTAGCATTTCATGTCCATTTCTTGTAAAACTGCTTTTGTGGGCTCCACACTTCATGCTGTTAGCCACTAAGTGCCATTATATCTTGGTTTGGCTTTGTCCAGTGCTTTCCTTCCCCTTTAGTGAACTTTTAATTGAACAAAATGTATTTTGTCCTTGTCACCCTTTTTAAGTGTCACTGTTTACGCTCTTTGCGGAGTTGTTTAAACTTAAACTAACGTGATTAGTAAAATACTTCAGCACTATCAGTTTCAGACTCAACCCTTGTGTTTAGTGAAGATATTTCTCAGAAACTCACGTTCAAAGCTCTGCAGTTTTAATCCACATATACAGTTAGTCCATGGGGCAACCTTTAGACTTTTAATACCTTTACAACCTTTTTTATTGACCAACAACACACTTCATGGTAAAATAAAACAGCATTTATTAGACAGCTTAGATGAATCAAAATCAAAATTAATATGTTAAACTGTTTAAATAAAGAAGAAACTGAGAGCACCAATAACAGGCATAACTGATGACTGATTATTATTAATACTGCAAATATATAGGCTAATGCAACTTGGGCACAAAATGAATCACATAGTACTTGCCAAAATTACCTTTTTTTGTTTGTAATCTTTGTTGTCTCTTCTTTTACAAAATAGATGTGAGTCACTAGGAAAATGTGCATTATGTGATCATTCTTTTTATTCGTTTGGTGTCCTGTGAATTGTGTTCCCCAGACATTTACTGGGAAGCATTACACTATAGCAAAGTGTTTCAAGAGAATGTCTGTATGAGCATTGATGACATCACTGCATCATCTTGAGGGTTTTGTTTGCGTAAGCAGTGTTTGTGGGTTGCTTTCATAAAAACAGTCTCTCATAACTACACAATCTCTCAGCTGTCTGTCCCAAAGTGGGTGAACGAGAGCAATTACACATTTTCGTGAGCAAGAAAATCCTGCTCCACCTCTCTTTAAAGCTGTGCTGTCCTGTTCTCTCCAGCCTATTCCTCACAGCTACCTGACTGTACTGAAAATCATTCATCCACCACCACTGTTGCCATGGCAACTGGAGGGGAAATCCATTTTATCAGCTTCTTCGTCACACTACATCCTTCCGCCGCCCCCCCCCCCCCCCCCCCCCCTCTCTGTCTCTCTCTCTCTCGCTCACATTCCCTCCCAACCATTGCTTTCTTTATCTCTCTATGCTATCTCGTGTTATTCTTCTTTCTTCCTGTCTCAGTCAGAGGATAGACAGGATGCAACTCCCTCAATAAACAGAACTATGCTATGGCATCAAGATGTTATAATACCTTGTTTTAGAGATTATGTATTTGGTTGAATCATGCCGTGTCATCTGTTGTATGGACTGCAGGGTGTAACTTTTGCACTATGTACTAGTTATCAATGACATATCCGCTGCCCTTTGCACATTAGAATATTTCATTATGTAACTCTTGTGCCCTCTCTGTTTAGTTGAGGTAAATTTCTTTCAAGCTTTTTTTTTCCTTAAAAACTATATTTTTAGTCTGTTATTTCTGTGGTATAACACATTTTTTCAGATTGACATTTTTGTAAATATAAGCCTTTCAAGTAAGTGCACAATGTAGGGGTTTGCAGAAAGCATATTTCATTACTAAAGATGTATAAATGTGACAAATGAACTTGAAACATAACCTATTCAAAAGTTTGGGGTCTGTACGATTATTATTATTATTTTTCTTTTTTTTTTTTTTTCTTTTTTTTTTTGTTGTTGTTGCAGTTAGTACGTATTCAGTTTATTAAAGTGACAGCAAAGACTTTTTTAATGCCTTTACTGACATATATTATCAAATAATCCTGAAAAAAGTATCACAGGTTCCACAAAAATATGAAGCAGGCAGCACAACCGTTTTCAGCTTAATCAATAAGAAATGTTTCTTGAGCAGCAAATCTGCATATTAGAATGATTTCTGAAGGATCATGTGACACTGAGGACCGGAGTAATGATGCTGAATATTCAGTTTTGCATCACAGGAATAAATTGCATTGTAATATACATATATTAAGCAGTTATTATAAATTGAATTTAACAGTATAATGTATTTTGATCAAATAAATGCAGCTTTGGTGAGCATAAAATACTTCTTTATATGTATATATATATATATATATATATATATATATATATATATATATATATATATATATATATATATATATATATATATATAAACATTAAAAATCTTACTGCAAACTTTTGAATAGTGATGCAACTTTTATTACGTGTGTTTAAAGTATGATATTGATCTCTAGTGTAAAAGTTTGTCATTTTAGTTTAGTTCATGAAGCCAGCCAATCACTGACCTGAATGCAAAGCCATAGCGGCTGTTATTTCTATCCGTTAGAACAAGTGTTCATGTCAAATTCAGTCTTTGTTGAGTGCACAAACAAAACATCAGTATAAATGATTGATTAACATCTTTGTGCAGGGTTCTTGTGTTGAGATCAGGGTGATAGTGGCTTCACTGACATCCTCATGGTAATCCCATGGGGCAGTGGGGCAGGCAAGCAGCTACTGGAGACACCAGATGGCTTCAAATTAGAATTGAAATCATGCACACACACACATACGCATATTCTCTCTCAGTCTCAATTGCATCTTTAAACTCTAAATGAAAATGTTATTTCACAGTCTTTTGTGGTGATGTTGATGTATTGGAATATTAATGTAATTATGTTTCAGTGAGTAATCCGAAGGGTTAACTCCGTGAGATGATTCCATTAGTTCACATAATGAATCTCTGTAATCAGATCACTGATAAATTAATTCTATTAAGCCCAACAGACGCTCTACCCCTCTCACAATGGCTTTTACTTAATTCGTTTTTAAATGATTATACCGATCCATCTACTGAGAATTCATCTTTTTATTTTTCCTTAAAGCATGCATCTAAATACTGAACATGTATCATCACTAAGCAGCACAACTCTTTTCAACATTGATAATAATTAGAAATATTTATTGAGCAGCAAATCATCATAATAGAATGATATTTGAAGGATCATGTGACACTGATAATGCTGAAAATTCAGCTTTGCCGTCACAGAAAGAAATTACATTTAAAATATATTAACAATGAAAATGATTGAAAAGTTGATAATGTATAAAATATTTTAAATTATTTGACTGTATTTTGATCAAATAAATGTAGCCTTGGTGAGCATAACATAGGCTCCCATAGAAAATACCAGCTCAGACCACCATGTTTATCCTAAAATAATACAGATTTGGTGCTATTCAGCTGGAGGACACCAGCGTAACCAGTATGAAGACGAAAGTCAAGCTGCTCAAGCTAGGAAAGCTACACTGTAAAAATGAAAATGCTTTATCTAATCAACCGAATTGTGGGAATGATTACAAGCAATATTATTAATTAAATTGAATAACTTAGAATTGAGTAATAATTCATCAAAATTGTCCTTAAAAGTTATCCATTTAAAGTTTACACCAAAAAATAATAACAAAAATATCTCACTAACAGACAGACGAAACGTCAAAAATTAATTAACAACTCTTAATTTTATATTGCCAACATTGAAGACACCTGATGTTAACAAGCAGAATCACTGATGGAGAAAAACGTATTTTTTTAAAACAAACCTAAAAACACCGATCACCATAATGGTGACTTAAATGTTTGTTTTTTGGTTGTTGTTGTAAGTTTTACTCATTTTAAATGATTAACATTTAAGGAATTCATTTGATTAATTATTACTCAATTCTTATTTGTTAAATTGAATTAATAATATTGCTTGTAATTTTTTTTGTTTAGATAAAGCATATTCATTTTTACAGGCCTGGTGGAGACAACAGCACAGCAGCCTCTCAATGCCAAAGACCAGCATCCAAAACACAACATATGCTGGTGACCAGCAGTGCTCAGCTTGCAGTACACGTATACATGGGGATCCCAAAGCGACAAACCTAGACTCGGTCAGACAACCGTTTAAATGTCCAAATATAGACTAGCAAAAGTTACACAGACACACATCTGCAATACACACTGTCACCTCAGCCTCCACTGTGTGTATGTGTGTTTATTGAAGAGTTGCCAGTTGCAATTCCTTTTTTTAATCTTCTGTAGCCCTAATATCGTGAGACTGAAGATTAAGCTTTTGATTACAGGAGCTCAGGCTGAGTGTGTGTGTGTGTGAGCGCATACAATGACGCTCTCTTTCTTTTAGACACACACATGCACATGCTTTGGGGGAGGGGCAGTTGTGGATATGTATCTGTGCTCCTTATCTGAACCTCTGTTGTTGAGCTCAGGAGCCAAAGAGCAGAGAGCAGAAATAACACTGCTGTGCATCAGGTTTAAAACACTAGATTCACTGCACTATGGTCTGACTGGGGTGGCAGCAGGTAAATAATCTTGTTTTTCGTTTTAAACAATGTCTTTGTGAGTGTTTGGGAGCAAGAGGAAGTGGCTTTCAGCTGGCTTCCTGAGTGATTCCACTAGTTGATGGGCGGAGCGAGAGGAAGGCTGTCAGCTGGGGTAGTGTAGCAGCGTGTGTGTGTGTGTGTGTGGGTGCCAGGGTGTCAGAACAAGGAGTGTATGTGTGCAACTGTTTCATACTGCTCTTGTGTTATTTAAGATTCTACACACACTAAAGGAGGTGAGTAGAAATCTTTTTCATGCAGGCTCAGATTTGAGATTTGTGTGCAGATAGACAGGCGTGAACATTTGTCAGTGGGGCAAGCTGTCTTAATAAATTTTCATGTAATGTTTTTCTTTAGAAAATGAAATGTCTCTTTTATCATGTATGTGTGTGTTTACTTGTGTTTTTTTTTTTTAGTTTACGCCTGCACTGGATTATTGTCATATGTGTAGTGTTTTTTCCACTGTAGATGGGTGTGTTTGTTCTATTTGACTAGTCTTGCATGGACGCACGGCTTGTCCTCAGCCGTTGCATGTGTGTCAGTCTAAATCAGTCTTAAATTGCTCTGGGGATGAATATGTTTGCTTGTGATTTACAAGAGGATGTGTTTGTTAGTACGTATCAGGGTTTCGTAATTTTACTCACTGCGATGTAGAGCAGAAATTCCTTTTTTGGTCAGGTGTACGTATGAGGAGCATCGAGCATCTGTTTGGGGTAAATGCTGCCGGAGATGGGGGGATGAAAGTGGAGGAGAGCATGGGGGAGGGGTGGGAGAAGATGCTGAGGAGAGAAAAGAGAGAGATGGAGAAACGGCAGAAGGAGAAAGGAGGTTGAATATTGGAGAGGAATCCCCCAGGAGTCCCCAGAGAATTCTGATGATGACTCTAGAACAGTGCTCTTTCTTGCGGAAGGTTCCACTCAATGGTGACAGGCTGAGCTCTGATTATAGCTCACATACATTGAACAGTGTTCACTGCATGGAATTATTCGTATAAGAGCTTATAATCACAGAAATTAGTGTTTCTAACCTGAATGCTTTAATAGTACTTTGTTAGTGTCATCGTTGAAATGATGAGGAGAAAAGGATGTAGTAAGTTTAGTTTTAAGAAAAGAACTCAGGAACCAAACAGCCAAGTTAACTTGTGATAAGAACTGACAATGAACAGAAGGAATCACTGAGTTAAATACACTGAACAAGCCAATCAACTAAATGAACATCTGGTGCAAACGATAATCAAACAATGAGTAAAGTGGAATAAGGAACAAAGGAAAGCAACTCATTGTAAAACTTGAACACAGATAAAACAGTACATAACCCTGACAGTTAGGCAGCACAAAATAGATGAGATCCATTGTTGTTGATGTTTTGGTAGGCTTTTTATTTTTTCTTTATTAGGCAATAATGATGTCATTGAATCTTATGTAATGTGGAACCTTTATCATGAAGATATCCAATGCTTAAGATAACTGTCCGATGGGTGTGTGTTTCCACAAACATAAATACATTTTACCAATTTTTTTATTAGGTTTATAATATAATTAGTTTATAATAGTGTGTGTGTGTGTGTGTGTGTGTGTGTGTGTGTGTGTGTGTGTGTGTGTGTGTGTGTTTGTGATTTGGTCTGAGAGGTGTGTATAAATATGAAAGATGGAGACGAAGGTCTTTGTTAAAAACTGAGCTAAACTAAATTTCTTCCATTTATTATTTTTCCACTCTTGCCTGATGAACATAGCCAGACACTTTCATTCTTTTACTCCCTTCCAAAAGAGACAGTGGGTGAATGTGTGAAAAGAGAGAGAGAGAGAGAGAGAGAGAGAGAGAGAGAGAGAATTCCCATGAAGGAGAAAATGACTTCATGCTCTGTTTGTAGACTCAACCACTCTGACTAATATTCACACCAGGCACATTTTCTCCACCTTATTTCAGATTACTGCTGAAAGTTGTTTGAAGTCATTTTTTAGATGAGTGTCTGCCTGCATGTACTTCTTTTGGTTCAAAAACAGTAAATATAATACAAATATTAATAAAAAGAGAAAAATATATATTTATATTTATTCAAATATATAATTGAATCAGTGATCAAACTGGCAGAGTGAGGAAAAAGCCTTTATTGATAAGGGGACACTAAGAACTGTGTATGCGAGTGCATTTTAAGAACATGAATTGAAATTGACTTGAAAATAAAGATTGTAGCCCCAAATGTTTGGAATATTGTTAACTCTCCGGGAACCTTGGGTGTTGTTCTTGGCTAAGTGGCAGATTCAGCAGGAAGTCATTTTAACCCACTGTAAACACACAGAAGCTCCTGTTTCATTAAAAAACACAAGTCTTGATAATCCCGAACGATCTCATCCTGTATTTAAGGTTCAGTTTAGATTTAGAATTTTTTATGAACTCACAAAGAAAGAAAGAAAGTCAGAAGACATTTTTGAATATCGAATGAGTGTTAGCCTATCACTACTGTATGTTCATGGAGAATTGCCTAGCTTTCCTAACTCATAACACATGAGGGGAGTCTTATGTTTAAGACTGAATCTTGCATGAGAAAAGACATGGACACCAGAGGGAACAAACCATAGAGCAATAGCCTACGTATAGTCCAGACAGAATCACAGCTGTGTCAAATTTACATGGGAGGTTTTGGATTATGCTGACAGACTCAATGTGTTAGGCGTCAGAGAAACTGAGTGACGGACATGGTTTGAGTCTTGAGATCAGGATAGAAACCATGCTACATTTGATCTTACGATCATTTCTCGAATGTGTGAACGTGTGATTCGTAGAAAAAAAAACGTGCGTACGCTGCTCTACCAGATGTGATATTTATAAATGTTTTGGTGCGTTCACGTGCTATGGAAAATATGATATTTTCCACTTGTGAACTGGTATTTACCAGTTGTTGCGTTCAAGTGCTTTTGTTGTCGTAATGTGGTAAAAAGATCTGTTATTTAGCTAAAACTATTTTAGATTGCTTAAGTCATCTCTGCAACAGCAAGAATCAAAACTGAAACTGTAAATAATATGCTGTATATATTCTAGATCATACATATTTTTACCATTGACGACTCTGGAGTTGCTCTCCGCCATTTTGAAAAGGTCAAATGGTCATTGTCTACTATGGGACCCCTGGAGTGAAACCAGAAAAACAATATAAATCTGTCTCTTTCTTTCACTCTCTTTTTACCATCTGAGGCTCAGTGTCTGCTGAGGCCTGGAGAGTGTAATGTTTAGGTCCAGATTATAAAGATGAATAGTTCAAAAGGTTCAATAAAACAAGATTTATTAACTAAAACAAACTCAAGTAATCCACATGAAGAAAGGCAAAGTGACAGCATGGATAACACAACAATACCGGACAACTGAATGGAGCACAAAGAGGAACATAAATACACAGTGATTATGATGACCAGATAACAAACAGGTGTGATGATTGAATGAATGTCAATAGGCTCTATGCACGATCGCTTCTATATTTGTCTCAGCACGCCCACCTACTTCCGGTGCTGCGTCAGTCTATGGTCAGAAGCCGGTTTTGCGATAGGTGGAGATAGTGTCAAATTACACTTGCTGTTTATAAAAACGTCCTCCGGTTAACGTGAATAATGTTAACAACACTGTGAGGCAGTTAGCTGTCACACAAGAGTAAAAAAGAGAAGTTATTCAAATTATATATTTCGAGCCAAATCAACAACTTTGAGTGTTAGTATTCTCTCATATCGTACGAAATTCGACTAGCGAATCAGCGTTTCTAAAATCGTTGTCTCCGTTTCTGAGAAAACGGAAGTAAAGACGCTGACTGAGATTCGTTCGAACACACGTCAGCAGGGTTCGCGCATAGAGCCTATGACAAATAATGTCTGGCAAGAAACTAGGAACAAGGTAAACACAGGAAAAAAGTAACTGAGGAATACAAACTAAAGGTCCTTGAAAATGAAACTAAACACACAGATTGTGAAAGCCGATGTGTCCCTTCTTTTCTGCAAATCTCTGAAAGCATACATATTCGCTGCAGTTTCCAGCTCAAATGATCACTAAGTGAAACCCCAGCAACTTATGTATTCCTTTTCAGACGAATGGTAATATTTACTTTATTAATGTTCTCTGTATTTAGAAGAAATACTTTGTGTTCATAAAAAAAAATGATTTAGGCCATGCAGCGAATAATGTTAACCAATAGATAAATAGCTACTTGGGTGTTAAAAAAGTACATTCATTCAAGTAGCCTATAAGCTGACTTTTTAAAATTCAATCAGTTCACGATGAACAGAATCAAAGCCTGTTGCTTGTTGAATATCCTGTTTCACACGGAAATGTGTTCCACATTACAGAAGTGAACACAATTCACATTGACTGTTGGTGGTAAAGCTAGACAAGCCATGTGTCAGTTACAAACATTTGACAACTTATTAACCGAGCTTAAGATGCTTTCTGGCATATTTTTAAGAGGTTTCTCTCTGCCTGGCCAAGACCCATTTCTTACAATTGACTGCAAGCCTCACATTACAATCTGCCTCCATTCAACTAACACTCAATAAATTAAATCAAGTCCCCTCCATGCATTTTTTTTCGATAATCCATTTAACTCGAATGTACGTCAAAATACAGAAGAAAAGAACCATATATGCATAACCATTACAAATACCAACTTCATACATTCATCAATTATTTCCATATAAGTTTTAAGAATATTATTATTTCTTACAGTGTTGTCAAGAGGCAGCCAAAGCATCTCGTAAAATGTAAGTATGCCATTAAACAAGCAGTGAGCTGTTAGCTTTGTCGTGCGTAGGTGGACTTGTGACCAGGGTTTTATATTAAATTGTGAGGTTACTGTTCCTCATTTCTGCGTTATCACAGTCATGTTACCTTCAGTGAAACTACTCGCGAGTGTGTTAATTCTGTTCAAAAAGAATTGCAGCAATAGAGTGACTCATTTTCGACCAACTTGCGGTGCACCCTAATGTTGTTTAATTGTTTTGGTGGTGCTGTGTCCACTGAGACTGAAGAGATTAAATGTCGCTGGAACATTCTGTGTGGAAATGATTCACAATAGTGGAATTCCCTGCTGCTGCAGAGCTTCTGCAGGAGTTTAATTGGCACATTTATCACACTGACAGAGACAGACAGAGGAAGAGAAAGAGAGAAGGTGGGATGTGAATAGCCTACACCAACCTGTACTCTTAAAAGTTCCACTCAACCCTGCTATATTTTTACAAAACGAATCATATCGATCAACTGAATGTGTTATCACGCTTAAGTCAGTCGTGTTGTTTTCGTTTCGATAGCAGGCTCGGCTTTTGTATAGGCACGTAAGATAAACTTCAGTCAGGTCTTGAATGTAACTCACTGCAAACAGTCTGGGAAAGGTGTGACATTCTAAACCCTTTAACCAGCACATGCACACACACAAACACTTGCAAAAGGCCTTGAGCTGCAAACGGGATATAGAACATATGGACTCTAACTGCATGGCTTCCTTTCTCAACAGAGGCTGAAGACACACCACAGGAGGTGAACTCACTTTTGAAGATAAACAAAAACGGGCAGAAGGAGGAAAGAGTCAAAAATAAGGTGAGAACCAGAAGAAAGTATGTAAAAAGAGTACAGATATGCATACTCACCCAATGCAGTCTAGTGTAAGAGAGTGATATTTGCTATTAGAAACATGGTTTGGGTTTATAAATGTTCATGACCATTTTTCAAAATTCATAGCATTGTGTTTTTTGCAGTTAGGCCGAAGGCATCCATTTTATGTTTTAGAATATTCTGTTCAGAAGAACCTTTTCAGCCCAGGGAGACTCGATATTACACCTTGATTATTCTTGTTGTGTTACATGCTTCTCAAATGCTCCCTGCAGTGGCACTTCCATTTCCCTGCTGGCCTTCCTGTAGAAATGCGGCTTGGGTAAATGGCACACATATGGCCCACTCTCTGGGGATACAAATTAAATGAGCACCCCCTGTACCTTTTCAAATATATACATGCCGATTTATAGACCCGTAACAGTCTTCTGATGAACAAATCAATAGAGATTGACTGTTTTTTTAAGTCAAAGAGAATGCTCTTGTGAGGTGTTTTTCTTCAAGTAAAGGCAGCTATTTATACTATGTGAACAAAATTTAAACTTGTTTTTAATGAAATTATTTATTTCTGATTCTGATAATTGCTTTTCATTGTCACAGTTGAGCTGCAGCAGTCCAAGCCCGCAGGAAGATGTTTAAACTTTTACTAAACACAGAGTTAAACATAGCACTACCCTATAACACAACGTTAGCACTAAACATGAAACTGAGAAAAACCAAGGGCTTAAATACACAAGGAAAGCTAACCAACAGAAAAGGGAACAAGTGTGAACAATAAGAAACCATGAAAACTAGTTAGTGCAGGAAAATGTGAACAAAGGAAACAGGAACTACTAAACCAAAACACAATGAAACCAGCAACATGTGACATTCAAATTGTACTTTTATTTTTATTAAGTACTGAATTAATTATTGAAATTTGTTTTTTTTTCCTACCCACTGTAAGATTAATATTAGATATATAAAACAGTCTATTTAATTTGTACGGAGTTTTATAGAGAATATAGAATTTTATGGAGACTTGTATTGTTCCCCACAAAATGATATGCGGATATATTGTTTTCCAGTTAAAAACAAGGACTGAATAAATAATTGCAATTAATCCCATCAGTTCTGACTTTAGACATTTAGTAAATTTAAAGAATCTTTGAATATTAAAGAAAAAAACTTTGGGAAAACTTTTTTTTTCCCAAATTGTATTAATTTAACAGAAAATCTCATTTTTTCCCCTGACAACTAGTATAGGGGCTGTTCTGATCTATCTATCTATCTATCTATTATTATTGTCTCCTTGTTAACTACAAAAATATGAATTTGTGAAAACGGTGATTGCATGCGCATGCTACATTAAGTGTAAACTTAATGACCAGCACATCTCTAAGCCTCTAGTTCATCACGTACCGCATGGACTGTATATCAGCAGACTACACACTCTTCAAGTTACTGTCTGGCACTGTTCTCTTTCCTATCACTGACATTCTCCTTTTGCCTCCTGAGTTTTAATCCCCTCCTCTCTCTGACCCCCTATAAGGTACAGTTTTGAGCTCCTGGAAGACGAATAGGGACTGCAATCTAAAATGTCTTTTAAACACAGACTCCACCCTGGATTTGTGCTGATGTCCTTGTCTGGCTGTAAATGTCTCTTTAGGCCTGATTTACAGAGGCAGGCAGTGTGCTGAAGCTGTCCCCTCTCTGAACTCTTAACTTTAGATTCCCCAATCTAAAGTTGCCTTTGGTGAGCTGAGCTCCATCCTTGAATTTAGGAGTGGAACGTTTCATTGCTGTCGGATCGCTCTGTATCTCAGTTGCCTAGCAACTGAGGTCCATTGCAAAGAGGCATGGGATGGTCACTAGGTTTAATGAAACAGTCTTTACAACAGATTACCAAGAGCTGAGGATGAAGATGCGGCTCCTCTCATACAATTGGAGCCTGGGATTCTCATTATTTTGTGGAATAAATGCAAAATCCTTTGTCTACTAAGCATAACTGTATTTACATGCAGTTGCTTATTCCCTTGATTATCTGATAGTGCTTTTGTCAGTGGCATGCAAAATAACGCATTAACTGTTGAATCATAATGTAATAATATCAGGAAATATAATTGTAGATAATGTGATAAGAGTGAGGACATTGTCAATAAACATTTGGATGAGAAGATACTGACTACATTTGCGAGGTTAATTGGTTTACAAGTGGAAAGTTAATAGGCCGTGATGAACTTGTTTCCTACAGGCCAAGTTGGAGTTTCCTCTCATTTTCAGATGTATATTGAATTAGATTCACATTATAAACACTCAATGTAAGGTGTGTCTTGTGAATGAGGAGTAAATAATGCTAGACGTTGTTCGGGGATAGGAAGTTTCTGCTCTCTTTCGGCGAGCTGGGCTGGGCTCGTTACGTAGAATGAGGTCAGTGTGACAGCTGATAGTCTAGCGCCCCCTGCTGTTTGCTCTCAGCAGCAGGCCTTTGTGTTTAACCTCACTGCAGGAGGGCCAAGTGAGATTAAAAACTCCATCACACCACAGGCCTTTGAGCTCACAGTCATGACAGGTGTGTCGCAGTGTGCTATCAATACCCATATGGCAGAGCTACATAAATATGTAAGAAGCACTCACATGCGTTTGCTTTTTCTATCGTTGTGGGGACTATATTGATAAATCATTTTTTTATATTAAGCTACTATTTTCTACCCTGTACCTCTATAGGCCTACATACGTAGATTTAATTTAAATTATATTAATTACTGACGACTATAAAACTGAGGAAATTCGAAACACAAACAAGCAACAATATTTATATAGCTTTTTAGCTTTTTAGTGTGTTGTGGCCTTCTCTGAGAGACTTTAAATGAATATGGAGTTTGTTTGGAGTCTAAATGGGCAGATAGTTTGGAGGGAGGTGAGGTACAGAATCAGTGATTTTCTGACAACCAGGTTCATAAGAAAAGACCATGCTGATTTACCAGCAAACCACATCTAACCAGCCTAAACAATGATCTATCCCTGTCATTATTTAAGATTTTTTTAATGGTATTGATCACAAAACACGGTGATGCTCTTACAAGGGACCACTTTCTAAGAATAGAGTAAATATAATGTGGGAAATACTGCTCAAAAATTTGGATTAAGTAAGGTTTTAAATGTGTTTGAATTGAAAGAAGTCTCTTATGCTCATCAAGGGTTGCATTGATTTAACAAAAAAAAGAGCAATATTGCGAAATATTACAATTTAAAAAGTCAGTGGCGCCTGCACAATCTAATCCAACCCACGTCACGTTTGAGAGGGAGGCAACAAATTAAATTGAGTTTTTTTTTTTTTTTTTTTTTTTTTTTAAGAATTAGTAATGGGTACTCATGGTAATGGATATCAATGATGTGGAGTAAAGAGTACAATATTTCCCTCTCAAATGTACTTGAGTAAAGCCAGTACTCCCCAAAAATGATACTCGAGTAAAGTACAGATCCCTCAAAATTGTACTTAAGTACTGTACTCAAGTAAATGTACTCCATTACTGTCCAGCTAACTTAAAACTCTTTAATCAATAAGTCTTTTGACAGAATTTGTTCTTCCATCTGTGTCAGTGCAACAGGCCTGAACCGGAAGCCTCATGGCCACCAACAACACTGCCAGCATTGCTCAGGCTCGCAAACTGGTGGAGCAGCTCAAGATGGAGGCCAATATTGACAGGATAAAGGTGAGAAGAATATGAACCCTAATAAACACATTAATTTGATTAGGAGTGAAAATTGTTTGGTGACTGCATGTGTTTACATGCATTAACATTAGGTCTCCAAAGCAGCAGCAGACTTGACATCGTACTGCGAAGCCCATGCTAAAGAGGATCCTCTGCTGTCCCCTGTGCCTGCGTCCGAGAACCCCTTCAGGGAGAAGAAGTTCTTCTGTGCCATCCTGTAACCAGCGCTGCCCATCCATGGACTCACCTGCTCCCTCTGGGATACACTCATGGACATAAAACATGTTGATCTTTTAAAAGGGCTGGAGAAATGCAGTGGAGAACCCTTAAATTCTCCCAGCTCACATGAGCCTCCATTACAGCCACTGACTCCACCTAGTGGCCTTGAGATCCAAAGCTGAGCATGGTTAAAAGAATGTGTTGAAATTCGCGAGGGAACGTAGCAAAAAACATGAGTGACTGTCATTGTAGCAGATCAGCCAGGATGTGTCGTGAAAATATTCAAGTATTCAAAGGTTCCTGTGGTTCTGATGAAGTATTCAATTTTTTTTCTTTATTGATTTTTAGTGGGCTGTGATCGTAAATCCGATCACTAATCGTAGAACCCATGGATTACTAAAGTCGCTGTGTTATTTCTGTATTTTCTTTTCAGTTTCTTTTCTTTTTCCAAGATGGAATTGCTATATGCCTACCATTTAGGTAGCGTTCTGTAGCCTAGCGTTCTTGTGGAGACAGAAAAACTTTAATTTAAAGAATGACAGTTTAGTGAAATTTTGTAATGAATTCATGCTTGGACAGATATTCTTCAAATGAAATACCTATCTTTTAGATGCTGATAAAAATGATTTGTCTGTACAGAAAACTGATTTTCTTTGTTTGTTTGTTTGTTTGTTTTTTGGGTGGGGGGGGTCTTCTCTTTTTACTCTTTGTACAAAAATGTTAGCAAGTTCAACTGTGATGTGCTATGTTTTTGAATATTTGTGGTGATATCAATAATAACTGCATGAAGCCTGACAAAGTGCCGTCTTTTTTTCTTTCAAATGGTTACCAAAAATCCTTTACCTTAAAGGAGTAGTTCACTTTTGAAAAGACTTTTGCTGATAATGTACTCACCCCCATGTCATCCAATATGTCCATGTCTTTTCTTTCTTCAGTCGAAAAGAAATCAAGGTTTTTGATGAAAACATTCCAGCATTTTTCTCCATATAATGCACTTCAGTGGAAACCAAACGGTTCAAGCTCCAAAAGACACTTTCAGTACAAACTGAAAACTGTTCAAAGGGCTTTAAATGATTCCAGACGATGAATAAGGGTCTTATCAAGCGAAACGATCGCTCATTTAAAAAAAAAAAAAAAAAAAACATTAGCTCAAATGTACGCTTTGCTCTGCAGCTACTGCGACGCACGTTCATGACTCTCCTGTTCGAACTCGTTCATCAAAATGAACAAATCTTTTTCAGAGTTAATTCATTCGTTTCGTTCGTTGAATGAACCAAATGACAAATGACTGAAAAAAGATTTGTTCATTTTGATGTGTGCATGCGCGCCCACACACACACACACACACACACAGCGCTTTAGAAATAAACTTGACTTTCTAACTCGGACTGTATCCATATCAGTGTGAGTGTGTGTGTGTTTGTGCATTTATGGATGTTCATTTGAAGTTGTGTTTATTCACTGATTAATAGCAGCATAATAGCTTATCAATTAATAAATAGGCTAGAATGCAAGTGCATGAACAAAATACACATAGAAAATAAATACAAAATAAATATGAAACATAGCCTACATATGCACACCCCAAATTCCCATTTCTGTTTTCTTCTTTTACTCGTATTTCACCATTCTGTATTAACACATAAGTCTAATCAGTCGTCAGACAGATGACACGGTGACTCAGATACCGACCCAGACATAGAGCTACATAAACAAGATGTCTTATTTTAAGGAAATAACAAACTCATCACGTCAGCTTCCTGCGTAGACGTCTCACACACAATGTGTGATGTAATGCTATAGAGACCGCGCTGACGACATCATTCTGCGTACACATGCAAGGATCAGAGACACACTTCTGGTCTGAAACAATATAGACAAAAGCCTACATGAACTATGAAACACTTAAACACCAATATTGAATGTTTATTTATTTCAAAGTATGTCTGGTAGATATAAAAGAAAAGTGACATTTTTCTCTTTATTTATTTATCTATTTAATGCATGTCTTATATATGATCTTTTAAATAAACCCCTCTTAAGAGCAACCTTATCAAGCAAAATAAGTATATTTCTGGTTTTAATTCTATTCCCGCAGAAGCACTTTCTTTCAATGACAGCAGGTGGCAGTATAATATCACTTGTAATTTCTTGGGTTTCGCCGGTTCACTTCTGCAATCTGCACCTGCAATTGGCTTTATGCACAGCTGCACTACTTCCTGAACTTAAGCCAGCTCCTTGTTTCCTGTCTACCATTATTGGCCAAATCTGATTAATTCAGGTGTGTCTGATTATTGTTGCCGTACTGAGGTCAGGTACACCTGAATTAATCAATTTGTCCAATAATGGCAGACAGGAAACAAGGAGCTGGCTTAAGTTCAGGAAGTAGTACAGCTGTGCATGAAGCCAATTAGAAACATTAACACTTGAACTACTGGAATTCTACAAATGAGGTTTTATTTGAAAAGGTTCGGGAGGAGCAGGTGCAGATAATTAACCCAATCAGCACAAGTGGAGATTAATCAGTAATCAACTAAGGACAACATAAATAACAGAAGAACCCACATTTGGGGCAGTGGGGCATTACACTGGGCTCGGACCCCTCCACCCGGACAGCACGCCAAGTATCCATAACCTTTACCATAATAATGAGATGTGAACTTTATAGAAGTTATTGATGATTTTGTAAGTTATTGCTCTCTAATATGTATTTCAATGCATTGGTAAAATCATGAAACGGATATACCAAAACTGGCCAAAACAGTCATTCTGACCATCACAGGAAATAATAAACTGCGAAAAAACGAAGATTTAGTAACCAATATTTGTTTTAGTGAGCAAAAATATCAAGCTGTAGGCCTATAACAGTTAACACTGTGCCGTCTTTCGTGGTTTCATGGTGCTCTGCTATAGGTGGATTTAGTGGGACAGCTTTATCCAGTGCCAGGCTAAGTGCTCTTGTGGCACAGCTGATGATCCAGGATTTTGCACTGTCGCCAAAAAAAAAAAAAAAAAAAAATTATAGCCTAATTAGTTTGTGTTATTTCATGGAATATTTATATTATCAGGGCTAAAATTAGCCTATGTATGGTCTAAGAAACTCACAGCCTAAGATACCTGGAACATCAGCTGATGGAATGGCAGCATGCAGAATTGGAAGTGTCCAGCCTAATTTTCTTACACAGGGGAATTATCTCCGAATCACTCTCAGAGCCTGTCAGATTGAACTTTCAAGAGACATCACAATCGGAACCTGCTCCTCCGAAAAGCTTGAGTGTGTCAAACTGACATAGAAAAAAATAAATGCAGCCTATTTCCCTGTTTATGAGTGTGAAATTAAAATTAATTAAAAATAAAGAGATCCTTCTGTGTACATGCATGGGCCTTTGTAAATGTCACCCATCCTATCCAATCCATCTAGATGATAATCTCATTGTCACGGATGGAACGGGAGTCAGACAGGCGGTAAGTGAAATAGTGTTTATTTCCAGGTTGCAGATCCAGACAGAGATGTGGTGAATATGCAGGCAGAAAATATTCAGGATGGAACTTTGCTGAAGGATAACCAGAGTCTTTGTTTACAGATGCAAATGGAGAGTCACTGGGAACAGGCTGATGACTGGAGACTGAACTACCATTTGAAGGTAAGCAGGTGATCGATGGATGGACCGCAGGTAATTAGCGTGATAGAGTCATGTAGAGACAAGACCAGACAATAGAGGAGTGAGTGAAGCTGGTGGAATCCTGACACTCATGAAACATAGAAAATTGATCATGAGCTACATTTTTATGAAAGACTGACTATCATTGTGTGGGTAATTCATATATTTCTCTCAGTATTGAGTGATTTTCTCCAACAGAGTATTTTTGTTTTGACTTGATGTGTGTGTGAGCCAGAGAGTGTGTGTGCACATTCTTGTGGACACAAACGTTTAAGTAGTATGTTGTACCTATATTTGTTTTATCCGGGTCTTGACATATTGATTATCTGCCCTGTCAGTGTTTTTAGCTTTCTGTACATTCTACCTGCAGTGCTCCTCCGACCACAAATCTTAAATGTCAGAAAATGTCAACAAATGTCAGCATTTGTATCTTCGATCCATGACAAAGAAATGTTAAATAAAGCTGTTTGTGTTTAATCAAACATGTAAAAAAATACATCAGGCCATGATAAAGATTTATAATGCATATATCACATTAAATTAATACTTTTAATGTTTGTCTTGGGAGTTGGCTCACAACAAATGGCAATTTGGTTCTACCTACACCTGTCTACATTGCATGTGAACTGCTGTGATAGTGTGTGTGTGTGTGTGTGTGTTTTTACAACCAAGAAATGAAGCAATTGAGAGTGATTATGTTGGATTGAACAAAGGCATGAAAGATGAATCTCTACTTCTTGGTCACTATACTCGGATTGATGCACATCAGATTATGAGTAGGCTACATCAGAGGTGGACAGTAACAATTTACTTGAGTATTACTTGAGCACTTTTCAAGTATCTGTACTTTACTGGAGTATAATTTTTTCTGGAAACTTTTTGCTTATAAATAACAAATATTTTTTACTCCACTACAATTCTGTGACGGTCCTTCAGTAGAAAGTGACGTCAGTCAGGATGATTTTGGTTGGAAATCATGGAAAGATCATCTGACACTGATGCTGAAAATGTAGCTATCACTTATATTTTAAAATATATTAAAATAGAAAATAAGACATATAGACCATTTCGCAAGATGTAAACAACACTGGTCCAGAAGCACTTCCTGTTTCAGTTTTTTAACACTACATAAAAGCTGGGATAAAATACAACCAACAGAACATATTAACTGAATCAAAAATTTAAACAAACATTTTTAAGATATTTTCTTTGCATGTGAAATAAAGAAAACAGTTACAAACTGAAACAGGAAGTGTTTCTGGACCAGTGTTGTTTACATCTTGCAAAATGGTCTATATAAGATGGGCTATGAAGTTTGAGAGATATTTTGCAGAATGTTGGTAACCAAACAGTTTTGGTAACTATTGACTTCCACTGGGGGGTACAAAAGAAACACTCACAATAACTTGTTTTATGTTTCACAGAAGAAAGAGAGTAATACAGGTGTGGAACTTTGGGTTGTATTCGCATCCTATTTATTCGACACAACTGACAGAATAAACGTGATTGATGTGGTTATCCATGTGATGTCCATGCGCTCTCCAGTGGACAGAAGTGTGAGCTGTGCTCGCTCTAGGACCCGGTGTCTCTTCTTGCGTATTTTGGCCACTTGATGCTCGCCGGGCTTACGCCTATATGGACTCATTCAAGCAGATGTAGCCCTCAGAAGAACAACCTTGGATATACAGAAGGATTGTGTGTCTTTGCGACCAGGGGATGCCTCTTGATCATGTTTCCGTAAGGATTCACATAAGAAGGTATATTCCACGTATCCGCACTCTCACAGTGCCAGTCTAGCCTACATGCATTTGCGCGCGCCTTGGGAGTTTCCGTGAATACGGATGAGACATAAGGAGCACGAGATTCTAACTTTTCATATTTCTTTGTCTAAAAGGAGCTGCACTGGTCAAACGAAGGTAATTTGTGTGATTTTTAAAATATATATATATTTTTGTTTGGTTTTGTAAAAGATCGATTCGTTTTCTAAAGCGGTGACCATCCAAACTTAGCCAAAGAGAGCGTGTCAGGTTATGATTGTTATAATTTATCTTTGTTTCATTGTAGAAGCACTGTGATTCTGGCTGTTATTTTAGCAATAGTTTCAGGATGTAAAACTTTTGAAGCCAAGAGGATCACTCCTTGCCTTGGTGTCTGGCTCCAGCTCATTGACATTAGAGCGCGCTCGGGACGCGCGTGCCATGTAGCGTACTTTAAAACGCAAAAAGCTACACGCGTAATTAAACGTCAAGTTTTGTGTTGATTCTTTGTTATATAAATCGTTTTAACTGATGTTTTAGACTGAAATAACTTCTTTGGCAGGAAATACTCAACAATGAATCAGCGTTGGGGTCATTCGAATGGATTTCTAACCAACCTGTTTCTGCTGGTTTTATGGCGTTCATGGTAAGCAAAATAAAAGACTTAGGTGTATCTCAGAGAAGTCGATCAAAAAAAAAAAAAAAAGAGCTTAACTAGTATGATTGCCACCGTTTAAAATATAACCAAAGTAAAGTAGCCTATACTTCAAGTTTTGAAATAAAAATAAGAAGTGCGATATAGTTCACTTAAAATTTCATTTTCGGCCATTATTTACACCTACTCGCGTTTTGTTATTCCAACCCTGTAAATTTTTCTTTCTCTGTGGAACATAAAATAATATATTTTGAGAAATTTCCCGTTGTGTTTCGTCCATGCAATTGAGGTCCCTTGTCACCAAAACTGTTGTACTAAAATGTAAAAAATGTATTTCTTCTGTTGAACATAAAGGAAGACATTTTTGAGAAATGTTGGTAACCAAATAACTTTGGAGACCATTGAATTCCATTGTATGGATAAAAAATAAAACACTTCTTTCGCGAGACATTTCTCAAAATATATTTTATGTTCCACAGAAGAAAGAAGTCATACACATACTTATTGGGTGAAACATACACAATTGAATTACAATTGAAAGGAATGTTCCTAATTAAATCTAAGTTCATCTCAGTGGACAGGTGATTACCAAAGATAGTAATTTCGATAATATGTTTAAGCTAAAATCATCAAGGCAACTTGGAATAAAAGTAAATCCATCCATTTATTCATTCTTCAAACCACTTGAGTAATCAAGACATTTAGTAATAGGCTACATTAAAATACACACAGTTTATTATACATAACATACTGTAATACTAGTGTGATACAATAACTCACTAACTTGTTGTATCCAATTTTATTCTCATGGTGTTGTACTGCCAGTGTAAACTTGGTAACCTTCACACAATGTTCGTGCAAGGAAACCATTGACAGAAAAAGGAAAAAGAGAAGAACATACATTTGTCTACTATATGCTGATTAATTGTTCATAATGTTCAATGCTGAAAATCAGACAGTTTAAACTAAGTATTTCATGTCTAAACACAAATATCTGTTATGATATGAATAACTAGACAGTTGTTTGCATAGTGTAGTCCCACCACAAGAATGATGGTTTAGATAACGGTATACCATTTTTATGTAAGAGTTAATGAAAATGCCTTAACAGAAATAGGAGAAAAATATTTATGCATGCTATAGCACTACTTGCTTGCATTGTCTGTGTCTTACACTAACCCTAAGGGTATTGAGTTATTTGAATTATTGAAATATTACCTTAATTTATTTTTCTGCATTAATTGACATTATTCAAAAATACTGATTCTTTCACTCATAACATTCCTCAATGTTTGCAACTAAATTATTACATTGTGCCACATTTTTTGAAAAACTCAGTATGTTCATAAAATCTTATGCTCACAAAATGAATTTTGAAAAAAAAAAAAAAAAAAGCTAGCTATTAGCTACTCATATACATTTGTAGGTAAATATGCACCAACCTACAGGGAATGGGGATATGTAGATTGGCCCTTCAGAGACAAGAGACACGTTTCCTAAAAGTCTCAAGTGTTTTGGTACAGCTGCCATATTTGTGTTTTTGCCATATGGTGATTATCAACTCATAACTTCATTGGAAAAGAGCAAAGCTTTCTCTGTGTGCAACGCTGTGCAAGTATGTTTATGTAACAGTCAAATGTTTCTTGTGTAGTTCTGAGGCAGAAGTATCTGGCTCAGACGCCTTTAAAAACAACATAACCCTCTTCACGCGGATATTGGACCGGTTACTCGATGGCTACGACAACAGACTGAGACCTGGTCTGGGAGGTAAGAAAGTGTGTGATGATTAATTAGAGAATTAGATGAATTAAATTAGAGCTGTCTCAAATGAGGTTGTTCAATTAGCCTGTGCAAAGTTGTTTTTACAATTATATGCACTTGATGTACTAATAAGCAAATGACTGTTATTGTTTTTTCTATTTAGGAATTTTATAAAAACTATAAGTTTTACTTAAACAGTCCAATGGATTTAGCACAACAGTTGGAAAAATCAGAAGTTGGATTCAGTAAAATGTAAAATAATGTGTTAAAGGGATAGTTTAAGTAAGACCTTAAACTAAGACCTTAAGACCTTCTTTCATCTTCGGAACACAAATGAAGATATTTTTGACTAAATTTGAGAGATGTATCACTACCACATGCACCCTAAGGGATTGAAACTTGACGGCCCAGAAAGTGTTTAAATATTCCATGTGACTACAGTGGCTCAACTTTAAGTTTATCAAGCGGCGAGAATACTTTTTGTGCAGAAATAAATCAAAAATACGACTTTATTTGCTGCATACCTCGGTTGTAACGAATGGTTGTTTCTCTTCTATGTCGGCACATTCTCCTCTGACCTCTAGCATCAACAAGGCATTTTCACCCACAGGACTGCCGCATACTGGATGTTTTTCCCTTTTCACACCATTCTTTGTAAACTCTAGAAATGGTTGTGTGTGAAAATCCCAGTAACTGAGTAGATTGTGAAATACTCAAACCAGCCCGTCTGGTACCAACAACCATGCCACGCTCAAATATGCTTAAATCACCTTTCTTTCCCATTCTGACATTTAGTTTGGAGTTCAGGAGATTGTCTTGACTAGGACTACAGCCCTAAATGTATTGAAGCAACATGTGATTGGTTGATTAAATAATTGCATTAATGAGAAATTGAACAGGTGTTCCTAATATGTAATCCTATAGGGTGACCTTAGAATACTCATACAACCCATCAATCTCAGCTCCACTTTACAGTCAACAAACCCTGTTTGTGTATTCTGTCAGTTTTAATATTTATGTGACCCTTGCCATTGTTTGTACACTCTGAGCTTGGCAACATGAAAGACACCTTGGATCAAGCAATACCCACCATGAGGCAAATAGATTTCTTGAGAGTGTTTTCTTTATAGATTCACAGAGACTAGCACACACATACACACACACACACTGGAGTCAGTGGACATGCAGTCGAGCTAAGGATGAAGTGTTGCGGTTCCTCTAATGATACGTCAAAGTAATAGTTAGCTCAAATGAAACATTGGACATCTTTTTTTTCACCTCCATATCATTTGAGCACTGAATTAATTTCATTCATCTGTTGAACTCAAATGAGATCTAAGGCAGAATATCTGATTTTCTGTTTTTCAACCATTAAAGTGAACGCCGATTTATCAAGCTTAAAAAAACACCACCATGAAAGTATTCCACATGACTCATCGGCTAAAGCCAAACAACATATTTATATGAAGAGCAGGATGAAATTTAAGTTGTTGTTCGCTGATAATCTTCATACAAAGCTATTATGGTTTTAGTGAACTTTGAATATAACACCATGAGACCTATAGAAGGCCATAAAAATGTTGGTAAATTGAGGTCCTGGTTGATAATATAATTTGAACTTTCTTTTTGCTGTGTGATATAGATCGAGTGACAGAGGTGAAGACTGATATCTATGTGACCAGCTTTGGGCCAGTGTCAGATACAGACATGGTAAGACATTCCTCTTCACACAAAAGATGATTTTTTTTTCTTTTGTATAGTGTGAATCAAATATTTGAAAAAAATATTTGTTATTGTCCTGTTGGTTATATTTGTGTTTATCTGTTCTTACCCCTCACCTTGTTTTCTATCTGTTGTCTATTCATAGCATTTGGTGCCTGCCGCTGGCTAAAAGCTTTTCTCAGTACTCCTCTTTTCGCCACTTCACACTATCTGCTCTCAAATATTTAGAATAGAGAAAAAAAGGTCAGATGAAAGAAAAAGGGTTTTCATTCATTATTTATTTCGTGTCTTTTACTGTCCGGCTGAATGTTTTTATACTCTCACTATCCTTTTGTAGGGAAACCTCTGTTCGTAAAGACCATATTATGTCAGGGCGATCATCACACTAGGTACTTCTGTCATGTTTTTTTTTTTTGGGTGCTCTTGGAAAATCATGATTTACCAGAGTACATTGCTTGAATCGCATGTCTCCCCAATTCTCCAGTCATCACTGTAGTGCAGCTATTTCATATCTTGGTAACACTTTACAATAAGGTTCATTAGTTAACATTAGTAAATGCATTAACTAACATGAACTAACGATGAGCAATGCATTGGTTACAGTGTTTATTAATCTTTGTTAATGTTAGTTAATATAAATACAGCTGTTCATTGTGCGTTCATGTTAGTTCACAGTGCATTTACTAATGTTAACAATCTTTGATTTTAATAACGTATTAGTAAATGTTGGAATTAATATTAACTAGGATTAATAAATGCTGAAGAAGTATTGTTCATTCTTAGTACATGTTAACTAATGTAGTTAACTAATGTTAACTAATGAACCTTATTGTAAAGTGTTTATTTTACCGAGTAAGCTTATCTTACCAATATCTTACTGAGTAATGTCAGATTCTAGAGAGATTGGCATAATTTTGTAAATAATATGAAACAACACTGCACTATATTTTTCTATGTAATGCTACCATTTAAAAGTTTGTGATTGGTGTGATTTGGAAAAAAAAAGTTTTTGAAAGAAATCTTAAAATTTTACCGATTTTTTTTCCTTTTACATACTCGTGCCCGTAGCAAGACACCTGTCAAGTTTGAAATCCGTCGGACTAATGTTTCGAGAGATATGCAATTAATAGACAGACTGACATCTACATTATAATGCCTTAAAATAGACATATACTATGGAGGAACATAAAAGCAGGTTATATCTATTAGCCTTACTGTGCCATTCCCTTCAGGCCATGTGGGTATGATATGACAGAATGGAAAGTGACAAGACTTGTCTGTTTGCTTGAGGAGTTCTGTGGGACTCCTGCATAATGGTGGATAATGCTGCAAGACGTTAGCAAGAATTTCCAATGACCAGGCAAGCTTACCTCAAACTTTGCCTGAGATAAAGGTTTTAGATTAGTACTGGAATTAACTTAGTATGGTTTAACTAACCATAAAGGTGTGTTCCTACTGAAATCTGATGGAAGAACGAAAGGAAATGAAGCATCACAGATGGGTTCTGTGAGTGTTGCAGAGCTCCAGCGCTCCGGTGACAGCATGTACTGTCATATAATGTTATCTTTCCTGTATGAGTGTGGGAGTGCATAAGTATTTTCTTTTACGTACATAACATTGTGTTTTTCTGTCTCTGTGCTGCCATGGAAACTGGATGCCCGCCTTCACCCTGGGGGTCGATGCATGGCAGCATTGTGCCTGAGAGATTAGGATATATGCAGTGATGTGAAGCTCTTCTGACACTTTGCCACTTAGTAGTACTATGGAGAGGAAGATAAAACACACACATTATACAGACAATGATCACATTGAGAGAACTGAAAAGTCACTGGCCCTTACTGAGGAAGTCCGTTCAGTCTTAACTTTATACTTTTTTTTTAGATGTATTTGAAAGATTTACACATTTTGAAATAGTTCTTATGCTTACCATGGCTGCATTTACTGTATTGGTCAAAATACTGTACAAAATTATTACACTTTAAAATAATCCTCCTATATTTACGTAGTGCCCACCATGCTCTGTTTTGATGTGAGAGCCCTTTTCATCGCTGCTTGCAGCATTAATTACAATTTAAAACAGCTTTCTGTTTAATCATGTTTCGAACTGTAATTTAACTGAACTTCAGTGTCACATGATGCTTCTGAAATCATTTTAATATGATGTGCTATAGTGAAATATATCTTATTATTATCAATGTTTAAAACAGTTTGCTTAATATTTATGTGGAAATTTGACTTTTTTTTAATTCTTGATAAATGGAAAGTTCAGCAGCAGTTATTTTGAAATTGAAATCATTTTTGTAAGATTATTAATGTCTTTACTGTAACTTTGGATTAATTACATGCGTCCTTGATGCAAAACTGTTTAAAAAATCTATTCAGCTTATAGCATATTTTATAATAAAACATAGTATTGAACTGAAAAAAATAAAAAAATAAATAAAACAAGCATTTGACTAGTGGATTTAGACTTTGAATCAAAACACATTTTTTGTGTCAGGTATTACCTGATGCATATCAGCTTTGAAGAATGTCTTGCACTATTGCACTCTGATCTGCAAAAGCCTCTCTCTCAAAAGTCGCTCTCTGTTCTCAGGAATACACAGTGGATGTGTTTTTCCGTCAGCGCTGGACAGACGAGCGGCTAAAGTTTCACGGGCCGATGAACATCCTGCGTCTCAACAACCTGATGGCCAGTAAAATCTGGACCCCAGACACTTTCTTTCACAACGGCAAGAAATCTGTGGCTCACAACATGACCATGCCTAATAAACTGCTGCGCATCATGGAGAACGGCACTCTACTGTACACAATGAGGTGCCCCATTGATTACTACATGTAATATAGTTATCAATTAATAATTACTTGATATGCTGTTTAATTCATCAAGTCATTTAAAATTAATTGGATTTATGAATATTCACTAAACAAAGCCCCCAAATCATAACTGAAATAGATTATTTTGGTATCTGAATAAGTAATTGAATAGACATTACATTAAATGCATGTTATTAAAATGCATATCATTAAAACACATCTCAAGACCAAAAATACACAGCTATACACTACTGTTCAAAAGTTCATCAATAAGTTTTTTTTTTTTTTAATGTTTTTGAAAGTAGCCTCTTATGCTTACCGTGAATTTATTTGATCAAAAATACAATAAATCATTAATATTGTGAAATATTATCATTTAAAATGTTTTCTTTTGTAATATAATTTAAAATGTAATTCATCCCTATGATGCAAAGCTGAATTTGCAACAGTCACACGATCCAATCAGTATCTGCTTAATATTTTGGAGGACATTTTTTGAGGATTCTTAAATGAATAGAAAGTTCAAAAGAACAATAAAATTTTAAATAAATTTTTTAAATAAATTTTTCAATAAAATATAAAATTAAAAGACAAAAATATTTTTGTCATTACTGACACCTTGGCTTTGAGGTGTCCTTGCTGAATATACTGTAAGTGTTCATTTCTTGCAAATAATAATAATAATAATAAAAATTACTGGCCTCAATTTTGAATGGTAGTGTTCATTTTACAGTATTTCAAGCTTGAATTGCTCTAATGCTGGGAAAATTCATTTTTATACGATTAATTTTGATATACTAATTTAATGTATTTAATTGACAACCCTATTAACAACACATAACTTTGAGGGGTGTCTGTTGTGTAATGTGTGTGTATATTTGTGCAGGTTGACAGTGCAAGCCGAATGCCCAATGCACCTTGAGGACTTTCCAATGGATTTCCATTCCTGTCCCCTGAAATTTGGCAGCTGTGAGTGACATTGTTAAACCTTCATTTCATTCCCATGGTGCTTAATATTTGGGATTTATTTTAATATATATAATTCTCTTGTGCTTAGATGCATACACTTTGACAGAGGTGACGTATGTTTGGACACGCAATGCCACCTTATCGGTGGAAGTAGCTCCGGATGGATCTAGACTTAACCAGTATGACCTAATGGGACAGACTGTTGCAAAGGAAACCATCAAGTCCAGTACTGGTAAGATGTTCGCAAACAGACACAAAAACATCTGGATCCATCTAGTCTCTTCCCATCTCTTACAATATATTTGTCTTCTACCGTATATAGGTGAATATACAGTGATGACTGCACATTTCCATCTAAAGAGGAAGATTGGATACTTTGTGATCCAGACGTATCTGCCTTGCATAATGACCGTCATCCTATCCCAAGTCTCTTTTTGGCTCAACCGAGAGTCCGTCCCAGCACGCACAGTTTTTGGTGGGTGAGCAGTTGTGTGCATTAGATTGTAATCAGAACATAATGTTAAATTTAGCAAGATGATTTTGTTTTTCCAATTAAATTATTGATGCAGGCATGGGTAGAGAAGGTGTTGTGCGTTGTAATTCTTTTTATTTTCTCTCTAGCAGTTTCTGAACATAATCTGAACTCTAGGGATGAAGCAGATGGAGATAGGAATAAAATTGGGTTTTTGAATGTATTCAGTGGGAGGAAGCCATGGCATGCGAAATACGCATTTAAATTAAACACACAGGGGTGAAAAGATGCTGGAATAGACGCTGATGGCGTCATTTCTACATATGCTTGTTTTTTTTTCATGGCCAATTCACTAAAGGAATTATGGAAATTAGGTAAACACTCATGAATTGCTGAATTCACAATTTTAACACCACAATTCTACATCTTGGATTTGCTCGGTTGTGAGGGGAATTACCGCAATATGATACAATTTACTGGGACTGTTCAGCACCACTCAACTACTGGGATCCAGACAGGCACCTAAAGTGGCTTTTTGAAATGCTGGTTATATTATCTTTTCCACCATTTGATCATCATTTCATTAATCAATGCTGCTATGATCATTAAAAAAAAGCCATCTCTCTTAAGTTTATTGCATTAAATGGTGAATAAGGTGCAATTGTTTTTTTTAAGAAAGCCAAAAAATGATAAATTGATAAAGCTATGCTGAAAATTGAATTGCCAGAGCAGACAGCACACAGTTCAACTGGATTTAGTTACTTGAAAGCACGGCAAAATAAAAGCATGACGGTTTAATGCTTGAAAATGGAGAAATTGTTTTACATATAAAATATAGATATACAAATATATTTTACATTTTTTTTATATTCATATTGAATGGGTCAAAAAGAGTGGGAATGTGGAAAGAGTACACAATTGTTTTTCCCCAAATCCTTCCGCCATAACAGTGTGATTCACACTCTTCAGAGTAAAAAGTATTTTATACCCAGAGGCTGCAAAAAATAATTACAATTGCTCACAAAAAAAAAAAAAAAAAATAGAAGACCATCTATAAAATGAGGACAGGAGATCCACTCGGGGCAAATAACTGACTGCTGAAATGAACAAAATTTCATTAGCCCAGGGCATTTGTGATTACATGTGTACATCTGTGCGGTCTCTTCCACTAATGAGCGAACGGCATAAAGGCTGGCAATTATCTGCAGAGAGGCATGCCGTGCTAATGCGGTATCTTAATAAACAGCAATCCCTGAGCTTTTTTTGTGTTGTTCTTCTGTTCCAGGTGTGACTACAGTGCTAACGATGACCACTCTGAGCATCAGCGCTCGAAACTCTTTACCAAAGGTGGCCTACGCCACAGCCATGGACTGGTTCATTGCTGTGTGCTACGCCTTTGTTTTCTCAGCTCTCATCGAGTTCGCCACTGTAAACTACTTCACCAAGCGCGGCTGGGCCTGGGATGGAAAGAGCATTGTCAGTGATAAGGTAACTATGACAACACAGACCTTGCTTTGATTTTGGAGTGGAGCGTATCTGGTGGCTTTGATTATCGTCATTGGGGAGTGTTATGCAGATGTGGGAAATCAATACTGTTAATTCAGTACCGTTAATATCGTCATATTTCCTAATTGATCATTGTCTGAAATTACGTCTCTTTTTTTTTATATAAACGACTCCAGATTAACTCTTTCCCCGCCTGCGTTTTCTTTTCTTTTCTTTTTCTTAGTTAAAAAGAAAAACTAAAAGAAATCCACCACAAGCATTTTTAATAATTTTCACAAAAATTTCATGGCCACCAGAACATAAAATCTATCAAAAGAAAGAATCAAACCTCTACTTTTAATTTACAACATAAAAATAAATGTGTTTTGTTTTTATCAACACTTGAATGTGGGTAAGTGGGTAAGTTTCATTTAAAAAGCAATATTTTAAACAAAAAAAGTATTATAGTTTTACTTAGTTAGTTTACACATGCATACTGTATGATTACATATTATGGAGAGATCCTGCCTCAATGGAATCCAAATCTCGATGGAACGGGAGATTGACAGACGGATCGGTGCAGCTTCGGCAGTAATGCGGTCGATGTACCGGTCTGTTGTGGTGAAGAAGGAGCTGAGGCGCAAGGCGAAGCTCTCGATTTACCGGTCAATCTACATTCCTACTCTCACCTACGGTCATGAGCTTTGGGTCATGACCGAAAGGACAAGATCCAGGATACAGGCAGCCGAAATGAGCTTTCTCCGCAGGGTTGCTGGGAAGAAAAGGTTCTATTTAGAACCAGAAATGATTCCATCCCCCGCTTCATATATGGAACTCCAAAATGGTTCTATATAGAACCATTTTTTTTGGTAAAAGGTTCTGTTGGCCAAGTATGGAACCCCAGAGTTCTATATAGAACCCGGAGGAACCCTTTTTTTAAGAGTGTATAGAACCTTTTAGGGGTTCCAAATATGTAGCGCTGATAGAACCTTTTCTTCTAAGAGTGGATGAAAAAGGTCTGCTCCAATGGGAGTATATAGTGTATAGAGCTCAGGCACACAGCTCAGTGTAGAGCCACTAGTCCTCCATATCGAGAGGGGTCAGCTGAGGTGGCTCGGGCATCTGTTCCAGATGGCTCCTGGACGCCTTCCCACTGGGAGGGGACCCTGGGGAAGACCCAGGACACGCTGGAGGGAATATGTCTCTCGGCTGGCCTGGGAACAACTCGGTGTCCCCCCAGAAGAGCTGGAGAAAGTGTCTAGGGAGAGGAAGTCTGGGCATCTCTGCTTTGACTGCTGCCCCCGCTACCCGGCCCTGGATAAGCGGAAGAAGATGGATGGATGATTACATATGATATCGCTTGTTTCTGCGTCTTCTTGGCATCAGGACATTCAGTACTCTTTCGGAAGATGTGTAGTAGCCCTCTAAATTGTGTCAATGGCGGGGAAAGAGTTAATATAACATTTAGCTTGATATCATCGATTGAATGTGTATAGCAATGTGTTAACTAATTTCTTCTGACTTTTTCTCGACAGAAAAAGGAGGTGTCTGTTATGAAAAAGAATAACGCATATGCAGTCGCTGTGGCAAACTACGCGCCCCATGTTACGAAGGACTCGGCTCTGCCCACCGTCTCTAAGAGCGCCACAGCGGAGCCCAGTAAACCTCAACTGGTGGCTAAAGAAGCAAAGAAGACCTTCAACAGTGTCAGCAAGATTGACCGGATGTCCCGCATCATCTTTCCGGTGCTTTTTGGCAGCTTTAACTTGGTTTATTGGGCCACATACCTCAACAGAGAACCTGTTATTAAGAACATGGTACCCTCCCATTGAGGCATTTGCTATTCTTCACAGTAAGCTACATACATACAAATTATCCTAAATTAACCATATCTATCTATCTATCTATCTATCTATCTATCTATCTATCTATCTATCTATCTATCTATCTATCTATCTATCTATCTATCTATCTATCTATCTATCTATCTATCTATCTATCTATCTATCTATCTATCTATCTATCTATCTATCTATCTATCTATCTATTTATTTCTATCTACCTATCTACCTACCTACCTACTGCCAGGACAATTTCAAGAGAGCATCTTAGCATGGGACCGATTAACTTTTTTCACAGCTTTATTTTTATATGTTGTTGTGTGATTTCTGAGAATTTAACTGATTGTTTTCCTTGCCATTTTATGCAGTGTTTACAGGCATTTTCATACAGACCTCATATATGTTTTCTAAAAAAAAATGTAACTGTATTTGTGTATTATGTATTTATAATATGTCGATATTTGTCTGTCAGTATTTTGGCTAAATTGTGAATTAAGCTCACAGGTATTGTGCATCAAAGACATGAAAGCCTGTACAAAATATGATTGCTGTGTTGTTTTGTTAGAGCTGCACTACAGGATCTGTGAAACAGATCACTGCACTTTTATATTGACTGATGTAGCATTTCAAGTCAATTAGATATGGCACTTTTGTTTGCATCAATGTAGATCGCATATTGTCTTTTTCCACACAACCCACCTGTGCATCTAGTTCTCAGCCATGTGCAATTTATCATCAGTGAAAGCACACACCCACACATGGGTTTAAAGCTAAATAATTCAATGACTTTGTCTGAAGCACCTTAACGCACTTGTGGACATTTTGATTCGTGAGCTCAGTCTTAAGTGGAACTAGCACTGCTTTTCAGTCATTTCTGCTTCTTTTGTACACATTTTTTGTGGAAAATGCTGTGGGAATTGGTCCTAACAGTTTGGGCTAATTTGCTTGTTATTAGGTTATAATGAGAGCAATATGTTGGTCTCACTGTAGACGTAACTCAAATTATGGCCACTGATACTCACATTAGCCTAATGTTGCAGCAGTGATAACATGATGTTGTTCATATGGTATTGCCAGTACGCGTTGATTGTTGCTTCTGGATTACCACAGATAAAGGTTGTAATGGGCTTCTTGGAATGATATACACCTAATGATGCTGCGAAAATAGCAATCAAAATGTACTGTTCGCTCAATATATCATGTGTCAAACAGTTTAGAGATTTCATTGCCAACATCAACAATCCTGACAAGTATAAATGCTTGAATGAAGTACTGGGGGTTTACTTTTAACAGCTTTTCAATTTGCCATACTGTTCTCAGTTTTCTGCCTGGCCAAAGACAGCTCCCCTGTTGACTGAAATAAAGTGTTGTCATTGTTATAGGTAACATGGCTAAGTTACTCTCCTTTTGTGTGGGTGATATTTTGCATTGTGCCACTCAAACATGTCCTCTTTTTCAGAAGAAAAAAAAATTCTCTCAGACAAACACCATAAACCAGTTTTACATCAATATCACTGAGATCCTATTATTAATTTTTTGAATAAATTTGTAATTTTAGATGTTCTTATTTCTTGGAGTAATTTTTACAAAAAATTAATGGGGAAACAGGCATTCTTTTACATATATATATATATATATATATATATATATATATATATATATATATATATATATATATATATATATATATATTATTTATAATGAATCGATTGAGGAATTTTAAGAAGGTTGATGTCTAACTTTTATAAAACTGAATGAGGAGGAGGGTAGTGAATGACTTCCTGGGTCACTAAAGACCCGAGGTATGCATTAAGGGTTAAATTGAACTAAAGGTTTGGGGAAAATTTGTGTTTTTGTCATTTTATTTAGATTTTTATATATATCCCAAAGCAGTTTTCATTAATTTGTATTTCATTTTTAGTTTTCTTAGTGCATCAAGTTAAACTACTGAAACTAGCTGAAATAAAACATGTTTTTAACATTTTATTTCAGTGAACATTTATAACAAATGTAAGAAAAATAGTTTTTATACTTTTGTTTTAGTTAACTAACCGCAGTCTCATTCAGCGGAATGGCATTTGCGAGCTGACGTGGCACAAGTCAATACACATTGATAAGTTCGCTGTTCCAGCTGCTTCTTTTATCGCCCTGCTTTTAAAAGTCTGCGTTTCTTGTCAAATCCACTAGCCCCCAATCCATATTGTCTTCCTGCTTTTCATTCCCTTTCCAATCCGTCTCTCTATTCTGTCTGAGAGCTTTTTATATAGCTGACTCCGCTTTGACTAAACAGCAGAATTTGAGATTTGCAACGTTGAATAGAGAACCGGCAGCCTGTGTGCATTTATCTAAGATCTTCCTTTAATAGCATAACAGCAACGCTCCCAGCTCATCTCTTTTGGTTATGGAAGCATATCTGCCTGTATGAGATACAGCTATCGATGCACACACAGCTAAACAGAGAAAAGGAGTTCTCCATTAAAATTAACCTCTCCTCACTCCTTTGCACCATATAGAAAAGCATATCTTTGGGTACAAACAAGCATCTGTCAGAACAGATGTGTCCACTTGTGCATACAATCATTACGCACACAGACTTGACCCCGAGGGGGGAGTGGGGAATAGAATCCACAGAAGTGTGTGTTTGAAATGTTTGCTTGTGGCTGAAGCCATTTATTGCCTTCACAAACACTGCTTAGCATTTGCAATGGATGCTTCAGCTAACAAGAGAAAAAGATGATAAGAAAACAAAACTAAATCATTCATACTAATATGGTGTTTACTTCACCTCTGGATCCTGTCGAGAATGTTTGAACATGATGTGTGTGTAAAGCTGCAGCTCCAAATTGGAATTGTTTAATGAGAATGTATTTCATTGTTTCCTAATTCCAGACTGACAATGTCTCGACACTTTCCTTTCAAGAACTGATTTGTTGTCACCTGTGATAAATTAACAATCGGAGAGAACAAACAACATGGTGGCATTTATGTACTACAATGGCAATTCAATAGGAATATAGGAATAGGTAAACGTTTTTTTTGCACATGCACATACTCTTTACAATATACTATAATTTATAGTGTCTGTAATAATTTGCCCAAACTAAAATATGTGTTACTAAAAAATATTATAGATGGGGGAAAAAACTGAAATACTAAAATTTAAACAAAATCAGTAATGCTAAATAAAAATAGTTTTTGAAACATAATGAAAGCACAATTACTAAAACCTAAAATGAAAACTGAAAATAATATAAATAAAAGCTATAATTCTACTTCTAAAATTATAATAGTATAGTGATATATAGCATTAGAAAAAAAGTGTCCAAGACACTATGAAAGTGGATATGAGGTTACCAAAGAAGCAGGGAAAATGATTTCATCTGCGCCCATGTTTACACGTACAAAAAATTGATGAAAGGTTGCTAGATTGCAGATAAAAAAAAAAATAGGTGAAAACAGAGGGGGAATGGGATTGGGATTCCTCCACAACCGAGAAACCAGCCAAGCATGAATAAGGATTTGGTTGAGTTGCCTGGCAACTGAGGGGACATGCACAGGGCTTTGATGCTTAAAGTGTGTAACAGAAGTTGACTGTTGGTTCTCTGTGTGTTTATGATGTATGTGTACTTAGTCCATTCGCCGCTGGCCTCCCCAAAGCGCGATCGTACCTGTTGCAACGCTCAAAGGAAGTGACCACAAAGGTGTTTTATATTTATGTATATGACACTGTGCACCTTCTAATCTAAATTGTACAGTTTTTTTGTACAATCGCAAGGCCACTCTTTCAACACTTTACACATTCTCCTTACCTTCCTTTAGCATGGCATTGCAGTTAATTTAGTAAATGTCACATTCAAAATGCACTGAAACTCCCAAAACACTTCATACAGTGTCTTTACAAAACAAGAATGACAGTCAATCAATCCAATTCATTGCAGGATATTGGTCCATATAAAGTACAGTACATAATTATTCCTGTTTTCCACTTTTAGATGGTTTTGAAAATGAATTACTAACATCTGTTCAGCTACATCAAGTTGTTTGATGGTTTATTTTTTTTTAGATTTGGAATATATTTCAATATGTCTATTTCAGTTTTGATTATGCTAGGTTTTCAGATTAAGTTTAGCCGTTTTGCGTGGGCAAATTGCCTGTATAGGTGGTGTTTACGTCAGAGTGAGAAATGAATTCATGTCATTTGAAAGATTTAGTGGTTGAATGCATTTTGTGTCAAAGCAATGATAAACAATCTACAGTTTAGCCCACACAGACTGCTGTTGTGCTCTTTGTGTGAAGAGTTTTGACAGAGTGACTTGAGCATGAGAAATGGGTCCTGTAGCAATTGTAAAAACTTTAATATTTACCACAGTATTGAAAAGCAAACTTACTGTCATGATTTGGCCTTGACTCTGTCACGTTTTAGTTTTTGTTCATGTCATCTTCCATGTCTGTGTGATTCCCTGTTTGTCATGTGTCTTGTCATTGGTTAATCGTCTGTTCATTGTTCATAGCTGTCCCTTGTCTTGTGTATCTAAGCCCTCATGTTTGCCATGTGTCTTTGTCAAGTATTGTTTCCTGTGATCCTCTAGCTGTCCACGGTTTTGTTTCATGCCATGTCATACTTTTGTTATGTTTTTTTTTTTTTTTTTTAATAAATACTGCACTTGGGTTCTCACTACAACTTGCCTCCTGTGGATCCTTACAGTGGCTTGGAAAGTAAAGTTTATTCAAAACTGTAATACACATAGACAATAAATGATTATTTCACTGTTAATGCAGTTATTGAGTGTGTTTGCGTGTGGTCCAGCAGAGAAAATCTCAGGCACGTCTCAGATCCACATAATTATCTCTCAGAATGTTAATGGCTGAGATAATACAGATTTCTTCCATTCAGAGCACATCTGAATATAAAGTAGCCACGAAGAGGGGCTGAGACCGAGTATTCCAGTATTCAAAAACGGTTTGTGAGAAATGTAGGATTGAATATTAACTAAACCTACAAAATTTATTTGAACGCATCATAGTAGATTTTTACTACGAACTGTTGAAACCAAAGTCATGTGATTTTCTGAAGGTCTGACATTTTCAAACATTTTGAAAGGCGATTAGGTTCAGAATATGTTGTGATGGAAATGAGAAGAGGGAATTGTTATGAGGACGAGACGAGGTTCAGGCAATCTGTGTATCTTTCTGCTCTTCTTCGTGGAGCTATCCATGGTGCTGACAATAATGAATATGCCAGCTAGCTAGTATATCAGGAGATGAATAGGCTACCTTCCAGAACAAGGAGCTACCTAAAATACATTTCTATTGCTTTTATACAGCCTGCAATAAAAATCTCACACTAACCCACGCCATAAAAGAAACCTTTCTGCATTTTTACATTCAGTCAGTCAGTCAGCTTGGTCCAGAATTTGACAGTTTGTCTGAATGAGGCCAAAGCAGATTAATTCATTTGATTCGGATAAAAAAAGAGAATAGCATAACAATAAAACATGTAAGAGAATGGAAATGTTTTTCCCAGTAATACAAAATATTAATCTAACATTACAAATTCCAGACAGGATGTGAATTAAAACAATCACAGCAGGTAAAAAGTTGATAAAAACTTGGCTGAAATAGAAAAGCTTTTACATAGACTGCAAAACACTCTTTCGGTATCCCCTTAATTTTATCGGCCTTACCCAGGTATAGGTCCTATCCCAGTCTTTAGGCCTACAAAAAGAACTCTTTTTTTGTAGCCATTATTTACCAAATTATCCATTTGTTTTCTGACAGGGAACCCATGGAACGAATCACGCTCCACATTTTGATTGACAGACGTCACAACCTACTAGTGGCCGTGTTTCCTTTCTTTTCAACCATTGGATAGGATTTAAAAAAACGGCTGCTGTTTCTATGGTTGTAGTTGTACTTCTGACGAAGCTCTGTAGCTAAGTGAAAAACTACTCCGCAAAAGATTAAATAAATTGCTTTCTTAAAAAAGCAAAAGAATACATGCACATTTTCTTAATATGATAATTAATAACCAACAAACTGATGAAAATGCGGGACATTTTCTCAATATAAGACGTGCGGGACAAGGGGTGAAATGTTGCGGGTACAACGCAAAGCGGAACGGGTGGTCACCCAAGAGATGTCGCGTTCGTCTAAGGTAACCATAGCAACACTACGTTGCTCCAGGCTCGAGCTCTTCCAGTGGAGAATGAGATGCATTGTACGTTGACAAAGCATATGCTAGCTACTGTTGCTAGCTTAATCACTTTATCGTACATTATTAAGTGATTAAAAATAGTAGTAGCCAATACAACAACAAACTTTAGTGGTTTGTTGACCGGTCTTTAAGATGAGTTGACTAATTAGGGGAGGCAAAAGATTCTACAGGAAATTGACACGAAATTACTGACAGAAATTCATTTAAAAAGCTCACTGAACACACACAACCACATAGCCTACACATTACATTACAGGCTTCCATGTAAGTTTTACCCCATTTATTCTAGGGTTAAGATGGTCACTTTCCACATCTGTTGGTGCAGCGCCTGAAATTGTCGCATTTGTGACTTTATTAATCCCCAACAACAGCAAAACTAAGTAAAGGTCTCATAAATCACCGCTTGATTTGACATCTCTGAGGTAGAGCAGTCAGCTCTTTTCCTACAGGCAGTTTCTAATAATTCCCGGAACACTGAGAGCGTCTCGCTCAGCAGAACGATGGAGGAACGCAGCGGTGCCGCAATCAGCGAAATCCCGCATTCACCATTCACATCCACACCGCGTCTGCTGCCTGCCTGAGAGAGACCAGGCTCCAGCTCTATACATGCTGTTGACTAGACAGTAGACAGCATACGTTAACTATTAATTATCGTTTTACTAATCGCTCGAATCTCTTAAAGCTTTGATCGCTCTAATTCATTTCGGAGATTGTTTGGTGATAAACCGAGCGTTCGCACGATGGTTGTGCTGCATCGACGCCGGAGAAAAGAAGCACTGGTTTGGCTGTTGCCCGGTCTGCTTGGAGTCTGGTAAGTTTTTGGTTCAGAGGGGGCAAAAGAAACAAGGGGTGACTACATGACTACAAACATGACTATGATGACTACAAAAATAGTCCTTGACCGACAACACTTAGGCGTGATTCTGCTGCAGAACGATTTAGTTTTACGTTTTCCTTGTAGCACATACACGAAACGTTTCTGCAAATAACTGTCAGTCACGACACGTGCAGTTGTTTGTAGCATACTCGGAATACATTTGATAATATTAATATTGATTGCAAGTGACAGTTTTGCTTAGAGCATTCGTGTTGATGAGTTTTAAGCGAGGACGAGCAATGTCAGTCTACAAACAACCTTGAGGATATCAGCTGCAATTCAACAAACAACACCCCAAACTACATTGCTCGCACACACTATTAGGTTTTGCATCATCATAGTCAGATTGGAAGGTTATGTCACAATTTCTCCATTGTAAATATAGCTTTAGCTAAATGTTATGCATAAGTTGTAGTCCACATTAACAGCAACTACTTTGGTTTCATTCAGTTGATTTTTGGCAGCTCACCCAAGGTATTCAAGGATATGTAAATGTGCAAATGCAAAGAATAAACATACTTTGTAAGATTACATTCCTCTCATTTACTCATCCAAGAAAGTGACAGACAATAACCAAAGTGTTTCATCTGTGGCAGAAAATGCTTTTTGTTTTGTTTTATAGGCCTTTGTCTTAACTGCACATTTGTCGGGGTTCTTAGAGCATGTCTCAGAGGCTCACAAAGGTCATTCAGAGGCTACTTTTGTGTCCAGACAGAATGAAACTCTGCATTTGAGGAAAATATTCTGTCTATTTTCCATTAACTACTCAGCACTCTGCCAACAGGGATCAATAACCTACATTCTCTACACCCACGGGTCTCGTCCACAGGGATTCTTCATATTGATTTTTCTGTCTATGTATGGAAATGTTCCTTTTTTTCTAAAGACAAAACTCAGATATATAAATCACATTTACTGGTTTGTCTGGGTACATATTTAGACCATTCAGATTAAATGTGAACACATTTTGGTATATCTAGATGAATGACTGTAGACTACACTGAACAAGCACACTAAATCTACTGTTTAAAATATTTTCTTTTACAGAATAACAGGCATGAAGACATTTGAATCTTGAGACAGGCTTTATATTAAGTGCCTTTAACTTATAGTACAGTATACACTAAAAATTAAATTAATAATTTGCTACAATGCACTTATTGTCTATGGCAGATATGATTTTGCGTCGTACTTGTAAATAAAAATGCCTGCAGCAATTAGCTGTGATTAATCGTTTTAATTATCTGTTGACCCATCCCTTACCCATTAACTAAATCTAACCATTACACAAAACCTGTCCCTTATCAGTAGATTTTTGCAATAAAACATGAACGCAAGTACACTAATACCTTAATTTTACGAAAGTATATACATTGTAGTTAAATACACCTAATATAAAGTGGGATCGAATCTTGTTTTGAATGTTTTTCAGATCCCCAGGTGGCTTAAACATATTGATGAAGTTGTGACATCAGAGGAGACCCAGTCTAGACAGTTCACATCCATGGGATTGGTGCACATCTCAGTTAGAAATGATACCCGATATGTCTGTTCCTACAGATAATGCACCAGAGAATAAATTTAGAAGCTCTTACACACCATATACTGCAAGAGAGAGAGTGAGAGAGAGAGAGAGTTGTGGGTGATAATTTAAACCCCTCACCTTCAGCTGTTTCCTCCCTCCAATGCCAGAACACATCTTCATTAATCATGGCATTCTTTTATTAGAACCTCCTCTTTGTATCTCCGGCACTGTGCTCATTTAAAAAACTCGCACTCTCATACATTTACAGTCACTGATGACTTCTTTTATATGTTCTTCCCATAAAACTCGTCAAATTTGCTCTTTCTCCCTCTGCCTGTCATATTTAGCTCTTTAAATCAGTCTCTCGCTTCATCTAATTTAAACTGACTGCTCTTCTCTATTTTAAATGCAATATTGCTCTATTATTTACCTCTCTGCTGTATGTCTACTTATATCCCCACTGTTTTTTTCTGCTTTTATGACAGCATGGCATTTGGCCCAAGCAAAGCAGAGGAGGAAGATTATGAAGATGTTCCCATAAATAAAACATGGGTTTTATCACCAAAAGTCTACGAGAGCGACGTCACCCTTATCCTAAACAAACTACTGCAAGGTTATGACAACAAACTGAGACCAGATATCGGAGGCAAGTCATTGTTTGGTAAAGGTTGCATGCTTATCCAGGCCCACACAGAATCTATGCCCCAAAAATTATGTCTAGGCCTCTTTATGACCCTCAAACACAGTGTTACAGCTTAATGGGTAACTGCAAAATGGTAATAATTATAAGATAATGGCATTGTTATTATAAATCCTAATGAAGAGGAACACTTTGTGACAATTAAACCCTCTGAGTAGAATTATGTCATCATTTTTAAGAGACCATCAGCATTTTTTGCAGTATGAAATGAAGAGTAATTTGGCTTCAGGATTTTGCTGATGTTTTTCTCTACACCAGAGCTGTACAAATCACTTTATTCTCAGTACATCAGTGTTCTGGAAGCGACGCAGCTGACTAAAGCTCAATTATTTAAGAGGGTTTATCTCAGTGGTGTTTGGTTACAAAAGACCCAAATCACTATTGATCTTCCTTCTTTATCTGTGTTTCATGTCTCTGAGAAAGAGAGAGAGAGTGTGTAAGTATGAGAAGAACTCAGTTAATCAGTGCAGAGCAAGTGCTGAATGATTGCAGGTGAACTAGCAGTGTTTGTGTTATTCGTCTCTTTGACTGGATTACCCGTGACAGAAACCGCACGTAAGAAGATTCAGCCAGCTTTGAATGATTTGCGTGGCTGTTATAGGAAATGTGAATTGCGTTTGCAGCCCATTTCACTTCTGTAAGGTGGCGTATTTCTGAGTGAAACAGAATATTCAGCGAGAAAATGTGATTTTATCCACTGATTGGGAATGGATTACATGTTAGGGCAGAGCCAGACTGAATGCGAGTTTGCTAAAAATAGCTTTTTGGCTGTTGGTTAACATTATTCAATAGTCCACACTAAGTGATTCAGAAAGAGAAAGGAAAAAGAGGAACATCATGCATATTTTTCGATAAATTATTTAAAATAAATGTATTATTATACTGTTTTTATATTGTAATGTGTTTTTATCTTTTGAAAGTTATGATTATGTAATTTGAATATATTTGTATTTGAAATTGTATTCTAGTGAGACCGACTGTGATTGAGGCGGCAGTGTACGTGAACAGCATAGGCCCGGTAGATCCCATCAATATGGTGAGCAGAAATATATAATACTGCATTATGTTCAGAGCTGTAAACAAACTGTTTAAATCCATTTTCACGACCATCACACTCAGTCACAGGCAACTGCCACACAATTTCACGGTTACAAAAGCAGCTTTTTACTTTTTTTAGGAGTACACCATCGACATCTTCTTTGCTCAGACATGGTACGACAGCAGACTCAAATTTAACAGCTCAATGAAAGTCCTCATGCTCAACAGCAACATGGTGGGAAAAATCTGGATCCCAGACACGTTTTTCCGCAACTCGCGTAAATCTGACGCCCACTGGATCACGACACCCAATCGCCTTCTTCGGCTCTGGAGCAATGGAAGAGTGATGTATACTCTAAGGTGTGTCTACGGTTAACATTGTGAGCCGAGTGAATGGTGTTTGTGTCCTTGTATTTCTGTTCCTGTAACATTTGCTTTTGTATGGAATTACACCCGCTGTCTGTTGCAGCACGTTTAAGCCATTACATCTGATTCACGTATTTATGTCAGGGACGGTGAAATCAGAAAGAGGGTTTGATCTCTGATGTCATAGTACAAATATCAAAGCCTCAAAAATGTCACAATCAACATTTTTTGTTTGTTTTGCTATTGTCTATTATTCTTTTTGTTGTTAGGTTGACTATTAATGCGGAATGCTACCTTAAGCTGCATAACTTTCCCATGGATGAACATTCGTGCCCTCTGGAGTTTTCAAGCTGTAGGTGTTAAATTCTTATGTCAATTTGTCACTCAGCCTCAGTCCTGTCCTGAGTGCCGCCAGGCAGCCAATCCCCACACATTGCCTCTGTCAGCCAACCATGCATTGCCAATATCGGCCAAACAAACCTTAACATTACAGCTGGCCTGTAGCAGCTACCATCCTCCCACCTTGGAATGAGCGAGGACAGAATCCATCCTTCTCCAGACCTCTCTCCAACCCCTCTCTCCTCTTCTCAGTCTACATGACCCCTCATTCCTTAATTAGCACCATGCTTCAGCTTCTCATTTGTCATCATCCACTGTGGGCATGGGAAGGGCATGCCGCGCTTTACACTCATTGAGTGCTACTCAATGCCATTCTGCTATCATTGTAAATTTTGTCACTTGCATACTGAAATGAAAGGTCACATGCAATCTGGTGGATGTGCTTTTTATTTCCATTTGCAGATGGGTATCCAAAGAATGAGATCCAGTATAGATGGCAGCGTCGTTCAGTTGAAGTTGCGGACCAGCGCTTCTGGAGGCTTTACCAATTTGCCTTTGTGGGCCTGCGGAACACCTCTGATGTTGCAAACACTCAGTCTGGTATGAACATACAGAATAAAAAATAAGATTAATAATAATAGTAGATCTGAAGTAATAAAATCAATAAATTACCACATAAAAAATAATATTTATTATAATTAATAACAGTAGATTTGCAGTAATCCATAGTAATAACAAGACCAATACATAAGCCGTTATTATTGATCGTATTGTTATTAGGTAATAATAGTATATTTGGAAAATGAAAAATGGGAAGATGAAACAAATTTGGTTGCATTTTATTTTACAGTGCGTGTACTTTCAATGTACTTACCCACAAAGTAGATTCTGAGTAATGTTAGGTAATTTCCATAGATATATACACTAGATGTCGCCTTGGCTACAGCAGTTCATTAGAACGAATTTGTCAATAGAGCCGCCATCTTGGAACAGGGGAGCCCCTCCACTTTACTGCATCAGCGTCAATGTAGACAAAGGTCTAATGGAAATAAAATCACCATAAATCATCATGAATGCAATTTTCTCTTTTTTTTTTTGGTTTGTTCTAACCGTCAGACATGTATTTATCATTGATTCCAGAAAAAAATGTAAAAAAAACATTCTTCATTCTTGAACATCATACGCAGGCAGCACAAAAGTCCGTCGTCATCCATTAATTCAAAGTCAAGGCAGAGATATAGCAGCGTTACCTAGCTACTTCCTATGACAAGACCCCTGTTCCAAGATGGCGGTGGTTTTGACGCATGCTTAGAACCCCAAGGTGACGTCTAGTGTATATGTCTATGGGTAATTACATGTTTTAAGTTAGGGTTTAGGGGTATGTTCAGAGTTAGTACCTAGGTATTATCCAGTTAGTCAGTGTCATCACTACAGTAATAACATAGTATGTTTTATATTATGTGGATTCATGATAATATTAACAATTCTTATTATTAAAACACAAGCGTTTGTTGTTATTATTAACAGGAGAATACGTGATTATGACTATTTTCTTTGACCTGAGCCGGAGAATGGGTTATTTCACCATCCAGACCTACATCCCCTGCAGTATGATTGTGGTTTTATCCTGGGTCTCTTTCTGGATTAACAAGGATGCTGTACCTGCCAGAACATCTTTAGGTAATTTCAAAAAGCCTCAGAATGAATACAAATGTATGTTAAAATGAAAAGGAAATGCTTCAATGGGGTGCTCAATTACTGTTCATCATGATTGGCATAGGTATCACAACTGTGCTTACCATGACAACCCTAAGCACCATATCGAGGAAGTCCCTGCCGAAGGTATCGTACGTGACAGCCATGGATCTATTTGTGTCTGTCTGCTTCATCTTCACCTTTGCTGCTCTTATGGAATATGGGACTCTACATTATTTCACAAGCAATCGACCGAAAAAGAAGACCAAATCAAGCCATGCACAGGTGAATGAACTTCATTTGTTTTTAAAGGGCCAGTTCATCATTTTATCCCCCTCATGTCATTCAAAATATGCATTCATTTCTGAGGAAAACAAAAGGAGATTCTGAATAATGTGCTGATGGCTCTTTTCTATTACAACTAATGGGAATATCAGCTTTTAAGCTTCTAAAACACAATTTTGGGAAAAAAAGAAAAAAAGAGACTGCAACCGGACCCATGCGAAAACAAAAATAGAACAAAGTATAATTTTTTGCTTGATGATAAGCTATTGTAAGATTTAATCAGTGTGATTTACTGCAAAGTCAGAACCAGAACTAAAGTGCATGTTACTTACTTATTTAGATGACATTTTCCGGTGAAAATTATTATGTTAGGCATACGTACTTCCAAAAAGAATAATCTGTGATTCTGAATACCAGTATCCAGTATCCACACCGGCACAGTGATTGACAGCTGCAATTCAGTGCCATGTCGAACTACAACTCACGTTAAGTTGATAATTCCGCGAATGACTGCAATTGCAGATTTCGAACAGAGATGGCGACAAAGAGGGAAAAATGCGTACTGCAGCTTTAAGAATGAAGAATCACCAATAAAAGTATCATAAAAGTGGTCATGATAAAGCTTGTGAAGCCATATGCTACATTTTATTTGATGAACTGAAATGATCATTAAATCAGTGAATTGAATTTGTGAACCAAATCAGCGATTCATGAGTGAATCACATAAACCACTTGTGTGAAATGGATGAACCAAGTCATTGCAAAGATATGATTCACAAGAATGGTTCACTTCTACTTCTTACATGAACAAGATAAGGAATTTAATGTGAATTATAACATAAATCTGGTTCCTCACACAAATCTATCATTTGAATTTTGGTGATTTCTACTTTCAAAAGAATAGCGAACATATTTTTCAAAATAAAAACAAAATAACATAAAGTCACACAAGGATGATCAAATGACAAAATATTAAACTATGTTACTCAGAACATAGAACAAGTCATTAAGCACCTAGCTGATCAATGATTTGTAATACAATTATAGTACTAATAAGCTGACTAACTTCTTCACGGCTCAGACCTTAGAATAGGTCACATACTTTTGTTTGCAGTTAATTGAGTGCAGCCTCTATGGCATTTGGTTTTGTATTGCACACTGTTTTAGCTTTTGTGACCTTGCTGTTCCCGTGTAGAATCCCAGCACGGTTGACATCAGACCAGGGACATCTTTACTGCAGATGAACAACATTGCTCCCTACCTCGACGACGAAGATTATGCTTACGAATGTCTGGATGGGAAAGACTGCGCCAGTTTCTTCTGCTGCTTTGATGATTGTCGCTCCGGAGCTTGGCGTGAGAACAGAATGCATGTCCACGTCTCCAAAATCGACTCCTACTCCCGAATATTCTTCCCAACCGCCTTTGGCCTCTTCAATCTTGTCTACTGGATTGGATATCTGTATCTTTAGAGATGCTGGGCAAGTTGGAGAGGGACTCTAGTTCTAGTAATATTTGCAAATCATCTGTAAATCTCCCATCTGCTAAAGCTGGCGGCATAAATCTTTGAGAAAAGGGAACATGTGAGGCTTGAGTTGGATGTATTAATACTTTATGTATCTTTAGTTGTATGAGATCTGAATCTTAGAAGGACGTGATTCTGCATTGATGCCAGCTGAATATTATCAGCGATCTTAGTTTTTGAGAAGGAAATGTTAAGAGCTTTCACCAGCTACACAGGCCATATCAAACAGATCTCATGTATATTGCCTAGATTAAATTGATCTCTTGAATATCCGCTAGAATACCTGCAGCTTTTTTGAACTGCAGTATTAGCATCACTAATGCAACTATATGTTAACTTCAGGTTATTAACTCTCTGGCTGAAGCATAATATTATTATTTGCAATGAACAGTAGATACGATATATTAGGTGCTTCGGATACTAATTTATAGCTAACTACTTGTCAGAAAACTAATATTTACATGTGTTAACTTAATATCTCTGTTTTTAACTTAAAGTAGCAGCATTTCTGTGTGAATTACCTGCATTCTGCTGAGTACTAATCAAACCAAAGCATAGATATCTGAAGGTTACGTGAATAGAATTTTTTATTTTGCTCAAGAATAACCCAGAAGCCATTTACCAGGAATTAGCCTAATGATACTGTGAAATGTTCTTGTCTTGAACTAACAAGCTGTCTCTGGAATAGATGACACAAAGAAATGCCAACGTGCTCAAGATTTCCTAGGGTTCATGTGTATTTTTATATATCGAACAAAAGGAACAGAGCAGCCTTTACGATGCACAAATGTTCAGTGTCCTTTAGTAAAAATTAGAGTTCATCACTCTCTTGCGCATTCAAGACATCTCCTTGCGAACGGCTAGATTTCTATGAGCGTAATTGCATGACTCATCTGAGCTCCTACGGCTAATCAACCCATATTTGGAAACCGGTCTGATGGACTTTCTTCAGCAGAAGAGCTTTAGACAGACCCATCACACACAGAGTATCAAAATGAAAACATTTGAAAACGTACAGTCTTCATAACTCAAGCCATGGATGCCTCTAAAACGGCCATATTTGTCTTAAATTAGGTTTAATCTGATCTCAGAGTCCTATTCGATTTGAGAAACAGATGAACAGAGCGCGTGAGCAAAAGTGCCGTGTCTTTACCCGACTCTCAAAAGTCTTTCACAAGTTGTGCTTTCGGTACTTTTGCTTGTTTTATTTATTAATGCTTCCATGTGGTTTGTCTTTTGCTAGATGTTATCTTGATCATAGACGGCTCTGTTGTGAACATCTGTTATGCGCTGTGTTGTACCCTGTAGCTTAATATATTCTCTACATTGTCTTTCTTAATGACGGTCTAGTTTCAGACTAACGCAACAAGAGCAACTGCCAGATGATAGTACAAATAAAAACATACAGAGAAAATCTATTTATATTTTGACAATATTATCTATTAAACACAATCTGTTTCAGACCTTTAATAATACATTTCAGTGACCTTCATGCATCTGTGTGAGCGTGTGCATGCGTGTCTGAACGTGACCACGGCTCCCACGTTCATCTCTGTGCGCTCTGCTCTCCGCTCAATCTAGGTATTGTTGTCGTCGTGTCTTCTGTAAGTGCTAATCTTCGTGCGATTTACATGTTCATTATGTTTTTGAAGCTCTGAACACTGTGAGTAATAAAACAGTGCCTGCAAAAAAAATTAATAAAATTCTACGCTCTCTCAAACTCTGTTGATGATTGCACATCTTATCAAAATCCCTAAGCGTCAAGATAAAAAGGATGAATGTATTTTCCCTCAGGCTAACACTCTTGTAGTATTACTTTGTTAATACCGCAATTAGCTTTATAATTATTGCCACATGTGAATGAGCACATTTTCATAAGCATAAATTTAATTTCAATCATTTATGGATCTTGAAGGGATATTTCACTTTGAAATTAATTTTTGATGTTTTAGCTTACCTCAAGGGCATCCAAAATATAGGTGTCTTTGTTTCCACAGTATTTTCAATTTTGACATTTTTCGGAAGTTTTACCTTTCACTAAACATATTTAGATATACGGGAAATTGCAATGAAAGACGATTTCGATATATCTAAATATGTTTAGTGAAAGGTAAAACTTCCGAAAATGCGTGACGTATAGACGCGCGAGAGATCACTTCCGGCGTAACGTCTGGAGACGGTTCAGTTCTGTTCAGTTCGACGACTGTTAACAAGAGGTAAAAACTATATAAATACTGTTCGTTTTCTCACACAAAGCGCTTGTTTCGTGTCCTAGGCCATGTGTACTTACATTCACGAGTCATTAAATCATGTTTAATTTTGACTTCTCTGTGCTAGCTCTTTGAGGTGGACCCCCTAAAACTGGATTATATGACTGACAGACAACAACGGTTAAATGTCAAAATTGAAAATGCTGTGGAAACATAGACACCTACATCTTGAGGTAAGCTAAAACATATCAAAAATTAATTTCAAAGTGAACTATCTTTAATTGTTATTATTTCACACATGAATGAGGAAGTTACTCAATCTTAGGGACCATGTGACTAAACACTTTGAATGATAAATCTACAACATTAAAAAAAGTGATTTAAAGGGCTGATGTACCCTTACCTTCCTGTCATTCCAAACCTGTATGACTTTTTTAATCTGTAAAACACAAAAAGAGAAATTCAGTACATTCAATACATTTTTCTTTTTGTGTTCTATACATAATAAATGATGACAACATTCATTTACGTTGCCGTGGATCGCTTAAATACACACATCTGTGATTAGTTGTGAAACGCTTTTTATACTCCTCACACATTTGCTATTCGACAAATGTCTCACAACTAGAAAGCCTTTTATTTATGAGGGGCGGCCCACTCTCTCTCCCACCTTAACTTCACTCCCTCGAGCCTCAGCTCTTTTATTTAAGTTCACTCACTTCTTGACAGTTTAAACACACTCTATATACTTTTACTTCCTGTCACAGGTAGCCATTACAAGCTCTGTGATTATACTTTAGATGAAGACTGCTGTTTAACTGGGAATATAACAATAGCCTGCCATCACAAGGGCTGAAAAATGAAGAGAGAACTGAAAAGATAATTTTCCTGTTAGTTTGGAAATACAGACCATTTTCAGGCAGGTTTCTCAGCTGTGATAACCACAAGCCTTATCACTGCACTGCGAGACGGCTTTGGTTTAATAGAGTTGCTCTTTTCTGCTTGCTGAGTTACTGTTTTGTAGTCTGTACTTATCGAATGCAGTGTTAGAACTGAAAGATGTGCTGCCTATTGCACTGTACTGTAATGAAATGAAAGGGTGTACATGAGGACACAAAGCTGAGAGAAATATGCTTGATGAAAAGAAAAACGTTGTAGTTGAGCGAGATATTTACATAGAAACCATCCCAAATCAATTTCTCCTCGCATCAACAGGTTAAAGCAGCATGAATAAAACATCTTTCTTGAACAAGGTGTAGTTCAGTACATACTGCAAATGGTAAAGTTATGAATTTTTAATGTCTCAAACTGTCCTGTACTCGCATAAAAGGATGTGCTTGTTTCTTCTATACATGAGGACATCAATGGATTGCAAATCCAAGCAACTATTCACCAATATTTCATGAAGAAAACACAGATGAAAAGTATTTTTAGCATGAATAGAGACTTTTAACTCTTAAAGGGCCACTGAAGTGCCTTGAAACGTGCAGCATTATTCAACGTGTTGACGGAATTTCTACAGAAACAGGAAGACAGGGTGGGACTTGCCGAACAGCTTTAAAATAGCCAATAGCGTTTCCTCTGAGCTTGGTAAAGCTGCAGTTTCCCCATAATCTCTAACTGTTTCTCCTCATAATCTCCCCAATTTTGCTTTAAAATATAGCCTGTGCAAAATTTAAAAGCATCCAATATGTTTTCTGGTATGCGCCAACATATATATATATATACGCATACATACAGTAAGGCTAACATATTCGTACTAAAAGCCAAAAAACTTAATTGGGATTTTAAAATGTGACACTTGTGTTGAAGTTGCAGACTGTCTATAAAGAAAGTGTAAAAAGAAAGGAATGCAAAACCTGCGTGAACCAGCCCAGTGCCAACCTTGCTTCAACTTCAGTAAACGTATTACTCAACCAACAAATTAAAAAACTTGAAGAAAAGCTTTGATTATTTTAAGTGAAAATGAGCCCTCGCCGTCTAATTATCTATATCACTTACATGATTGCGTAACTCGGGATCCGCACGTATCTGAAAATCCACACGCACTTGGAAAAAAATAAATAAAGCAATTTGATTGGCTGATGAATCTGGCAATCTGAAATTGGATTGGATTCTTTTGTAATTGTAATTGGATTCTAATTATGTGTACTGTCGAGGGATTCGCTTGTAGTTCTGTGTGAAATTGTGTGTTTCACAAAGTTTGCTGCTTCAGTTGTTGTGGTGTTGATTTACATTGTTTCTAGATTATTGTGCAGAGTTATCAGATGCATTTTAAATCATTGTAAAAAGTTTAATTGGCCAAAAAAAAAGAAAAGAAAGGCTATTGGACGATGGCCTGGTGTCAAGAAGGGCATGCAGAAAAGAAGTACAAGTATTGGACAGCAGAAGCCCTCTTTGAAATGTTTGGGACATCTGAAAAATCAATTGCCTGGAGAAGAAAAGGTGAACGCCATTAATCCTACGTATGTCTTGCCAACAGTGAAAAATCCTGAGACCATTTATGTGTGGGGTTGCTTTTCATCCAAGTGAGTGGGCTGTCTAAGTCTGCCCAAAACACTGCCAAGAATAAAGAATGGTTTCAAAACATCCACCTAGGACCAATTTAGAGATAATGTGTGCATTTCCCAGCATAATCGAAACTTGTCACGCAAGAGTGATAATGAAGTGACTCTGAGTTCATTACATTGAAATTTTGGATCAGTGGCCAGACAACTCCCCGAATCTTAATCCCACAGAGATCCACAAGGGCACATCCACAAATTGTGATCAGCTCCAAGGACTAATAAGATAAGAATAGGTTGTCCTCAGTCAAGATTTGGACCAGAAGCTGATATCCAGCATGAGTGAATTGCAGAAGTTATGAAGAAGAAATGTCAACACTGTAAACATTGAGTCTTTGCATATACTTAATGTTTTTGCCAATGAACGCCTTTAAAACTTATGAAATGCGTATCATTGTTTTCCAGTATGAAACATGAGAAAAAATAATCTACAAGTACTGAAGCAGCAAACTGTATATGCAAAACACTAAATTTATGTCACTGCCAATACTTTTGGCAACAGTTATTTACGTTAAAAAATAAACGTATGAAAATAAACGATGGACTTCAGAGGCTCAGAGGAAGGAAGTAAAAAATACTTTTGTGTTCATTTGTACGTCCGAACACTGAGCAACTGCCATGCTTTGCTCGTTTGCAAGCCATGATATCTCTCAAGGAAAAATTAAAATCGCGCTCAGCGTTCATACTTCCCACTTTGTTTTCTCATGGGCGAGCTAAATTCTCTGGGCGGGAAAGCGGAGGTTACCTTTCCCCCGTATGACGTCATATGGAGGAGTTTCAAGATCAGCCCGTCTCAAGATCAGATCAGCTGATTCAAGATCAGCTTTCATGTTCTCAAAGGCAGAGAAAGCCAAAGCTCGGTTTACACCGATTGAATCTAGCCACTGCAGGCTAGGGGAACTCATGTTAATGTTACAAAACCTCAGAAAGTGAAAATTTCATGTCAGGGGACCTTTAAGGGATCAAATGATTGACTACAAAGGGGGTACTACCTCACTGCTGGCCAAAATTTCAAATTCCAAGGACATTCTGAAGATCAGAGAAGCAAAACTTCATCTTTGGTTTAAATGTTTCAAACCAGGCAAAATAAATTCCAGGGGTCTTGGGAAGCCACAGCGTTTTTCATTCTACACGAAGTGAGACTGTTTATGTGCTAGGTCTCTCATGATGAAAGCAGCGTTTGGCTGAACTCCACTTGCCTTCACACATTTATGTGCCGATCACACACACACTGAGTCCTGTAGGTGGGCTTTCCCTTTCCACTTTACTCCACTTATCCCTTTGAAGATGGTACACAGAAACAGTTGATGAGAGAGAAGGAAAGTGCAGTTTTAACAGTTGTGACAGCATATCAGATAAGAGAAGCAAAGCCCACTAATGAAGGAGAGGATGAGAAGGAAGTTATTTAGGGAATAACTAATTATGCCATGCCAAGTCTGTACAGCAAAACCTGTGCTGTTCTTTATATATATATATATATATATATATATATATATATATATATATATATAAAACATATAAGCCACTGTAAAAAAATATTGTTGGTTTAACTTAAAAAAGCACACTGTAAAAAAAATTAAATATATATTATTGGCTCCCTGTTTTTAAATACTTTTTGCAACCTCCTTTTGCTAAGATAACAGCTCAGAGTTTTCTCCTATAATGACTGATGAGTATGCACTCTAAATGCTGGGTTGTTTTAACCCAAAATGTGTCAAATATGGACAAACCCAGCCTTTGGGTTACATTTTTAAATTACATTTTTAACCACACGTTTGGGTTTGTCCATACTTGACCCAAAATTGGGTTAAACCAATCAACAACTGACAAAAGATCAGAGAACATTCCTCCATACAGATTCTCTCCAGATCCTTCAGATTCACAAGTTCATGTTGGTGCTTCTTCTCTTCAGTTTATCCCACTCCATTTCTATAGGGTTCAGTTTAGAGGACTGGGACAGTCATGGCAGAAGCTTCATGTTTTGCTCAACCTATTTTTGTGTTGATTTTGATTTGTGTTTTGGACCGTGATTTTTTTTATCTGTTGGTATTTGCTAGAATCCATAATACCATGTAAAATGCAGGACCTCTAGCAAAAAATAGGATCATAACATAAAAGATCCAGCAGTATATTTAACCGTAGGCATGGGGTACTTTTTATCCCTGTTTGAACCAAACACATCTGGTGGGTTTGCTGCCAAAAAGCCCGTCCTTTTGAAGTTCGAGTCATATCTGACAATTGAATTTGCTGGAGTTTGTTTTTGGAGCAGCGAGAAGGATTTTTCTTGAAACCCTCCAAAAACATGTGGTGATGTAGGGGTTGTTTGATATATATTTTTTGGCTTTCTGACACCAAGACTCAAGTAATCTCTGCAATTCTCCATCTGTGATCCTTGAAGAGTCTTTGGCCACTCAAACTTTCCTCTTGACCGTGCATTAAGACAATATAGACACATATCCTCTTCCTGGCAGATTCGTAACATCTTTAGTTGATTTGAACTTCTTAAATATTGCCCTTTGATCCTCCAGACTCCTCATCAAGTTAGACTCAAACCTTGTCACTATTAATCTCATCTGAAAACTGAATAATATTCTAATTATTTCTTAATTTACATACTATGTAAACACATGTATGTGTGTGTTTTTACTGTAAACCACTTGGCTGCGGTTAAGGAGAGTCTTTCTTGCTTTTAGTCTATTATGATAATGCCAACCTGTCACTGCAGAGCTCCCCACAGGCAGCCCACTGGTAATAAAATCGACTCTGATTTATTACATTTGTGCCTGAGTCCAACATGTTTGTGTGTGTGTGTGTGTGTGTGTGTGTGTGTGTGTGTGTGTGTGTGTGTGTGTGTGTGTGTGTGTGTGAAACACAATAAAGGTGTCAGAGGATAAATGCAATGTTCATAAAAGAGTGAGCAGCATATGTGGCAATATAGAGACAAAGGGGTGACATATGAATGCAGATATGGATATGGAATCAGGTTAGAACTGAATATTGTGTGTGATTAAGATTCATTGCCATTCTCTGACATCAGTCTGCGCATATACATTTTTTTGGCAAAGCCCTGGGAGTTTTCGGGTCAGAAAGTCTCTGGCTGGCCCATAAATCTTGATAGGGTTCATCCATAGCACCTCGTCCACATTCAAGACTCCATACAGATGTTTAATTATTTACACCCAGAACTAAATCATGGCAGATGTAGTGTGTGTGTGTGTGTATAAATGTGTGTGTGTGTGAGCATGGGTATGTCTGTTTATGTGAGGGTCACAATGGCTGCATATGAATATTGCATGAGAACGGGCCTTTAAATATGAATCCAATCCAGACAGATGGACTCTTATCTAGTCATTCATCTGAGGTCCATTTATCACCACACTGCTTTTAGAATGGCAAGATAGAAAAGAAAAATTGAGAGAGAAAAGACAAAATGGAGGTGGTATAACGATACTGTAGATACAGTATAGTAAGAATGAGTGTGACGGTTTATCATCCCCCTAATTTACAAACATATACCGTCGTAAAATAAGAAAAAAGTAACTAAACTCACTTCTTTGTTTACCTTGGCTAACATAATTTAATATTATTATTTTTAATCAGAACAAATTGTTTTCAAAGGTGAGAGGAAACAGTCATTCTGACAACATTATAATAATAATAATCTACTTGATGCTTATACAAATGTAAGCATTATTAACCGTGTGCAGCTCAAATGCAATATGTTTTCTTTGGTCTAAAGAAGTATTTTTCTGTGTTTTGTAATTTTTCATAAATATTCATTTTTGTGTTGATTCGTGAGGCTGTTCCAAACTAATCTCTTATTGTGATTCCTCATAAGCTTCTGGCAGATCTGAAGAATAGAATAAGAGCTTCCATTACTATTCACAGGGGGTAGCACACTGCATAAGATAATGTCCTGATGTTGCTATGGTGATCTCAGGCTCTTCTATCAAAGGTTTAAGGTGACATTTGGGGAGTTCAAATGGTTGATTAGAGGCCGGCAAAATCTGAGATATTAAAAAAAATGTTTTTCAGCCATCATCAAACCCTGAATTGAGATATCTCATAGGGTCAAGGTTCATTAAGCACTTAGCCAAGAGAGAAAATGAGAGGGAGGATTGACAGGGGGCAGAACAGTCTGTGTGTCCTTGAGGTCAGGTCACTCTACGATCCATGGTGCATGATTTAGTCAGGTCAAATATTGATGAAAGTTATACAGAGAGGAACATTTTACAAAGAATTGTATTCAAAATAGTTACACCATATTGTAGCTGTCTGATATTCCATTCATCAACTGTAATTTTCATTATTTTTATTATGATATATTTTAGAGTAACACTGGCACTCAAATCAATTAAATCTGTTTACATGTAAAGCCGCTTTATTAAGCAATGATATATCATTGTCCTTATGTGGGGGACAGAAATGATGTGTTTTAAATTTTTCACTTCCCATAGCTGCCAAAAACAAATACAAGGCCCTTTTTCTGACAACAAGACTAATGAAAGCACTTCAATGCATGTCACCATCCGAGCACAGTTAGTCTCTGAAATCTCCTTCATTCACTCAAGTTGGTCTGCCTTTCTTTATGAAGGTCATTTGCTCGTCTATGTCTAGACACTTGACCTTTATTTGCCCCAAAAAAGAAACAATTTCACCAAGAACATTCTGACAAAAATGTTTCTGTTTCTTATATTTCTCAAGTAAATTTGCATGGCTCAGTGCACTTTTTAGCATTTTTTCTAACTTATCACATTTCTTTTGTTACAAGATAGCATAATTATTTGAGTGAAAAGTCGAGGCTGGTCTTAGATTCCTAGAATCCTAGATTTTTCAATGTGGTATCAGACTTTAACATCAAAAAACTGTGGGAATTTCCTTTGACAGCCAGCAGATCTATTAAATATAATTAATGTAAGTGCAAAAAAAGATGTTAATTTGCAAAGAGTGGCTAAATATTATTTGATCTAATGAGTGTCCTGGGATAAACCTGAACAGTACACTGTTTTCGACAGCCAGTGGCTATACTACAACAAAAAAAGGCAGGGCCGACTCTCCTGTCTGTTCAAAAACAGCATTACAGTGTGATGTAATGTAGAGCAGATGAGCAATGATGTGCTGGATGGCCGCAGGGTGTAAATACCACGGTAAATATGTAAGACTGACAGGTGAGTTGATCTGTGTTAGTGCTTGGGTCATTGATTTGGGGGAAAAATAATTAATTTTGGTACAACTTCATAGTGCTTGGCTGTCCAGTTCAGTGACTCATATGCTTAGTAGAAACGACCATCAGTTCCTCTCACTTTTCATTTTTTCCTCCCACTCAAACACCCACAAGTACGTGTAATTAAGACTTACATGTCTACTCTAACTAGTTTGTGTTTTGTGTATGTGTATAGGTATTTATTTCTGCATTATGTATACTAGTTGCATATCCTGTATATATTTGTGGCTGCTTGTGTATCTTTGACTTGCCCAGAGAGTGGCAACTGAAAGACATCTCTGTAATGTCTGATTGGAGCTGACATTTTGGGAGCCATGGTGATCAGTACGCCTCACCACACACTCCCCGATCTATTCACCATCCACTCACTGTAGACTAGTAAACATTCTGAAACCATATCTGTTTTGTTCCCATCTGAAGTCTTTAATTCTTCATTATTCTAGTCAAGTGTACATGATGTCATCCCTCTCAAGTGTTAGACTAACAGAAAGGAAGAGGCAAGCAAATGGCCATTTGATCGTTTAGAAAGCCTAGGCTGAAGAGAACGAAATGCTGCGGCACACATTAATCTCACAAGCACAGTTTGTGATACACGCACTTTAAACATTTGCTCCCCTGCTTATGGTCCCAAGAGAGCTCTGTTGTGGATGCGAGGCACAGATGGCCACTGTCAAGACTGCTGATAAAGTGAAATGTCGAGGAGTGTTTCTCATCATTTTACACCGAAATATTAACTTGTCTTTATACTTATGATACACACTCATATCTCCTACTCTGACTGCATACCACAGCAATTTGATGATCTTTAAAGAAATGTACAGTTACGGCACATCTTGAAAAGACATCTTGGGGTGAATTCTAAAGGCATGTCCTTGTTGTGCTCCCCCAGGCTAAAGAAGTAAATCCATTTGCACATACAGAGATAATCATGTTAGGTAATGTGCACACACACATACTGAATGCATATGTCAACACATCAAATATAAGCAAAATACTTTTTGGTGAAGTCACTCACGTGAAAGAAACCAGGTTAAAACCAGGCTAGATGATTTCAGACCTCCTTTTAATTAAGGAGATCTCCTAGATCTCGCTTCGGGCCCACTACGTCACCTCCCGCCAAAGCAGGCCTATATACCTAGATTGACTGATATAATCTGATTTTTCATCTCTTCAGCGAAGCTCACGCATCGCTGGATGTGGAGTGAAGAAGCCGTACCGTCTGAGAAATGCTTTTTTTGCATCTGAAGACTAGGGCTGTGTTGAAAAAAATCGATTCACCAATTGTGAATCGGTTTTCATATTAATTTCTAAAGATCGATTCATAACTCAGAGGATCTATTTAATAATAGGCCTATACCCCGTTCCCCAGTTTTTGGTAACATTAAGCAAGCGGTTGTTTTGAAAGCTCCATCTGGCACCATTTCAGGTTCAGAACAAGCAATGCAGAGATCGAGCTTGACAAAAGCAAAGCAATTTGCAAAGCCTGCCAAATGCAAGTGAAGTATGGTGGAAATACTACTAATCTCAGGAACCACATGATGCGACATCATCAAGGCATCATAACGTTATCCAAGCCAGCCACTATTAGCTATTGCCATGGTGACTCTGAGTACTCACCTGGCATTTTTTCTCCAAGTCTGCATTTATGCCCAATAGTGCCGACCTGTAAAAGCGCTGTACTCGGGCCATGGAAAAAAGATTGAGATAAAGCCAGAGGCCTGAATGTCTTCCTAGTCCGCATAGGAAAGGAACGGTGTTTGACTTCCACCGAAACTTTTCGATTGTACAGTTCCAGAAAATGCAACTGTTCAGTGTATTTTGCAGTAAACAAGCTGCTGGTGGTGGTGTAATGGAGTGGCGGGTGTTTTCTTGGCATACTTTAGGCCCCATAGTGCCAATTGGGCATCTTTTAAATGCAACGGCCTACCTGTGCATTGTTTCTGACCATGTCCATCCCTTTATGGCCACCATATACCCATCCTCTGATGGCTACTTCCAGCAGGATAATGCACCATGTCACAAAGCTCAAATCATTTCAAATTGGTTTCTTGAACATGACAATGAGTTCACTGTACTAAAATGGCCCCCACAGTCACCAGATCTCAACCAAACAGAGCATCTTTGGGATGTGGTGGAACGGGAGCCCTGGATGTGCATCCCACAAATCTCCATTAACTTCAAGATGCTATCCAATCAATATGGGCCAACATTTCTAAAGAATGCTTTTAGCACCTTGTTGAATCAATGCCACATAGAATTAAGGCAATTCTGAAGGCGAAAGTGGGTCAAACATAGTATTAGTATGGTGTTCCTAATAATCTTTTAAGTGAGTTTATTTTGTTTAGTTGATTACTTACAATATCTCAAATGTTTCAAACTATTTGTAAATTGTGAGAAAATTGCGATTTTAACCAAGGAAATGGGGCGTGTGAGCAGGGGTAAGGGAGTCACCAGTCAATGGCGTCATATACGCGTTACCCTCGGTTTCAACCAGGTTTGACCTCGTACTGCCACAGTAACCATAGCGACAGACGTTGACAACTGTTAGGCCCGTTTGCCTAACAGGACCCTCACGCTGTTGCTGTTTTTTTTTCAAACATCTTGGACCATGGCAAGCAGACTTTGAGACAAAAACAGGACTAAGATTAAGGTCAACATCTTTCGAGATGCCGCAAGCTCCACGCCTGCGACTATCTTGACAGAGACGCGAGTGTTGCATGTACTTTATTAGACGGGTGAGCAAATGTACATAAAACTAATCAATGTTATTTGGTTCAACATGATTAAATGTTAGAATATGATCTGTACGTTATTCTAATGTTGATCTAGCTTAACGTACTTAGACTCATACAGCCAACACACAACGTAACTAACAACATTCAACACACTCAAATGCCGTTTAGTGCGATAGTGTAACTGTTAGAGCAAGTGAAACAGCGCTGTGTTACCTCTAATAAACTGACCCGTGTGAGTATTAATTCAGCCCTTGCGTGTAGTTCGGTAGAATGACATATCCTTATTATTTTAAATCCGCGGGACTCACGATGTGTGTGGCGCTGGTATAAGTTACGTCTAGCAATCGCGCCCTGCTTCATACCATAGTTATGTTAAAAACATCAATATATTCACTCATCCATAAAAGATCCATCAGCTTGACGACAAGATCCATAATTCAGCTTATTGTGGAATATACGTCATCAATATACGCCTTTGTTATTGTAAGAGGTTAGCGATCCCTGGAGGCGAAAGAACCTTGCATATTGTACCTTTAATAAATTGAAACTTGATTCCTTCATTTTATTTCAAACTGGCACTCCTACTTCCAATATTAGCCGACCAACTGTGTGAGAGAAATGGATGTAGGCTATATGAACCCCGCAGATGGATGAATAGAGCCAGGGATTCTTCTATAGATAGAAATAGTGCCCATTTGTGGCGAGCCATTTTGAAGCCATGCATCAGCCTGAATAAATAATGGCTTGATGACAGAAGAGTGTGGGACTGATAAAGATTCCAACTGAAAATCCACAGTTCTTTTTAGGGTGAAGATAACTAGCATGCATCCACATGCATCTTCATCAAGACGGTGTAATCAACTACTTCCTCAGGATGTAATTTTGTACGTCTCTCTAAAGCTGATTTGAAGCGGATATGAAGGACTCTTCTTACACTGCTCTAAGCAAACAAACAACTTTAATCGTTACTTATTGTCATCTCAAACGGATTTTCAATTCCACTGTGGCAAAACACTGCAAAGTCCAATAATCTAGTGCATCTGACTCCATGAGATACCACTCATACAATGAGAAAAAGGAAGAGCGTCAGACAAAAGATGCTTTAGTTAGAAGGGATCTCTGAATTTGAATCTCTGATTGACATTTGAGAGTGACAGTGTACTGATTCTTGCATTACTGAGCTAAAAAAAGTTTATGCACCAAAGAACAGTTTAGATACAATATTGCCAATTACATTAGCCTTGTCAACTAAAATAAAAACAAAGTCACATTGGAATTAAAGCCACACTATGCAGGATTTCCATTTTTGTCAAACTGTGAAACCCTAGAGTCGCTGTGGAGTACTTGTACTGTCGTAAATAGCACTCACGCAGAGATGTCTCTCAGAGATACTGTACAAATACTTTCGATTTCTATTTGTTTTCATAAAACATCACATACCAGGTTTATGCATGGGGATACGCACAGTGACATCGCACACACACTTATAAAAACAGAAAAAACTCTCAGATGTAAGTGGGTTTAAAATGGAAGTTGTTTGCCTGTAGATGTGTGGGTCCAGCTGGTGACACAGTACCAGATGCTGTCATGTCTTATTCATGTACATTTGGTTCTTGAATGATGCTTGACTTAGGCTAAGTGTCTTGTAACAGCCTCTACTTTGTGTGTGTGACATCACTTTTTAATCTCACAAGGTGATTTTTCCACCCCCAAAAAACCAACCATGAGTAGCTTGAACAACTTTGTCTGAACATCTTGCATCTGGAGCCTCGGGGTTGTCAGCTAAAGTACTTCTTTTCAGAAGTTTTCATGAACACTATCCCATCTGCTGTCCAGCTCCACTTCTATATTTCAACATGGGCTTTAAATTTTGTAAAAGAACACAAAAGCAAACATAATAAAATGACTAAAAATATCCACACAGACAGGAATATTGGGATACAGCTGGATGTTGAATTGCAGAAAGTGTTTGGTGGATGCTGCGAGTGCAGTGAGTCATGGGTCAGTAAATGTACTGCACTTGTGGCATTTGGAATTGTTTGGTGTTCCACTTTTTCTCTATATCACTCTTTGGCCCTCTTTTTTCCCATCACTCAGAGTGAAATAGAAGTAGTAAAGACCTTTAAGTACACAGTACTATGCACTGCGGACACCTAAAGAGCACAAATGGTCAACAGAGATTCATCTAAATCACTGGAAACCTTTTTGCGTACTCACACATGGCCATTCACATTGATGATCAAAATGGCTTGTGCAAAACACACATAAGAGACGTAAAGTGTGTGTGTGTCTGAGTCTCATGAGGACACGTCTCACCTGTCAATCCAATAATGGATCAAAACTAATGTCTCTGCTCCTCAGGCTTAAACTATTAAATAAACTAGACATGAGACCTTTCTAAACCATGGACAAGCCTAGAAGCAAGTACTGGTGTGCTTTAAACACAAAGCTTGCTTTCACGATGTCCTCAGGAATTTTTCCTTAATTATAAAGTTTTACACGTGAAGAAAAAAAAGAGTGCTTAAAAAATTGTTTACTCAATTGAGATGAAGAATCCAGTCAAAACAAAAGCTTTCCGTATGTGTAATGTTGCATCTACGCCACTAGGAGTCTAAGTCAAAGTCCATTAAAAAAGTGGTCCTTACAACATGTGTTCAATATGGCTTCTAAAGCTTTTCAAAACTCTTAATCATTTGAACCATTTGCTTCGGAAAAGGATTTACTGTTTTGGCTAAATCAGAACGTCGTTATGAAAGCTCAAACATGTCACCTTGTACAAACCAATTGCAAATGTTGTAATGAAAGTGCAGTATATTAAATGTAATCTACAAATAATTTAATTCCATTGAAGTGAAGTAAAATGACGTGAAAGCCAAGTATGCCCATCCAAGTCAGTGCATACTCATTAGGAGCAGTGAGAGTAAAAGATGATATAGAAGTGACTCACAAAAGAGCATTTTTGCATAAAACTATAAAGTTTATCCTACTCATGATCTCAATCATAATTTATTTGCTTCTCAGATGTGTAGTTCAATTGCCCTCTGTATAATACTGTATTTCCTCTGGGTTTTTTTGTTTTGTTTTGTTTTGTTTTTTGGTGGGATGTAACCCAGCAAGGCAATATGGCAGCCACCCCAATAGTCTCAGTTGGGACCCAGGTCATATATTGCAAATCTTGTCCATTTGTTCCGACCAAGATAATTTAGTAATTATGCTGGTGTATATAGAGCGCTAAGAGCTGTGAGAACATGTCAGCGTGTTGCATGAGTGATTTCATATTACTAGGCGAGTAATTAATCTCGACTAAGAGTCTCATTTACTTACAATCCACTATTAGGAATGATGAAGCATGCGATCGGATCCTTTATTAGAAGATGAAGATTGTTTGACTGAGGGTAAAAAAAATACTGAAGCAGGCAAAACTATCAATCTAAAGCTTTGGGGAAAGCTTCCACACACTCATTTGCCATACCAAATTAGGTTGATTTCCATTTGTTACATCCAAGGCACAATTTATCATATCATAATGATATCATAATCATATCACATCTATTATCCAACACACTTTTTGAGATCACAGCAGCAGGATCAGCAGTATCATGCAAATGTGCATGTTTGTATCTTTATGCACGTGATAAAGGTTGATGTGAAATAGGGTCAGACAACCCCTAAACAGACAGCACTGTCACCATAGCAACAGTCAGCCCTGCATGCCAGCCCCCTGAACTGTTGCCAGCACAAAATCTGATGTCTCTCATAAGACACAAACACAACACTTGTCCTTTAAACTCAACAGGGGAGGTCTAGAATGATGGACGACACATCCTAACCTCAACTCAGGGCCTACAAAGCCAGTCACAGCGGGTCTGTGTAGTCATCTTTTCAAGCAACACAGGCTTCAGAGGTAGAACATGCAAAGAACAGCCAGAGCCCTACTATCCAGAACCCACCTACTGGGCTTTTATATGGAGTGAATGCTCAAAGATGTGAGATGCATATATATTGAACAAATCACAAAATAACAAGTCAAGTTGACAGCTTTATTGAGTTTTAATTGCATATCTCTGATTTCGAACATGTAAAAGAAACAATAATAACAATAAAAACTAAATGACAAAAACTTGATAACAAACAAGCATGAGTTTATTTAATCCTAACCCCTTCTCTCTACTTGTCAATAATCCTCCGGTGGCCAATAATCTTAATCTATTTATCTCCACACACCATAAATAATGAACATATTTAACTATATTTATATCCACCATAATTAATAAACAATGCAAAAAAATAGTTATAAATGAACTGTGAGACAGAATTTAAATTGATAACTGTTATGATCTTTAAATTGACAACTGTCATAATTTACCTGATTGAACTCCAAACCCATATGACTTGCTTTATTCTGTGGAACACGAAGGGAATATGTTTTGAAAAGGTTTTATTTTTGTGCAAACAATTAAATAAAATGAGGTCCAAAGTTTGAATTTCATTTGAAATATTTAATGTTGCATGGAAAAAAGAGATTTCATCATAATATAATACTGGTTTAAAATAATGCATTTTCAGATTTTAAAATTAGCATTATCCTGTAATCTCAATTTCCCATCTGTGGCATGTTTTGCTGACGTATTAAACACAGCTGAGTACACAACGACTAATATCTTCCTAAGCTCAACATTCTGCCTAGTATGTACACTACATGGCCATTAGTGTGGACACCCCCTTCTGACACCTGGGTTTGGCTATATTCTACTCTACCACAATGCTCTCAAAATCTTAATAGATTATAGTAGACAAACAATATTTTGACCCATTTTGTTCATTTTTTTTAAAGGTATAGTTCACCCAAAAATAAAAATTCTGTCATTAATTACTCATCCTCACATCCTTCCAAACCTGTAAGAGGGCTGTCAAATGGTTAATCGTGATTAATTGCATCCAAAATACAAGTTTGTGTTATATAATATATGTGGTTAAACATAATATATGTGGGTGCACTGTGTATAATTATTTTATATAAATACACACACATGCTTGTATATATTTAAGAAATATTTTCATGTGTATACTCTATATAGATTTATATATAATTTATATTATATATAAATATAATATTTTATATATAAATAATATTTTTTCTTAAATATACATGCATGTGTGTGTATTTATATATATATACAAAATAATTATACACAGAGCACCCACATATATTATGTAAACACAAACTTTTATTTTGGATGTGATTAATCGTTTGACAGCCCTAATATATATATATATATATATATATATATATATATATATATATATATATATATATATATATATATATATATATATATATATATATATATATATATATATATATATACAGAAGACAGAAACTGATAAAGGTTTGGAATGACATGAGGGTGGGTAATTGATGACAGTTTTGGGGGAAACTAGTCCCATGGATAAATGAACAAACTGTGAATGTGAAAATAATGATTATGCTTCTAAATCTTATACCTTCGATTAAGTGCAACTCTCTCTACACTGTTTTCCATATTCTCTCCTCTGTTTTATTTATCTTTGCAAGACATTATTTAGTTGATAGCGCCCCCTAGTGCCACCACTACTCTATTACAGCACTGCAAGCTGTGTCTCCTTTAGCATTATTGCCACCGTCTGGGTCATATTTTGCTCTCTCATTTTTTTATTGATTGACAAAATATTTTATACTGCATCATTTTTTTTCAAATATGAAAACTTTATGATTTGTCATGTGAGAAATGCCAGACCTGTTTATCATCCTGAAAATGTCCCAAAACTGCCATTTTATCCACAAGCAGTGAATTTTTTTGATTAAAAACCTTCCAATGAATGTGCCATCAAAATAGATGAATAGGCTACTGACACTAACCTTGCTTTGAACATTTAGCTTTTTATAGAGTGAATCCTCCAGTGAGCTCATGACTGCTGTCCCTGAATCTGTAACCCACCAGCCAACTGAAAGTCAGTGAGGAGGAGAAGCAGCAGGTAAATGATGAGGATGGTATTTTTCACTCACTCACTTGCCATTATATTTGTGGTCTGTGGTTTTCCCAGAGAGCAATAAGGCTTGATGGACACACGGTGTGAGGAATAGAAGGTGAATGTGATTCAGTATTGATTCTTTGCTCTAGTTTGGGTTGATGCAATGTCTACACAGAATGTGTGTGTGTGTGTTCAAATTGTGGCTGTTAAGAGAAGTCAGAAGATCAAGTTATGACATTTTGATTAAATACCAGTTTTGTTTCAAGACCAAATTTCGACATCAAGTGGCAATCCCACAAAATGCTCTAACTAAATGTATTTGAAATCACTGAAAGAAGTGTAATGAATTGCAAAGAATATAACAAATTATCACTAAAACTGAATGGGAAACTAAAGTTTCAAAGCCACAACGAATTCTGGCATCACATTCTGTCAGCATTTCTCTTAATCATTCCACGTCTTTTTACTTTTAAGTCTGCATTGCTTTGAAATCTTTGGCATTTTTGAATATTTTGTTCTAGCTGGATCAACTGAGCTCCTTATCTGCACTGTTCACTCCAGTGCCCTCTTACACAGATCCTTCTGCTGTTCCAAGACCTTTTGGGGCCCTTAACCTGAACCCACGGCCATCAGGGCCTGGCTGAAACTGGCAGGGGGGCTCAACATTGCCCCCTTGAACGTGGTCTGAAAACTTGATCCATATATCAAGCACGCTTGCATGAATTATGATACTCGGTACACTTATAAATCTCATCAGGCCAAACTCTAGTTAAACAGGAAGTCGACTATTATGGATTGTTTGGTAAACACATGCTTTGTAATTTGATGTATTCCTCCTTGGAAATTCATTCAATCACTATCAAACTTGGTGTGCATGAAGTCAAGACATTGAGGAAGCTAAATTGTGGACAGATTTTTGATAACAGTTTGGCTGTGGCAATGAAATTAATTTTATGACTAAAAAAGGACACATAAAGTGTCTTCTAAACTTAGTTTTACCGACAGTTACAAAATGTGGCGTGTATATTGTTCTTGTCAAGCCAAACAGCTTTCTAATTTACAGTTATTAGATCTGACCAACAGAAAGTCAGATGTGGTGGTTTGAATGTGACTATATACGGTATATTTATATACAATATATACAGTATATATTTTTTTCTCTTTACAAAGCCTATACATATGGCTGAGCATTCAGGCATACCACTTAATGTCCAGAGGGGAAGAAAGCAGCCTGCCATCATGTCTCAAACTCTATGCTCCATTAAACAATAAGTCTTCTTCCCACCGGCCCTGACATGCATTTTAGTTCCTGTCAGGCAAAGATGACTTGATAGCAGTAGTTATTTATATTGTTTAGACACTTTCGACTGAAAATTTACCTGCTAGAGGTAAACTCTCCCTGTATATCAAAGAAAATATACTGTGTAGACTATTTTACAAATTGGCGATTTTGTTTTTGATTTAAAAGCATGAAGGTCCAAACCTAAACTTAACCCTCAGTGGGACACAAGCAGATCATATGAAATTGTGAGATTTCACACAATTTAAATAGTTTACAGTATACAAATCACCATGAGAGTGAGTTTAATATTTCTATAGTTTTTCTTATTTAGATAGTTTTATAGATAGTTATATAGTTTTAAACTAGTGTTTGAAAATAGCATTGCTAGAAAAAACAAGTTTGCTTATAAATTAACAATAGGAAAAAAACAGACGAACTTCCGGCAAATTTGAGATTTGAGGTTACAACTGTGAAGGGTTTGGTGTCAACCAGGCTGGACTTTACATGTTGTTACTGTGACAACAAAACCAGCTGTCTTGCCTATTCCTGTTGGTAGATCTATACTGTATCTGTCTTTGTTAGGCCTAATAACTTGCCAATATAGCTTCATGCTCTCCGATAACACATAACGACTATAGAAAATACCGTCTAAATTATTAGTTAGTTTGACTTGGCTGTTTGAACAGAATTGCTATAGCCTATTTTAAACACACGGTCGACTGTTCTCTCACATCAGCGCCAGCAGTAACGCCAGTCCTTCCCAGCCGACACATTAATTATTCCACAGTCTCCAGATATTAATGCGTTTTCCGCGGTGCCCGCTGTTTTAATGCTTTTCCCGTGTTTTTAACAAATAATTCACTGTCTCGGACGCGTGATGCACAGCAAATTGAAAGATGGCGCGAAAGAACAGCCGGCGCGCACGTTCAGGTGCACACACACGTCAGCTCTGCTGCTCCTCGGATTGAATGAATAATTTTAGATGCACCGGAGGGATAGGCGCATAATCTAAACGTGACTGTACGTTCAAGCTTCTGTGCCATGAGCTGTCGTGTCCAGTGACCCGCTGGCGATGGGATCTGACCGGCATACTGATACGCTCCGACAGCAGCGTCAGCACCGGGGAGCGCGACAGCCGCAAGAACACCTCGCGCGCCACTTTGGATTTCGTTAGAGTTGCTCATTTCTTTACGTTTATACTATTTTAATGTTGGTCTCGTCGTCTCGAATGCGTTGCTGTGTAGTTGAAATCGCTGGAACGCTTCTTCAGATTAAGTTTGGGATATTGCAACTCGGTCGATTAGAGAGATGCTGATCGCTCGGGATCACTGGTGCGCGGGGATCTTGGGTCTCTTCGTGCTCGTGGCTTTGACGCTTTGCCGTACCCCGCCAGCGAACAGGTAAGACATAACGTGCTTCCCTGCTTGTGTATGAGCAGTCTGACTGCATTCCCTGCAGAGCCATGTTAAACCAGCCTAATGGTTTGCTGGTCTTAGCTAGTCTCCCTGCCTGGTTATAGCGCGGTTTTGGGCACTTTCAGATGGTCAGGGGGATGAAAACCATGCAGTTTCACTTGCTTGGCAAGCTTGAGGGCCCAGGTCGCCCAGGCTAGAAGGCTGTTAAAACCAGCTTTGCTATGCTACAATATCAGATTTTAGGCTTAACGTGGTTTCTTTTGGTGGTTTCAGTTGAATCACAGTTTCTTTAAACTACTCTTCCCCAGTGTGAATGAACAGAGCAACATGTCATACGTCAAAGTCACCGTGGATAAACTTCTCAAAGGCTACGACATCCGTCTCAGGCCTGACTTCGGAGGTAAAGACATTTTATTGATTTAAAACACTTGTTTTGGGATGTGAGACCATGTTAGAGAGATTGTGGTGTCTGTTTACTTTGCAGGTCCTCCGGTTGATGTTGGTATGAGTATTGACATCTCTAGTATCGACATGGTGTCAGAAGTAAACATGGTGAGTCCACAGGCTGCTCAGATTGTTTAATAGATGGTGGGCTATTAAGCAAGCATTTTCTGTGTCAACACAACCTACAGTTAGTAAGGTGGTAGAATAGATTTCAGTTTGCTGTTGTAGTCCACTCAGGAAAGAGTTACAAGCTGTTCCTATTTCTTTCACAACACAAGCACACCTGACTAAGATTAGAGAGACATTGTGTTCTTTTTGCATTATGATTGTTTTGGCATTGGAGCTGAACTGACATATTCTTTTACTCTGACTCAGCAAAAAAGGCCAAAATAACCAATTTTGTGAGGAACATACATACAGTAAGACCCCATATACCCTCACCCACAGGATGGTGAAGTTTGAAGTAATGGACTTGTTTTAATACAAGTTAACAAAAGGTTACATATATGTGAACTTAAAAAAAGGAAAAAGGGGACACATACAAACATATACAGTATATACACACGTATAGACATACACATAAAAAGGATATTAGGATAAGCTGCAAACATGGTTACACTGTTATAAAATGGATGTTAAAACACAACAGTGATTTTAATTTCACACTGAAATAGAATTATGATTATTGATGAAAATGATCATGATGGCCAATATGGAGGTAGAATTGTTGCATTATTCCAAATAAATAGATTGTGATCCACAAATAAATGTGAAGAGATTCACAAAAATATATCAAATTCACAAATAAATAGATTTAGATACTCAAATAAATGTTTAGAGTTTCACAAAAAAAATATAAAACTCACAAATAAAATGAGATTTGCAAATAAAAATATATGTTTTTTATGCCACAAACACAACTTTTGCAAACACAGGCATTTATTTGTGAACCGCTCTCTGTGCATTTGTAAATCCTGTTACGCATTTGTGGATTTTGAAACACTTCTGGCGTCAAGGTGAAGACAAATCCACAAATAAGTGGACTCCACCCACCGTTTCCTCAAGCCAATCAGATAACGGCCACATTGAGCTGACCAATCGTAGCTCCATCTTTATAAAAGCTACTTAAATGTCCGAATTGCACTAAGGCCTACTCCTGGATAATCTAAGACCTGTCTGTGAAACCAGGCTGTGAAGTTTAAAAATATATATATAATTCAATATTTTTAAGTTATCCTGTGGCCCTCTGGTTAAAGGTGAAGTATGTAGTTTCTGCAACACTAGTGGCATCTAGCAGAAAGAATTAGCTTTGACCTGTTTAATGAATGTCTAAATATGTTTACAGATGTGACTTAATGACGCAAAGACATGCTCAAATCTCCCGCGGAAATCCACCAGTACCACTGGATTTAAAAACATCATTACAAGCTTACCTCTTAGAATCAAGCTAAGGCAAGCAGATAGTTTTGAACTCTGACTGGTTATGTATTTTCTCAAATATGTATTTTGGACAATTTTTAAACCAAAAAAAGCTACTGACTGCAGTTTTAACATACAAAATTTTACATATGTTTACATCTTTAAAAACTACTGCTATAGAGGACATTAGTAGGTCCTCCTGGAAATTAACACTGATCATTTTCTTTTTAAAATGATAAAATAGTTGTACGAATAATAGTAAAATGTGTTCTGAAATAAACTTCAGGTATAGCCTTGTGCATTTACACTCTGAAGTCTGAAGACTAATGCACTCTGTGGGATTTCTAGGATACTCAGGTCTAAGGTTGAGATTGTTACTTTTGTTATGACAAGATGTCACATTTCTCATGCTGGAAAGAGCTTTTTTTCATGAATTATGGATAGTGGGCCTGAACAAAGCCATTTCTGTGGTGATTTATCATACATTAATTATTTTAGCAGGTGGGAGGCCTTTCAGGGAGGACACATGGTGGAGGGAGTTAGTGAGGCACATCAGAGATAGTTAGCATTTGCAATGTCTCCCTCAGGACTGGCTGTTTCTAGAAATAATATACTTTTAAAATGAAAAATATTATGTCAGCTTCCTCTCTTGTGGCAAAGGGTAAGAAACTAACCCAAAAGTTATTGTGGAGTTTGAAGTAATAAGGTAGAGTTGACTCTGGTGGTTGGTTTCATTCATTGTTGACAGGAAGAAAGGATATGGCATAAAATTTAGTATTCTTATACTCTGTTTTGAAGTTCTTTATCTAATCAGCTTCTCATGATTGATTTTTATACTGTTGGGCTGAGGGTCAAAACCAAGGCAAAACAAAACAAACAATAACAGAATCCATTGGTGTACGTGAACGCCACCACAATGTTGTAAATATGAGTGGGAAGCTTGGGATTTTCTTCAAAGGGATACTCCACTTTTTTTGGAAATAGGCTCATTTTACAACTCCCTCAGAGTTACAAAGTTGAGTTTTACCATTTTTGAATCCATTCAGCTGATTTTCTGATATTTAGAAGAATATCAGTAACCAGACAGTTTCTGGTCCCATTGACTTCCATAGTAGGAATGCTATGGAAGTCAATGGGACCAGAGATCACACAACAGATACGGCTTACTGTGATCAATGATCGTTGATGTGCTCCAAAAATCCTGATCGGAGCACCCATACTCCTTTCCTTCATTTTTACATCTAGATTACCTTGCATGTTATGCACACTTAATCTCCAGAAACACTTTTTTAAAAACTCTTAATTTTTTCTAGCTTGTTTTTTGATATTATTACTATAAAGCATATCATTTTAACAACGGTGATTTATTGGTTATGGACATTTCAATGAAAGTAATTATCAGCTTGCTATCAGCCAGAATTTTATAATCAGTGCATCCAAAGTGCTTTTAGAAAATCAGAAATTGATATCTGAGAAAAGATAATTCCTTTTGTCCAAACTCTCAAAAATGTGTTTGTCTGAAATAAAAACACACATACACTCTGACATGATTTTCATAACACTTCAGGATTGAAGCGGCAGAGATCTACAGGTGTGTTTTTGTTAATTTGCTTCTATAGCACAGAAATTCGCAGGTTCATAGAGAACTGAAAAAGATGATTTGGCGGAGGAGTGAGAAACCTCGAATTTAAATAACCAATTTAGAAACGGCGTTAAACTAAAAGATAATCTACCTCAGCTCCCCTAAGAATATTGCAGAAGGTCAGCTGTTCTCAATGCTGACACAGCTTCATAGCCAGCTCTTATAAGCTTCTGCATTGATTGTTAATGTACACTGCTGGTTACCTCAGTTGCTCTCGCTCACCTCGTCGTGACTGCAGTGTGAGGGCACATGTTAAGTTTGCAGTAAAAAAGCAGACTCTTTACCGCAGTATAATGCTGGTGTTTTTACTAATGACTTGTGTGGACGTAATCAACATAGACTTTATTAACTTTCTCAGTCTTGTTGTAAAACAGTTAATCAGTTTATTCCAAAGGAAAACTTGCATATTGTTGCCCTATTGTTGGTTTGATTGCTTCTATTGTTATCCTCACTTGTAAGTCGTTTTGGATAAAAGTGTCTGCTAAATGATTATGTAAATGTAAAAAAACTGGGTGTTCATAAGATTAATCAGGTTATTTTAAAGCTGCAGTCCGTAGTTTTTCCTCTTTGTCGCCATCTCTGTTCGAAATCTTCAATTGCAGTCATTCGCGGAACTCTCAACTTTATGTGGGTTGTGCCTCGGCACGGCACTGCACGGATGAATCCAAAGTTTTGAGGTGCATAAGATTGTGATTGATGAGACATGAGATTTATCCACTTTTGTACATAATTAAAATGCAAGTCTTTTGCATTTTACAGCGGGTGAATCTCTAGTTCTATTGTCGTTTGAACCTTTCTAGATCCGCCATCAAATTAATAAGTTTAATTATATCAAATGCTGTGAGAAAAGGCTATAAATCTCCAACATCCTCACACTTGTACAATTTTTATTTTGGATCATTTTTAACCCAAAAAAGTGATGGACTGCAGCTTTAAAAAAATTGGGGTGTTCATAATAACAAATATATACTAGCTTCATCTTCCTCTGAATTTACTTTCCTTTTCTGCTGACGTCACTTCCTGAGGCCATGCAAGCTAACGGATCATTTCAACCAAAATATGTAGGCATTGATTCAGTAAACTTGCATTTGGTCTAGGTTAGGTGTGTCACACTTATTTTAGTTGAAGGCCAGGTGGGACAAGAATTTAACCATGTGCGGGCCGAATTACTTTTTTAAACCTTAGTGATCAGACAATTAGTCTACAATAATATTAACCATACAAACTACAAAGAGTAAAACTTGAAAAAAGGTTCGGGCTATGTCTATGTTGTCATATGTCAACATGCATATTATTTTTTCTCAAAATACTGCATTTATATTTCAGGCCCTGTGTTGATTCATACTTCTTAAGTTTCAATTAATTAATGAAAAAAAAAAACTTTTTGTCTAAATAAACAAAGTCTACATTCACATTGACTTATATGCTGCATCAAGCTGAATCAAGCCAAAGAAGATGGCTTCTAGTGATTTTTCTCGATCTTTGTTCTTGTATTCGCTACTTTTAATCCTGTTGTGTCCCTCTGAAGTCTCTCAGCCTCTGTTCCTCTGTTCCACTGTGATGTCTTCAGTGTGATGGATTGGGCACAGAGAAATTAGTTCATTTTAGACAGCACTGTGAGATACAGTCGGGTGTGACTGTGATAGTTTTGGCCTCGATTTGTGTGTATATGCGTGTGATGTTGTGTTTGTTTAAGCATTTGTGTATGTGATTTTGTTTGCGTGTCAGGGTGCTCTGTGAAGAAGTTGAGGTGCTGGACTGATGATTTTAAGCGGTTGTCAGGGGCAACAGCTGCTTCTAATAATAGAAGCTGAAGGAGGCATTTGTCCTAAGTGAACCTGAGGCACACCCATCCTGTCTCTCTTTCATATTTCTCTAGCTTTCATATTTCTCGGTCTTCGCCTACTCTGCTATTCTGCCGCACTCACATAAATCCACTCAAATGGTGTCATCTTCATGGGACTGCACACTTCACATCTGAAGTGTAGTTTTATTTATATTAAAAGGTTATAGTATGAGAATAAAATGTCCTTGATCTTTTGAAATAAAACAATGCATGGTACTATGAAAATACTGTGTAAATCATAAATACATGATGTACATTTGTACATAAATACATTTCAGAACTCAGAACCATGCTCAATTAAAAAAAGACCACATTATTGTACTTATTATATAATATACTTTAAAATATTTGCACATTTTATGTTTGAATAATACTACTACTAATTGTTATTAATAATAAATTCATAATTCATAAATTAAATTTTAAAACAAATTAATTATAGGCTAATAATTATATTGTTAGTTTAGTAGTAGTACACAGCTGGTCACATGAAGTCTACGTTGTGGCCTCCAAATGTGGGACAACCTACTTCATGTAGAATAAATCAGCTTTTTCTAGGCCACTGTAATGTCTGGAGTCTGAATCATGTGTCAGTGGACATAAATATATACTGTATATAGAACCGTTCAAAAGTTTGGGGTCAGGAAGCTGTAGATAGCTTCCCGAGAGGCATTTCAAAGATGGCTGCCGAGTGAAATGATTATTGATTCAAAGGGACATTGCCTGTACACAATGCCGTTTGCTACGGGGTTTTGGGCGTAACTGACTGACCGGCAGTTTCTCTCAGTTTTTCCCCTCTGTTTGGTCTTCACTAGGAACCAAAAGTAACTCACACCAGCTTAATGTTTTCTCTTTGAATACACTTGCACCCAGGACAATACAAGTCGACACCATTATGATTCAAAGTTTGCCAGGAAGTATTTCCTACTAAAGAAAAGTGGTATTTGACTCAGATAAGCGTATCCATAACAGACTGGGGGGCGTGGCCTTGGCAACTTGTCAAGTGCATTATGGGTGTTGAAGTTTTCCTACATATTTAACGAAAGGAAAGAGACCAACCTTTTTTCTCTGTTTTCTCTAGTCAGGTGACAACGGTTTAAAAAAATATTTTTCCATTGTACTGTATAGGCAACCACATTTTATTGAAAGCTCATTTTGCCAGCAGTAAAGTACCCCTTTAATCCCAACAGAAGATCTAACAATTGGTGTAGAAAATGGGTAAAATTGCATGGATCATTTGTCTGTCCTGAAGGATCTTGAAGTTAGTAAAGAGCACCTGTAATTGTTAGCAAAATCACAGTAAACTTAATAGTAGCATTTACAGTTTTCACTTTAAAGGGATACTCCACTTTTTTTGGAAATAGGCTCATTTTACCACTCCCTCAGAGTTAAACAGTTCAGCTTTATCGTTTTTTTGAATCCATTCAGCCGATTTTCAAATATTTAGAAGAATATCAGTAACCAGACAGTTTCTGGTCTCATTGACTTCTGATATTTAGAAGAATATCAGTAACTGCCACTATGGAAGTCAATGGGACCAGAAATGTCTGGTTACTGATATTCTTCTAAATATCAGAAAATCAGCTGAATACATTCGAAAACGGTACAACCCAACTGTTTAACTCTGGGGGAGTGGTAAAATGAGCCTATTTCCAAAAAAGTGGAGTATCCCTTAAGATTATGCATACATGTAGTATAGGCTACATCATCTCAAAACGTTTTTCCCTCAAAGGCTTGTTAAGAAATGATTTCACAGAGATGTTTAAGTCACAATATAATAAATAATATGAGAATAATTGTATCCAAATCTTTGCTGAGTCTGGAGAAGCAGTAGTGCTGGGACAGGACCTACCTGTACCCCTTAGTAGGGGAGCTGAAACATCTAAAGTGTTTTTATAACATCACACATATGGAGAATCTCAGAATACTAATTGATCCAAATTATCTTTGGATCACTAATTCCTCACTGCGTTTTCTTTGTGTTTACTGAAAAGATTTGCATATTCCATTGGTTAATATTGACATGATCATAATATTGACAGGATTTTACTGCATTGCAGCAAACAACTTGAACTTGCTGAGAAAAGAAACATGACTGTTACTATGCTAACACAAGAACAAATATCCTGTTCTATTGCACTATTCAAATGCTTACAAAAAAGAAAATTGCAGAAAAGAATTATTTAGTTAATTAAAAAAAATCATTGACTTATTTTTGCTATCAGTTTGTGTTATAGCCTATGTTTACACAGTTTGTATCTGAAAACTGTTGGACTTTTCATTTTAATTGCATGAGGCATTCAGCACTATTTTCATGGTTTTCAACTAACCTGGATGACGCTGTGTTTTGGTCACAGCAGTAATGACAACTTGGACAGATACAAGATAAAAAGTGAATTTCACAATTGTTTTTTAAATCTCCACTACGATTTATTATTTGATGTGATATAATATGATAGGTCTGATTATTAGATATGATATGCTCTGTCCGAGATTTACTGAGAAGGATTCATCCCGGTGAGTGAACCTAGTTAAATTATTGGACTTTTTTTACAGCATCTCAGTGTTGGTTTTTACAGCTGGCTTTAAAGCCAAGGTTTTCTGCCAGAATAACAGATGCTGTGATTGTTTTATAGTGGTTTGTAAGTGTCTCTGAGAAGCAGAGTGATTCCACTCTGTCTGTTTAACATTCACTCTCACTTATCATGTTGATTTAATGGGATCTCAGCTTAATTTGTTTCATCTCTCATTCAACTGAGAAACGTGGTGACTGGGGGATGGAGTTAAAGCAGAAGCCTCATTGAAAACTTGACTGCGTTTTACAGTCTAACCTTTGAATTTACAGTTAGTCCCACTCCCAACTCATTTAAGTTCTTAAGAAACCTTCTCATTTTCACAGGAACCTACATGAAGTGCACAGTCATGTACTGTAAGTGGCATTACTGAGTGGAGTCTAGTGTTTGAAATATGGATGTACTGTTGGAACGGGATCTCATTTGGTTCCGTTTTAAGTTAGTAATTTCACTGACTTGATTAACTCGACCTCAAAGCAACTTTATTTTCCTTGTACTGTGGCGAATGTAGCACACATTTGTTATAATTTTGTTGTTTTGTCTACAGAGGAAAGCTTGTCATCTTAGATGATTCCTTGTGTCTTTACAAATCCAGAGGCTATCTGTTCTTCAGCTGAGAAAAGGTCTTTGCTTGGAAGGCAAGCTCAGCCTCGAGGTAGTTGACATATTCTTTGATATGTCAGAGTGGGATGAAGATGTCCTGAGATTACATATGTAGACAGAAAAGGATATTAGATTAATAGCAGTGGGATATATATATGTAGTTTGTATCTGTGACATATTTTCTTTGAGTGTTAGTGGGGTGTTTGCATATGCTAAAAGGCATGCATGTTTTTGCCAATGAAACCACTGAGAACACTATGTGCATTTTTGCTTTTTATGTATGTTATACATTTGCATGTTTTGAGACTAAAGTTACACTCAAAATTTAATAAAAATGTATTTTATATTGTTAGATTGTGGCAAAATGTATATCAGATGGTACCCCCACGTCAAAAATACAGAAACATCAGATCCCTTCCAGAAGATATTCCAATCTGTCTGGTTTACAAACCCACTCAGCAGCAATACCCAAAACTTGTTAACAGCAAGTACCCCAAAATAATAACTATAAATACAAAGAAAACAAAATGTATTCTTGCTTGAAGTGAAATGAAAATGAAATTTCATTAAATGAAAATAACTATTAAAGGAAGTGAAAATGGCAGATGAGCTCAGGGCTCCATCCATGCAGCCATCTATTGGTTGTATTGGTTATTTCATGTTATTTTAAAAGTTTTTTTTTTTGTTTACCACCAGGTGACAGAAATCCTCCACTAAACCATGACACATTTTCCATGTATTTCCATAAATAAAAATGAGAAATGTATATCTTTATAAAAGTTAATTTTACTACACAAATGTTGAGTTAAAAAGAGTTTTTTTTATATATTAAAAACATATTTTACCCATATATTGCCAATCTATACAATTACAGTAAAATATGGTTTGTCTATATTACTAATGATTAATAAGGAATATTAGCTGTTTATTTATAATGGGATTTTTTTTTATACCCTCATCATACCCCTAACTGTTCTCAGGTTAATTTGTAGTGGATGTGAAGTCAGTTCTCCTCAAGATCACAAAGGTGTCATGGCAAACTGAACAGGTGAAGTTTATCACATAAATAACTATGGACCTGATGTGCCTTTTAAGTGGCGTCAGAAATATTGTAATTACAAACTTTTATAGTTTGCTTTATGTAACACAAACATGACATTTCAATACCATATATGAATAAGTGATACAAATGAATAATTCTAATCCTTTTGAATTCAGATGTAGTTTTGTTTATTGTTCACTTTTGCTTTTTTTGGGCTATTTCTCCGTTATGTGTCTGTCTTTTTTATATAATAATGAATGCCGATTTGAAGGGACGAGTTTTCTTGAAGGCATTTGACAATCAGAAAGAGTCCAGATATTTTTGGTCTTCATTTTAAACTGTAAATTTATCAATTATTTATTTATTTATTTATTTTCAGGACTATACCATCACCATGTATTTCCAGCAGTCCTGGCGCGATAAGCGTCTGTCCTACACAGGGATTCCTCTAAATCTTACTTTGGATAACCGAGTGGCTGATCAACTCTGGGTGCCTGATACTTACTTCATAAATGACAAGAAATCTTTTGTTCATGGGGTCACTGTGAAGAACCGCATGATTCGTCTACATCCTGATGGGACTGTGCTCTACGGCCTCAGGTGAGAGAGTTTGTGTGTGTGCAGTTTTTTAAAGCAGCCTATTTATTTGTTTACTTTTTTGTTAGATTAATGTTTGAATCTTTTGTGTGCATGCATCTATACATTTATCTCTGTCTGCATGTGTATGCTGTATTTTTGGCTGACCGTAGTCCCCTGGCTGTCCTGATTCTTTTTTTAGAATTTAAGCCCAGTGAGAGATGTGTATCCTGTCTCAGTCAGGGAATATATGTCCTGTTAATCAAAGAAAGATGAGAGTGTCCTTGTCCTGGTTGAACCAGGTTAAACTTGTTAGCATTCACTAATTAGCAAGGGCCACAGTCCATATCTGGACCCCGGAATGGTTTCATCCAGACGTTATTATTATAACCTGTAAAGAGTTATGAGTACATTATGTTCACGTCCCTTCAAATCTTTGGGGATTTAAAAAAAAATTTGAAATATACAGTAAAATCAAAATTTCAGTAATATTATGACATATTACAATTTAAAACAATTTTTCTATTTGAATATATTTTAAAATATAATTTATATCTGTGATGACAAAGCTGAATTTTCAGCATCATTACTCCACTCTTCAGTGTCACATGATCCTTCAGAAATCCTTCTAATAGTCGGGCCTGTTACTCAGGAGACATTGCTAATTATTATCAACGTTAAAAGAAGTTTAACGGCTTAATATTTTTGTGGAAAAACTATATTTTTTTCAGGATTCTTTGTTGAATAGAGAGTATAGTACATTGTAAATGACTTAACTGTCACTTTTAATCAATTTAATGCATCTATGGTGAATAAAGATTTTAATTTCCTTCCAAAAAATAAACATAATTGACACCAAAATTTAAAAAATCTATTTTATGTTTTAAACACAAAATACATCCGGTTAGATTTATGCAAAAAAAAAAAAAAAAAAAAAAGACAAAAAACTATTTTACAAAAATAAACATTCCTTAGCATCCAATTAAGATTAGCTTATATTATTGTCACTGTAAACAAAAAAAAAGTGTATCAGGACAATTCTGGCATGACTCACTAGAAGAGAAATGACTTTCAGTAATCATTGTTAAAGGGACTCAAAAAATGAAAAAGAAATTAATTTACTCACAATCTAGTTGTTCCATGTATGCATTTCAATCTTCTGCTGAACACAAAAGAATATATTTTGAAGAAAGTTGGTAACGAAACAAGTTTGGTTTTCCATATTCTACGAAATATCTTCTTTTGTGTTCAGCAAAAGACAGAAATTATTACAAAATTGGAATAACTTGAGGGTGAGTAAACAATGACAGAATTTTCCTTTTATCTCTAACTTTATAACTATCTCTTTAAATCTAGGATAATGATGATTAATGTCTTTCTGCAGAGGAAAAGCTGCAGTCCTACACTTCTTTCCCTACATAGTGCAGACTGCAGAGGTTGATTTGCAGCCTTGTTTGGCCGATATACCCTCTCTCTCTATCTTGCTCAGTACTGTATAATTCATATCTAATGTACTATGCCTGAGAGGTATGAACATGTGCTGCTCTACATCGGTGTGCACCACTATTAGTGTGTGTCTATAAGTATATGTGATCACTGATTAGAAAACTATCTCTCTGCCAGAAAAACAATAAGGTGTTTTTGTGGTTGTGGATGTACCTGTACGTGTATACAGTGTGTTTGTGTTTCATTTGACAGGAAAAAGTGCTTTATACTCATTCAGGGCTGCAGAACGAAGAAGCAATTCCATTATAAGTTGTCAAAAAGTGCAGCTGTCATGCACCGAGAGGCCATCACGTGTCTGTTTCCGTGTTAATTCGAGCTCAACATAATTAAGATCCAGCCAGAGGCATTTCAGAGAGGGGCTGCACGCTGCAGACATGACTGAGACAGCGTTAAGGCAATTACTCAGGAGAGGAATAAAGAGGGATGAAACACGAGAGTGATATAAGGAACGCAGTGTGCCTGCAGTGTTGTTTCACCAGCAGCTTGTGGGAGAACCTTTAAATGACACGTGAATAAGCAAAAATTACTGTGTATTACCATCCAATTACTTGCTACATTTCACTTAATGGCGGTTGATAGGGAGATGATTACTTTTGTTTTGTGATATGAAGTAGTACACGTGTGCTTGTCAAATTATTATTAGTTCAGCATGAATTAAAGTTCTGCAAAGCTTTCCGATGTAAACATCTCATTACAGGTGGAAGTAGGTGGCCATCTGCTCTTAAATGTTTCACCTACTTCTTCTGACATTGGACACTTTTCATAATGAATTATCAGTCAAACCCAAAAGCAAACTTTCTGTAGACATACTAAACAACTGCTCAATTGTAATAGTGTCATGTTATTGTTTTCCACCTCATATCTGTAGGATAACTACCACTGCTGCATGTATGATGGACTTGCGCAGATACCCGCTGGATGAGCAGAACTGCACGCTGGAGATTGAAAGTTGTAAGTCCTCTTCCCTGTTTAACTGTGAGCATTCATATCCATATTTTTAATTTTCTTTTCACATCATTCTGTTTAATTCAGTTCAGTTCAGTTCAGTCAACTTTATTAATCCCACAAGGGGCAATTCATTTTAGAGCAGCATGAATGCTACAATACGCACAACCGGCGCTGCGTCATCATAGAATGTTCACGCCCACTTTTGGGGGAAAGAAACTAGACTCGCCATAGACTTCAATACAAAATAACGGCAAAAACCAACGTCCGTACACAGCCGACAGGCGTAAATAACTTAAGAAATCACTTATAAAAACCATGTCAAGTAATTATAAGTCCAGCCTGCCTGCCATAGACCGTGAAAGATATATTTTTTATGCCCGTTATCAACTAGCCCAGGCTACCTGCCATCATAATCATTAATTCATGAGATATACATTAAGGTTTTTTACTTTAAAAAGCGAAATAAAATCATTCATTCGCTTACCTTGTGACTCGACGAGGTAAAAGTAAATGTCCAGGTAAGACACCTCTGGCCACTGGGTGGGGTTGTTACCCCAATTTGACGCTGGGAGAATAAAGGGACATGTTTTTAAATTGGCCAAATTAAGTTTGTGTATGTATTTTTCACGCACTATGGCAGGCAGGGTGGACATATAATTACTTGACATGTTTTATATAAATGATTTCTTAAGTTATTTACGCTTGTCGGCTGTGTACGGACGTTGCTTTTTGCCGTTATTTTGTATTGAAGTCTATGGGGATTCTAGTTTGTTTTCCCCCAAAAGGGGGCGGGGACAAAATTGACAGTTAAGTTCCCGGATGTGCCGGTTGTGCGTATACAACAGACACAATATTCACAACATACTGTCAGTCAGTTATGTGCACATTTAAAAAACCTCAAAAACCCTACCTAGAGTTTAATAGTTTGATCTCACAATACCATTAAATTAATATAAAACATTGACAGTTCTAAAAATACATCGAGAGAAGGTGAATGCAAAATTTCTTGCAGCAATGCAGCAAAAACTGGCACAAGAAGTTGTATAATCCTAATGCGTGCATGCATACATGAATCATTATTCATTTATCAAGAAAAATACCTTCAGAGAATCTGGCCGTGCTGACTAATCTCTCTGTTTCATCTTTCTCAGTCTCTGCAATGTCTTACTCTCTGCCACTCTTTCTTTTTGCTCTCTTTCATCTCCTCCCCTCATCTCTTTTGCACTTTGCCTCTCTCGGTGTGACAGACAGTGTTTGTAATTGGGTGTCTGCTTTGTTGGGCAGACAGCTGTATTCCTCTGAGGCTGCTGTCATGTCAGAGCTCTGAGACGCATATCACAGCAGGAAGGAGAAACCTCAACGCCAACATCACAGCAGACATAATAAACAATATCGCTTTCACATGACAGACATAAATCATGTCACCTTCACCACTTTCTCATCATCCATAGGACTGGACAAGATCACTTACTGTAATAAGAGACAATAATGCTTTCCACAAATAAGTTAATAGTTCACACAAAAATGAAAATTGTGTCATCATTTACTCACCCTCAAACTTGTATGTTCCTCTGAAAATAAACGAAGATATTTTGAAGATTGCTGGTAGCCTAACAATTTTGGAGACCATTGACTTCCATAATGGCCAAGGAAACAAAGAAAAAAAAGAAAAAACTAAAAATATCTAGTTTTGAATTATATTTCATTCATATTTCAAATGAACCATCCCTTTATGCACGTCATAAAGTCTCTTTTATTCTTTTTTATCAAAAGGTCAGTAAACATTTGCATTCAATTTGTTGTAGAGACTTTAAATTTCGATGCTATTCATTTTATATGAATTTGGCCATTTTTTACAAACCCGTTTTTTTACAAACCAAAATTTGATGTCACACAGTTTGCTTTTAAGAAACTAGGATGCTTAGATCTTTCATTGACTCTTTTTTTCTTAACATTTTTGTACAGCAAAAATCACATAACAGGGTTTAATACAAAATGGGACAGCTAAATATTTTTTAATTGACTCAATATTTAAAGATATGAACCACAATAATTTAATCTCAATTCAGGAGATCTGGAAGAGGAACAGGCCAAAAACATGTTGGAACAGTCATGGGACATCAAAGTGTACCCTTTTTGTTGAAAGCAGCACCAATTTATCCAACGTTAAAGACTCGAACATTAAAGAGAAGGGGACCGGGAAGAGTAGACCTTCACGAGGAGTATCCCTGTGCTTCAGTCGCTCAGAAGTATAATAGGCTGATGTTTCTTTTGATTGGACTTAATGAAGAACAGGAAGAATTGACTATCGTAATACTTTATCTTTTAATGAAGCTTTTAATGTTCTACAGTACTACTGTGCTCTCCTTGAGATAAGCGCACAGAGTCTGCAGGGACAATCTGTAACAGTAAGACCTGGACCTCTCACAGAAGTTTTCTCACTGCTGATTTACCCCACTGACAACATAGACTTTGGGAATGTAAGAGAGGCAGCTTTCCCTGCTGTTTTGTGGATATATGTGCATTTCTGAAAGTTTCTGTCCCTCTTTTGTTTCTCAGATGGCTACACTACAGATGACATTGAGTTCTACTGGCAAGGAGGAAGTTCAGTGACTGGGGTGGACAACATAGAGCTGCCGCAATTCTCTATTATTGATTATAAAACACTGTCTAAGAAAGCTGTGTTTGCCACAGGTACAGTACGCTCCCTCCATGTTCATGAGATGAGTCAGCCCTCCTCAGTACTATATGCCAAGATTCAGTTCACTTCAGTTGAAAAATGACTCATTGAAGTAGTTGTATAGTTTTGAATTTCTGCTTAATCTGATTCATGATACCATATTATTAGACGGGTGCAGAAAAGCTCATTCGAAATATGGTGTTACAGTCTCCACAGTTTGTTAACAAATGCATGCTTATACACGACTATTCAAAAGTTTGGGTTCAGTAAAAAAAAAAATACTTTTGAATGAAATTAATACTTTTATTGACACTGAAGTAAGTAATGGATGTAATGAGTAATGGCTGCTGAAAACTCAGCTTTGCCATCACATGAATACAGTACATTTTAAAATCTATTAAAATAGAAAAAAGCTATTTTAAATTTTAGTAATAATAATAATAAACTTTATTTTATATAACACCTTTAAAGCAGCGTCTCAAGGCACTTTACACAATAAAAATACAAAGAGAGAGAGAGGGGGAAAATACACAGGTAGAAATACAAAGAAAAACAAAAGAACACACTTGAATAGAAAATAAGTAAAACCATCAAGAAAATGCTAACCTTTTAGGTTTTAGGTTAGATTTAAAAATGCTTGTTGTGAATCTTTAATATGAGAAGGAAGTGTGTTTCAGTGTCTTAGAGCATAGGATGAGAAAGCACTGTCCCATATTGATAGTAAACTTGTGTCTGTCTGTTTTTACTGTATTTTTTGTGTAATAAATGCAGCCTTATTGAGCATATGAGGCTTCTTTCAAAAATGTTTTAAAAAATCTTACCAACCCCAAACTTTTGAATGAACTGTGTGATTAAATTACTGAACTGTGTGTGTACAGAACAGGATTAAGCACTAAAAGGTGAAATGACAACCAAATTTAGATGTGTAAGTGGCATTTGTGTACCTCACTGACACGAAACACTTTAATTTCTCACTTTCAGGGTCATATCCTCGTCTGTCTCTCAGTTTTAAACTGAAGAGAAACATTGGATATTTCATCCTGCAGACTTACATGCCTTCAACGCTGATCACCATCCTGTCCTGGGTCTCCTTCTGGATCAACTATGATGCTTCAGCTGCAAGAGTTGCACTAGGTGTGTGTGTGTGTGTGTGTACACCTAGTACTTAACACCAACTAAAGACATACATTTTTTGCATTTAAGTTACAATTAATGTCAACCAGTTTCTAAATAAGCTTTTTTTAAACATTGTAAAATTGACTTGTTTTAGGAATCACCACCGTTCTGACTATGACTACAATCAACACTCATCTTAGGGAGACTTTACCTAAGATCCCGTATGTGAAGGCCATAGATATCTATCTGATGGGCTGCTTTGTCTTCGTGTTCCTGGCCTTGCTCGAGTATGCATTCGTCAACTATATATTCTTCGGCCGTGGTCCACATTTACGGAAGAAAGTGGCAGAAAAAGCTGCAAAAAGCAACAATGAGAAGAGTAACAAAGTTCAGGTGGGGTTTTGACCAGCTCTATGTTTAAAACAAGTATTTTTTGATCAATACAGTAGAGGTGTTGGACTTCATACTGTCTCCTATTATGATATGTAGATTACCTTCATCAAACATTTACAAGTTATTTTTTAAAAACATAAATTTAATTACTCTGTTAAATGTAATCTTTAGCAAATCTGATATTTTTTTGCACATTATAATGTGGTCATGGCCTAAATGTACTTTTAGCATTTGGATGTTAGTATTTATTGTTTTATTTTATCATAATATTGGCCAAAACTTGAGAAATATTAATTGTCTTAAAGGGATACTCCACTTTTCTTGGAAATAGGCTCATTTTACCACTCCCTCAGAGTTAAACAGTTGAGTTTTACCGTTTTTGAATGTATTCAGACAATTTTTTGATATTTAGAAGAATATCAGTAACCAGACAGTTTCTGGTCTCATTGACTTCCATAGTATATTTTTTTTTCCTACTGTGGAAGTCAATGAGACCAGAGACTGTCTGGTTACTGATATTCTTCTAAATATCAAAAAATTGTCTGAATACATTCAAAAACGGTAAAACTCAACTGTTTAACTCTGAGGGAGTGGTAAAATGAGCCTATTTCCAAAAAAAGTAGAGTATCCCTTTAACAGCTTTGGCCAGAATTGTAATATTGATACATCTCTAAATTCGAAATCACTTTTATTTACTAAAATTCAATTTACTTATTTCATTTGTTTATATTAATAAAGGTTGACGTCCATGGACACATTCCCCTGACAAACCTTGATCTGCGCCTTAGTGGGGCAGAGATGTTAGGTGCTCTTGGGGACCCGAGGAACACCATGTTCTCTTACGATAGTGCCAGCATCCAATACCGTAAGCCCCTTACAAGTCGGGACCTCTATGGACGGCCCACCGCCTCTATCGAGAGGCCAATGGAACGGAAAAAGAGTCATCTTAGGAGGCGAGCCGCTCAGCTGAAGGTGAAGATTCCAGACCTGACAGACGTAAACTCCATTGACAAGTGGTCACGTGTCATTTTTCCAATCACCTACACCTTCTTTAACTTAGTATACTGGCTGTATTATGTCCACTAGGGAGCAGCACTGACTCAACCCAGCCATACACACATCAGGTCAGGCTCTCTTACCCTCCTTGCGGTTTCGACTGCCAGTCAGACAGGAGAAAGAGGTACATTCTGTAGTTAGCCCTTCTCTGTAAATTATTCAACTATAAAAATATATAATATAAATATGTATTATACTTTTTCAATAAGAAAAGTCAAAATGACTACTCAACTTTTGCTGCTTAATGTAGATCATCATAAATATTAGTTCAAATTGTCGCTGTATTTTTGCACTTTGCTTCTGTGGGATCGATTTCACTGACTTGCAGAAAGTGCAACTACGCAATGGGGAGAAAATAGGCTTTTCTTTTTAGCTGAGGACTGTAGTGCACATCTACTGTAGGTCAGACAGGCTTGAGTTTGTAAAACAGCATTTTAAAGTTGTTTTCATCGGTTATCTTTCATATATGAAACTCTTAAAAGCATGTTCTGGGTTTTTCATAATAAGCTCTGACATTTGTAGCATAAATTTCATTACAACAGAAGTTAATTTCGACCTGTCCCTCATTTTTCTTATAAACAATTGGAATAAATAATTTTCTAACAAAGCCCTTAATTTCAAATAACTTTTATTTGTAGATATTATTAAAGCTGACCCCTTTGTTTTACAAAAAAGTTGACTGACTTATTTAAGAAAACCAACTGTTATTCAGTTTTTTGTGACCCAAGCTAAGCATTTAGGAGAATAGTAAAAGTTGTGTCAACCTAAGTGTCGATCTAATTCTGTTCAATATCTGTGATATTAGTTTGCGGTTACAGTAAGACACTTACAATAAAAGTATACTAGCCAGGTAATTGAAATAACCACATAACATGAAACGCTATGGAACTTTACATCAATTGCCATAATGTAAAGCACTGCTTACATAGGCCAAACGGAATTAATATGCACTATAATTTACTTAATATGAGTTAATTCACCTAGAAAAGTAGTCAAAAAATGACATTTTATAGTTATTCGATGGAGCTTAACTTAAAACCTGGAACATTTCTTTAAAACAAGACTATATTGTTCAAGTTTGTTGATGAAAGCGTAAGACACATCACATACTGTAGATTAAACCTGTTCTTCTTATTAAGACTTCACTACCAAGACATTTGGCTCATCATTTGGGTTATAGTATTTATATTGCTTGGTTAAGACTAAAACTCAAAAAAAAAATGTATTGTCTGCAGCTTTGGTGTGTCTATATGTGGCCTAACACACTTTTTGTTCTCTATAATCAAATGTAGTTAATCTGCCAAGAATGGATGTCCTTGCATCAATATGACAACACATGATGACAAGCAGGATGTTCAGGAGTTCAAAGTCTGGACAGTATGTAAATTTGTACATTAAAACATATCAGGTATCGGAAGATCTATGATGTCATCACGTTTTTCTATACTTCTTCTTTAATTAGGCCAATTAATCCTGCATATTTCATTCAAAGCAGTAGTTGAATTTTCACCCCACTTTATATTAAGTGTCTAACTACTGTATAGTGCGTACTGACATTTCTATTAATAATTTCATACAATGCACTTATTTTGTACATGCACGTTTCTTACACTATACGTATATTTAATAATACCCTCATGAAAGTACAGCTGTAATTAATTTCTCTAATTACTCTGTTGTCCCTCTGTTGTTACATCTTAAGTGAATTGACATGAAGGCCAAGTATGGTCTTTGTCCTCTTATTTATTTAACCCATCCAAGCATCTATGTTTTTCCTACCGATAATGAGAAGTGAACCCGCAACCTTGGGGTTACAAGTCAGGCTCTCTAACCATTAGGCCACAAATGCTCCATTAAACCTAAATAAACCTACCCATACCACCAAACCTGTCCCTGACCATACCAATATCCCAGCTCAATAGCAGCAAAAGTGTGTTGGGTATCGTTCTTGTTACACGTTACATGTAGTTACTATAGTCATTACATGCAACATGAACACAATAAGTGCATTGTACCTAATAGATAGATAGATAGTACTTAAAGACACCTAATATTAAGAGTGAGTTTAACACTGTAAAGCCCAATAAAATCCAGACTTGATTCATTAGCAAGAGGTTAAAAATCATATACAGCTTAATTATTGATAGTTCCTATTGCTCAATAATTGACTCAGCACTCCTAACGCTATTGCAATCAAAATGTAGCTATGACTTTAGATATAACCATTGTTTTAGGGATGTAGTTCGAACTATTTATATAGTAAGTGACTTCACTGTATTTACCTTTCAAATTTGTATTCGGCTTTAAACATATTCACTGCGAGTTATATATTATCTAAGCCCACCAAAATGTCAGATAGGACTTAATAACAAATTAGATTTTTCCTCTTTATGGCTGACTTGTGCCTTTAAAAAACAAAACAAACAAAAAAAAAAAAAACACACACAATTTACAGGGTATACCATTCACTAGCTTAGTTGAAATTTTCACAATGGATTTCCACTTTTCTATAAAACAAAGATTACTCAAGGGTACCACATGTAATCAAAATGAAAGGTACTTTCAAGGGCTTTTCGAATGCCCTGCATTTATATGTAACATTATAAATATGAATATATATGGCATGTAAATAAATTGCTTGCATTGCAACACTCTTTTTGGCGTCAACAGCTCAGTTGTTGTCCAGGAGTGACCTAACTCCATTAAAGATTCTCATTTAAAGCTAATCAAAGAGATCTTAAGAGTGACCGAATAAAAACTTACGCTACGCTAGGGGAAACCTCTTTTCCAAGAGATATTGAAGCCAAAAAATATCCTTAATTTTCAATTAAAATGTTAAACATAGGCAAGCATGCAACATGTCTTACATTAATTAAAAATTAAGGATCATTTTTGGCTTCAATATCTCGTGGAAAGAGATATTACGCAGTACGGGAGAACCTCTCGTAAGAGAACAAAGCTCGCGCACGCTCCAGCCAGAATCAGCATGAAGACAGAAACACGTAAATCACATATATAGAAATGAAAACATATTTAATAGGGGTTTGATAGGCCATACTCATACAACGGCAAATGCCAAAAATTATATGTTTTAAACGGTATCCTATTATCCCTGTATGATTTTTGTAATTGCACTCATGCTATTGGCCGGTGCAATCTTGTGCAGATGCGGAGTGTCTTGAAGGAGAATGCATTGTCACTGATTGAGACTGATAAGATGATTGTATTTGAGTGTGTGTTTGTATTTAAGCCTAGCAACCACAGTTGTACTTAAGGATACTTTATTTTAAATCGTAGACATTTTGAATGAATTCAAATAAAATATCCCACTAAGCAAAGAGCTGATTATTGAATTGTCATTGCATTAACACAGGACATAGATGTTCTTTTGTGAACCGGGAAATCTACAACTCATGATGGACACTGAATTAACTGTGGATTGGATTAAAAAAAGGGTTAATTGTTCTCACAAACTGCCTTTCATCATTTTATCTGCCTATTACTTATAAGTAATAGGCAGATAAATAGACAAAAAAGGAACAACTCTCGACTCATGTGTTGGCGTCAATGTTTTTAGTTGCTTTATTTAGAAAGGCATCCTTTGGGGTGCCAAAATGAAACCAAAATGAATTTGCATTTCATGGAGAATTGAACAAGATCTCTGGCATCCGTTTAGCTTTTCATCGTGTAAAAAGCACCATTAATCAAGCAACTTCAAGTCAGCTCTTGTCCATAATGATGTACTGTAACTTGAACAATAATATTCAGTCTGTTGCTCTTTATGAACACTTCATAGGTAGAGAGACTGAGAGATTCCCGGTTCTTTCCACAAGGTTCCTGTTTGCCCGCATGCAGGCTTTGTCTCAATACAGCCATCAGAAATCCTCTCTTTGACAGCAGATGGCACAGAATCATCTTTATAAGGAAATGTACTGGTTGATATCTTCATTTCAACTGCAGCACCACCTAAAATAAGACACAATATCAGCAGAGGTAAGCGTTGGTGCCACTATTGTACAATAATATACCCCTTTTATGATTTTTTGGATGTTGCCTTTCATGTAGTGTTATTTAGCTGTTTTGAATATAGAAGTTCTGCAAAGTTTCAAAGTGAACGATAAATGCTAACTAGTTATTGTCTCCCAAAAGAAAGAACAGTTTCTGAACTGCCTGAAATGAGTCTTCAATCTGTAATTCAAGCCTTGCTGCGCGAACCTCTAGGTTTGCAATTTTTTTGGCTGCCCCTGATCACTGTCTACTTTGACTGGCCCTTAAACACTAGTTTTAGCTGAACCCTGGAAGAGATTAGTTCATGTTGTCGACATGTCGAGAAGACGCTCTTTTCTGCACTGTGAATTTAAATCCACTTTGTATGCACTTCCGAAAGATGAAGACTTCAGCTTGAATTGACACGCAACACCATGATAACCGTTCGTTTCACTGTATACAAGTGCTGAGGAAGCCTCCTGAAATGCAGATATAGTAAAGGGTGTTTTGTATTATAGCATGTGCTGTAAGCAATAGACCAATCACAGCAGCCCGAGCTATTTGACCAATCTGAGCAGAATAGGCTCTCGAAAGAAGGGGTTTAAAGAGACCAAATCCTTTATATATCCATTTCAGACACTGACAAAAGATGTGATGCTGCAAGGTTGTTGTTTTCGTTTTTTTTTACCTTGGATATGTGTAAACCTATTATTGGAGACTCCAAAACAAAATTAGAAACTAACAATGGCCTATTACCTTATTAGCAGCCTCTAGTGAACTGATGAGAGTTTGCAGCTCCTCTTTGTTCATTTCTATATTTATAGATCTCTGAAGTCCATTCTCTTTCAGGTCCAGACTGAGATTTAGCAGAGGGGTGTTTAAAGCTGACAGTTTATCACTGGATAATGCCAGCTAGGAAGGAGGACGTAAGAAAGCAACATTAGCAATTGAAAAAAAATCAATAGATGTTCTTATGCATACGTGTGTGTGCTTAGTGCACCTTTAACTGCCAGTTAAAGTCCTGTAGCTGTGTGCTAGAGATGGCATTAGTTCTCTCCACCAGAGCATGTCTGATCTCATCAAACCTGGACCGAAGACACTGGACAACTGCCTCAGCCCGTGCTGTGGCCAAATCACTCAGCAGTTCCTGGATCTTCAGACGTGCACAAAATGATCAATCTCACAAATCAATCAGATGTTTAGTCAACCAATAAATCTATCAATTTGAACATATGACATTTACATGTCTGTTCAGATTCTCATCTACTAACCTCTTGATCTGAGCAGCCCCTTCCTACAGCAAAGCGGATGAGAGAAGAGAGAGTGTTCATTAACTCCACCCATTCTGACAGACTCCACCGATCACCGTAATCTGTTTGCCTCGGACCACTCCGCCCGCACACCCCATCCACAACCCTGTGCAGGAGCTTACACAAAGAAACATTGGAAATTGGAATATTTCAGGGTTCAAAGTCAAACTTACTGTATTTGAATTACATTAATACTGTATTACATTAATTTTAGTAAACATAAGTTTTTCTAAAAAGTATAACTGAACAAAACGAATTCGTAAGCCAAAAACTGTACCAAGACAACCATCTGATCTCAAGCTGATAGCAGAAGGTGTGTCACTGATGTCGAAACAGAATCAATACAACTATTTGTGCATTTATCCCATTTCATAAATATCATTATATACTTACTTTAGGACATTCTTCAGATGGTAGTTTTTCGAGCAATTTGATCATTATGCTGTCAGTCGTCTTCCCCTGCGTCAATGATGTCAGCTGACCGAAATGTCACATGACTTCATCTTCTGTCGACTGTGCCTTCAGGATGTTGTGGTTGTTTGTACTCTGGGATTTATTAATGAAACATTTTACGTACTTAAATTTAAGTGTTAAAGTCCAACAAACTGTTTAATTGTTGTCACATTTATACATTATTGTCAATTTGAACGAACCCGGAAGTATTTGCTCTCAAAATTTCAAATTAAAAGTTCAAGTTAACGTTACATCTAGATTTTAAATTAGATGAACATTTATTTAATTTAATTCTAACTTATTCGGACTACTTTTTTACTCTTGTTTTGCACAGACAAACTTTTCCCATGTCTTAAAAGAGAAAGAAAAACTAAAGGTAGGGTGTAATAAAAAATATGTATATTTTACTCAAAATCCCGTTTGAGAATACTGTTAATCACTGATTATATATGCTTTACTTTCAAATAAAATGGTTTATTTGTTTAGATTGCCGAAGCATGATTATACTTGGAATAATAATTCAGGCACACAGGAGAGATACTTGTGGGTGTAGTAGACAGTGTAGGGGACCAACTGAGTGGCACACCGGGTGCTCGCGCGCAACTTCTCCGATGTAACGTTAGGTTGGGTTGCTCTATATATTTAATGTAACTGGTGGACCGTTAAACACGATAACGGAAAAGCTGATGCACGTTTTGTGCAGGATTATACTTACTCTGAAATGTGGGCAGTCCGTGACTCGACGGTAAGTTTAAGGCTTTGTTATCTGGAATATGTGTTCCTTTAAGAAAGTACATCTCGGGCCATAATGCCGCCGACATAAGCATTTTATGGTTTTACACTTCTTTTGACCTGTACTTACTCTACGTCACATACACATTTATTGTACCTGATTTATAGGTGTCTGTGGATTTGTTTCCGGATGTGTAAAACGAAGCTTTTCTTTCTTTCTTTTTTAAAGCCAAAATTTGAAGCATCAACATGTTTTCATCACAATCCTTTCGCCTCTTAAAAGTAGCACGTGATTCAGGTTGTGTATTTAAAACATTTGCTGATCAAAACTCAAAACAATTGAATGTTTTGTTTAAAAAAATGTTTAATGCCAAGTTCGATTGTGACAACTTGCCATATCATTTGACAACATGTCCGCTATTTAGTTTTCAATGGCTACTAACTTACCCTCAACAGTAATGTAGTTTATTGTGGTCAAGACTTCGGGTATGTGTGTCTCTGCAGAAACTGAGTCAAATGTGAACCTAGCCTGAGAAATACTTGTGTAATAAATGTGTAACTAGTATGTGAATTATCTCAGAGGCCAGTGTGAACTTCCTGTGTTTCTCAGTTTATATGAGAAAGTTTGTTTATCTATAAAGCATTCAGTATTACATTTGGATTTGATACATTTCTAAGTCCTCTAAATTATCTACATATTGAAAATGACATGTAGACGTGTCTTTTGCTGTGGAATATCTTAGATTTTTATTTAGTTGGCTAAATGTAATAATTATTTTTAATAGTTAGATTGCGAGATGATAATTTACTTGACTGAAACAACTTTATCCATATACATCATTTATTTTTGTATTTATTTTTAGAAAAAAACTTCAATATGTGAGTATCAAATATGACACAACAGGCCTTTATTTGTCAATCATTATTGAATTGCATTGCATTAATAAGTTTTGTCCCCCACAATTAAAGGAGTAGTTCACTTTAAAAAAAAAATTTTTTTGCTGATAATTTACTCGGCCCCATGTCATCCAAGATGTCCATGTCTTTCTTTTTCAGTCGAAAAGAAATTAAGGTTTTTGATGAAAATATTCCAGGATTTTCTCTCCATACTATATGAGACATAAAAGCATGCTGTATCGAGTATGATACAAAACATAAAACAAATATGCAAGCCATTTATGTTCCATTAAAAAAAAAGGTTATCCTGATTATTACGCCTTCGAGATTTGACAAAATCTATTATTTATCATTTTGATTTTGCTACACAGAGCACAAAAAAGTTTTTTAAAGGTTCTGTCATAGCTTCTGCATTCATTCTCATATATCTGAGTCTGTGGTAGAGTCGTGAGTAAATGTGAAACTTGTAACCAAATCTGTTCTGTGGTGTGCGGACTGGGGTCAGTCCCAAATCTTTGGGGTGCGGATTGGATCGATTCCTTTCCTAGAGCTGATCGGGTCTATTGGTATTGGAGACGCCTGATAGATTTCTTAGGACACCACACAGACACAGTGCAATCGACATGGGAAAATCTCACAGCAATTCAAGCAGCTGTGAAAAATATTATACACCGGTGTTTTGCCACATGTGAAGTTTATCTATGTGTCATTTTTTTTTCACTTTCAATTGCTTTTATAACTGTTTTAATTTTTCTTGCTTTTATTTTGTGATTATTTTAATTCCTTTCTGTGTTAAGCACTTGAATTGCCATAGTGTATGAATTGTGCTATAGGCTACTGTATAAATTTGCGTTGCCTTAGAAGATACTATTTTGGAACTGGTAGAATGATGTGGTTAGAATTTTGAATAGAGGATAGAATATGCTAGTTCTAGTTACTATAAAATCCTCATCTAATGCTCGTTTACATTTGTTTGCTTCCAACATTTCACATAACCAGTTAAACTTAACATATCAATGGCCACCTATTATCTGCACACTGTGTGTGTGTTTATATAGTCGTTTTAGGGAGTCATTTTTCTGCTTCTTCATTTCGGGTCATGTTATTCTTGCAACATGTCCACCATAGACCTACAGAAAAGTGAAGCCTCTTGTATCTTGGCCTGTGTGAAATATACAACAGACAAACCAAACACTCCTTCCTCTTTCCATTTTGTAGAGAAGTATGTGGTTAACTTGGAAATGGCATTGACTGCAGGCAAAACTTCTGCCTTTCGCCCAACTTAAGGCTGTTAAACAGGTTTCATGCTTTCAAAAAAAAGAAGGAATGCCAGATTGCAAGTAGTATACTCTGGATTTATAGTAATTTCATATTTGTGTTCAGGACAAGGGCTGTGTGTAGTGCCGACAAGGACCTCACCATTTTGTTTGGCTGTGGTCCTCATGGAGCGGCTCCAATGGGTTCGACACAGATGTCTGCAGCTGATATCCACAGACAGGAGGAGGGGCTGGTACTCTCCTCCTTCATCACTTCCACCTAAGAGCAGCCTGGACGCTCAAGACCCTCTGGTTCAGCGGCTCAGTGGAAAGAGAAGAGTGGTGGTATCACGATGTGATCCACAACATGCGGAGTACCACAGCTTCTCCGAGGGCTTTCAAGACAACAGCATACGGACTACCAAGTATACACTCATCAGTTTCATACCCATGAATTTGTTCCAGCAGTTTCACAGGTGAGCTGAATATATTATGTCTGAAATGAATATTTGTATTTAAATGTTTTTGTGTGTTACTGACACATTTGTGTTTTTTTTGCAATAGATCAGCAAATCTGTATTTCCTATTCCTGGTGTTGCTGAATTGGGTCCCAGTGGTGGAAGCATTTCAGAAGGAGATTACTATGATTCCCCTAGCCGTGGTGCTCACCATCATTGCCTTCAAAGATGCCATGGAGGATTACAGACGTTACCGATACGACAAGAAAATAAACAACACATTGACGCACGTCTACAGCAGGTTAGTATGTGTTCAAACCTGTTTATATGGTGTTGACAGTGTGTCTGTTCAGTTGTGTGTTGTTTTTTTTGGAGTTTCCACTGGTGAAAAAAAAAGAAGCAAAGTATACTTGCAGCCAGACTAATTAAATGTGTTAAAGGATTAGTTAACTTGAAGTGTGCTATTTTGGAACAACTAATTTTGGACTAAGTGTTTTTCAGTTTTAGTATTGAATTGTAGTAAAGCATTACTAAGTGTATTTAGTGTGCTAAATTGGAACAACTTCAAATATACTTTGAGTATGCCTGTGTGTGTAGGGACTAAATACATGCTTGATTATTAATATCAAGTGTCTTCAAAAACATACAAGCAATATACTATACCAAGTATATATATATTTATATATATATATATATATATATATATATATATATATTTGATCCAGTTGTTAATCTGGGCCTGCTCCTTGGACAAAATGTGATGGCCTTTGCTTTGTTCTACATCTTGTGACAGGAATGCATTAAAGGGATCCTATCACGAGGAACACATTTTTCCTTAATCTTTTCAGATAAAGGAATGCATTGCACTGTGAAAACACTTAACTTTCAGCTCAAATGTTCTTCACTAGCATTAAAGACTGAAGCCGAGCTGTAAAAATGGCTCGTACTAATAACATTTGACTACTCATGTGTACACATCAGTGCAGTCTATCTAGTTTTTAGATACCTAACCTAAGTAACGGTCAGGTAATAACAAACCAAATCAGGAAGCTAGCAAGAATAAAAAAGTGTAGAAAATCTTCAGAACTGTTATGGCCCCGCCGCCCCGCTGTTGCATCAGTCTCTGCATATCCTTCTGAAGGATCCCAAATGTTAGAAATCAATTGAACTATAACTAAATTTAGCTTTACTGCTTAAAAAACTGCATTGATGGAAACCAATTGTGATCACAGTGCCTGTCTCTGGGCCAAAATACACGACAAAGACTACAGTCAGTGGCCAACTAGCATGTACACTCACCGGCCACTTTATTAGGTACACCTGTCCAACTGCTCGTTAACACTTAATTTCTAAGCAGCCAATCACATGGCGGCAACTCAGTGCATTTAGGCATGTAGACATGGTCAAGACAATCTCCTGCAGTTCAAACCGAGCATCAGTATGGGGAAGAAAGGTGATTTGAGTGACTTTGAACGTGGCATGATTGTTGGTGCCAGAAGGGCTGGTCTGAGTATTTCAGAAACTGCTAATCTACTGGGATTTTCACGCACAACCATCTCTAGGGTTTACAGAGAATGGTCCGAAAAAGAAAAAACATCCAGTCAGCGGCAGTTCTGTGGGCGGAAATGCCTTGTTGATGCCAGAGGTCAGAGGAGAATGGCCAGACTGGTTCGAGCTGATAGAAGGGCAACAGTGACTCAAATAACCACCCGTTACAACCAAGGTGGGCAGAAGAGCATCTCTGAACGCACAGTACGTCGAACTTTGAGGCAGATGGGCTACAGCAGCAGAAGACCACACCGGGTGCCACTCCTTTCAGCTAAGAACAGGAAACTGAGGCTACAATTTGCACAAGCTCATCGAAATTGGACAATAGAAGATTGGAAAAACGTTGCCTGGTCTGATGAGTCTCGATTTCTGCTGCGACATTCGGATGGTAGGGTCAGAATTTGGCGTCTACAACATGAAAGCATGGATCCATCCTGCCTTGTATCAATGGTTCAGGCTGGTGGTGGTGGTGTCATGGTGTGGGGAATATTTTCTTGGCACTCTTTGGGCCCCTTGGTACCAATTGAGCATCGTTGCAACGCCACAGCCTACCTGAGTATTGTTGCTGACCATGTCCATCCCTTTATGACCACAATGTACCCAACTTCTGATGGCTACTTTCAGCAGGATAATGCGCCATGTCATAAAGCTGGAATCATCTCAGACTGGTTTCTTGAACATGACAATGAGTTCGCTGTACTCAAATGGCCCCCACAGTCACCAGATCTCAATCCAATAGAGCATCTTTGGGATGTGGTGGAACGGGAGATTCGCATCATGGATGTGCAGCCGACAAATCTGCGGCAACTGTGTGATGCCATCATGTCAATATGGACCAAACTCCCTGAGGAATGCTTCCAGCACCTTGTTGAATCTATGCCACGAAGAATTGAGGCAGTTCTGAAGGCAAAAGGGGGTCCAACCCGTTACTAGCATGGGGTACCTAATAAAGTGGCCGGTGAGTGTACGTTCTGCACCTGCGTGAGAGCAATGACTCTCCATACCAGCAGGTGGCAGTAGTCTGTATTCATCATTCAAAAAGGGGAGCTAGGACTGTGAATATACATTGATATTATACTTCTGTGGCCCTGTCCCAAATGGCACCCTAAGCACTCGCGGTCTTCCTACGAGTCCGCACTTTCTTGACGTAGCACCGCATTGACTGTCGGGAAGGAGTCTGCGGCGGAGCTCGCGTCAGTGCGGGCGCGGCAAAAGTGCGCATCAAGGGCGCATATCGACATTCAAACACTGTGCCTCTGAGATGAGGAGCTAATTTTCAAGAAATGACATCGCATATATTCCTATATTGTGCAAAACACATTGAGAGCCACAACTTCCGTCTAGGCTCTTAAGGACTTTACCCGTTAGAATTTATGATTCTCCTTTGTTCCTTGTCCTTCCTCAATCGTCTATGTAAATAAATTAGCTGATAAACGGTTTTCTATAACAATGCTTCAAAATTTCCTTGAAGAGATATTGATCTCTTGGGCCTTGATTATGAAACTTCAAATGAAGTTGTGAAAGTCTGCACTTTATGCCCCTCCTATTGAGCCAGTGCTCATTTCTTATAACACAACACCTGACACCCTGCTTTCCATCTCTTTATGTTTGACTATGGCCGGCCGCTACTAAATGTCAGAGATAGACGTCACACTGCAAACTTGTTGCTTATTTACCAGCCCTCAGTTTTTCGGTCTAAAAACTGCCTCTGAGTCATAAAAAGCCCTACGTCGAGTTTATTTATGATGCCTGGGAGTGTTTCCTGGATAAGGAGCGGCCCAGTCTATGTGTTATAGATCATTACAGGTTTCTGGACTACACACTACTGTTGAGACAACGGTTTTGAAGGGCACTTCTTAGGTGTCAGATCTTGCACATGATGATCTTTACTTGGACAGAATCATAAAAATGAATTTAACTAGTGATGGTGAGACCCGTCGGACACGCTGGGGATAGAGAAACTGCCTGAATTAGCTGGACCCGGATCTTCCCGGAGCGAGAGGAGTCGAGCTGCCATGATTCAGTCGTTAGACCTAGATCAAGGTGTCTTGGCAAAAGATCTGACCAAAAACAGAAGGATTGTCATGCCAAGTTGGACTGAAGATGAAGAGGTTAAGGAATTACAGCAATCGTACAGCAAGAATAAGGTCCGGACAACTAAGTACACCTTCCTGTCTTTCGTCCCCAAGAATCTTTTCGAGCAACTTCATCGTTTTGCCAATGTATACTTTGTCTTCTTGGGTGCATTGAACTTTGTGCCTATTGTAAACGCGTTCCAGCCTGAGATCTCCATCATTCCTATTGTCTGCGTGATGTCCATAACTGCTGTTAAAGACCTTTGGGAGGACCAACGGCGGAGGAAGTCTGACCAAAAGGTCAATAACTGCTTATGTGATGTGTATGACAGGTAAAAGCATGAAACATTCTGAACGTCAGAATCGAAAATATACCCGTAATACACACAATCCAGTTGTACTTTAACCTATTTGGTTAGGCGGCTGATATCTGCTATCAGTGGATTATGGCATATCTGCTATCAGTGGATTTTATATATATATAGATGTTTTTTTTGTTTTTCAACAGCATGTTTACCGTGAAGTAAGGTGTTATTTAATATAGCTGTGAGGTGACTTGACCCAGATATTTTAGTTTTGACAGTTTCTTTATCCTAACTCTGGCTTGTTCTTCAAATAGTTCGGAGGTGTGGCTTAATACCTTCAATGGATGTCACTGTCAAATGCAACAAACTTTGGTTTCTCCAAATACAGCCATTTGGATTTGCATTTTAAAGTGCCACAGCTTCAATGTGTCTTCTAATCTGCTGCAAAACGCAGTTGCTGTGCTCAGGCTACATTACATGTTTATTTCCAACCTGTGTCCTCCTGTGCTATAACCCACATACGTCATTTTTTTTTTAGTGCAGCTCTTAGTTAATGGTTAGCTTGAAGTATAGTTATTATTGATCTCTGTTTTCTTTTCTTAATTTAAATGAATATCTCTTGATTAAAGGTTTATTTTAAGCTTTAATATTCTGCACTTTCCATTAAAAGAGTTTATAAATGCTATGACCTTGACAAGAACAAAATAGAACAGGAAAAAGCTTAGAAATGCCTTTGATTTCAGAATTAATTTTAATTAAGGGTTAATACTATATATATATATATATATATATATATATGAAGAGTTCAGATGCATAAGCCTCTAAGTGCCATTTGAAATTTTCTTCTAGAATGATCATTTTTATCAAGCTTGTATATTTAAGTTCAGTAATTTCACCTAAATTGCAATGAGGATTACCTATTAATTGTCATTTAAGTGAAATTACTGAACTTGAATATAAAAGCTTGATAAAAATGATAATTTTAGAAGAACATTTCCAATGGCACTTAGAGGCTTTTGCATCTGAACTCTTCGTATATATATATATATATATAATATATATATATGCTATATTATACTGTGGAGTCATGTTGATCCTGTACACAGTTGCCATTCACAGACAGCTGACTTTTGTGTTGATATTTTGCCTTCTTGCACTAATGTCCTGATAAATATTGTACCAAAGCGTTGTGTTCTCTGACATTTGGTTCTAGCTAAGCTGTTAATGCTGCTTAGTTTAAAAAGGCTCCCATGTGATCGCCTTGCCGCAGGGGGTCATATTTGTTTTTCTGTTCTGGAGCTGTTGCTGTGGGTGACAATGAAGCGCTGGGCTTACTTGATTAATATGGGATTGAGGCTGGTGTGTTTATTTTAGTGGGAATAAAACAGTAATGTTGAATATGCTTTGTGCTTAAATCATGTCACTGAAACAAATCATAATTGGAAATGGATATATAGCATGTATATTTTTTGTCATGCTACAGGACAGGTATATATTAAATACTTTTTTGTTGTAGGTTTGTTTCACAGTCTGGTTTTCATGGCCATTAATTCTGAGAGGGCTGTTTTTGACTAATAATAAACAAATTGTACATGTCTTTCTGGGATACTGTATTCTGCAGTCTAAGTAATAAGCACTAAACTGTATGCGTTTGTTATTTCTGGAAGACAATTTCCTACGTAACTGTAATAGTTTGTCTTTTTTGCTTATTTTGTATAATGAAAAAATGTCACACGTATATACATTATATTAAAAAAATGGTAGCCATGCACAAAGCAATCAATATTCCATATCAAATCCTAATGTTTAACAAAATTTAAAAAATGAAACTATAGTTACGATTGTGTCTTTAATTCTATATTAATAGCATTAGCCAGAGTTATTATATCATATATTTTTCCCCAAAACTGTTGCTTAAACTTGATGTTTGAAAAAGAGTGTTGAGAAAAGCAAAACAATTAGTGAAGTGCAACTCTGTTTTAATTATTCTAGAAAAATGCCATTCTTCATTTGTATCTTCTGTTGTGTTTATCCAATATTAATAGTGTCTCCAAATGAAGCATTTAAAGTGTGTGTTTGTATTGAAGGAAGCATCTGCGGTATGTTGAACGCCGCTGGGCAGAGGTGTGTGTTGGTGATCTGGTCCGTCTCTGCTGTAATGAGATCATTCCTGCTGACATGGTGCTGCTGCACTCATCTGACTCTAATGGAGTGTGTCACATCGAGACGGCCAACCTGGATGGAGAAACCAACCTCAAACAGAGGCAGGTTGTCCGTGACCTGTCACAACAGGTGTGTGCCTATGCATTTCATTGTCATTTTGCTTCTGTTTGTTCTCCATAAATATTATGAGGTAAAATATGGACCAGTGTGTCTTCTCGTGCAATCCGCTTCCAGTCATTTTTTAGCTTTACAAAATCGCTTGTTTTGCTGCTTGATATTGCAAACTGGTATTTCTTTCCATTTATTGTCATACTCATAATTATAAACACTGGTTTGTAGCACAAATTATTTTATTGTTTATTGCACTTTGTTATTCTACTAGTTATTTACCTATAGCAGCTAATAAATCGGAAATCTCGCCATTTTATGCCTTTGTTTTATGTTTGATCACGTTTGGGTTGCCTCACTTGCCTCCATTGGACCATTCGTTACACAGTGTGTAATGTATGCCCATTTTGTTTTTCTATACATTTTCTTTTTTTGCATAGTAAAATAAAATCTGTAGCTGTAGTTGGCCTTTTTTGCCAAATAATTGATTGTTTTGTTATTAATTTTTTAAATATTTAAAAGTATACTGTATTTTTAAAATATTTTTCTCACATTTTGATGGTTTAATAGGACTTTTATAGGGTTTCTAAATACAATTATACCCTCCAGACATCACTTTTGGCCTCAACTGTAGACAATTATTTTAGAACACATCATCTAATATTCTCTGAATTTCTAAATTAAAATACTTTTTTTGTGGGGCATAAAGTAAGGATCTGAAATGCCGAAATCCTTAAAAGAAAACTTTATTAAATTGTTTGGCATAAAAACTTTGAAAATTGAAAATATAACTTTGAACTATTGAAAACAAAAACCTTTGAGCAATGTGTTTAAAAAAAATTGTGAATGTGATTTTCCTTTAGGGATCTGAATTTATTCCAGAAAACTACAGCAGTCGCATTGAGTGTGAAAATCCCAACAATGACCTGAGACGGTTCAGAGGCTTCATGTGAGTAAGCGTTAAACTGCTTCTGTAAATGATAAACAAGGCATTTTAAGGAATTATTAAGATTTTTGTATTTATACAGGGAGCATCCTGGTAAAGGACGGGTTGGACTCCATAGTGAAAACCTGCTCCTGAGGAGCTGCACTGTGAGGAACACGGAAACTGTGATTGGCATTGTAGTCTATGCAGGTCACTTTCACATCAAAAGATATGATGAGATTGTAGAAAAATAAAGAGCTTCACATTAAAAGATATCAGATTGCAGAAAGATAAAGAGCTTGTGTGTAATTGTATGCAGGTCATGAGACAAAAGCGATGCAGAATAACAGTGGGCCACGCTACAAACGAAGTAAACTGGAGCGCAGACTCAACATGGACGTCCTCTGGAGTGTCGCTCTACTGCTACTTATGTGCCTTATCTCTGCTGTAGGTCAGTATTATGGTCATTGATGTACTTGTGTCAGCATTTCAACTATAAGTACTAGGTGGAGCTGCACAATTCTAGATACATTTGAAATGATGATTTAGTTTAGTTTAATTCCTTCATTGTCCTCAAGTGGAAATTTGTCTTTGGCTTCACTATACACCACACACAAGTACACCAACACAACATTAAAATATACATAAAAAATATTAAAAAATTAAAACAATACCATTCCCATATGTACATATACAATCGATGCATACATATCCACTCATATTCATATCTTCTCAACATTTAAAATTGAAATGGCAGTCAGCACAACACATTTGTTCTCGCTCGAGGTTGTCTAAAGCGTCTCCTTGATAGTTTTGTTTAAAATAGGAATCACAATTCACCTACGATTCTGATTAGATAATATTACATATTACTAAACAATATTACATTTTAATGTAATTTATTAGAGATTAAGCAAAATGTTAATCACAGCAGTCTAAAATTTTTTTTAATTCATTTGAATTAGTTTTTTCTTTAAATTAAGTTTGAATGAACAAATCAATGACTCGTTCATAGAGACTTCACTTGTTTCGTGACTGAATGAATGAGCGATTCTATTAATCTCTTGAATGAATGATTCAATGACGAATAAAAAAATTACAGTCTGTAACAAAACTTTAATCATGCAGCTCCAGTACACGGTTAGTGTTATTTTTGTGGGTTTAGTAAAAATATGATTGTGATACATAGGTCATGGTGTTTGGTTGAGTGGACTACAGAATGCTATTTTCATGATTCCTGATGACACGCACCCTGCGCTCGCTGCCTTTTACTTGTTTTGGACTATGATCATTGTTCTGCAGGTGAGTGACAGTGAGCGGACACATGCAGGTCATGTCTAATCCAATTATTATCTAATGGTAATGCTAAGTAAATTTGAGTATGTAACATTTTATGATAGTTTGATGCAGGATTAAATGTGGTTTGCATAAATTCTGTATTCTGTTGCCTTTTATTTCTTTATAAAAAGTTTTTGACCTTTTAAAAGTATTTTTTTTTTACATGTACAATGATATTCAAGATATTGTATATCAGGCCTATCCTTTACAGTTCATGAATCAGGTTTTTAGTTAAATACTTCAGTAAGTATATAACAAATCTTACTTGTCTATGTATCTTACATTGCTGTCTTTCCTTTTTGTGTGTTGTAGGTGCTGATTCCCATCTCCCTCTATGTGTCGATAGAGATTGTGAAGCTGGGACAGATATATTTTATTCAGAATGATTTAAATCTCTATAACCCAGTACTGGACACAGGAGTGCAGTGCAGAGCGTTAAACATCACAGAAGATCTTGGACAGATCCAGTACCTGTTCTCTGACAAGACGGGAACCCTCACAGAGAACCGCATGCTGTTCCGCCGATGCACTGTGGCAGGAACAGAGTACCCTCACCGTGAGAACGGTCAGTTTACTTCAAAACAGCTTTTAAATACGCCTGATTGATTCTGTGGTTATGCTGTTTATAAAGATACAAATTTTCATTTTTTTAGGCTGTCAAACTTACCATGCTAATTTAAGATATCCATAAATTGATTAATATTAATATTATGACATATAAGATATATGTTTTTATTATAAAAATATACCCATTTTAACGCATTTGTGATGCAGAGTCAGAGATGTTCAATCCATTTGCAGTGCTTTACTGGAGAGTAGTCAAACAGGCAGAATACAGAGATCAGCAAACAGGGAAGTCCGAGGAAATTCAGAATCATAAAACAGTAGAGACAAGGAACAGCAAACAGGCAAGGGTCAAAACCACGGATTCAAAACAATGTGATATAACGCTCGGAAATGTTAGCCAGGGCAGATTTCGCAATGTCTTGCGAGACAAATATATAAATATATAATAATAAATATATATGATTTGTTTTATATATAATAATAAATATATAATTTTGTGAATAATAAACTATTATTTTATTATATATATATATATATATATATATATATATAGTAGTCTTTAAAATATCTAACTTTTTGTGAATAATAATCTATTGTTTTTTATATATATATATGTATATATATATAAATATATATATATATGATATCAAAAGTATAAATGGGTGTTTATGCGTGAAAATATGTAGCTATAGTCATGGTCTTGATCATCTTTGTGTTTTTCTCCTCAGCAATTTCTCTGGAACAGTATGAGGCGCAGGGCTGTGGCGATGCAGATCACTCTCTAACCCTGAGGTCACGCGCTAGCAAGAAGTCTCTGAGCTGTAAATCGCTCAGCTGCAACCGGAGTTCAGTGTCCCTCAATACCCTCACTGCAGAGTCTGACACGCACTCAGTCCACGACACGCTCCATAGACACACACCTGGAGCCTTCAGCAGCACCATGGTGATTTATCTTTGGCATTTACTCTAGGTTAAGTTAGCTTAGGTCAACTTTATTATCCCCAATTTATTTTACAGTGTTTTACAATCTACATGTGTACTTTCCCTTGTCTTGATTACTTTGTTTCTTTACTCCCTGTATTAGTCATCTGTTAATTTCACTGTAACACACACTTCAAGTATTTATTGTCATAAATAAATCATAAATCATTTTTTCTCTAGGAGTGTGCTGTTGTTCCAGACCCTCAGCTTCATGTGAAGCTGAGCACACTGTCATCCCCCATACGTTCCCCTCTCCAACAAGACGCTGCCGAAATCTCTCATATCCTAGACTTCTTTCTCGCCCTCACCGTCTGCAACACCGTAGTAGTTTCCTCACCCACTCAGCCGAGACACGTGGTATGTTTCAAGTCTTTACTAATTAACTAAACTAATAGTGTGAAACTAGATTTTGGGTTCAAGTCGGTCTGTCAGATTCACAGTGCTGCTTTCTGCATGACCAACTTGAACCCAAAATCTAGTTGGGGAAAATATTCGCCTTCACGCAAAAAATTCAAATCACATCTATTCCTATTGAAATGGCAGGATTTCGCCTTTGTAAAGTCACTAAACAGCTTTAAATGTGACCGAACTTTAAAAAACTGTGTCCAGTTGGTTTTGAAACTGTTTTTTATGTAAACAGCCCCTAAGAAATTTGTCCGAAGGTGTCTGGTATACCCGAAAACCCATCTGATTATACAGTTTTTTTAACAATTAATTAATTTTGATAATATGTAGTTTGGAATCTGAATCTGCTAAATAGAATTTGTTTGTGTAATAAAATTGTAATTCATATGAAGTATGTTGTAACCATTAGAGCAAGGGAAACAATGATTTACACAATATCTTGATATTGTGTAATACCTTAATGACAATATCTTAAGACAATAATCTTGATCTGTGCCCGTTTTTAATGGATGCATGAACAGACTGGCCTTAGTGATGGATTTAAAACTAAATTAACCTCAAACATGGTTTAAACTGTGCGCTAAATAATAGACTCATTTTTCATTGCTGAAATCATAATCAAATTAGCCAAAATATTACATAAATTGATATTCAGTGCCTGCGTGTGGCTTGGAAAAAATTATACTCCTTAAATGTGCATTTCTTGCATGTTTTTGAATCTGTTCATGTAATTTCAGGTTCAGATGCCTGTGGTTCGCACACCCCTGCGCTCTCTAGAGGAGATGAAGGCCATGTTTCAGAAGCTAAGTCTACCCCGCTTTCCCTATTCACCTAGTCAAAACACAGACACTCCTCCCAGCCTAACCAAGAAGCTCTTCGCCCGGGGTCGTTCGGCTTCCTACTTCCCTAACTGCAACACTCAAACACCCATCAAAACGCTACAGTCCCCCATCACACCTTCTGGCACCCCTACAAGCACTCCATCCACCCCTGTCACTCCTGCACTGTTGCCCAGTGGGGCGTGGGGCGAGGACGTAGACAACATACAGAAGGACAAAGATAACTCTGCTGATGAGACTGAGAGTGATGATGAGGATGAGGCAGAGGAGTTGCTGTATGAGGCAGAGAGCCCGGACGAGGCGGCATTGGTGCAAGCAGCAAAGGCTTATGGGTGTACTCTGCTGGGCCGGTCCCCAGAGCAAGTCCTCGTGGCTGTTCCAGGCACAGGGCCATTGTCCATCACTCTGCTACACATACTGCCATTTCATTCTGCCCGCAAGAGGATGTCTGTGGTGGTGCGCCATCCCCTCACTGGAGAAGTGGTGGTTTACACTAAAGGAGCTGATAACGTCATTATGGAGCTGGCTGAAGGTATGTGAGGTGGCGTCTTTGCTTTACCATAGCAGCTCATGTATGTTTTACTAAGGTTAGTTCACTCCAGAGGTCATTTCCATCATTTGACTGATTTTTTTTGACTGAAGGCTGTCATTTTGACAGATTACACTGAGGGTAATATATTGTAACTTCGTTAGCCTCATAGCATAATTGCCTAAGTCATTTTTTTGTTTGTTTGTTTTCCAAAGACATTGAAATATGACTTAGCCAATTATGCTATGAGGCTAACGAGTCTTGTAACTGTAATTTCCACCCCCGTCCAGTTGACCAGGAGAAAGATTAGTGTTCAGGCAGATACAAAGCATCAATGTAGTTGAGTTCGGTTAATTGATAATCAAAATAATTCTATAGTATTTTTTTAATTATATATTTTAATATATGGTCATATTTGGCCTGTTCAGGCCCAAAAGCTTGTGTTTTAGTGGCCTCTGCTGTCACTTTGGAAAAAGTCTCTGTTCATCTGTTTTGTGAATTAAATGACTAAATGCATAATCTTGCCCTAAAGCTCATCCTGTAATTTCATGATTAAAAATGGAAATGTGGATGAAAACAAAAGCTGTTAAAAGTATTATTTTCATTAAAATATGAAAATTAAATTGACTGCTAATTACAGATTATGACAGAATTTTTTTACGACCCTGTCCGTCAAAATGAGGGACATTGAGAAATTATTACATGACCTCTGGTTGATGGTGAACTAATCCAGGCGTTTCAAGCTCTTTGAGGCCAGTGTCCACCTCATATGATAATCGCTTTGTGAAGGACCCCCTTTTTAACAGAAACCTGTAAAGTTTTTACCTAGCAGTATCAACAATATGATAATCTGTAACATCTCATATTGCTTCTGCTTACATACTTTATCAAGGCTTAAAAGGATCATTTCTGTTGGCCCAAAAGTGTACAAAAGATCAAACTTCTCTAAGGGTCCATTCACACAGGCATTATTGCATTCCTCTTCACTGCTTTTCCATTGTTTTTCAGGCTTACATCTCTTGACTTTTGCACCATCTCGCGCATGACGGCGTTCTTAAGACGTGGCTCTCAAGCAAACATCAATTAATTAAGACCTTTAAAAAATGTCATGATCCCTTAAATGTTTGGAGTATATTTAGTAGATTACAGACTGAACAGAGTGTTGCCCTTTCAGTTTGCACACTGAGTATTTATTGTAATCAAAGACTGTTGAGGATTAAACATGGACTAGTCTATATCGTCATTTTGTGTAGTCCTGCTTTTCAGAAATTTGGATGCGATATTGTCACACCAGTGTTGAGTGTATACTCAAGTATTTGTTTTGACTCTGTGTGCATGTGGGTGCAGCTGAAGATGGTTTCTCAAGGGAAGTAATAAAACGGACGCAGAAACACCTGGACCAGTATGCGAGAGAGGGACTGCGCACTCTCTGTGTTGCTAAAAAAGTACGTCTTTCACTCTCATTTCCCTTATTTGCAACATTCATCATCTTCTATTTGCATACTGCACATCAAATGTAACCTGACAATAGATTGAATTAAGATGCCTGTGCATGGAGGTTGAGTCTTGAAGAAAATTGTTGCCATGTGATTGACAGGTGATGGAAGAGCAGGAATACAAAGCCTGGTTGAAGAGACACGAGTATGCAGAAACCAGCATTGAAAACAGAGAAGAGCTTCTGCTTGAATCTGCTGAGAGACTGGAAACTAATCTCACATTATTGGGTGAGACATTAAGACAATGAAGACAAAAATGTCTTGGTTGTGTTGGTTGTCCTAGCCTAAATTTCTTGGTTTCCAGGGGCAACGGGTATAGTAGACCGCCTTCAAGAGGAGGTGCCTGAGACCATTGAGGCGCTGCAGGAAGCTGGGATTAAAGTATGGGTCCTCACTGGGGACAAACAAGAGACGGCTATTAATATTGCTTTTGCTTGCAAACTCATTAGACCCACAGACCACTTACTGATGGCCAATTGTGACAGCAAGGTAAGGAAAAAAGATTTTAGCAAAGGATTTTTTCAAAGTGACTATTTACACCCCGGTGATGCTAAAGCTAACGAAAACATGGAAGAACAAATCAGTAAAGTACTGGTTTGGCAAGTTGCAACATAGTGTGGACATTGAAGAAAGAGGAAGAAAGGCACATGAAAACAAGTGCATTAGAAAGTTGTTATTCCCATTAATTTGTACATTTCGTATTACACACACATACATTTAAATAAAACAGCCCTCACATTATATCATAATTTTTCGCATGAACATGCCAACAAAATACAAAGATAGATGCTAGTATGTTCAATCTTTTATGTTGCACTGTATATAAAACTGAAATCTGAATTACATTTGTTGAATGTGTGTGCTTTGTCCCTCAGGAGGCTTGTGAGGCTCAACTTCATGAGTTACAACTTGAGATCAAACAAGTCACGAATGGAGGCGCGTCTAAAGATGACTGTGGTTCTGACTGCGTGTTGGTTATTGATGGCCGTACGCTGGACTATGCTCTGCAGAAGGAACTACAGGAGCCCTTCCTGGAACTCACGTGCTGCTGTCGCTCAGTCATATGCTGCAGATCCACCCCCCTGCAGAAGAGCCAAGTGGTACGGCTCGTCAGAGACAAGCTGAAGGTCATGACCCTGGCTATTGGTGAGAAAGTACATTGAAAGTTATATGGTTGAATGTCCAGGTAGAATGTTGTTTGAACTAAAATGTGACGCTTATATTCAGGTGATGGAGCCAATGATGTCAGTATGATTCAGATGGCAGATGTTGGCATTGGCATCTCAGGCCAGGAGGGCATGCAGGTACAAGGAGAAACCAGGGTTGGGTTTGGGTACTCCCGTGTAATTGTATTATTTTGACTAATAACTCAACTGTTCAGTACTTTGGGAGTGTTAAGATTTTCCAAATACTCACTTATGCTCACCAAGTCTGCATTTATTTGATCAACAATAAAGTGAAAACATTAATATTGTGAAATATTATGTATGGGGAAAAACGTTTGATTCAACATTATAGTTAAAACCTTGTTGTTCCTTTAACAGAACAGGTCTTTCCCACTCTTGCAATGTTTATAATGGATTCTCCCTTCATGTAGGCGGTGATGTCCAGTGACTTTGCCATCTCGAGATTTAAGTTCCTAAGAAAGCTCATTTTGGTTCACGGCCATTGGTGCTACACACGGTTGGCTAACATGATCCTCTATTTCTTCTACAAGAACGTGGTGAGTAGTTGTACACGTTTCCTCTATCTTGTGAATCAATGCGTTCCTGACTTGTTCCTCTTTTGTTCTTCTTTTTTCATGCAGATGTATGTGAACCTGTTGTTCTGGTACCAGTTTGTCTGTGGCTTTTCAGGCAGCGTGATGACCAACTCGTGGGTTTTAATCTTCTTCAACCTTCTCTTCACCTCCATACCTCCACTCGTATATGGAGTGCTGGACAAAGATGTGTCTGCCGAGACACTCCTAGAACTGCCTCATCTCTATGAGTCTGGACAAAAGTCGCAGGTGGTCATCCCGTCTCGCACGTCGTTTCTGTTGTGTTCAACTCATGAGCTGTTTTGCATTGTGTTTTACATGGTGTGAATATAATGATAGCGTATTTGTGGTTATGTGATGTGTGTTTTCAGGCCTATCTTCCATCAACGTTCTGGCTGACCATTCTCGATGCGTTTTACCAAAGCCTAGTGTGTTTCTTCATACCTTACGCTGTAAGTCGGAGACGTTCTTCACTTTACTGAGTATTTTTTTTTTTTGCATTGTTCCCAAATGTCACTTGAGATCTTGGCTGTGCCCAAAAACAAAAAGTGTGGAACGTTTCTTAAACGCACGTTTTAAATAGAATGAAAGCATTTATTAAATGTTACAAATTGAATGTTTAAAATATAATTAATCATTTAAATGTCTAAAAGATTCAATACAATTCAAATATACTTTTCAGAGCAGTGCTCACATATAATAATTCATATTTTTTTGTATGCTTTTAAGGCGTATGCAGGGTCTGATATTGGGGTATTTTCCTTTGGCTCTCCAATCAATGGCTCCGCTCTCCTCATTATCCTCCTGCATCAAGTCATAGAGAGTCGCACAGTGGTAAGCCAATCACAGCTGTTCAATGCAAATGTATCATCTATAATGCAGAGCAATTTAAAAAGCAAATCTTTAGAATAGTTATTGCATTCCATGCCACACTGTGTCCTCACCAAGCATTACAATAAAATCCACACTACCAGTCAAAGGTTTGAAATAATTAAGCGAAGTTTTAATGTTTTTGAACGAAGTATCTTTCCCAAAGGATTCATTTATTAAGCAGCACAACATTTTTTAACATTAATGATAATAAGAAATGTTTCTAGAGCGGCAAATCAGCATATTAGAATGATTTCTGAAGGATCATGTGACGCTGAATACTGGAGTAAAGATGCTGAAAATTCAGCTTTGCCATCAGGTATAAATAGAAAATGATTTTATTTCTCGATTAAATAAATGCAGCCTGGGTGAGCATAAAAGACTTATTTCATATCCAATTAAAAACTTTTGACTGGTAGTGTAAATCTGAAGTATTTGTCCCACCCCCCACGTGAAATGTTATTGGTCCAAAATACAGCTCCACATAATTGTACAGTAATGATCAAATGTCTCTTTTAGCATTATCTCAAATCATTCAGCACCTTCTCATTCAGCGTGCACAGAGGAGTTGCATTTTGCATAAAGCACCATAGTAACAACGCAGCACGCAGTTATTTTTGTAACAAAATTTGCATACCATAGCACTGTCAATAATGTCTTTATTTATGGAAGACTGGCTCTGTGTCTTATACAGGTTTTGTGTGTTTTTTCTTTTTTTGTGCAGACGTGGATACACGCTGCATTGCTGCTCTTCAGTGTCCTGTTCTATTATGCCTTTACCCTGTTGTTCAGCATTACGTGTGTGACATGCAATTCTCCTACAAACCCGTATGGCATTGAGACAAAAATGATGTCTGAGCCGCTCTACTATTTAGTATGTGGACTAACAACAGTTCTGGCCCTGCTACCCAGGTATTACAGTAAACACGCATACCTGAATTAGCTCATTCAGTCACAAAAACAAACTGTAATACTGTTTAAAATCCCAGTTACCTGATTTTATGTTAAAGGCTTAAATACACTACAAGGCTTTTTAAATGGTTACAGAAAAATCATCATACAGGGTTTCCCAAATGGGGTTCTTTATTTACACATTTGCATAATTTTGTGGACAGAAGTTTAAAGCATTTCAGCAGTATTCCACTAAAATAACAGTTTCAGGACTGAGATGCCTTGTTTTTTTCCTATTTATGTGGGAAAGAAATCAATTTTTTTGTAACAGAGAAGGCCTGAACATGCACACTTAAAATTGTATTGTGTAATGAGAGCTGAAAAGGCAGTATTAATGACACCATTATTTGAGAAATGTTATTTAAATGTAATCTTGACAAACGAGTTTTCAGTCTTTCCCCATTCAACTTGATAATATCTGTACTTGTATGACTTTTCACTACGTAGGAAATAGTTGCCTTTTTTCTATCGAAACGAAATTGTCTTTCCTTAAAGGAGTAGTTCACTTTTAAAAAAAAACTTTTGCTGATAATTTACTCACCCCCATGTCATCCAAGATGTCCATGTCATTCTTTCTTCAGTCGAAAAGGAATTAAGGTTTGTGATGAAAACATTCCAGCATTTTTCTCCGTATAATGCACTTCAGTGGGAACCAAACGGTTCAAGGTCCAAAAAGACACTTTCAGTGCAAACTGTTCAAAGGTCTTTAAACGATTCCAGATGATGAATAAGGGTCTTATCAAGCGAAACGATCGCTCATTTAATAAATAAATAACAAATGCAGTTTGTACTGAAAGTGTCTTTTGGACCTTGAACCGTTTGGTTCCCACTGAAGTGCATTATATGGAGAAACATGCTGGAATGTTTTCATCAAAAACCTTAATTTCTTTTCGACTGAAGAAAGAAAGACATGGACATCTTGGATGACATGGGGGCGAGTAAATTATCAGCAAAAGTTTTTTCAAAAGTGAACTACTCCTTCTTTGGACAGACTTTATTGGAATCAGTCACGTTTTCATCTTGTCTTAAAGGGTTAGTTCACCCAAAAATGAATTTTATGTCAATAATGACTCACGCTCATGATGTTCCAAGCCCGTAAGACCTCTGTTCATCTTCTGAACACAGTTTAAGATATTTTAGATTTAGTCCGAGAGTATTCTGTCCTTCATTGAAAATGTATGTACGATATACTGTCCTTGTCCAGAAAGGAGATCAACACATCATCAAAGTAGTCCATGTGACATCAGTGGGTTAGTTAAATTGTTTTGAAGCATCGAAAATACATTTTGGTCCAAAAATAACAAAAACGACGACTTTATTCGACAACATTGTATTCTCTTCCGGTTCTGTTGTCAATCCGCGTTCACATTCGTAGAAATATTCTAACTAACCCACTGATGTCACATGGACAACTTTGATGACGTCTTGATTTCCTTTCTGGACAAGGACATTATACCGTACATACATTATCTTAAAATATCTAAAATATCTTAAAGTGTGTCTTACAGGCTTGGAACGGCATGAGGGTGAGTCATTAATGACATAATTTGAATTTTTGGGTGAACTAACTGTTTAAAGGCAGCTCATGATGGTACAGTATATTTCACTGTTGTCTTTTCATCTTTTTCTGTGTCTCAGGATCCTGTTTCGTGCCTTTTGTAACACTATCTTTCCATCTGACCTGGTGAGAGCACAGAAAATGGAGAGACTCTCGGCACAAGACTATTTCTCTAGTTTACAGAAGTGGAGGGAGAACAAAGCCGCTCAAAAACACGTCCCTCAAAACCTCAGTGTTAATGCTGACATGCCCCATTTAACAGATTGTATCGCTGAACCAGGCACTGTTCTCTCATGACCAATAACAAAGTCCCTTTTGGTCATATAAATATGGTCATTAGCTCAAATAGTGACCGTATATTCTTGCACTTTAGTGAATGCTAGATACTCTTTTCTCTGGCCAATGAGAGTGTTTTCACTGTGATGTACCTGGGCTCTCACACCCTCTGCCTTACAGATGAACCGCAGAGTGGACTTGGAGTCTGGCTTTTGTAGGCTAAAGATATGCAGATAACTGTTTACGTGTCACACGGCTGGACCTGTGACATTTTTATTCACACATGCACTCCAGCATCACACAAGAACCTCAAGAGTTGTAGCGATGAATTGTGGGTCAGGATGTGGCAGGTGTATGGCAAGATACTGTGGCTACTTTGCTCCTACTTTAATACAATACGTTTTTGGTTAATGAGGCTAAAATATTCATGAGCTTGCACACTAAACATTAACATATACTATACATAAACTCACAATTTTCCACACAGTCATTTTCCATATTTTATATTCTAGCAAAATGTAAATTACCATCTTCCTCTGGTTAAAACTATAGGAATGATTGTATAAAGATGTTTTTTTTATTATTCAATAATTTGGAATCTGATCTGATCATGGAGAATGTTGAAACCATGAGGATGTTACATTATAGACATTCATGAAATTTTCCTTGCTCAGGAATAAAATGAGGTGAAATTAAACAGGAGCTAATGTATTTTTGACCCAAGGTCCTTGATGTTAATTTTTGTTTGTATTCTGATAGTGAACATGCCTACTGCATGCATTGCAAATGTACATGTCCAGTATTTCATGACAAAGACTAGATTGCTTTTTGTACTTAAATGCAACTTTATTTTTATTGCAAAAAGTGAATGCTTAGATTGTGAATCGATAGTACAGAATGATCAGCTTAGAGTAAAACTTGCAATAAAATATTCAAAACCTAAAAACTCGACTAGTGCATGAATATGAATATACTCACAACCGATAGCCTGTGTGTTATTGTAAAGCACAATTTGAAAATAATTACTAAAGGTCAAAGGCGAATGAATCCTGAATCCTACTTTGTCATACACAAAGTAGGCCACCAATATTTAAACACTCTACAAGAAAAAAAAAATGTGAACACTTCATTCTCATGCATTTTATTTCCTGTTAACTGTAGTAACAAACGAAACAGGAACTCTAACAATAAGATTTGTTTACAATTAGTGAGTTACCTTATCATTTCGAAAATAAAATCTTATTATCAGAGGGTTTTCAACCTTTAACCTGGTGTCCTGTCCTCCTTTGAGGTGTGGGCTGGGCCAACACGATCTGATCTCATGAAAGTGCATCTATTGCACGAATTTAATTTCTCGTAGCCTACCAAAAATACACCCAAAAATAGTTTTTACGTGCAAATGATACGCACGGTTAAACCCTTGTGTAATGTGTATGAAGGTGTGGAGTGCGTGTGTATTACACGCCATATTGTGCGTATCTGCACGTGTAAACTTCATATCATATGCATAAACTTCATAATTTAATGAAATAGTGTCTCTATTAGAGACCAGTGTCATGCTCTGATGGTAGCAATCAGACAATGTGGCCAGTTGAATATGAGAACAAGTGCACACTAGCACATGGTTTCATACATTGATTTAAATGCTGGGCGGATCTACTCGACTTCCCTGCCTCTGTGGCTTTCGATTCTAGCGCAAGAGCAGCTCTACGTTAGAAACTGTTACTTAGCGCTGAACAGAGATTATTTAGTAAATGACTATTTCTGAATGACTGACTGACTGACAGCGACCAAAATCTGCCTCAGTCACAGCAGATCATCATCAGACCATGAGTGTCAGTTCAACACGGAGCAGCGGGGAAGAACTCGACGAGCTGGAGTCAGTTAGGTAAGCTCAAATAACTCTGATTTATGCCTTTCTAAACGAATACTCCACTCATGAAATAACTCTACATGATAGTAAGCAGTGTAACACGATTGAGGTCAGTTATGCGCAGTAACATGCACTTAATGAATCGTATTTAATCCTCAGATCCTTTTAAATGGTTCTACAGCTAAAGTTGTTTCTGTGAAAGTTTCAGTTGTTCGGGTTATGCTCAAATGTGAGAATAAAAAATAAAAAGGGAAGAGCAATACAAGTATACAGAGTACAAAACAAGTGTAAAGAGCAAACTATTGTTAGTTTGATTTGTACAACTGTTTGTTGTCGAGGGAAATTAAGCTGCGTTAGCGAATGAACGAGGAAATACTTCTCCAATTTTACTTCTTCAGTGAATGAAAAGGTAACCTATTACCTCATTAACTGTCTGTTATATACTTTGATTTAAGAAGTTTTTTTCTTGCTAACGACAATTTGGCAAAACAAATGTAAAAAAAATATATATATATTCAGTGTACATTGTAATTTCACATAATTAATCAAAGACTTTAAAAAAAAAAAAAAAAACCCACAAAGCCCATCATGTCATTTTTATATTTAACCCCCATTTTAGGACCATTAAGTTTATTTATTTTTTTATTCATTATTATTAGTATTTGCTTTGGGACATTATTTTTATGACCAGTAAGCCCATTCACCACTAATTCTAATTACAATTTTAGCCATTTATTTAATTGCTAATTGTAACTTAATCTAATGGCTCATTGGATTCAAATCATCCCGTCCCCACATTTTAATATTTTTATACAAAAGTTTCAGAACCAGCACATCTGGAACAATAGCAAATATGTCAGTGGATGTTCACAGTGGATATTCAACATCACCATACAACATGGCTTTGTGTTTAAACCCAATTTGTTTCTCTCTGTAGCTGGTATCATTATGATTTGTCCCGGCATGCAGCTGAAGCCCTTCTCCTTTCCAATGGGGTAGATGGGAATTTTTTACTCCGGAACAGCAACAAGGGTCCTGACTGCTTTGCTTTGTCTGTCCGGTAAGAAATATCTTGTAAAAGTATGTTAAAATCACTTGCAGTCGACATACTGCTGATTATGCAAGTTGTATATTTTCCTTGTGTGCACTGACTCCAATTTATAGAGAAATCTACCCGCAAAGCTACCTAAAATGAACCTCAATTGTGTGAAAGTGCTGCTTAATAATTTTGATGTTTTTTTTTTGAAGAATTTTAAAAGAAAGAACACCATTTATTTAAAATAGAAATAGAACCACCTTGCTGAATAAAAGTACTAATTTCTTTAAAGCTGCAGTCCGTAGTTTTTCTGCTTTGTCGCCATCTCTGTTGGAAATCTGCAATTGCAGTTATTTGTGAAATTCTCAACTTTATGTGGGTTGTGCCTCATCCGCGCTGTGCCGAGGCGAATGTGTGGCTGTCAGTCACTGTGTTTTTTAATTAATAAATTTAATTATATCAAGTACTTTTTCGAAAAGGCTATAAATCTCCACCTCAAACATCATCACACGCAAAATAGCCTACTACCCGAGACTACTTCTTTATGTGTACAGATGTGATGTAATGACGTAAACTAAGACATGCTCGAAATTCCCCCAGAAATCCACCAGTACCACTGGAAATAAAAACATTATTACAAACTTACCTTTTTTTAATTGAGGCAGGCAGATGTCTTTGAACACTGACTGGTCATGTACTTGCTCAAACATTTATTTTGAATCATTTTTAACCCTAAAAAGTTATGGACTGGTGCTTTAAGAATCTTGCTGACACTACACTTTTAAATAATGAAGTATAATATAACCTCAAATAAACATATCTGACCTTTGTTCTGTGCAGCAGTAGACACTGACCTTTTCTAAAATGTGTTGCAATCCTCTGCCCTTTTATTACTCAGTCTCAAACAATTTAAAAAGTCAAATGATGACCCAACATGTCTTTTTGCTTGTCCCCTTATTTTTCCATTTCTCTTATTTTCTCTGGGTATTCAGTTTACTTAAAGTTTTTCAGTTCCTTTTTCTTTTTTTTCGAAGTGTCAGTTGTGAACCACCATAGTCTTGTGTCTTACAAAATAAAGGTGCCTACTCCCATTTGAATGTATAAATAATATATTATTTTACCCTGCTCACATCAGTGGGACAGACTGATATGTATAAATGCGTTTAATTCTGAGGTTAACTGACTCTTTGTTTATAGTGTGTGACTATGTAGAAATAACATTCAGCCTATTTTAGTGTGACTCGGTGTGATATTGCTTTTATACCCCATAAACAAGTTAAAATCAAGTGATATTGAGAATTCAATCACAGTATGGCAGCATTTACTCACTCTCTTTGCCATCAACACTTCTTTAGAGCAAAGGATTCAGTGAAACACTTTCATGTCCGCCGGCAGTTTGGCAAATATTCCTTTGGCTTCAATGAATTCCCTTCCCTTCAGGATTTTTGCAGTCACTTCGCCAATCAGCCTCTGCTAGGCAGCGAGACAGGTTAGCAGTTTGCCTTTCATTTACAATTCACAAACTTCTGCGGCACAGTCACCCTGTTTCCTGTTTCACTCTTGTAACCAAGGAAACCTGATAGTGCTACGGTTCCCGTACCCACGGCAGGTGGAAGAGCCATCTATTTATGAGACGGTGTGTGTGCATACGGCCATGCAGACAGGCCGGCATGAAAACGACCTGGTGCCTAATGCTCCAGCAGTAAGTCAAAATGACATTATGGTGACACATGTATTGCATCTAAAGTGCCCCTATTATGCTATTTTGGATGTTACCTTTCATGTAGTGATATATAACTACATGAACCGGCGTCGTCAGTAATTCCAGCTTTACTTCCTGCTCGAACCTATGTAGGTTTGTAACAAATGTGCATAATGCCAGAAACTATTTATATAGAGACATGCTACATACTCAATCCTTAATTTGACTATATAGGGAAAACCCATAACACCCAAAATGGCGGTTGTATGCATATGCATATGCCCCTCCCGTTGGTAAGCCAATCGACTGCTTTTAAAGGACAACTCGGCGCAAAATGGACCTTTTGTCTAATTACACATTGTTACCTAGTCAACCGTTATCTGAGATTTGTTTTCATGATTGCCGAATGTAAATAGTTTTATCTCTAAAAACAGTTTAGCCTATAATGCTAGTGTCATGCTAGTATATGCATAGAGTAATGACAAATAAAACCACTAACAAGGCTCAAAATAGCCCCACACTAACGGGACAGCATAATAAGGGTCCCTACATTCAAACCGAAGCATTGAGAACTTTGTCAGTGTCCATACAGTTTAATAAGAAGATATTTTATTCACACAGTCAATTTCGCGAATACAGGAAGAAGCCATCTTTGAAAAATAGTCTCTACCAGTCGATCTACGAACGCCGATCCAAGTGCGCTGGTGAGATGTGAATAAGGTGATAAGGTGAGCGCGAACAGTAGTCTACATGTACATATTGAAGAGAAGAAAACGGTTCGTGTTTGTGTTTCTTCCAGAAACAACGAACCATATGAGATTCTGCACAGTTCAGCGCACTTGGATCGGCGTTCGTAGATCGACTGGTAGAGCAGAGTAGGCTGTTGGAAGAGAGCGAATAGAGAGACCGAATCCTTTATGGAACTGTTTCAGGCACTGTGAGAACAGAGCTGCAATGTATATTATCAGAAAATTAAAGGTGATTTTGACCTTGGAATCGGATGCATGTACACCTATTGTAGGAGACATCCAAAACAAAATTATGATCATTTAAAATAGCATAATAGGGGCACTTTAAAAGAGTTAAATGGCATTTAGAATTAAAAATCGATACATACATGCAGTGAGTGGAATTTATCTTTGTCTTGGTAGCATTGTCTGTGCTCCTGAATCATTGACAGTCTTTTTGTGTTGTTTACAGCTTGGCACAAAAGAGGGTTATCTGGTTAAACAAGGATCGCTTATCAAGGTATGGTTACACAATTTTCTACACACACACACACATATATATATATATATATATATACTAATAATGTTAAAAATTTCAACCAATGTTTACAGTAAAACTAATCGGGTCAATTGTGAATGGGTTAAACTGGTTCTAGAGCAATAACCTAGACCTAGTTCTTTTTGCTGATGTGATTCTTCTTTATTTTCTGGGAAGAATTGGAAACAGAGATGGTTCACGCTGAATAGATATGAACTCAAATATTTCAAGGACAAAATGGTAGGTTCATGTACTTTGTTAAATAAGATTTAGAATTAGATAACCATTAAAGTTGATTATTTACTTCTCTTAAAACTGCCCCCTCAGTTTGTAGAGCCGATACGAACCCTGAATCTGACGGAGTGCTCTGCTGTACAGTTTGATTACAGTCAGGAGAGAGTCAACTGCTTCTGGTGAGAAATTTATGATATGACTGCATCTGATTTCCTTTTTTTTCTCTCTTGGGTGTCAGGGATAGGCAAAATTCAGAATATAGTGGCTTCCCTTTTGTTTAGTAGAGAATATATCGTTTTTATACCATTTGGTGACATTTATTTATTGTCCGAGTCCTGTTTCCTATTTGTATGTTTTATGGTCCGCAGAACAGGAACCTGCTGGAAACTAGTTTTTCAACGAGTCAGGCCCGTTTAAATTGTACCTTAATGTTACTTTTAATCTTTCCTGTGTAATAAATTAAATGAAATGAAAAAAAAATGTAAATAAAACGCTATAAAAATAAAATAAAGCTGACAAAATAAGTCTTTTTCTACTGTGCTAGACTTGATGTCCTGTTTGTTTTTACACCTGAAACTTCTGCAATTGGCCAACTGTAAAATTTCTGGCTATTTTTGACAACTGAAAATGAGCTAGTACTGTATATCTGCAGTATTACACTGTGCTGACTAAATCAGCATTAGAGAGAACCTGCACGACAAAACTCACACTGTCTGTGTACAGACTGAGATATAATGATAGGTTAAAAGGTAATAATTTCATATCAATATCCTAAAATTGTGCGTTCATTATCTATTGCATATAATATTTTCCTTCATGTAAGTGAAACTCAGTAATGAGGAAGTGCAGTCAGACACTCCTATACACAGCCTTCCTCCTGCCCACATATTTTCCGATGTATGCTCAATTTCTCACTATGCAGCTCTTTATTAATATTCTTCTACTTTATTTTTTCTCTCTCTTTCCTATAGTTTGGTGTTCCCTGAGAGGACGTTTTATCTGTGTGCAAAATCCGGTGCTGAAGCAGACGAATGGATTAAGCTACTACGATGGAAACTGGTAAGCAGAAGCTAAAATATGAACCATGAAAGAACAGTCACTATGAATAATCAATTTGACGTAATGGTTTAACAGTATAAATAGTAAATTATTTCTTTGTTCCAGTGGAAATTAATCAGTCTAATCATAGATGTATTTGTCTTTTTGTTGTCCTTATCTCTAATGATGACTACCCTGCATCTAGTCACAGGTAAAGAAAGGTCGATGATGTTCAACATGGAGAAGTAGCACTGGAGCAATGTGAGCTGTGTCAGTTTTATGTTAGTAATTACACAGGATCCAACTTCATCTGATTTGGCATCATGGTAGATATCACATGAAGATATAATATGGCCACTGAATCACACATGCAAGATTTTACATCTTATAAAAGCGAAGTCCCAAGGCACAATGCTATAGAAAGAGTCTGGAGGTGGCGCATTACCAATGGTTGTTTTATAATTGACTCTAGGAAGTTTTTTTATTTTATTTTTGGGGAACTTTAAGGTTTTCTTATTCTTCTCCAAGCCTAGCTATACTTGCTGAATGTTCCTTAAAACAGTGCGGCTGCTCCCAAACATACGTACAATACCCCCCTCATATGCATGGCTCTGACTATGAAGAAGTAAACTTGTAAAATTTAATGAAGTTTGTGCATTGAAAGACCTTTGGATTTCAAATATTTTATTTCCAGAATCGAGAGCTGCAGTGATGTATGTTGTAGGCTAACCTGGAAGTTAGCGTCACCCTTATTCCCTCCACAAAACCCAATAGGATTTTACATTGACTTTTGGATTATTGCGAAAAGTAGGCTATATCTTAACTACAAATTTAACACCAGTTTGAGTTAGAATAGTACACAATTTAAAGTGCAACGAGGAACTATGAAAGCCTACTAGTAAATATGAGTTTTCCTATTCAGTGCGAGACCGTCGTTTGTGGTCGAAACGTTGCAATTTATTAAACTTCTTCGGGATGAAATAAGAAATAGAAATAGTGCTCAAGTTCTTTTAGCATTTCAGCTCAGTTTTCTTTTGATCGAGCACCTGCTAAAGTGATGTTTAATGTCCTTAACAATCTGTAGTCCCACTCAACCCACTTTTTTTTAAATCAAAAGAGGCTATTACTGATATATCTTATGTCAATGAATAAAACATAAATATCTTACACTTGAGTTAATCACAGAACAACAAAAATGTATTATCCCTGCAGTATTCTATAGACCAAAATAAAAAGTACAAAATATTGTAATTTATCCTAATAGCAATGCTACTTCTAATGTGATGTGTGAACTGACAATGAACTCATACGTGTACCCATTTTCCTACGGAGGAGCCGCTTCTGTAAAAATGTCAATAAATAAAATGTATTTTTGTAAACCAAAGCTTTAGACAAATTTATTAATTAGGAGACAAAAAGGGAGCAGGTTACATTCATAAAAGACATACAGCATCAAGACCAGGCAACATTATATATGTACATCTGTGTGTGTATGAGCTAGAACATCAAGACATCATTGACCAAATGTCTGATTCCTGTAGGTACTGAGATGAATAGCAACTAAGCTACTTCCACCACCTGTCGTAGTTCTTCAATCAGAGGGACTAGCTCCTTCTCAAGACTGAAGATCAAACCTAAATATGAAAGAAAAAAAATCAGGGAAATTAATCATTGAACTGTTATTTTCATGAGCATACAACTCAGAGACTCACCTGTGTTGGCATTACTACTTGCGATGAAACTTATCACTAAGGGTAATCGGTTGAACTGTACAATCTGCCAAGGAAATAAATAACCGCATATATTATAACAAGAAATGTTTAATGGACACGTTTCACATTCCCAAGGTTCTCATAAATGGAAATAGGAAGTCATATGTGTGTTTAAATATAAAGTACCTGATATGTGTTATAGTAACAAATGATGCTCTTATTTTTGGACAAGCCGAGCTTGCTGCCCTGGTCAGTTGCCAAGGCAAAGGTGGACAGGAACGCTGGCCGTAGTGCATAGTCAGGGGCATTGTCATTGGCAACTAAAGGAGAAAACATGTAAAATCTCAGATGGAGCTTCAGCAGACATACAAACAGACATGAAACCCACAACTGAGGCTGTTACCTTTGATTACAGGGACTCCATCTCTATCAGTCACCACTATTGCATGGAGTCCTTCAACACTGATGATGGCAGAGAAAAGTAATCATTCATTACAACTCAGAAGGCAAAACGAAGTACAAAACTTGTTTAAATCCAAGATAAATCCGTTTACCTTGGCAGTTGTTTATACAAATAACTCCTCAGATTCTGCAACAATTAAAACAAACGCATTATGACATTTCTAAGAAAAGTTGCTCCAGCAAATGCATTACAAACATACTCACATCTGCCATATTCATTAGATTGACTAAGTAGCTCCCCTGCTGCGCCCTGTAGCAAAAACATTAAAGGACGACGTGGAAGTTACGCGAAATTTTGACAGTAACGTTATCTTGTGGGCATTGTCGTCAGCAATTTCTAACTAAACACTATAATTTCTGTATATAGTAATTATAAATGGAGGAAAGATATATTAAAGGCATAAGACGCCAAATGTAATATTATTACCTTCAATTCAAGCCAGTTTTATAAAAAGTTCTTCACTTGTTTATGTGCGATCATCACATGACAGAAAACACAAGGTTTTCCGTGTACGTAATATCCGTTAACGTCACGTATACGGAGAGTGCGTGTAGTTTTTACACCACGAGGCCATCTAGTGGTGGCTGTTGGTTTTGATGTTAGTAGTAGAGTGTTTATCTTTATTCCTTTGTGTAAACTGTCAATTGATAAGTTCAAATTAAAGTAGCCTTTGTGAAAGTGTATTATCATTTTATCCCCTAACTAAAGGTTCTTTAATGGCATCAATGGCTCCATGAATAACCTTTAACACCCATGGAACCTTTCCATTAGACAAAAAAGTGCTTTATTGTGAAAAAAACAACAACTTTTTAGTCATGTAGCTTGCCTGGCCATCTTTATCAGACAGCAATGAGGAGGACCACAATGAAAATAAGTTTGTAACTTTCTTGTGTTATCCTTGACAGTTCTGATAAATGTATGTCACTGTGATGGCATCTTGTATGCATTTATTTATTTTTTTTTCACTGTCTAATAATAAAATAAAAAAGACCCTCTTCACTTAGCCTACAGAATTTGTTTTTGTGAATTGAAAAATTAAAAATACACAGTTGGATCAACTACTTATGACAAGTATGACCTATTATAGTTATTTTTCTCTTCTAACTGTTAATGTCTTGTATCCTTTCATTTGCAATACGAAATTAATTAATTAATAAAAAAAGATATTTAACATAACTCAATTTGTATCGCTGTACAGCCTCCTCTTACAGTGCTTATCATTTTTTTACTGCACTTTTGTTGTTTTAATGGTGAAATATGCTAATGACTTGTACTCCACATTCCAGTGAAGCTTTTCTAGTGCATAGAATGAAAAGCTTTCATGTGCGGATTAGTACTGAAACAACGGTTTCTTCAGTACTCACAAACCAAGTAGAAAACATAATTAGAGAACATAATCCAGGCCAATGCTTTTCCAGCCCTTCATTCCCTCGATCACCCCATAACCTTCTACATCCCAGCACACAGAGTTTTATGATCTCTTTCTATAGGACGGGGGAGCCTGGATTTCAATTTTTAACTGCATGGTTTTGTTTAAACAGATGTGAATGTTAGACAGATCTGAAACCTGAGTGGTGTATATATAACCTATAATGTGTGACGACGAGATGACGTCTGGATTTCTGAACGCTTCAGCTGAGAACGTTTATGGTGAAAAGAGCGCTTTCTCACAAACAGAACACAATATTGTCGCTACGTACCTCATCACAGCAGGTAAATAGCAGTGGTTGTGTGTTTACCTTTTGTATTTGATGTTAGCAATTAGCTAAATGAACTGAACCTTTTAAATAACTAATTTAATATTAATCAAGTTCATAATTTAAAGGCCTATTTTTTCGAATTGGCTTCTCATTGAGTTTAGTAAGCCAGATGCCAAGAATCTCTTGGTTCTCCTAAAAATATTAACATTTGTTCCAAGCTTTTAATAATGTTTTCAAAATGTTACTAGCATAAAAATGTTAATTAGGCCAAGACCAATCATGGAACTTTTTTCTTTTTTAACATTTCAGTTTGACAGTTCTCTCAAAATTATGAACAAACGTTAACGTTAAACGATATTTGTTTATAGTTATCTGGTCTTCAGTGCTCTCAAAAGGATTGCACAAAAAGATAATGGTGATTACAATTGGAAATCAGACATTCGTCTGATTGCTTAAATTCAGGACAGTGTTTTTAAGCATTCCTTGAAACTGACATTTACAGATTCAGCCATCCAGTATAACCAGCAGGGGTGTGTATAAAACTGGGAAATGTTTACAATGGACATGAAATATGTGTGTGAGACAATGTCTTTGTGTCCACAGATGTCTGAATAGTTTATTCAAAAATTAACAATTTTGTCATCATTTACTCATCTTCAAGTTGTTTCAAACCTGTATGAGTCTGTTCTTTAAAAGATATTTTAAAGACTGATGGTAATCAACGGTTGATGGTAGCCATTGACTTCCATAGTACAAAAAAAATACTATGGAAGTCAATGGCTACCGTCAACTGCTGATAACCAACCAACATTCTTCAAAATATCACCTTTTGTGTTCAACAGAAGAAAGAAACTCATACAGGTTTGGAACAACACGAGGGATGAGTAGCCTAAATGATGACAACATTTTAATGTTTGAGTAAACTATCCTTTTAACCTCCTGCTCTCCATTTCTTTTTCTATCTCTACCAGGAGTGGTCAGTCTGACTAGTAACATTGTGGTGCTGTTGATGTTTGTGAAATTCAGAGAGTTGCGTACTGCCACAAATGCTATCATCATTAATCTGGCTTTCACTGACATTGGTGTAGCCGGTATTGGTTACCCCATGTCAGCAGCCTCAGACTTGCACGGGAGCTGGAAATTTGGCTACATGGGCTGCCAGGTGTGCACCTACTACTTTTTCAATAAACACAGTCATTTTGATTAGCAAAATTTAGTCATAGCCAAGTAGCATTGTTAGGGGACAATGATGAGTAAGAGTGTCCTATGAAGCACGCATGTTCTTAGTAGTTTTGCAACCTGAACTAACCTTGCATTTTATTTAGAATATTTTAACAAAATTGTTTCACTACTTTTTTCCTCCGAAGACATAATAATGCCAAGAAGTGCTAGATATTAAAAATATTTGAGACACACATTTTCATTAAAACATTAAATCTCATTATTTTTAGCTTAATTCCACTAGAATACTTTCTTGCATAACAATAACAGAACTTGTTGCCTCTGTTACAGATCTACGCTGCCCTGAATATATTCTTCGGAATGGCCAGTATTGGGCTGCTCACTGTGGTTGCCATTGACCGATACCTTACCATATGTCGATCTGATGTAGGTATGAATCTGTCCATTCAACTGCCTGAATGAAATATGAACCACTAAGGACCGTCATTGACTTTGTGGAGGGTCAATGTCACTCATGCCAAATGCTGTAGGATATCTATTAATGTGTGTTTGTTACAGGACAGAAGTTGACAACATTGTCATACACACTTCTAATTGTGGCTGCTTGGCTGAATGCTGTGTTTTGGTCAGCCATGCCCATCATTGGTTGGGCAGGATATGCCCCTGACCCCACTGGAGCCACCTGCACCATCAACTGGAGAAACAATGACGCGTGAGTGAAGATTGAAATCACAGGCCAGGCCATAGATAACCATTTTATTCCTTTACTAATCTTTTTATCAGTTTTACCACTCTGTGAAGCTTTTTGTGAATCTTAAAAGTGGAGAGGGGATTACAGTGGGACTAATCCTGTTTGCTTTTAGATCTTTTGTGTCCTACACAATGACTGTGATCACTGTCAACTTCATCCTTCCTCTGTCGGTCATGTTCTACTGCTACTACAACGTCTCGGTTACTGTCAAGAGGTTCAAAGTTAGTAACTGCCTAGACAGCATCGACATGGATTGGTCTGACCAGATGGACGTAACCAAGGCAAGCAGAAATATTTTATTTATTTTTGCCATATTTCTCCCATTCACATGAGGGTAAATGGAACCATTAACTAAAACTATCAAATCAGTTTAAGTAATTGAAATAAAGCTCAAATCAAATCAAATTAATGATATTAAATACAAAAAGAGAAATTTTGTCTTGGCACCTTAAAGTAAAAATGGTCTAAGTACTAGTTAGTTAAAGCTAATTAGAAATATTCTATATTAACAACAAAATTACTAAACGCAAACTGAAATTAAAATGAAAACTGAGGGGATGTTTAGACAAGATTATTTTTAAGAAAAAACAAAAAAAAATGTTTTATGTGTTTTGGCTGTTTGGGGGCCTAAAAACGGCAAACTTTTGAAAATTGGTATAAAAGGTAAGTTTTTGATTACGATACCATTATCGTCTCTGTGTAAACTATAAAAATGTTAATTTGTGAAAAATGTGACATCATCAACTACTGGCCTGGCATGCAGTACATCATTGTTGTGTAACATTCTAAAAATGTAAAAAAAAAAACCCAAAAAACGTTAGTGTTGTTAAAACAATCCCTGTTTACACAATTCGCAAAAAAGTAAAAAAAAACAATGTATTATACCGCCAGACCAGTAGTTGGAAAAATTACGCGCATGAAGAGTGAATGCGTAAATACACATGACGTCACCGTTTTCACAAATTCATGGGTTTTTTTTTAGTTTACAGAGACGATAAAGGTACGAGTTTCAAAAACGTGCACTTTGAACCCCGTCTTCGAAAGTTTGCGTTTTCAGGACCCCCAAACACATACAATTAATCCCATTTTTAGTTCAAAATGGTGTAGTGTAAACGGCCCCCTAATCAAAATTTAAATAAATACAATAGGCTAATAGTAAATACTGCTTGACTGGTTTTGTGTGCCCTCTGTTTTTCATTAACTTGAATGCGTAATTATTTTTTTTATAGATGTCCGTTATAATGATAGTGATGTTCCTAGCTGCCTGGTCTCCATATTCGATTGTGTGTTTGTGGGCATCATTTGGTGACCCTAAAAAGATTCCAGCTGCAATGGCCATAATTGCCCCACTCTTCGCCAAGTCCTCCACCTTTTACAATCCTTGCATCTATGTCATCACCAACAAAAAGTAAGGCCTCCTTGTCCCGTCTTTGTCACTCTCTTTCCTTTTCTTTCCTCACTATTAAGTTGCATTTGTTGACTGCAGGTTCAGGAGAGCCATCATTGGAATGTTACGATGTCAGACACGACAGCGAATGAACATTACCAACCAGCTTCCAATGACAGTGTCTTCTGTGCCACTCAACCCTTAAATGAAGAGAAAATCAGATATTTAAACATTCATAAAACATCAGCGCTGGACGCTATCTGTCTGCTCCACTGTTTTAACACCACTAGGGCACGATTACTTTGCAGTCTCAGACCAATGGCACGTGTTCTTTTGCCATGAATATGGTTCCTGCAACTGGCATTGCCTTCTTTTAACCTCGCTTTATCTAATCTGATGCTTGTTACATAATGTCTGCTGCAAATCTTGTGAAATTGCTGCTCTTGATACTGCATGTGCTCAAATGTTTTATTCAAATGTGCGTTTGAATAAAAACAGTTACACAATGATTCGTTTTAACGATTTCTATAATTTTTTTTATTTTCTTTATAAAATGTGTCAAATTGAAGCATCCTTTAAGACATTTATTTCACATTTTACAGATAATGAATTTGATGTGTGCTACAACACATTAAATAAAGAAAAAATGTACAGTGCCTAAGGATTTTGTAATGCCTAAGAAAATACTTTTTTAAAACTGTCATGGCGACAGAATCCAAGACTATTTTGTCAGAAGAGTGGCTCTTAGCTAAAGATTCATTTTCAAGCTGCCCTGAGCAATTCAATGACAAATTTAGTGGGAAAAACCCGTTCCAGCATTAGTCAGACACGTTGTTCTCCAGCCAGACCCGGATCTCCTCCTGATTCCGTCGCATCCATTCAATATTGTTCTTCACAGTCTCTAATGCCTGCTTCCTGGGCATCTCACCTGCTCCTGCATTTGGTTTCAGGGCAAAAAAGTGCTCCATCTAAAAGGAAACCAATTTGTGACCGTCAAACACAGATATTTTTGCACAAAAGTGCATTAAAATCCCAAATCTACCAAGTAGTAAGCTAGTATTCCTTTCCAAACACAGCCTTTGTGTCTCACCTTCCATAGCAGCAGCTCGGTGTTGTATGTACTAGTAATTCTGGAGGGCAGACGGCCCAAGTTCCTGTCATTGATAGAATATCTAAAACAGACATGATATCATATAAAACATTGTTATTTTCAATAAGAGGAAAACCGATTTTCTCTGTTCCTTTCAACTGTTAGATGAACTAACCTGTTCACTAGGTAATCCCAGTTGAGCGTCATCCATTCCCAGGCCATAGTTTTGCCATATGTATTGCGTGACACGTATTGCACTAGACTAAAAACATCTTGACTTCTCACAATGCTTTCATTTTTAGCGGCTTCAAGCAACCTGTTATAAAAGAAAGACATTTTGAACAAATTATTTATTAAGTGCAAGTTTACTATTACAAAGGCCCTGTTACACCTGGTATTAAAGGAGAACTCTCAATATATGTGGTAAAGTGTAACTACGTCACCTTAAAGTAAAGTGTTACCCAAAACAATTTTCAAAAAAAATAAATATGTGTAAGAAACACTCACAGTAAAATCTATATCATGCATTTAACTTTAATTCTGCACTGGGAAGAGGGAGATTACCTATAAAGGAGAGTGACATTTTCAACTGAAGCCAGGCCGTAGAGCAGCTTGTCTTTCTCCTGGGCGAGAGAGGTAGAGAGATACTTCTGGAACATGATTTCCCAGCTCCGTTCTGAATTTGAGTTCCTCATTCCGTATCGGTACACCAACAACCGTAAGTTGACAGCCACACTGCTGCTCCCCAATCAGAGAAAGAGCCTCTTTGATACACTGACTCTGAGTGGACCACTGTACATCCTGTGAGGTATTTATGTATGAATGTGATTACCTAATTGTTCCTTCAATCCAATCATTGAAAATTTCAGAGGCTTGTTTGAGAGCTTCCTGGTCATTCATCTGACATGCAAGGCCTAAAATTGTCTCCCTCAGCAGCCTGTACAGGGAGTGGAAAAAAAGGGAGGCGTTTACATGACACAAATTTCAGCTTATGTACACACACACACACACGCTAAATAATATGCATGCATATATGCAGCATTTAACTGTGAGGTTTACAAGACTGATAAATCCAAGAATGTGTCCTTGGCTTGGCCTGTGCTATTGGAGAGCTTTTGTAGTTAGTTCTGCCAAAAAAAATTCTCACCGCTCTGTTTGGTTCCCCACATCATTCCACCCAAGGTCTCTGGATATCTTCTGGACATGGTCACGGAAGAGTTTCTAAACACGATTTCAAACAGAACATGTGAAAAACAGACGATTTTAAATAGCAACTTCTTGCAAACATTTATATAAATAATATCAGCTATAAATCTCCTGCTTGGAATAACACCAGATTTTAACATTTGACATGTTTATTTTTATTTCATTTTTTTTTTTTTTTACATAAGGATTCATGCTCTGGATGGTAGTGAAGACTTTGGAATCCAACCTGGAATTTGGGGTAAAGCACTGGGTCATCAGCCAGCATGTCTCTGACGTAGGAGATAGAAGCAGCTACTCGATCCCACACAATGTACTCAGTTTCATTGGCCAGATATCTTGTTAAGTTGAAGGCATTTCCATAATTGACAATATCTGCCCTGTTAATGAAAGACAAAAGGCAGCAACCAAGTATGACTTCATCATCCTTACTTTCTGACCTCCTATAACCATAAAATGCTGTGCTAGTATGTAACATCATCTCAAAATCAGTTTTTTTTTTTTACTGTCAGCTAATCGAGATTGAAAGATAGCGTTTTGTAGTTGGGAAATGTTTTTTTTACGAACTTACCGTCCAAATGCAAATACATCATCAATGTAGCTGCTTCGGTCAGTTGCGTCATACACCTGAAAAAAATAAATAAAATAAAAGATAAGCATCATGTGAGTTTATAATTTATCACACTCTCTGCAGAACATCATTGCTCTGATTGGCCAATCGAAATATTCCTCCGTCATCCGTGGTAACCCATATGGCGTGGTAGTCTCTCACAGGGGTGGGTCATAGGTCAGGGTCACACGCCACCGTGGTCTGAAGACAATCTCATTCAGATTCAAACGCGATTGGCGCCATATAGCGTCTCAAGTATTGCCTGTAAGTATAAATTTTACCTCAGGTACATAATTTATTTTACTGTAACATTGTTACAATGTCTTGTTGCTTGTTATGTGCGTTATAGGGGACTAGCTACTTGTTTGCGTAAGCTAACTGTATCCCTTTCACAGACTGTGATGGCGTTTTTTTATATTTTCATTTTTTTAATACATTCATAACACTGAATACTTTGTTTTACACGGTATTACCTTTTAATCAAATTACCAAACAACAACAACAAAGAGGATAGTTGACGCCGCTGTAACGTTATTTGGAAGTGAAAATAAACATCTTTCTCTCTGACTGGCCCTTATCAATTTTTTATAGTTGTGAACACACTATTGTGGAGTTTTACTTTTGCTATTTGAGCAAATTGTAACACACAAAAATATCTAATTCACGACTCTCACGACTTGCTTCTGAGAAATTCGTGAAAAGGGTAACATATTAAAGGGATACTCCACTTTTTTTTTTTTTTTTTTTTTTTTTTGGAAATAGGCTCATTTTACAACTCACCCAGAGTTAAACAGTTGAATTTTACTGTTTTCAAATGTATTCAGCCGATTTTCTGATATTTAGAAGAATATCAGTAACCAGACAATATCTGGTCTCATTGACTTCCATAGTAGGAAAAAATATACTATGGAAGTCAATGAGACCAGAAACTGTCTGGTTACTGATATTCTTCTAAATATCAGAAAATTGGCTGAATACATTTGAAAACAGTAAAACTCAACTGTTTAACTCTGGGGGAGTTGTAAAAATGAGCCTTATTTCCAAAAAAAGTGGAGTATCCCTTTAATGAGAAAGAAATATTAATGATTATACCTTATGATCTGTGAAAAGTTGCTCAGCAATATTGCTCCACACACTGTCGTGGTGATTTACTCGATAAAAGCCCATATGGTCTTTGTTGACTTTGATAAGACCATCGGTTGCAGGGGAATATCCAGCAATGACGTCCTCTAAATAAACACAGGCCAGAAATTAATTGCACTGCAGGAAACCTCAAACCTAACGTATTTCTTAGTGTCAAAAACAGTCTAAACATATCTTGTTAACCTGTTTTGTCAAATAAGAAAGAGGTGTTTTTGAAGTTGAGTGTGCTCCATTTCACAGGAATGGTCCATTTGTATCTGTGGGACAAGAGAGATCATTGTGAACTAATGAAAATTTCAGTGTGCCAAATGAGAGAAGAAGAATCAGAGGTGAGTTTAGTTCATTAGCTTTGTTCCTGTGAAGAATAATGATAATGATGGTGTAGTTTATAGGATGACAGATTAGATAAGGACGTATGTAAAGAATAGAGTTGTGCTTTTCAATGGGTTGTGAGTTACTGTAAAATGAGTTTTAAGGCTGTTCTGATTGTTGACAATAAGAATAAAGCAGTCATATAATTAAGAACTCGAAAGGCAAACTACATGGCCTTATTAGCTTTTAAAAGATAGGACAAAAACACTTCCCAGGTTTTTTTTGTTGTCGACATCAAAGGCTGTGGGTGCAGATTCATCTGTCACTTGGCAGTATGGTGAACACAATATTTGATAGCATATGCATTTTCCTAATCTGCACATGCCATGTTACGTTTGCAAATTGTTGGGCCTATGTGTTTCATGGTATTATTATTGATTTCCAAATGTTTTATCCCACAGAAAATATTTTGGTGTAGAGGGATGTGGGAATGTCATCAGGCTCACCCCAGGGGAGTGGTGGGTTGGCTGGGGTCAGCATTGGGGTCCAGGAGGAACCTGTTCTGGATGAGTTTCGCTTCAGTGTCTGTGATGGTCAGATTCAGAACAGGATAACCCATCTGCTTGGTCCATGTGTCCATAATGTCTGCCACAGGTAAGCCACTCTCCTAAAGTATGACCCAAGATATATATAATAGGCATATATCTAAATAGTGTGCAGACAAAAATGTACTGAAAAACATTAATTTATTTCAACAAATTAATGAGAGTTAGTAAACATGTAGTTGCAAAGTTACTTCTAGTTAGTAGAATTTGAAAGTGGACTTTCCCATATTTTTCCCAAAATGTGTCATAAAATGTGGTTTTATATATGAAGAGTTCAGATGCAAAAGCCTCTAAGTGCCATTTGAAATTTTCTTCTAAAATGATCATTTTTATCAAGCTTGTATATTTAAGTTCAGTAATTTCACTTAAATGGCAATGAAGATTACCTATGAATTGTCATTTAAGTGAAATTACTGAACTTAAATATTCAAGTTTGATAAAAATGGTCATTTTAGAAGAAAATTTCAAATGGCATTTAGAGGCTTTTGCATCTGAACTCTTCATATATAAACATTAAAACAGCAAGGTATGACCAATAAAAGCTATTTACATCTTCCATGGCTTTCCAAAAGTCTGCAGTCTTAGCATTCTGGAAGTTGAAGTTTTTCAGATATTGCTGTTGTAAAAAAAGAAATAGGGTTTATTTAAGATAAAAGGAGTGTGGAATCATTGGAAAATTAGTGTAAAAAGTGAGACGCCTTACTCGACATCCATCCCTAAATGTGTCACGGCCAAGCAAGTCCTCAAGCATTCGTAAAATAGAAGCTCCCTAAAGCAGAATGAGATTAGAGCGACCAATTCATAGCAAAAAAGTTAATAGAGCAACATCACTAGGTAAGGATTCATCACTGAATTTACCTTGTTATATGAGATGGCATCGAACACGGATGTGATCTCAGCAGGGCTGGACACATCCACAATAATAGGATGGGAAGAGAGAAGAGCATCATCGACCATGACAGGAAATACATCATTGATAAGCATGATGTCGCGCTGGGAACACAGAGGATGAATTTGGCATAAACTAGTCTCAATGTGATTGGATGGTTTGAGAGAGATGTTGCCTATTTAGGAATACATTTGAATGATTTAGGCATGTGCTCACCATTCCCCAGTCATCCTCGGCTTCTTCCACTCCCACATACTCAAAAAAGCTGGCAAAGCCCTCGTTCAGCCACAAGTCGTCCCACCAGTCCATAGTCACAATATTTCCAAACCACTGCAGATTAAAGACAGAACAAGGGTCAGTTGTCTGTTATCTATTTTTCCAACACATTCTCATCCCAAGCCGTCAACTCTTTTGCCAAAGCGTTGACATTCAATGCACATGGCACCCTTTAGCGTCAATATAAGACGCTTCGGTGGTAGGTTTAGGTTTGGGGTAGGGTTAGGGCTATATAGCCCCATATGTATCTGCTTCTCATTTGTCGCTAAAGGTTGCCATGTGCTTTGGATGTCTACACTTTGGCAAAAGCATCATACAGTATATGACGCTTTAGGAAGAGAATGCTCATTTCTCTGGTCCTAACTTTTGTTTTAATTGGTTACGTAAAATGGTAGTTTGATCTATTTTGAATTGGAAAATGAAGACTGATTGCCTCTTGTCTAACTAGTCGGTCAAACTAAACTGTAGCTCGTAAGACACCGTAATAATATAGTGACTAAGTTTAAGCAACTGGCTACAGTTCCTTAAATGGTAGACCCTAAAAACCTCATTCAGCCTTATATTGTTCATGAAACCATGCCTTTAATAAAAATGTGTTTATTCAAAGTTGAAAAGAAATTCAATTCTCAAACTATGCAAACAATGTCAGCTGCAGTAATGAAAGCTCAACAAAAAGACTCTGCTCCAAGTGAATGTCTTTACAAGGGAATGAGTTACAAATTGTCTAAATGACGTCATGATTTTAGACCATCTAAGGTTTCTACAGCTCTATAATAATATGACATTTTTTAGCCCTGTGTAACATCGGATTGTTTTTGGATTCCGCTTCCAACAACCTTGGACCTGGCCATAAAAAGATAATCTTATCAGTGTACAATGTGCCTGCAGTCATGATCCTAAAAAACATCACTACGTTGGATGTTTCTGAGAGGGTGTAATATGTAACTGTGTGATAGAAATCTTTATGGTAATCATATTTTTCTCTGTCAGTCTTGTTACTGTAAATTGGCCTGATAAAATTCAGCCTCTTTGATGGAAAATGCAGTTACAGGAAGCAGTAAAATGAGATGCAGACTCAGTACAGGGTGTTCTGCCAAGGCCTGTTCTGAAGTGTGACTGATAATGTATATGCTATTGTCCTCGCTCTGCGCAGTGTCCTGGACAGAGCACCTGTTGTGTGCTTGCTTTGTTATTAAAGCTGCAGTCTGAACATGATGATGCTAGGTTAACTAGCTTCACAACTCGTAATCTTTCAGTGATTACCATTAGACCATGAATGTGATAGGGTTAGTAACCTGGTGAACAAGCTCATGCGCAATGACACTGGCCACTCGCTGTTTGTTGATTGAAGAGGACTCCCTCTCATCGAACAGCAGGTTGGTTTCTCTGTAAGTTATCAACCCCCAGTTCTCCATCGCTCCTGTCCCAAAGTCTGGGATTGCAATCTTATCTGCAGCAGAAAGAGAATACATCCTATATTCCTGTCACAATATATCAAACTGTAGATAAAGACATGATATAAATCAGTTGATAAGATATAATAAATAAATGTCTTTTGATAAGATACGTTTGTAGAGCTGTTAAATCTCATAAAGGTAAATGATAAGAAAGTGTTAAAATATATTTTTTTATAAAATGTTAATTTTAAAAGTATAAAAAAAATCCTTATACCTGGCAAGTATGAAGATACACTTATACACTTATTAATACTTCACCAAATATTTTAAAATAGACTTTATATTAAATTTAATGTTAAAAAAAATTCAAACAAATATCAATAATGTTTAATTTTTTAAATGTCATAAATGTAACATTTTTGGGGAGTTGCACCACATGACATATTGCAACCCTAAAAAAGGTCAAATTGATTTTTTTTCTGTTGGTCACACCACATGACAACACTTACAAATTATGTTAAGTAATAAATCTGTTAAAATGTTTCTGTTTAGACAAAAAAATCATAAAAAATAATGTCCACTTAACAACCAATTACTTAACAAGGGTTTCTTTTGAGAATTTGATTTTTTTTTCCCCCTTCATTGTGATATTGGGACAGTTTAAAATGAATATGAAAATAAATTTAAATTTAAATTCAGAGATTAAAAACAGGCTAATCATTAAAGAGTTGTATTCAAGTTATTATATGAATTGGTTTTATGCATTTTTTGAATAAATTAATAGATCCAGAAAACATTGCCCCATAAAATAAAAATTATAAGTAATAATTAAAAATGATGATGAGACCACTAATATGATAAACAGTTAAACATTTTGAAAATGTATCTGCTGATTTACCAAGTTTCTCTATAGAATAGTCCATGTCAAAATACTCCTCAAAGTAATCAAATATGATCTTAGTGACACTTGCAGCATATTCAGTGGTTGAGATCTGCGAAGGCTGAGCATAGATCCTCAACTGTCAGGGGGAGAGAAAGATATGAATAATGAAAATCCACAGAGGTTTCAGTGTTCCGACTGTTAGGAAATATTCAGTAAATCCTGGTTTAGAAGAACAAATAGCTAAAAAATTGTCTTACTGGTATTCCTTTTTTCGATGTTCGCTCCACATATGTGAACTGGTGCACCGCAAAACATACCAGATAGGTGCTCATCTTTACAGATTTTTTAAAGGAGGTTTTTGTTTTTTTATCTGACACTTGCTCTGTGTTCTGTGAAAGAGAGGCAAAAGATGTGTTTAAAGGAATATTAACATCTAACATACAGTTGTGGTCATTTCATTATGAAATAAATGTTTTTCTCCAAAATACATTGGCCACAATTATTATTGGCACAACTAGAAATATATTAGAAGTGTATTCCCATTCATATTAAAAAGAAATTAAGTATACACCAGGGTGACTAGAAATATGAAATTGTCCATAGGACTTAATTCACAGGATTTATGAGGAAACACAAAGGCCAAATTCCCTTAATCATCTAACACAATGAGTAAAACCAAAGAATATAGTTCTGATGAGGATCGAAAGATTCACACAAAATAGAAAGTGGCTGTAAGAAAATAGCTAAATAATGCCATTTCCACCATCAGGGCAATAATTAAGAAGGTCCAATCAACTAAAGATGTTACGAATCTGCCTGGAAGAGGATATGTGTCTAGATTGTCTTAATGGGCTTACAATGGGCCATGGTTGGATCTTCCATTAGGACAATGATCCAAAACAAACATCAAAGCTGTTGTTTTGTCAAAAGTGGGTTGCAAAAAATATTTAATAAAAGGGTGTCAATAATCATTGGAGAAAAGCATTTATTTCACAATGATTTACCCCCGTTTCAATTCTTTTACGTCAATGAAAGGTTTGATTTTTGCTAAAAAAATTAATGAAACATCAAAAGGATAAACAATGCAGATTTATATTTACAGCCATCTTTCATCAGGTTTACCATGGGTTCTCTAATAATTCTGACCACAACTTTATCAGATCTTCATTTACCAAAACCACACATTTGCATAGACTGATGGTACATTTCTAGGTTTAAAAGTTCAAGTTCTACAAACAGTTTTTAAGACTCAAGCAGCTGGGGAATATACCTCCACAGGCATGTTGGACAGCGCTTCATATGCACTGTCATGGGTGATGGAGATTGTGTAGGTGGCCTTTTTGTTGGGCTCATCAAAACATGGAAAAGATTTACGAGCGTCTGTGGGTTCATGGTCTGTTGCAGCGATTTTCCTATAAAAGATCAGAGCGGGATTCATAAAAATCAAATAGGGGTTTGCGTTGACCACATTGACCACGTGGGGAAAGTCCAACCACATTTTCATTAACATCTAATCAAGTTTGATTATGGCTAAATTAAACTTTGCCTGTGTGCAACAAAATAGTTTTTGGTGTCCTCTGCAGTTTTGCCCATGCAAATACTATAAAATAATATTACAATTTACATTTATTCACATACTCAGTTCCTTTATGATTTTTCAACATCATAGATAATAAAGACTTGTTTGTTGATTATGATATGATAGATGTTCATGTGATCACATGATACATAGAGTTGCTATTTCATAACATTAGGAATGCAATTCCTATTGTAAGCGTTTTTAACTGTTAGTATTTCTCAGATCTGAAACTGACAAAAAAAAACTGAACAGTGCAGTATAGTGCTAAAATCTATTACTTCATGATCAAATGAGCTTTAGCAGATGTAGATATCTCATTCTTGGCGCCTTTCTGCTTTGGCTCCAAGAAATGAGGTTTCAGATCAGTTTAGTTCAAATATCACACCATTCCCAAATCAGATCAAATGTGACATTACTTACAGCTTGCACTTGTAGCATTGTTAAATAACATTGTAATCTCTGTGGGATTTTCTACTGTTTTTGATATCTTCCTTAGCGACTATAATTCAATTCTCTTTGAAGCAGAGGTCTCTGACCTTCTTATCCAAACTGTGGGCTAAATTCAGACATTCAGTCCTGTCTAGTGTTATCTGTTCCCTGTTTACAAAGAGCAGCTGAGATGTACAGTAATTGTGTGGAAAAATTTTGATAAATAAGTTGGTAAAAGGTAATTTGCATGATTGGTATCTCTGTTGGAGGCAAGCAGTGAATCTCAGAAAGATTTTTTTAACCAGGTTGACATCTGAAATTATTGCAACAATAAGGTCACTTAGAATTCAGAGAGATAACCTAGGCTCTACTAACCAAGCCAGGTCATCTAAAGTTTTGGGTAACAAAGTTGCTAATAAAACAGTGCTGATAAAAAAAGTTTACCATTTGGTGTTGCCTGATAGTCCAGACATGGTCATGATTGAAAGCTGAGGAACATCCTTGTTGGGCCTGGTTAATAGTAACTATTACAGCATTATAAAAAAATTATCCATAATTAAATGTCATCACGTTAAACTTTCTGCAGAGTTGTAAAGTGTAAATGTATTTTACTATACGGCAGTATTGTTTTGTGGAATTTGTACCTTACTCGAGTACTAATGAAACTGAAAAATTTAGGTTTTTTTATATAAACTTTTTACTCTATAATTTAATTTAGACTTGTATTTATGTTGTGCAGGTCCTCACAACATAAATACAAGCTTACAAGTCAATAAATTATGCTCCAAACTGATTTAGTTAATGAAATCCATTTTAGTATAAAAAACTGTATTAGGAAACAACATTGATAATTCAGCCTCAAGAAGAAAAATATCTCTATAGCATTGTATTATACCTAAAGCAAATGGATGAACTGGACTCACTGATCAGTCTATAAATAATTACTGATCAAATGTAGTTTTTTTCTGGTTCTTTTGGAAATCAATTGTCGCTTTTGATCAATTTTATGCCTCCATGTTCAATAACAGTGTTAAAGGGATATTTCACCCAAAAATGTATGCACCATCAAGTTGTTTCAAACCTGTATTCATTTCTTTTGCTGAACACAAAAGAAGATAATTTGAAGAACGTCAGTAACCACTTCCATAGTGGTGAAAAAAAATCTTCTTTTGTGTAGCAGGAAAAAAAATTCATACAGCTTTGGAGCAAATTGAGAGCGCTGTAAATTATGACAGAATTTTCATTTTTCAGTGAACCATCCCTTTAAATCGTTACAAAATATTAGCATATTAGAATCATATATGAAGGATAATGTGACACTAAAGATTTGAGTAATGATGCTGAAAATTCAGTGTTACCATCATATGAATAGATTTTAAACTACATTAAAATTGAAAAAAAAAATGTTTTAAATTACAGTAATATTTCACAAAATTACTGTTTTACAGTATTTTTGAATGCAACCTTGGTGAGCATAAGAAGCTTCTTTCAAACACTAAAAAACAACTTCTGAACAGTAGTGTAAACTTATGAAAAGTGTAATCTTTTTCACTTTCAATAATGTATGATTTTATAATTCATTAAATTGTAACAGCACACATACTTTCAAGTTTAATTTCTCAGTACTTTTCATACCTCTGGCCTGTGCATAATGACTTATTACACCACACAAAAAAAAAATGCTTTTTTGATGCTTACTTGGTAACTTCATTTTCCTGATATGTGGTCCTGTAGAAACCAACCAGAGAGCCATTGAGCCAGCCCTGGAAGTGAAGAGTGAGGACGTAGTGCTCGTCTGTACCAGTGACACTAAGCTGCTCGGCCGCCTCTACCACCACGTACTCCTGCGGCTTGTACTCAAAGCATTCCTTCACCCTGACAGAGGTCAAGCCGGAGGGGCCACTGCGCTGTAAAGTGGGCACCGCGGTGACAAAAGTCTCTCGGATGTGGAGCCACAGGTGCTGACTGGGCTGAGTCAGGGTCAGATGGATGGACACGCTCCCGGTGTAGGTATCCGTATCGAAGTCGGGCTCCAGATGCAGATCATAATGTGACGGCACCATGTAGTCAGGTAAGCGGAAATTGTTCCATCCGCCATTTGTGTTGTCGGATGGTTTGCAGGGACCGCGGGTATCTGGCGGTGTTGTTGGTGATGGCGTTGGAGTTGGTTTGGTTTCGTCTTCAGATGAGGAGGTCTTCTGGCTTAAACCAACTCCGAGCCCCACGGCAACACCTGTCACGATGACGGCGGCGCAGATGATAGCAGCATGCTTCCCACGGATAAAGTACCGTTTTTCCTTCTTTTCGAACTCCAGACTTTCCATGGCAAGCCGTCAAACACAGACACAAGTGTCAGAATGTGTACAAACACTCAAAGTTCACAAAGTCAGAACACTCTCTCCCTGTGAACCCACACACACACACACTATCCTTGCACTTCCTTTTGCCTCCAAAGAGAGGAAACAGCTGTGTCTGATTCCCAAATGTGTGTACATAGGCAGTCCAACACTCAATCATGCAGGGCAGCCTGTGGGAGGCTCAGAGGTTAAATCAGGAGTTAAGTTTCACCGCCCTCCAAAAAATTGCTCTGATGTCTGTAATGTCACGGCCACGCGGTTGTCAATGCGTTCAGAAAGGGAAGTGATTGTCCTCCCTCTAAATCTCACGCTGATAAAGGCAATACATAAGGGACGAGGGCTGAATTTGTACCGCCCTTCAGTTAAACATAAATCACAATATGTTAATCAGCAGTCAAAAAGGAATGATCACAAACCAGCATCTGAGAGAGAAAAGTGGGGGAGGGAGGCATAGGAAAGCAAAGTAACATGGAGAGAGTTATTATGAGGAGAGGAAGGGGCTTAAGGGAGAGAACTGGGGAATGTTATGAAGCTGACGCGGATTTATGACTGAACAAATAATATACAGGATTCAAAATGTAAATTATGAACAAGTTTGTCAAATTTGTAGGTAGATATGGTCCTTTATTCACTCCATCATACAATCAAAAGGGACAAATCAGAGACCTAAAATGGGGTGATCTAAATACATACAATCACTCCATGTTAGTGACTGTACACAAAAACCCCATATGTAAAGTTTAGGTCACATGCATGTGTTCCTCCTGAATGTAGTTTTATTTATTCATAATTGTAAACAATTGATTATATATACATGTTTGGATTGAAAATCTCAGGCGAACATTTATACACGTATAGCAAGTAAAGTGTTTGAGCCCAAACTTTTTACAATGAAGGTCCAGTAAAGAAGTCATGTAAGGGTACATTAACATGACAACGTTAAAAACGGAAACGTTTTTTTTTTTTTTTCACGTATAGATGATGTTGTCAAAACGATATCCGTTCACACGTATCTATGAAAACGATTAAAAATTCTGTATTATGCATCCCAGATCAGTAGTTGGTGATGTCAGTTTGTAAAGAACAGTGATGGTTTTATTGACAAGATTGTAGACCGGGTACAACTAGGAGAGTGAGACAGATGACACGATGGAAGGCAGGGAGGATGACCACTGAGACCAGTCCTGGGTGACAGCGGGCTTGAGGTGGGAGGCATTAGGTGGGATGATGGTGAGAAAGACCGGGCAGGAACACAAGGAAACTCTCAGATATAGCACCAGTCTTGCTGACAGACCGAGGCTCACAGAACCAGATAATTGACTCTTGAGAACCAGACAGCTGCACCAGTCTTGCTGCCAGACAGTGAGAGTCAATGGCCAGGAAATCAGGAACGAACATAAGACTCATAATGAACAAGACAAGACACAACAAGATAACAGACAGACAAGACAAAATAATAAATGTAACAAGAGGCTAAATAAAACCTGATGCAAAACAGCTATGAAACAAAAGAAAATAAAAAAAATGACTGAAATTTATAAATGCAGGGAAGATGGAAATGAAAATCTTGATCAGAAAAAAAAATCACAGGAGAAAAAATAAGACTGGGATCACATGGGCAATTACTAACTAGAACAAGACTAGATGGGAAATAAAAATAAAATAGCAACAAGGATACACCAGAAACAAGATAAAATACACCACTAGCAAGGGTATGTGTAACCTGTCCTACACGACCAGCTCAAAGCGGGATTCGAACTGGGATCTTCAGTGTGGTATCTTCAGTGTGTGCATGAGCCCATATCTGGTTGGATCAAGGCCTGCTGGGGCCAGAAACAGTGTTGTGGCTGGATGAAAAACTTTGAGAGAGGTCATAAGTGGACTGTCTCTAATAAAGCCTACACTTTTAGAAGAAATGGTTCTATTTAGAACCAGAAATGGTTCCATCCCCCGCTTCATATATGGAACTCCAAAATGGTTCTCTATAGAACCATTTTTTGGTAAAAGGTTCTATTGGCCAAGTTTGGAACCCCAGGGTTCTATATAGAACCCAGAGGAACCCTTTTTTAAGAGTGTATAGAACCTTTTAGTGGTTCCAAATATGTAGCTGATAGAACCTTTTAAGGTTCTATATAGAACCTTTTCTTCTAAGAGTGTGAGAAAGATCCAACCCCCAAGAGTTGACTGGACCAATAAGCAAGGTGAAATGTCTGAGTGGGAAGGTTGCTCTAGTTAATTTACAAGCTCTTACTGTCCTATAGCAATTATTAATTGCAGACACAGGGAAGCTAACAGGAACACACAACAATCTTTCTCACCATAAATATAGTGGTTATCATGGTGTATATCTGATTAAACCAGAACTTGTATATTTATAGGTGGACAATGATATGAAAGACGCTCATTATCATAATCATATAACCATAAATCATTTGTTATTAGTCTGTGAGATATGATAAAAAAAGAGTAGAAATAATGGAGCTGTAACATCTTATCTGGGAATATTAATGATCTGAGAAAGACAGTAAGCTTTTACAGATATTAAGATGAATAATCTCACAGAATTTATTCGACCCAATAAAGGTAATTTCAAAAGAAATTAGATCAGCTAAATTTTCACACCCTTAGTTGCACAGATACTGGCTTAAAATTTGAATCAACAACTAATAAGTTAAGTGCTTGGATCTATCGAGCCATATATTACAGAAGAGGTATTTTATATAGCCTTTATTGTCTGTACTTCATTGTATCACTACTTGATGTAGGCCTATTACACCAGAAATACTATTCACCTTAGATTCTTCTATTAGAATGTGACTTTTATTAGGCTACTGGTATGATTAGAGTTTCATGTGAGGGAACATCATATTAACATGCTTTTTAAATGTACAATTTCTATTAATTTTAAGTGTACGTTTACTTTAACAAACTGCTTTTGTTGTGAAGTGTCTTTAGTTTAGAGCTGCCATCTGGTGGTCATGGCTGTGCAATGCATAAAAAAGTAACCTTCCATTGAAATATACAAGCTCATTCATATGAAAAAAGAAACTTCTTGAAAGTACACATTTAAATGCGTCATGTGAGAATTAACATGGACACTTGAGGTGTTTGTTTTTTGTGAAGTGGATTTTCAGAAGCAATCAAAAAGTGTTTCTGTGACAGGTTCTGCACAGCTGTCCTGTCCCTCTTCATTTTGTCTCTGCTGGCTTTGGGGATTTTTATGACTCTCTTTGGAAGGGAGGACTTTCCAGTCAAGTTTCGAGGTAACAAAGAAGGTATCGCCTTGGATTTCTGTTTGGGTTTCCTCTGTGAATAGTCTGATTTTGCAACTCTTTGCTGTTGAACAGAGTTTTTGGAGTTTGCATAATCCGCCATTATTCCGACCACATTCAGACTGACAATGGCCTCTGATATCCCTGCCATGTTTTGTGCTCTGCATCGGTACTCCCCTGCATCTCTATAGGATATTCCATTAAGACTGACTGCCGACCAACGGATTCCCACACGTGGAGACTCATGTACATCTGCAGGCAGTCAATGATCAGACATTAAATCAGGTGAATTAAGATAACACTCACTTACATGACAGTTCACTGGCTGATAAATTGGTGAAATATGTGTGTCAATGTGCTTTGATGGGAAATATTTAAACACGAATAGATTTAAAAACCAAGTGCACAGGTAAACGATTTCTGAGACACGCTGTTTATATTTGAAATCAACCCAAACATTTCATTTCTCTGCCCCAAAAATGGACTACCATGCAAAGTAAAAGTGAATGTCTGTCTCTTTATCATATCAGAAGAGGGTAAACAAAAGACAAGGAAGAACAAAAAATAAACATACAAAAAAAAATGAACATACCAAAGTATTTAAAAGCAAGAGTTCATTGCTAGTCGTTAGCAGCAACTGTTCTGTTACCAGATATAACATAACAACAGCAGCATATCTTGGTTCTGAGAAACAGCAAAACCATTTACTCACGTATCGAGCAGAAACAACGCAACCTCGGCATCCATTTTCAGGCCTTCCCACTTAGGTCGCTCTCCGGCACTAGAAAGCTTTTCAAATATTAAAGGACAACTCTGGCGCAAAACAAACCTTTGGTCTTATAACACATTGGTATCTAGTCAACCATTCCCTCTGTGATTTGTTTTCATGATAATCGGATGTAAAACGCTATTAGAGCAAAGAGTATTGAAAAATAAAAATCGCTAGTTAATACCACTAACAAGGCTCAAAATTGCCCCACACTAACAAAGTAACATAATGAGGGTCCCTACATGCAAACCAAAGCATTGAGAACTTTGTAAGTAGTTTAATACAGTACAGACAGTACAGACTGAGTGGACACTCCCCCTACTGCTGATTGACAAGTGTGTTGTGGCGCTGGGTCTGATCCACTTTCAACAGTGTTTCTCAGAAATCGCTTATTGCACCATTAAGTGTGACAAAGTTCTAAAGGTAACTTACTGCCAGAAAGTTTTCTGGGCAATCTTTCGGAGTCAATGCTGCTTTGCATCTGCTTGCAACAAGCTTAAAATAAAGGAGAATGTAGTTCAAAACTCTGAGATCACCAACTAATTGACTGTAATTCACAAATTTAACATTCTAAATTTCACAATAAAGTCTCGTTTGTTGACATAAGGTAATGCATTAACTAATATGAACAGCATCTTTTAACCTTAAAAGTTAATTTTAGTTCAAAAGGTTCATGTTAACAGACACCACTTTTGATCTGACATATTAGTAAATGCTAAGACCTAAGATTTATAAATGCTGTATTATTGTTATTTCATGTTGACTAGTCAAAACTTACTGTATTGTGTTACCTAATTCTTCTGAAATTTTACCAACTGAAAAATTTAAAAATTTTGAAAAAATTGCCAAATTTCAGAATGTATTGAATTTTATTTTCACAAATTTGTTCATTTTAAGTGCTAACTTTTCTGTTTTATACTGTTTAATTCTAAAACTTATTTTTAAGTAAAAATAAAACAAGAAAGATACATAAGTTACTGTATACCAGAGAAATAGACACCACTGTTATTTAGTATTATTTATACTATTATAGTACTTATTATATTTCAGATTAACTTTTATTTTCTATATTTTAATTTTAGTAATTTTGTTGTGTGCTTTTGTCATTTTTATTAATTTTTAAAAATATTTCTAATTAGCTTCAACTTAATCTTATGTTACTTAAGTTGATGCCAATGGTAACATTTCTCATTTTTGTTCATTCATAATATTTAGATTTTAATTTATTTAAATATAAACATAAATTCAACAATAACAACACTTGCGGAAAATATGCCACATGACATGAGTGTTCAAGAAGATACCTTGGTTATAAAGGTTGGCTCTTGCAGATTTTATCCACATAATTGTTGGAGTGGGGTATCCTGTTGCATCACAGCGAAGTAGAACATTGCTACCCAGTAAAGCTGTGATCTTTGTGGCAGAGGTCACCGCGAAGGGCCTGCGGCAGCGAGTGAGCTCCACACTCTGAAAGGGAACTCCAGCGAGATCTGGCGGTCCACTACAGGTCAGGAACCGATCCAACATGACCAGAGAGGATTCCGGGGCTTTACTAATGTCAAGCAAGGTGGAAAGCCTACAGTCACACACCCAGGGGTTATCCTGAAGACCTGTGAGAGGAATGAAATGGATGAAAGAGGGTGACGTGATGACACATTGAGTCTTCAGAGGTATGCACTGATTACATAAACTGTTCTCTCCAGGGCTTTAGTTTCCACACAGGGTGAGCCATTGAAAGGCTGAAAACTCTCAGATCGCACTTAGATATCACACATGTGTCTGTGTAGGCTACACCACTCAGGTTGGGTAAATATTTCATTAACGTTAGACATTCATGACTTAATTTGGTTTCACAGACTTTGGTGGTGTCGATGTGTGTGTGGAACAGTTAGGCTACACTCTTAGAAGAAAAGGTTCTATATAGAACCTTAAAAGGTTCTATCAGCGCTACATATTTGGAACCCTTAAAAGGTTCTATGCACTCTTAAAAAAGGGTTCCTCTGGGTTCTATATAGAACCCTGGGGTTCCATACTTAGCCAATAGAACCTTTTACCAACAAAAATGGTTCTAGATAGAACCATTTTGGAGTTCCATATATGAAGTGGGGATGGAACCATTTGTGGTTCTAAATAGAACCATTTCTTCTAAGAGTGTATATGAGCGCCAGTCTGGGTGTGTTACTGGATTATTATGTGCTAAAATAAAATCCTATTTATTTTGGCATACTGGTACAGTCGGTATAGTAGTAGACAAACTTGAAACTTGGTAACCTATATTGTACATACATGCAGATCACTGACGTAGATTCAGTTATCATCAGTAATGTACAATGGCATTATTCTAGGTATGACCCTACAGGTTAACAAAGGATCTATAGTGTTGTGTCTCCTCTTTGTGTTTCACCTAGAACCACTGAGCGCTGGCCTTGAGTGGCGTCACTGAGCGGCCAGAGAGCAGTCAGATCATTGGGAAGGGTGCTTAGCCTGTTGCTCGAGAGGTCCAGATAAGTCACATTGCCAAGGTAACGCGCAGCCAGGGGTGGGATTCGTGCCAGGCGGTTATTGTGAAGTCCAAGTGTTCGGAGGCGGGGCACATCTCTGAGTCCCTCCCAGGGGAAGGTGGACAAAAGGTTCCCGTCCAATCGTAACTCATGAAGGGAAGACAGGTTTGTAAAACTCCTTGGATGTAGAATGGTAATGGAGTTGTATGTAAGCCACAAATAAAGCAGTTCTGGCATGGCAGAGAAAGCACCTCTAAAGATCCTGGAAACGGAGGTGCGCTCTAGACGAAATTTGACAGTATCAGATGGCAAATCAATTGGAATGGCAGTCAAGGCTGGGTTCTTACAGAGCACAGTTCTGAGATAAACAGAAAACATAATATATAAATAGATTAATAATATAAATATGCATTAAAGTTAATGTATATATAGGCCCATGTATGTGGTCAAAATATTTCCTACATAATTAAAATATTAAAATCTGATTATCCTTTGTTGTGTGGACTGCAGAAACAACCAGTTAATACTCAGCAACCCAACACTAAAAATTCGCATTTAAAAGTGGTTACAGCATTAGTCAGGACAATTTATCATATTGCAATATAAGATAAATTGATAAGATAAGATAAATTGGCCCTTATTAGTCTGTAAAAAAATGTTTGGGTGTTTATTTTGCTCTGTTTTAGTGTTGAATGAAATGTCTTAAAACTTAACAGGAAATGTTAATTAACTTTTTCTGTCAAGACATTATCTGGTTTTTCTACATATTTTTCTGACAGTGTACAATGTGCATTATGACATTGCAAGAAACCTGTAACAAGACAACAAAAGAGTAAAGGAGAGAGCTTGTGGATGGAAGAATTTAGGATCAAAGACTTGACCAGGCAAAAAGATCACAGAAAAAACTATTTGACTGTACCTGAGTCCTTTGGAGTTGCTGCGATCATGGAGCACACAGGTGCACAGAGACGGGCATGATGGACTCTGTGTACGGACCACCAACGCCAAGCACAGAGTGAGGTCTGCATATAGAAGAACTGGATGCATTGCTCTAAGAGACACATAAAGGATCTCATGCATACTGTTCCAACAAAGGGCAGGAGTCCGAGCACGAGTGTGACATTCCCAAACGCCGTCGTAGATTAAGACAAAGTCTAAAAGGATTAGTTCAGATTACTCTGGAGCAGATCAACACCTATAGTCAGTGAAGAAAAGAAAAACATGCTTTACAATAATAATGAATCAAATGGAAGATGCATTCAATTAAATTTAAATAATGTGTTTTCTAATGGACAATATAATGCCAATATCTATCGTTCAGGGTGACCTATATAAATTTTGCTTGCAAACTGGATATAGCCAACACAAAATTCCAATATTGCTAAGCAATTACTGTTCCATCTTCAGTGTTTTCTCTCACCAATGGAATCCTATAATTTAGCTTGAAGCTGTGATGGCCACATTCAAAAATAATACTATATGCAAATATTTGTTTGGATCATTGGTTCCGAGCTTGTTTCAAACTCGCCTAGTCACAGGATTTTAGAAAACAAGAAGTGTGTTCCACTTGAAGCAGTGGAAGTTTTAAGACATTTCATTCAACACTAAAACAGAGCAAAATGCACAATACTATAAACACCCAAACATTTTTTTACAGACTAATAAGGGCCAATTTATCTTATATTGCAATATGATAAATTGTCTTGGCTAATGCTGTAACCACTTTTAAATGCAAATTTTTAGCGTTGGGTTGCTGAGAATAAAGCAGACCAATAAGTGTATGACATAAAATTACAACGAGAGCGATCCTTTCGAATCGCTCACACGGTACTTTGATGTCTGTCTGCACAGCGCCTCTTCAAGTCGAACACACCTAAGGCTTTGTTGTCATTGAAAATTGGCATATTTAAAAATTCCAATGGTTCACCTATAGGGGGCGTTAATTTGTTGAACACATGGACAAGTGCATTAAAGGATAAGGATTTTTAATTGCTTCTAAATACCCCAAAGCCTTGCCTAACACAAAACAAGCTCTACACATTAAAGAAAAAAACTATTTATTTATTTATTTATTTATTTATTTTTACAGAATAGCTAAGAGCTGTGTTTCTCTTGTTATTCGAGAGCGGAGTGGGAAAAAGATAACCTGTAGTGGAACTACGGAGGCGTGATTACAGAAGGTTTTGAGCGGAGCTGGGTAACGTTAGGTCTCTGTGGCTCCACTCATACACTGAACTCCAGTCCGGTATTCGTGTGTGATACTTTAGCTTCTTGTGAAACAATTTTAGTAGTTGGAGAAGAAATATTCGAACTAACTTTACAACGAAATGTGGTTAATATTTTTGGCTGCAATAAGTTGAAATAAATTAACATAATTTTGACATGATGATGCACAAGGTGGTGTTGGAGCATGTTGGAGTCCCTCCCTCTGATCTCGGATGACTGCAGCGGTAGAGACAGCAGCAGCTCTCTCTCTCTCTGACCGACAGCAGTAGAAGCATGGCGACGGTGGAGACACGGGAGTGCGAAACGGAAGGCTGCTGCAGCGAAGCTAAGCTCCAGTGTCCCACCTGCATCAAACTCGGAATTCAAGGCTCATTCTTTTGCTCTCAGGTGAAGCTCTGACACTTTGGTTTAAGAAACAAGCGAAGCTCTCGGGTTTTGTAGCGCATGTCACGCTTGCCGGCCTACGGGTCTGAGCTCAGCATTAGCTAGCTAGCTGTCTTACTGTACATCACAAACAGCCACTTTAGCCCTTGCTTTGAGCTTTGACGTTTGCATTAAAGTTTTGTTCATGGTGGTTTTCAGGATGACATGTTAGTTTGAGATGTTAAACACTAACATGGAGTGAAAATGTAAATTAGCGAGGTGTTTCTCTGCTCAACGTGCTTTAAATGACTTCAGCTCAGCGTGGCCCGCTTGCTGCTCAGTTGCTAAATCATACCAGCCCTGTATTCTCTAAAGGTAAATGACAGGGAGTGTAGATTTAACTCTGTAGTGTATAAGGGAGTGTAGATTTAACCCTGACTCTCATCATCCTCGTATGATTTGCTGTTTCAAATCCTAGTGAACTGCAACATGACCATGATGAACAAAATGCTGTCTTGTTTGGCAGCTCACTGGGTTTAAAAATGCTCAAACGTCCACTTTGCAGCGCTATGATTCACCCTCATGTAATTCTGATATTGAATGAAATTCCTCTGTGGAAACATTTTTTTTTTTCATGCACTGAAAGTCAATTAGGCTTTATGTTGTTCTAGGTCATACAGGTTTGGAACAAAATAAGGACGAGTTAGTGACAGAAATTTCATTTTGTATAATGAGCTCTCACTGTCATACTTTAATATGGAGAAGTGTAGAGCTCTGTCATATTATATAGTATATTTTCATCAGCTTTTATTTCTAATTTTGCTAAAGTAGATGATTCAACTCGCCTGTAATTAGTATGATTAGTATGATGCAATGTAACAGTTCAGTAACATCATTATAATGGATTTTTTTTGTTTTGATTTGATTAAAAACCCATGAAATTGCATGATAAACGCAGTTTACTGTGTGTATGTACTTCCTTATCGAACAGGAAGCTAGGCATTTAAAAAGCCTTTACTTTAAAACTAGATGATTGTGATTTGGGTGTCATTTTTGTACTTTTAATTTGGATATTCCGGTTATATTCATTGCAAGACCATCACTCATAATCATAATATTTTATCTGTTTACTGGAAGAGAATGTTACATTTTAAATGCTATAATATTCACTTCCATTCAAAAGTTTAGGGACTGTAAGATATTTCTTTCTTTCTTTATTTTTTAAAGAGGTCTCTTATGTTCACCAAGGCTGTTTTTAGTTAATCAAAAATATAGTAATGTTGCAAAATATTACAATTTAAATGAACTTTTGAACTAGTTGTATCTATAATAGTTGAAAATGACTGTATATTCTTATAATATGTATACAAGTCTTCATTTTCACATGATCCTTCAGAAATCCGTACTGATTTGGTGCTCATGAAATTTCTTATTATTGATGATGTTAAACCATTTTGTTGCTTAATATTTTTGTGAAAAGCTTGATACTTTTTTCAGGATTCTTTGATGAATAGAAAGTAAAAAAAATGTAACAAATGTCATCACTGTCACTTTTAATCATTTTAACTATATAGATATATATATAATACAGTGTAATTTTGACACTAGCAAATACATCAACGTTAATAGAAACTTAAATTTTGAGGGCCTTTAAGAAATGAAATTGTTTGAGTAATGACTTCTTTACTCAAAAAAGTTCTTGTATGTTTTCAGGAATGCTTCAAAGGCAGCTGGGCCACCCACAAACTGCTCCACAAAAAAGCAAGTATGTGTGTTTTATTCACTCTCGCTGTTGATGAGTGATGTTCAATTCTGGATTTTGTATTCTCCATAGTCCAGACAAATCCAGTCTTGCTTAATGCCATCATTAATACCTGGTGTTTTATTTGTAGAGGAGGACAAAGTAAACGATGAGGGAAAGAACTGTGTGGAGAAAGAAGTCAACACAGACCCGTGGCCTGGGTACAGATACACTGGTAAACTTCGACCCCATTATCCACTGGTAAGGAGGCCGCAGACTAGAAATGGACATGAGCACAGACATCATAAAAATTGCATCGAAATTGCACCTCATTCACTCATATGATGCTTTTCCACTGCATGGTACGGCTCTCTTTTGGGGGATTTCAAATTTTTTTTGGTTGTTTTCAGACACCCATGCGACTTGTTCCTAGCAACATCCAGAGACCAGACTATGCAGATCATCCTTTGGGTAAGTTTGCAAAACCCTTCACACATACATTTGACCTCATTTAGTAAATTATGCTCCACAACACTCAAATTAACATCTCTAACCTAGACTAGCTTTCTTGCCCCAAGCACTTCATTTGAGTCATTGCACTATTCCGACCGGCTGCCCTGTTTGATACGCCTGTATGAAGTTTAAACTTTTGACCCTTGCAATAGGCCACTGATTTATAAGCTTTTAAACTAATGGTCTCACTCTCCATCTCTGCAGAATGTTTGCTGCAATTAGTGCACCTATTCTGACCACAGTAAACCTCTGTTTATTGTATATACACATGTACTGTAGATGTGCAAGAGTAACCTCTGTTTACTGAAAACTCTAACTGTGTTTTTTGTTTGGTATTTCATTGGTGTATCATCTGTATTATTAGGATTTGGAGTTTAATAAACTTGGAATCGTATGTTTGCTATTAGGAAGTGAGAAAATTAGGGGAAATGCATAGTTAAAAACGTGAAAAATTAACTTTTTCTCTTTTTTAATGTTTTCTATTTTCATAAAATTTAAAATGTAATTTATTCCTGTGATGCAAAGCTGAATTTTCAGCATTACTGCAGTCTTTGGTGTCACATAATCCTTCAGAAATCATTCTAATATGCTCATATGTTGCTCAAAAAACATTTGTTCATATTATCAATGTTGAATACTGATGCATGTTTTTCAGGATTCTCTTTTGAACGGAAAGTTAAAAAGAACAGGATTTATTTGAGATAAAAAAACTTTTGTAACGTTATAAATGGCTGTAACTTTTAAATAATTCTTTCCTGCTGAGTAAATGTGAATTTCTTTTAAAAAATTTTTTACAGACCTCAAACTTTTAAACGTTAGTGGGTTCTTAAAAATGATAGATTATCTATAACCTTCTAGTTACTATTCTAGTGTGTCTGACAACCATGAAAACATGAAGTTCTTTGAAAAGGTGTGGTTATATTTATTTGCAGATGCCACTCTGATATTTTTATTTAATGCAATGAAACGCAGATGTGTTTAAAGGTGCAGTGTGTAATTTTTAGGGCATCTAGTGGTGAGGTTGTGAATTGCAACCAACAGAAGTTACGGTGGCCGACAGGAAAATATGTCGTCGTCGTCGCAGAAAGTAGCCAGTTACGCAATGAGGTTTCTTTACAAAGATCAATTAAGAAATTATATTTGTTTAATTATTCAGTAAAATATGTTATTGCGATTATTACTGTTACTTGTTCATCATTGTATCAGTGTTTTATTTGCTGACTTTAGCTAGTTTCTTTGCACGAAGAACAACATGTGACGAAGTGACGAAACGCTCTGTAGTAGTGTGTCCATTTAGGTTAACTGGCTATTTCAATGTAAGGGGACCCGCGATGAATGTACATAGTAATGGATCATTTTAAGGTAATTAAAATAAAAATAACAGTTCATTATGTAAGCCACTGAAAACATGGTTGTGTACATAATATTGCATTTCTGTCAACAGATACTCCTAAATATTACACAATGCACCTTTAAGTGTGAATTAAGTGTTCAAATACTTTTTGGGGTCCCTGTAAATGATGTTCATGATGAAACGATTTTTCAAACAATGATAGATGGTACACGTCTTTAAAGCGTAAATTGCAGGATAACCACCACAACCAATTAATTTGTAAACTAAAGTGCTCAATATGTATATATATTTAAAAGGTTCTTTCTTAAAATGTGTTAAAATAACATTTATTGGGGTTTCTTCAAAGATAGCATGTTTTTACAATAACTGGGCGATGACGTCATAAGAGGGAGCGCGGGTGGTAATGCACTCACTCGGCGTTCTGGTTGAGGGAGAATAAAACGATTCGCGGTACTCCCGCAAACTAGAAATATCTATGAATTAAACATAAAAACGAATACATTTTTATTCATCTGTTGCAGAAAAGCAAAAAGAGCAACTAAAACAAAATAGAAACGATTTGCAAAAATGAACCTGCAATATACACTTTAAGAACGAATCATGAATCTCTGTGTATTGTGAATAAATGCTCATTTGTCCCTCATTAACGGGTGGATGCTGCAGAGTCTTCCCGTAAGTAACCATTACATTGGTGATTAGTTGGTTTTAGGCTCCTATAGTTACAGCCTCTCATTCCTCTGTTATTAGCTCATCCTTGAGTCTCCTGCCCCCGGCTTTCAAACAGCATAATAGTGATGTATTGAAAAAGCCTGAATGTCTTCAAAAGCATCCCCTGGTTAGGTCAGGAATGTGTGCCCATTCTTAACAGTTCATTCAATTGCACTTCTTTGTGAGAGCGTGTGCGACGGTCCTGAAGTCACTCTATACACGTTACCATTTATTTCCGTGTATGTGTGTTTGGGGGTGGGCTGCTGCAGTGTGTGTCTGAAGCTCTTCTCTTGCTCTCTGCAGCTGCAGAGGTTGGGTTGTTGGCAGGTACGAAGCCCCGCCGCTTCCCATGTGTGTCTAGCCAGTGCTGTCCTCTTGTTTTAATAGTATTACAGGGAGCGGTTGGCTCCGCAGTGGGCGTGTGAGTGTATTTTTGTGAGCGAGAGTGTGTCTGTGTAGTAGCATGGCTCTGTTTGTTTCTGCATGGCTCATATCGTCACTCAGCTGGGACTAGAGGTGGGCGATATGACCAAACTTTATATTACTTTTGCTGAGAATTCAATGAAATATGGGAATAGTTTTTTTTAGACGCATCTCTTTTTGCATTACTACTACATAAGGGCTTTTTACTGTTTGCATAAACGCTTTAGCATTTCGCATCCTCATATAATATATTGCCGACGATAAAATCAAGTGTTCGCCTACTGTAAATGTGAGAATGAAATCTAGTTGACACTTTTTCTGTCACTATTTGACATTTTTTTCCCCCAAACGCTGAAACATTACTGTTTACACTATGCTATTGTTTCCGTGACTGTCCAAAGCATGTGAATATGAGGCATGCGATTGGCTATTTGTTCCTAAGCAGCATCTAGCCGTAACATTCTAGCGTTATGTACACGTTTGGCACTGCAATGCTCTAAAGCCCGGGTAAAACGCAACTCTAACTTCATTTCTAAACATTTTGTGAAACGTTTCTCTACCCGGGGTTAAAAACTGGGATTAAGTGCAGTATGAAAAGCCCCATAGAGTGTCTTGGTCGCTATACTAAATCTCTGTCTTTACCGCCACACGATATATAGTCATACCGCCCAGCCCCAGCAGGAACTGTCTGTGATCACCACATTGCCAAACTGTCATGTCCTAGACCTCACTAGATCAGCGACCGTGTGCGTGTGTGTGTGTTTGTCTCCAAGAAGTGGTTATGTGATCTTCATTAGCTGACTGGAGACTGTGCTGTTGAGATTCTGTTGTGGTGAAGGTCAATAGGCAGAGCTAGTCAATATATATGAGTGATAGTAAGATGCTTTTGTGGGTAGATGGGTATCAGTGTGTTTTACTGCTCACCAATTCACAAATTCATCACGTCTTTCAGGAATGTCAGAGTCAGAGCAGACCATGAAAGGGACGTCTCAGATTAAGATCCTCAACGCTGAAGAGATTGAGGGCATGAGGGTTGTCTGCAAGGTAAATCAACATCATAACTCCACAAATAATAACTTTGGTGTATAGTTAATGAACTAACTTAATTTTGTGTTGTACCTGAATGAATAGAATTATGTTGTTAATGTGTGTAACATCCAAAATACAATTCAAGAAAGATTGTCCTATATTAGAATTTGTCCCATAAACTAACGTAAGTTATTATAATTACTTTCATGTAATGCAATGCACCAGTTTTAGCAAATCAGCTTGAAGGTTAGTGAAATAAAAACAGGAATAGTGATGTATAAACAAATTTAATAGATTTAATTAGGATGCATGGGGTGAGACATTTTTCTGCCTCTATTTAACTCTAATTGCTCTGCTGCTGTTTGTCCTGCTTTTGATTTTTTTTTAAATGTAATTAGTCATTTACGTGTGGGAGAACCTCAGAAAAACAAGATAAATTCACACATTTTATGCAAATCAGCTGAAAAATTGGCTATCGTGTCTGTCATGAGCAGAAGAGATTTGAATTGTTGACTATAAAGACTCTTTCTTTGTTTCTTTCTTAAGCACATTTAAAAACAACCATGGGTCGACCAAAGTGCTTTACATAGAATAAGAAAAACAAAGGAATTAAATATAAAAAATTTACAAAGCAGTATAGTAGACCTATTTAACCAACATCGTCTGTTCAAATAAATAGGATTTTAGCATAGACTTAAACTGAAAGGAGTTCCTGAGTGTTGGACGAGCAATAGCAAATGCTTGATCATCTTCTTTTAAATGCCCTGATCGTTGAGCGACGCACAACTCAGCAAGATAGACTGGTGCATGATTATGTAATGATTTAAAAAACAAAGTTAAAATGCAACCACTGCAAGGGAATCAAGATAGGGGTGATGTTCTGAAATTTACACGTGCCAGTTTCCTCCTTCAGCTGGCTCGAGAAGTACTTGACATTGCTGCCATGATGGTGAAACCTGGAATGACGACGGAGGAGATCGACCATGCGGTGCATTTGGTAAACCTTCACAAATCTTTCTCTTTAAATATTACAAAGTAGTAGTTTGATCAATTATCAATAATCATTAAATGTAAATACTGGTTAGCTAAGGGGAAATGTGAAATTGCTGATGCCTTCATATGGAAAGTTGTCTCTTTTATTTTTTCTAAACCTTTTTGACTCAAAGTACGCTTGAATTAGAACCACTGCTCTAAATGTTATGGTTCGTGCTGGACTACTTTTTGCTAGTTTCCTTCTAGGAAAAAGAGCATAATTTTGACAATTGTTTGAAAATATTCTTAATGAATACATAGATTGCTTTTGTAAACTCTACTTTTGTTATGGTTTGAGATGGGCTGCCTGTATATATGGTGTGTTATGTTGTGTTGATGCTAATGTAGTGTCTCCATGTTTACTGGTTAAGGCGTGTATAGCGAGGAACTGCTACCCCTCTCCTCTGAACTACTACAACTTTCCCAAGTCCTGCTGCACCTCGGTCAATGAAGTCATCTGTCATGGGATACCCGACCGCCGTCTCCTTCAAGACGGGGACATACTGAACAGTATGTATCAGCATGCATGTGTACATATAGTACATGCAACTTACTTGCAAGATTTCACAGGAGATCTTATTTTTGCCTATACACAAGAATATACACACTCTCCCTCTAAATTTAAAGTATATTACATATTTCAGTTAGTCCAGATGTCAGCTACACATTTACAAGGCATTAGAGATTTTTTTTAAACACATTTTCACTTTTCTGTAAATGCATTGGCAGTGTCCAGACCGATGTTTTTTCCTCCTGCTCAGTTTATGATCATGAGCTGAATGCATAATCAAATTGTTTTGTGTCACTGTGTGTAGTTTTCTGCAGTTCTGTGTAACAGAAAAACATTCAGATTAAGTTAATATGCACTTCATATTACATGCTCACTTGACCAATCATATGTTATTTTTTCCTCTGCAGTCGATATAACGGTTTACCACAATGGTTACCATGGAGATCTGAATGAAACTTTTTTTGTGGGTGAAGTAGATGAGGGAGCCAAGAAATTGGTTCAGACCACTTATGAATGTCTTATGCAAGCCATCGACTCTGGTGAGAATTAAACTGCTTGCACACAAGCACTAAACAATTTTATTTGGACTAGGTGATGTAGTGTACATTACATAAGTCTGATGTGATGTACACTAATGACCTTTAGAGGGCAGACTTGCACAGTGGGATGTCTGTGTTGTGATCTGAGGTGTTTTTTTGCTGCCTTGTCTAGTAAAGCCTGGTATTCGGTATCGTGAGCTAGGCAACATCATCCAGAAACATGCTCAGGCCAATGGTTTCTCTGTGGTACGGAGCTACTGTGGTCACGGCATCCACAAACTATTCCACACGGCACCAAACGTACCGCACTATGCCAGTGAGTAACATCTCGTCCAGTTTGACTCAGTCTGAATGATAAATCACACTGTGATGTGATTAAATCTGATTGCCAACACTAAAGCTTGTACTGTCTTTTTTCATGTATTACTACAGAGAATAAAGCAGTTGGAGTGATGAAGCCTGGACATGTGTTTACTATTGAGCCCATGATCTGCGAAGGTAAGAACAGTGTTTAAAAAGTAAGGCTGTCAAAGTTAGGGTTTTCACAAAAATAATAAGCAGCACAACTATTACAACATTAGCAATAATAAGAAATGTTTCATCAGAACATATTGTTGATAATTCATCTTTGTCATCACAGGAATGAATTTTATTATAAAATAAATTAAAAATAGAAATTAGTTATTTTACATTATAATAATATTTCAATATATTACTGTTAAAAAAAGGGACTTTTTTTCAAAAAATCTTGTCAGTAAAAAAATTGAATGGTTGAGTTTTACTTAACTATTTAATTTTGTATACCTACAATATACTTGTGTATCATGCAAACATATCGCTGAACCAATCAATTTCAAAAGTTTTCATTCCTTCAACATACTGTTAACTATATAGTAGGGCTGTCAAAACGATTAATCGATCGCATCCAAAATAAAAGTTTGTGTTTACATAATATATGTGGGGGCACTGTGTATAATTATTTTAGATATATAAATACACACACATACTTGTATATATTTAAGAAATATTTTCATGTATATTCTGTATATAGATTTATATTATATATAAATATAAATATTTTATATATAAATAATATTTTTTTTCTTAAATATGCATGTGTGTTTTTATATATATACAAAATAATTATACACAGTGCCCCCACATATATTATGTAAACACAAACTTTTATTTTGGATGCGATTAATCGTTTTGACAGCCCTACTATATATAAAAAGTAGAGTCAGTGTGATTTAAATATTATAATCAATCGATTAGTAAAGAGTCCTTGCTCTGTGCAGGTGGTTGGCAAGATGAGACGTGGCCAGATGGTTGGACTGCAGTCACTCGTGACGGCAAACGCTCGGCCCAGTTTGAGCACACGCTCCTTGTGATGGAGACCGGCTGTGAGATCCTCACGCGTCGCCTTGAGGATAATGGCCGTGCTCACTTCCTGTCCCAAATGTAGGATGGTAGGGTTACATCAGCCCTGTTGTGCAGTGAAGGATACAGCAGCTCTGCCCCATATCACCAATCAGCCAATCACATTGTGGTTCTCTGTTGGGCAGGAGATGATTGGCCAAGTGGCCATGTCAGTGGATTTGGGCAGGAGATGGAGATTTGGTAACTTTTGAATGTGTGTCACCTGGCAGTCACATTAATCAGCTTGGATCTGAGCAAATTCAAAGGCACTGGCCTTTAGCCTGGTTTCAGTGCCACCATACTCTGTCTACAAGGCAGAGGTATCTGCGTGAGTGGTTTTGCGTGTACGCATCTGTGTGTTTATGAGAGTGTGTCGGCTGTGTGAGGTTTGCTGTCTCAGTCTGCTTCAGTGTGTTCGTATGCCTTGGCTCGTTGCAGTGTACCGGGTCTGTTTTGTAAGCCATTGTTGAGGTTTGAGATGCGACGAGTGCATGTGATTAAACCCTGTGGAGTCTCTCCAAACCTTATCAAATCAAGATTGATATGGAAACTCTTTACAGCTGAAAGAGTGCCTCGTAATGATATTGAACATTGTACAAATGTTTTTCATGAACTTCTACCAGCGTTGAGTCAAAATGTCACCAAGGGAAACATTAGGTTAGGTACAATGGTGTAGTTATATTTTGTGATGGGGAGAGGATGGCCTTTCTGAATGTCCTCTCACTGCGTTCATCGTCCTTAGTCAATTACAAGATGATTTTTGTTTATCTTTGGTTGTTTAATGCCACTTGAAGAGCAATGCGAAAGTCAAAAAGTCAACAGTTGCAGGCCTCTTTGTCAGTTTGATGCATCTCATGGAATCATTTACAGTGTTTCAGTATTCAAGCTGAATTAAAGTATATTTTCTCCTTTATGTGGACTTGTTAGTTTTTTTAATGTACAACAAATGCCAAACTTCAAGCAGTCACAACAGAATGCAGTTTCAGCAATGACTTATGAAAGCAGGTGAAAAGATAGTTCCTCTGTATTGAATTGTTGTTGATTTTGGTGAAACAATTAAATTTCTTGCCATGCAGAACTGGAGTACAAGATTCAATCCATCATTTTAGTTGCACCTTTCAGAAATAGTTAGAGTATGTTAATAGTATTAAGGTTGTCTGCTTTAAATCTGTGCAATCCATTCCCATCTGTCTTAAACTGTGGTTTAGAAGTTGGGTGAAGATAATTAGCTTCTCATTTGGATATATTCAGTATGCACCGAATGCTGTAAGATTGTTAAAACTGTGACGGGATTAACTTGAGAAACAAAAAAGGCGAGAAATATACCATTGTCCAGTTTTCATGAGGTCGATCCAGATCCATTTTGTGTGTAATAAACTCGTCAACCTTTATTTTGCTGGACATGTCGTCTTAAACCAGTTTTGGAATTGAGTCCTTGACCTTAAAACCTTATTCACATAATTAACTGTCATCTGAGTCTTATATCATCATCATCATTATTGCATTAAATTGATCGGACAATACTACTTAAACTTAACTGTAGATGCCTTTGCTTTGTACTTTTTTTTTTCGGCGATCAATAGGTCAATGAAAATGAGCTTAAAGGTATAAAGGGACTGAAGTCATATTAAAAATGCATTAACTGCTCTGCAGCACAAATGAAAAGAAATTAAAAGACAAGTTTACGAACCTTCCCTGCAGTGGCCATTTCCCAATGTAGTCGTTGCTGAGATGAATCTTTGGCACTCGCTTTTATAGTCTGGTTTTAAATGGATGAAGCAATCTCTCTCTCTCTCTCTCTCTCTCTCATACTGATTTAACATTAAGCTATGATGATTATAGTAAAGATATATAGACATTCCCTGAGATAGTTGGTTTCTGATGTGCATTGTGTAAATTTAATCTGACGAGAAATTCAACTGTTTCTTTTTGTAAGAGATATTCACTGTTTCATAATGAGCTGCTTAAAGTCCCCATGAAATCAAAATCAAAGTTTTTTTTTTTTTGGCTTTTGGCATGAATATTTCCCAAGACATGTTTAAGGGGAGAATGATGGGTGCTCCGCCCTCCACAGCGGGTCCAGAGAATGCTGGACCGATTAATTTTAATTTAATGAATTAAACAGCTCATAAACACTTTATTACTAGGGGGAAAAAAATTAAATACCTGTTGAACATGAATGCATTGTTCAACCACTGAACCTTTGTGTCCCTACCAATGATGTGCATACTATCCATCCTAAATAGTATGAATAAGTGTGTCCCAAAGCAAAGTATTTTGAAAAAAGTGTAACAAAAGTCGCCGGATGGTCTACTATTTCTGGTAGATTGTCGAAGTGGATCCAAGTACACTTTAAAGGCTAACTGCCCACAACCCATTGCACTTTGGAGGAGGATTACGTTCAGACCTACAAATACAAATATAAAGTGTGTCAATGTCTCCATAACAAATTCCTACTCCCTAAATTCCACTCCCTAAAAAGTCACACAATACACTGAAAGTCAGGGAGTATCAATGCCTGCTATGTTCCCTTAACGGAAGTGCTGAAATACGAAACACAAATCACATGAGTCAATAAATATAATGAAAATACAAAGCATTCTTTAATTATACTTAAGCATAAACATACATCGCTAGACAGGTAAAGAATATAATCTTACAAACATTTAGAGTTTACAGATGAAATGTTGCATGAATATAGGCATATGTAAAAGTATTTGTCATAATATGTAGCTACTTTACAAACAACAACAAAAAAAAATCAGGTCTTCAGTTGTTCATAAATAGCAGTAGTGAGATAGAGTCATCAGTCTCCTTACTGGTGTACACTACTACAGTGTATTTGTCTGATGTGATGTACACTAATGACCTTTAGAGGGCAGACTTGTACAGCGGGATGTCTGTGTTGTGATTGATTTTTTTTTTTTTTTTTTGCTGTCTTGTGTCTAGCTAAGCCTGGTGTCTGGTATCGTAATCGTAATTTAGGGAACATCATCCAGAAACATGCCCAGGCTTATGGTTTCTCTGTGGTACGAAGTTACAGTGGTCACGACATTCAAAAACTGTGAGTAACATCCTGTCAAAAAGACACATTCTGAATGATACGAGCATTGCACAATATGATGTAATCAGACCTGCAGAGATTGCAAACACTCATCAAGCTTGCACTGTCCTTTTTTTATCAAATGTCTTTATGTGGTGAAAAAGCAGTTTTGGGGAAAGTTTTTGTGTATCTAGAAATCTAAAAATTGTTGTTGCGCTACTTTTTTCTCTCCTGGGCTGGCCTTGTTTGTTTGTTTGATTGTTTAGTTCTAATTTTGGCAAATACATATCAAATTATTCACATAATGGAGGGAATGCAAATTCCTGTTTGTAGAGAACAAACCTTACAGCTGTGCTGCCATTCTGGATCACAGAAGAAGGGAGAATAAAGTTAAATCAACACTCATTCAGCAACAAAAATAAAAATGACACAGAAATAGTTTATCTAAAGTAATTTTTGCTTATTAGTAAGGTTGAATTGAATCATCAAAGGTCAGCAGAAAATACATTAGTTAATAAAGCTAGATTAGATAGCCTACATAAAGTGTATTTGTGTTAACAATTAATGCAGGTTTGTGTAATATTCCGATATTACATTTCACTGTTTTTATTCATTTTGAGGAGTACTGAATCTTTTTTGTGTGCAAATGAGACGAGTAAATACATGTTTAGATTTAGTAACCATCATGTTTAAACCGCACAATGCCTCTGCACTTACTCCTGGTTTCTATCATGGGGACAGGAGAGGTGTCAGTCAATAAATAAAATAGAAAAAAATAACTTGCGCTACTTATTTCAAAAGTAACTCGGATATTTTGTTGTAAATTTAAAAGTAATGCGTTACTTTATTAGTTGCTTGAAAAAGTAATCAGATTACATAACTCGCGTTACTTAGTGCTTTACCCCCAACACTGTTGAGGACTATGAGGTGAGGCAATACCAAAGCAAGCATCTGTGAAACAGTTCTTGTGGATTGTTTAAATGTCTATTAATATGTGAAAACAGATGCTCAGAGGGTCCACGAATGAGTCGCCTTAAAAGTATCAAACGTGTCGGCTGTGTGAGGTTTGCTGTCTTTAGTCTGCCCGGCTCAATACTGTGTTAGTTTGGTACAATTTCTTTTTCTTTAATTCTTTAATCTTATCAAATTATGATTGATATTTGAAAACTCTTCAGTGCTGAAAGAGTGCCTTGTAACTTTATTGAGCATTGTACAAATGTTTTTCATGAACTTCTTCCAGTGTTCACAAGGTTCAATTAAATTGATCTTTGAGTGAGAATGTGCCCGAATACAAATGGTTTAATTATGTTCTGAACATTGCCACTTAAAGAGCAATGGAAAAGCCTGAGAAGCAGTTGCAAACTTGTTGGTTTGATGCAGATACATTTCGGTTTGCAAGCTGAATTAAAGTATATTTCTCCTATATTTTGCTCTATTAATTAACCATTTAAAATGAAGGGTGAAATAATAAAGGATTGAAGTCATAAAATGTTAGATTAAGGATAGTCAAAAGCGCATGAAAAACATTTCTAGTGCCGTCTAAGCAGTTTGTGTTTTGAGTTGCTGCTGGTTTTCACATCATTTAACTTTAGTTTTATCTAAACCTTTCAGAAATAGTTTCAGTATGATAAACTGGCATTGAGCATGTCTGTATAAGATCTGAGCAATCTACAATCTAAAAAATGCTGGGTTGTTTTAACCCAACTTTGGGTCAAATATGGACTAACCCAGCCGTTGGGTTAAATTTTTACATTACATTTTTAACCCAACATTTCGGGTTTGTCCATATTTGACCCAAAATTGGGTTAAAACAACCCAGCATTTTTTAGAGTGTATTTTCATCAATTTGTCTTAAACATTTTTAAAAGAGTCTGGAAAAATGGCTTCTACAAGTTGACACTTCGACCACCCAAGACAGACAGATATGAAAAATCATCTGAGAAAGACATGCTGTAAAGTGTTTAATATGTGTATCAGTGTTTGGATCAGTTTGGCAGGTTATGAGTTCAAGCTGCAGGGTGCAGCTGCACGTTTTGGTGCTTCCCAACATTCCCATGATTATTATGTAAGCAAGACAAATGCTGGAGAGTCTGGCTTAGAGGAGAGAAATAAACTATTTTGACGGCCTCGTAAATTGGTTAGACAAAACCACTTGAAATGATTTACAAGCTTGTCTCGTTTTTATTTGCCACAGATAACATTTTCTTGGAAAACTCCTCAGAACTATTTTGCCTTGCAGACGAAATAGAAGTTTTTGATGCTAAACATTAACGTTTACATGCTCTTGTGACTCACTTCATAAAGCAGAGGCCTGGAAAATGCTATTAAAGAGAATCCTTGAAGCGGGTTACCCAGCTGTTATTCAAATACTGCAAAGAGGGAAAAGAGAATGAAGGGAATATAACCATGGCCTTGAATGTGATTGGGTGAAGATAATTTGCTTCTCATTTGGCTATATTCAGGATGGACCGAATGCTGTAATATAGAAAACAAATGTTAGTTCTATGTTTGTTTTTTTCCAATTTTAACCTCAGACACAGAAAGTAAGAGTGAATAATGTACCATTCTCCAGTCTTCATGAGATTGATGGCATCGTTGACCTGCTCCAGACTCATTTTGTTTGTTATAAACTCGTCAAGCTTTATTTTGCCGGACATGTAGTCTTGAACCAGTTTTGGAACTGAGTCCTTGCTCTTAAAACCTTTACATAAGCAAAAATGAATGAACTGTACTCAAGTTCCTTTTCTGAAAGCATTAACTGAAAGCCTGCTTACCACCAAACAGAGATCCTTTCCAGGTTTTTCCAGATATGAGCTGAATTGGTCGTGCAGAAAAGTCCTTCACATCAGTCCATCCGACCATAACACTCACACCCCAACCTTTAACACACGACTCCAGTGCGCTCCTCTGAGGTCAAAGACGCATTAATTCACACCGAGAAAGATTGCAAGTTCTGAAAGCTTTTAAATAAGTAAATAAATCCAGCTTTATTCGTATTGTAGAGTACATGTCGGTGAGGTCTTACCATTACTTCAGTGTTTCCCACACACTCGAGTGAGAAGTCCACTCCTCCATTGGTCATTTCTGCCAGTACTTCAGAGATTGGTTTATTAAATGCTTTTGGATTCAGAAAATCAGTGGCACCAAAGACCTTAGCCTTCTCAAACTTCTGTTCATTAATATCCACAGCAAAGATGCGAGCGGCTCCGGCGTTTTTACAGCCCATGACGGCAGCCAGACCGACTGCACCCAGTCCAAACACCGCACACACAGAGCCTGGTGTAACCTTCACACAAACACAAACAAATCACTATTGTAATGCAACTCAACATTCACCGTACTATTCAAGCCATTTCTCATTTTGTCTCTCATAGTTGACAATAACAGACCTCTCTCATTATTCTAAGTAGGAGAACTTGCTCAATCAGTGGCTGATTAAATACTTTTTGGGCCCACTGTATGTTTGTGCTCTTTTTCTTTCAAATGAATGACCCTTGAATTCAACAGTTTGTTATATAAAGCAAAGACATTCAGTAAATGTGGCTATACTCACGCCAGCTGTGTTGACAGCAGCTCCATAACCAGTAGCGATGCCACAGCCGAGCAGACACACTCGGTCGAGTGGAGCATCATCACGAATCTTTGCCACAGCTATTTGGTTCATGACGGTGTACTCAGAAAAGGTACTGGTGCCCATGAACTGCAAGATGGGCTGGCCACGGCAAGTAAAACGTGTTGTGGGATCAGACATGATGTTGTGATGATTACTTGTCCTGCCAGAGGAAAAAAAATATCTAAAAAGCAAGAAATTGAGTATATGTAAAACGTTGTTTCGTGTTTGTTTCTCACCAGCTGCGATCACACAGGTTTGTTTTTGGACACTTGCAGAATCTGCATTCTCCACACTGAGAGATGAAGAGTGGAATGACCTTATCACCTGTTCAACACAATATACAGATATATTAATTTATTTTACTTGCATGAATAATTCATCTCAATCAGCTCTCTAGCTTATAGATAGATAGTGAATCAGTATATCATGACATGAATTCAGGCACTGTAAAGGAAGTAGGACTCTGGCTCACTACACATTGGGACACTGATGACATATTTCCTGTGACATGAAGACGTCCTCCTTGTAGACCATCACTCCTGGCATTTATGAACAACTGCAGAACTGATATCTTTTCTGACATTATTTTTTAATGTTGTTTCAAGTATATAATGATTTGCTTGTTACATTTGCGTGTAACATTTCAGCTGTAAATAAGTGATAAATGTTAGCTAGATTATGTTCAATACCTAGCGATAAATGTTTATGCTGAAATGTAAATTAAATAGGCCTAACGTTTTTTTTTTTTTTTTCTTCAGAACATCTACAGCGTTGGCTAACGTGATTTACGCACGTTTGTGACTCTCCTGTTCGAACTCGTTCATCAAAATGAACGAATCTTTCTCCGAGTCATTTGGTTCATAAACAAACGAATTGACTCGGAAAAAGATTTGTTCATTTTTATGAACGAGTTTGAACAGGAGAGTCACGAACGCTCATCACAGAACAGAGCAAGGTGAGAATTTGAGCTTTTAAAACTTAAACTTTGTTGTTATTTATTAAATGAGCGATCGTTTCGCTTGATAAGACCCTTATTCATCGTCTGAAATCGTTTAAAGCCCTTTAATCATTATTTGCAGTTTGTACTGAAAGTGTCTTTTGGACCTTGAACCGTTTGGTTCCCAATGAAGTGCATTATGGAGAAAAATGCTGGAATGTTTTCATCAAAAACCTTAATTTCTTTTCGACTGAAGAAAGAAAGACATGGACTTCTTGGATGACATGAGGGTGAGTAAATTTTGCATCGATACTCCCTGGTTTTCACGGTGCATTGTGGGACTTTTAGGGAGTTTCAGTCCACTGGACTAGCCAATTAGATGCACCCATTTCTTTCATGAACAAATCAGTTAGATGGGTTTGTGAACCAGATGAACCGATTCATTGAAAAAAAAAATCAAATCAGAAGATATGAGGGTGATTAAATCATGGCACAGATGTTTCATTTTGAGTAAACTGGAAGTCGAGATCATCGGAAGTCGTTATTTTGTCAAGAAAAGTCGAGTCTTTTCTTCCCTAATGTGATGTAGCCTAAAAACCAAGCGGATGGCTTCTAATCTGGAATGAGAAGTATAGGGCGAGACTGGATTTCGTCCTGATCCAATTGATTAGATTGTAGGAAGTGGATGTTAGTAACCAAATAAAGGCAGATCTGAATGTTTGCAGGCAGTTGTGGAGGATAATTTAGTGCCAACCTCCGCCGAGACAGGCGTCATGAAGAGTGCATAGGCCTTTGCATTTATTATAAATGATTTATCCGTGCACACCATTATAATAATTTTTTTATATATATTATAATAATGGTGTGCACGGATAAATCATTTATAATAAATAATGCAATGTTCTGTAAAACAATAAGCATTGTCAATTTTGATTTCATGGAGTCTTAGAGAAATAAATGAACAGGCATTGTTAAAATGTAGTTTTAGTTAATGACCTGGTTTGAAATCAGTGACTCCAGGTCCAACACTCTCCACCACACCAGCGCCCTCATGTCCCAGCACTGTGGGAAAACCCCGCTTGTCCTTCCCTTCAAACAGGTGGTAGAGATCAGTGTGACACACACCTGTAGCTACAACCTTCAAGACAGGAGAAAAACGTTTTAATCAATAAGTTAACGATATCACAGTATTAACTGACTTTACAACTTACAAGGGGCATTTCCCACCTTGATTCGAATTTCTCCTTCTTGAGGTGGGGCGACTTCTATTTCCTCCATCATGAGGGGAGCATTGGGCTCCCAGGCAACGGCTGCGCGACATTTGATCACCTTTGGCAGAAAGAAGAGATCGGTTCAGCAAGTTTTATAGCTATTTAATGGTTGACTACTGATGTTTATATAACTGCTCAACTTGAGCGCTTGCATGATCTACACTCTCTAACCGTAGTTGGAGGTTGTCCAGCTGTTTGGCTTAAGCCAATGGAAACATGAAACATCTGTTTTTAGAGCCTCACATATCTGTGATTTCACAAGAGCAGATAAATATTAACCCAATGAAATTGCCAGAGCACATTTCGTAGCTTTAGCATGATTTACTAAAGTTTTCATTTGATCGAAAACTGGCAGAAGGACCAATAAAATCCAGAAGAAGAAGGAAAAAAAAATTCTTTTTGAAAAGTATTTGGGAAAAAATCGTCACCTCAGTTTTACATGTGACATCTAAATCTCTTATAGACTCTAAAATAAAACCCCAAATTTAGGTAAAATATGGAGAAACCCAAATGTTGTGTTAAAAATGAAATAAAAAATGTACAGTTGAAAGTGAAAGTTGGGTTAAAATTTGACCATTTTGTCCATATTTTACCCAAATTTGGGTTCAAACAACCCAGCATTGTTTAGAGTGCATATATTATAGTCTTTATATACTCAGTATTATTATTATTAGCAATTCAGCAAATCAATATTGCATCATATACACAAGTTTTACATTGTGAATTTTATACAAGGCATTGATCTGACATATTTTAGTCAGCTTTGGCCTGGATTAAAGCATCTAAAATAGTCTTATGAGAGTCTTATTAAAACTTTGGCATTAAATTGATTCTTATTTGAATCTGAATCTTATTTGCTGATGTATTTGCATTGTAAATTTTTCCTCATCAAGAGGTCAATGGAAATGAGCGTAAAGGTATAAAGGGACTGAAGTCATATTAAAAATGCATTAACTGCTCTGCAGCACAAATGAAAAGAAATTAAAAGACAAGTTTACGAACCTTCCCCGCAGTGGCCATTTCCCAATGTAGTCGTTGCTCAGATGAATGCAAAGAGAGACAGAGAATCTTTGGCACTCGCTTTTATATACTGGATGAAGCCATTTCTCTTCCTCCCTCCCTCTCCCTCCCTCCCTCTCTCTCTCTCTCAACTAAAATGAACATAATATTAACTATATATACATAGTCAAACCAAAAATTATTCAGACACCAGATATATATATATTTTTTTGCACCCACCAACAGTTCCTAGAGCGAACACCCGACCCAGAACATTTATATTGTAAACAAAATTTTATAAATATGTATACGTAGTATTTTCTGAATTGTTATTTATTTAGGAAGAGAGAGGAAGGGGAGACTAATAATTCTATAATAATAATAATACCAATATCATCATCCATACTACCACCTATCTTTAATAAAAATAAATAGCAATAAAGTAATAAAAAATATAATAATAGAGATTATTCATTATTAGTTTGGGAGAGTGCATTGTCCCGGTTCCAGGTCACTGATTTATATGAAGATGAGTTAGGAATGGTTTATAGATATCAAGAAATAGACATAATATTCTTGTTAGTGTATGTGATTTTTTCTAATGTGATGTATTCTAGGATTAGTCCAGTGATTGATATGTATTGTTACAAATTTATTAAATGTTTAATTTAGATTCCAGTATAAACTGAGAAAGCTTTCTGTACATTGAATTTAGCATTTAAGATTAGGATGGTTATAATATTTGGCCTATCCTGTTTTTCTGTATTGGTCAGATTACTGAAACTCTTAATGGTTCTTTCCAGCTCAACCTGTTTTCTCTTTTCTCTATCAGCACCTGAAAATAGTCCCCAGCTCGGTAACTTCCAACATGACTGAAGGTAGCCTATTTTCAGGTACCGCCAGAACCAGAGATCGGCTGAATGGATTCAATAACGGCAAAACTCAACGGTAAAACTCACCATGTTTTGCTTAAGTGTTTTTTTCTTGAATTGCTAATGTGACATTTTTACACAACAGACTGAACAAAATTAAGGATTGCTTGGTAATTGGTTGACCTAAATCGTGTACTTTTCTGGTACAAAAACTTTCTGAATTTGAAGATCAAGGTAAATTGTTCTTATTTTGTGAGCCGGGAAACTTCTGTTGCTTCCAAAGGGCAGCAATGTACAGTTGGGAAGGGCTCTTCCCAAAAGCAATGTACAGTTTGTGCTTTTGGGAAACACAGCCCAGATAGATTTTGTAGATTTCATTGGGAAAAAGCACTAAAACAAATTATTTAAACCATGATAATTTTTATTATGATAACCCAGTTTTAAAGCTCCCTTACATTGCAGAAATATGTGAAATATAAAAACCAATTATTTCCATTTGATTAATCAAAGTATTCATCACAACCCACCAACATCCAAAAATACAGCATTGTGGCGTACAGTAAATGATACGTGGGTGAAAAAAATAATGGCACAGAAGATGCTGATTAACACTGAAAAAAAAGTCAGACACATAAAAGCAAAGTGTTGGCATTGTATCAGCAATTATGAATTGTAATATTACATAACAACCAAAGTTTTTTTTTTTTTAAATCAGTACCAAAAATAATTATATTCATGATTTTCAGGAATATGAAATTATGTCATCTTGCAAAGATATTCACAGTTACATAAAGAGCAGCTTAGCTGTGCTTAAAAAGTTAGAGTTCATTCAATAATCTTAAAATGTATGAAAACACATAGGTGCAATAAAAACTGGCATTGGCATTCATCTCTTCCTGAATATGGGTCATACAAAATATTATATTTTTTGCAAAACTTGCATACTAAATATTTTACAGTCATGAAATTATCCTTTGATTTCATTGATAAAGATATTTTTTGCATGAACATGAGCAGATTAAAGTAAATTCAACTAATAAGAATACCCAATAGGGTTATACAGTGCATAACGTAGGTCTTTTTCTTACTAGAGATTTGGCTTTAATACAGAGTCTTCCTCTGATTTAATTCATACTGTCAGAGGAAACAAAAAAATATCCCAGAAGCCCCAGAACATTTCACATGCAGTAGTAATGACACATTCAAGTTAACAGAAGGAGTATTATTCCTTGTTATATTTTCCAAGATATGTTAAGGGGAAGATGAGGAAGGTTGCCCTCTAGTGCAATTGCACAGAGTGCAGGACTGACACCTGGGCAAATAAGAGTAATACATTCAACAGAAGTACCATGGTCATTTTAATGACCATATAACTGGCATTTACAACTGTCGTTAGAATCCGGTTATATTTATGCTCTTCATCCTGAACTTTAATTTAAAACTAATGATAGTCAGCATATCAATATGCACCCATTTTGTTTATGCAAATATTTAAGGGAAGCATGCTTTTCACTAATACAGTTCACACCTGCACTCAGACTGGAGGAATCATTCCTGTAGATTAAGTAAATCCTCTGATTATCTTTAAAACTTACCCTCTTGAACATACCCACATAAGAAGAAGGCAAACGGCACAGATCCTAGTACACAGTTTGGGTAATACGTTCAAATGACATCCACAAAGTTCAGTTTTTGTAGACAGAAGTCCCTCCTTTCTTTCACTGGCACAGGCTGTGAGTGGCAAATGCACCTTCATCTGTCTGTCCGTCACTTAACATCTGTTATTTCTGAATATAAATGATAACGATGCATAGTGTTCCCACAAGGCCGAGGGCTTGGATACCAAGAAACCAGAGAAGCAACCAAAAGACCAGCACGACCACAGGCTCCACAATCTTCTCTCCAAAGTAAAGCTGTGTGAAACCAATACCCCTCAGACACTTATTGAGCTCCCCGAACAGAGTACCCATCTTTTCACAGTCGTCCACCAATGGAGCCTCTGGCACGGGTCCTTCTGCTGCCCGTGGCCCTGCTGCAGAGGCTTCATGTGGTCTTTCTCTTCCCCTTAGGTCATTCTGAGAGCAAAGACAGAATTTGACTAAATTATACAATGTTTTTTAAGTAACACAAAGCAGAAAGTGGAAAATACTGTAAGATGACACGACATAACCATGAGTGAGAGTGTCTGTGGGGTGTGTTTATGTACTTGTACAAGATATAGGCAGGCAAAAAACAAAAAGACAAGTTGGTAGGTTCATTATTTGGCTATGGGAAGCTAAAAATATATTTAGTTTATGCTTAACAGATTAGACTGACTGCCTTATGTTATACCTAATGAATGTGACATTGCTATTCATAGAGCAGGCTGTGGAAAGCTGTTGATAAAGAAAGGGAGAGGCAGGGCAATGTCTTAAGTTACAGATAACAGAATATTCCGCCATTTCCGGGTAAAAAGTGAAAGGAAGGAAGATAAATACAAACACGCAAGTCTAAAAAATGTATTATATTTAAAAGCAAATTTGTTAGAGCTGTATGAGATCTGACAGTCTTTACGTACCTGTTCGCTGTGTGTGGGTCTAACAGCACGCTCGCGCTGGCAATGACACCCGCTTCGATCTCGCGTCTCGCATAAGACATCACGATGACGTACCTCCGTATCATTTACTATCCTATTAGTACTTGACATATTCCTAAAAACAGAAAGATTAATGCTGTCCTGAGATAGGGCCGAGGGGCTGAGAACCAGATGGCTGCTAGCGACACTTCCGGTCTTTGCTGTCAACAGAAGGCACATCCTGACGTCATTGGTCACTCACGGCGCAAGTCATAATAAAAGATTTATCATCCTACATAGCGGGAATTGTTGTATTATGTTTGTTATAATCTTTATAATGACAAGAAAAATACTGGATTCGATATTAATAACATGTCCTTTATGTTGATGTGTGTAATTGCCCACATTTCTTTCTTTTTTAAGGTCTTGCCTTTTAACGTCATTTCCGACAGTCGGTTCACGGTTTTATTCTTTAATCACATTTTGGTTTGTCATACTCCAACCTCTCCAGTGAATTCATATATCATTTCATATTTCTGTGTACTGTTTCAATTTTATGAACAATTATTTTTATTGTAATTTCAGTTTATTTCAAGGCAGCTCTGATGCAGCTCATAAAAACAAGTCAACTAAAGCTAAATATAATTTGCATTTAGATTTTACCTCACTTTGAGATGGTCCTCACTGCAGAACACGAAATCCAAGGGGAGGAGTTGGACCCAGATCTAACTCCTCCCACCTTACAGACACCTAAACCTATCCATCTCCGCCCCCTGATCCATAACCCCACCCCTAATCCTCAGGGGGATCAACATCTCAGGGACGTCTTAAAGTTATTTCTTATACGTCCAAATGAGGCGTTCAAAGAGTTTATTTGAGAACTGTGATTCGTGAACGTTTGTGAACTGGCTATCAATTCACTTTCAAGAACCGATTCAAAAGAATGATTCGTTCAGATAGCCAAATCGTGTTCGAATTGTTTTTGGTAGGCGTCTCGTTACGTTTTTTTTAAACACAGCCTGTGATTCGCTCTTAGTACTGTGTCAGCCAATCAGAGCGAAGCACTGAAGTGAAGCCTGAACGTCCCTTATGAGGCCTGTGATGTGAACGACTCACTTAAAATGGCGACGGTGGAGCCGGTGAGTAAATAAACTTCACAAATATTATTTTACGCTTTCCTGTCTTTTCACGCTAAACTACATAACGGCATTCATATAACAATACGTTTATACTTAGTTTTATGCCAAACTGGCGTTGAAATGGATCCTCTGTAAACTTTAAAAAAGTTTTTCGGCTTGTTTGAATGTATAAAGTTTGGCTGAAAGTTGATAAGGCTTGTTCCAGTCACGTCAGGATTTAATTGCTTTTCCAGATGTCTGTTCGTCACTACTACCCTTCATGCATGTAGCCACACTTTTAAACTGGTTTAATTTTCTTTCTGTAAGAAAGCGAACCCGTCACAGCACAGCTGTCAAAAACTAAGACAGCGAATGAGGAAAGTGAAGGGAATTGTATTGTAACGACACCATGCTGGATCAAACCATGAAAGCAGTGTCAACCACAGTTTATTCACGGCTGTTATAATTGGAATGAATGACAGTAATGAATGACTCTAAACATTTCTAGCTCTCTCACACAGCTCAGGTTTGATTAAATTTAAGGTTAAGAAAAACTAACAGTGACTAAAGTCCTCAGACTTGCAGCAGATACAACACAATCACATTAAAGTACCAGGTATTGCATTGGTCCCAGGTGTTGAATCAGTTTTGTTCTTTATGCTTTATTTAATTTAATAATGGAAAATAAATGATTGTTGTCGACAGTAAGTCCAACAGTTTGTGTGTGAGTGTGTTCACACTGGCTGCTTTGATGTGAACTTTAATGTATTAGGTCAAAGAACTAATCTTTCAAATTTTCCTGCCCAGGAAATAAACTCAAATTCTTGCAAGAGTGAAGAGGAGAACTCAGAAGAGACCAATCAGGAGATTGTCAGCCCTGAGAGCTACATCAAACATCCTCTACAGAACAGGTCAAGTGAATGAATGCACTTGTTTTTAGGGACGTGCATGTTATTTCCAATAAACCACAAGTTCCTAATTATATTTTTTAGTTTTTAATATATACAAATTACATTTCCTCTGTATAATTTTATACTTTAAGAGTTGTTTAGATTTCCAGATTCTGTAAAAATGTTGATGTTATTTATGTTTTCCCCCTAAAGATGGTCTTTATGGTTCTTCAAAAATGACAAGAGCAAAACATGGCAGGCCAATCTCAGACTGATCTCCAAATTTGACACAGTTGAGGATTTTTGGGCGTAAGAATTTGTTTTTGTACCAAGAGATAAGCATAGCCTACATTTCAGTCCCCCTTAATTTCGTTTTTGAATCTCTTCTAGGCTTTATAACCACATTCAGCTCTCCAGTTATTTGATGTCAGGATGTGACTATTCTCTTTTCAAGGTAGGCTTCCCTCATAACCGCAATGTAATTTATGGAATAATCCTATAAGTTAAAAAATTAAATGATCATCATCAGCTTTAAATTAAAGCTCTGTGAAATGTTACCCAACACATTATGAAGACTTCAAGAACTAATTGACCCATTGCTAAGCCACTGCAAAATATTACTGACCAATCTTACTGAGCATCTGTTGCCATCTGTCAAATTGTCTGATGAGCTGTTCTTTTATAACTTAAGTCAATGGCTTGATTAATTTGGTCAAGTGTTTGGATTGACTTTACTGATGCAATCCAAAAATATAGTGAAATTAAAATCTTAAAATAAATGTTGAACAATTTATGCTGTGCAAGGTAATGTTACTTGATTATGTTAAAAAAATATCTTATTTATTATTCTGTAATTTTTTTAAGATAAAACAAAACGAATAAAATGCTTTACAGTGTCACAAACAATTACAATCTGTCAGCTTTTACCTTTTTATGGGCACTTTTACATTGTTGTTCTATTTGTGGAGATCTCCAGTGGAATGTAACCAAGGAGGGTGGAGTTTAAGGGTCATTTGCCGAAAGCATAACATTTGCGAAATATTGTTTTGTACTTTTATTCTTTTTTTGAAAGTACATTTTTGCTTTAGCGTTGCTTGCTGCTTTCTAGCGGTAGTGTACGAGATACTCCAGATTACTGTGGTCTTTGGTTTGTGCTTGGGTTGCAGGATGGTATTGAGCCCATGTGGGAGGATGAGAGGAATAAAAAAGGAGGCCGCTGGCTCATCACTCTCAACAAGCAGCAGAGGAAGTATGACCTGGACCGCTTTTGGTTGGAAACTGTAAGAGTTCTGAGTTAGTCACTGAACACCCCCTCAACATGCACGCAAGTAGTTCATGTGCTTCTGTAGCCCTGACTCGTAAACACTCACCTTTGTCATTCCTACAGCTGCTTTGCCTCATCGGTGAGACCTTTGACGACTACAGCGATGAAGTGTGCGGGGCTGTTGTCAATGTCCGAACGAAAGGTGATAAAATCGCCGTCTGGACATCTGATTACGAGAACAGAGAAGCTGTAACGCACATAGGGTGAGACTCTAATGCATTCATGCTACATATAAATTAGGGGTGCCCAGTGCCTGCGGAGTTCAAATCCAACACACCTGTCTGTAATGATCAAGTTATTCTAAAGATTTTACCTAGCTGGTTCAGTTGAGTTTGATCATGTTTAGTGCTGAACTTTGCAGGAAGTTAGATCTGCAGGAACAGGATTGGGCACCCCTGATATAAATGATAAAATACTCAACCTGGTACAATGTGTAATTATGTTTGTTTGGCAGGAGGGTGTACAAGGAACGGTTAGGCATCCCTATGAATATGACCATTGGCTACCAGTCTCATGCTGACACGGCCACTAAGAGTGGCTCCACTACTAAGAACAAGTTTGTGGTCTGAATATCTTCAAGGGCCTGAATTCTTTCTCCCTCTCTCTGTCTTTCTCTCTCTGCCACTTAAAACCAAAGCAACAAAATCAGACTGGACTCTGAACTGCAATATTTTTCGCAAAAGCCCTTCACAAACGCACTTCTGGGCTTCTGCTTGTACAAATGAGGATTGCAGCACAGACAAAGTTTGAAAATGACAGTGTTGCTTATTACATTCAAACACATTTTATAAGTATTACCATGTACCATGCTACACTACACATGTTCCCACCAAACATTCACATCACTACAGTTGCGCTAAGAAAAAATTAGTATTCAAAAATCACATTCAATGTTTACCCCTGGCAAGTCTTGTTATTTAAGTATTTAATGTTTTTTTTTGTAAGAAATTGTCAATTTATTTAATGGCAGAGGAAAGGAAATGTCTGTCTTCTTTTATCCAGCAGCTTTGCTGCTTCAGTGCCTATTGAACATAAACACTTTTAATTTATTCAGTTTAATCCTCAATATTGAGAGGGTATTTGGCCATTGAGGGCATGTAACCAAGCTAATCTACATAGAACTGCCATCTTTAAAGCATTAACATGATTAAATTTGGGGGTTTGCAATTCAAGAAGTGTTTTTTATATTGTGAGTTTTCGATGCATCATAAGTTTACATTCCTTAGTAGAACAGTAAACTGGGACTTTTTTGCAATGCTGTAATAGAATTTTGCTTGTCTGGATGTCAGTGGCTTGATTTGACTCTTCAAAAAAAATAACAGCTTTATCAAATAGGCCCTGAAAATAAAATAGATTCATATCGATTCAATTTATTCCGGGCGTCTTGGTATTTATCACCACAGTGATGCTGAATGTTAATGGGCAATTCATTATTTTCATTATTTATTTCATTATTTATATTCATTATTTATTAGAGCATCAAAGTAGATAACAGAGATTGGCATCTATCTATCTATCTATCTATCTATCTATCTATCTATCTATCTATCTATCTATCTATCTATCTATCTATCTATCTATCTATCTATCTATCTATCTATCTATCTATCTATCTATCTATCTATCTATCTATCTATCTATCTATCATCTATCTATCTAAACAACTCAGATTTTTGTAGATCACTTTAGCCTTAAAGGTGCATTGCATAATATTTAATGTTAAAAATACCTGTTTTTCTAACCCATACATGCTTAAACAATTGCCTGCTCTGATCACTGCGATTGCCTCTAAAATCCTGTACAGTAAAATAAATAAGAGGGATTCAGGACTGAATTTGAGACTGGGCGTGACGTCATGCGCGTTCATGCTCACCTGGCTATGTATGTCAGGTTTGTGTATTCGCCGCCATTCTCCGTATCAGCGAAGACAACTCGAGCGACAAAACTTTAGTCAACTTTCGCCAAAAGTAGAAGATAGATTCAAAGAGACCGGCTTGTAGTTCATTCCAAACCCCAACGCAACCGCCACGTAAGACAAAGAAAATATAATTTTTTTTCTAGTGCCACCAAAAGGGCCAAATTCACCTAATCACCATTGAAGTATTTTTTCCCCCGAGACCTAAACATTGCACTGCAAACCTCCAGACAGAAAGATTGCAACCAGAGTTCACTGTATTCCACAACCCAGAACCACTCGGTCTAGTGTCAGAGCAAGGCTTGATTGTGCTCACAGCCACAATATTTTCTGAATCCAAAATTAGTATCGGTCCATTTAACCGAATTCAGACAGTTCAGATATAGGTATCATGCAGTAGGCTAGACTTTGAACAGTGCTAAGTGATATTATTGAACCAGTATGCCACCTGATACTGGGTGCTAGAGCAAGTACAAAAGGTTACTGCAGGCACATAGAAAGAGAATAAATAAATATTTGTAAGCAAGGACTTTGTTCAGATTCAAATGGTATGATTTTCTATTCATCTCAAGGACATTTAATCAATACATTTTTGTGGTTATGTGTTTTTTATCTTAAAGGGGTCAATAGTACATGCACTTTTACAAGTTGGTTGCGCTGAAATGTGTATTATCAGTGCCTGTACACAACCATCATATAATGATAAAAATCCATCCAGTGTCTTTTCTCCTTATACGTTGTCCCGTCTCAAATTGAACACAACACGACAATTCTACGCATAACGCAAGCGCTGTGATTGGTGTGCTAGAACTGCTCCCAGGGTTTCACATGCTCCCTCTGCATGTGTAATTGCGAGTGAACGTGGACAACAACGCATAAGTATAAATGAAAACCAACGCGTAGTCTATAGTGTAGAGGCTCTGCCGTAGGTCCGACGTAGAAGTATAAATCAAAATGCGTTGCGGAGTGATCTTTTGTGTTTAGTGACTTAAGTGTGACATTACGATTTTAATGCCGTTTCAGTATGCTTAATAGTCGAACAAACAATGTGGGAGGGGTCCCAGACAAAATCAAACTTAACAACAAAACTCATTTAGTGATATAGCATTAAAAGAGTATTCTGGTTTAATGGCTGGGAGCCGTGGTAACTAATAAAACTGCAGATTTCAATAGTTTTTAGTATCATTTTGATGTTTTCTGGATGTTTATGTGATGCTGGCCGGCAGGGTTATGAGATGACATTCTGATGTGTTGTTTGAGCTTCCTCACTTCACACCTCTAGCATCTCTAATGAGAGACCCTTGAATCAGTCTTAGTAACCCTTACAAAACTCTAATGAGGAGCACGCAGTTTGCTCACCAATTACCGCTCTCAAGCAGATGGAGTTATGCGGTGTTGAAATCTTAATTTAGATGTATGTTTTTCATGTAGTCTGAATACTTAAGTGTGCATTGATACATACTCTGAGATAAGTAGAGGGCATAGAGGACTCGTACGAAGGAAAAGCTAATAACAGTCAGACCTCTGAACTGCGATGAGATTAAAATGGGCAGTGAGGGTATTATACAACTGTTCTAAAGAGGAAAAGAGCCACCAGGCATATGTCTTTAACATTAAACCATATCCAACCTCTGAATACCATATATAAATGGGTATTCACTAGGCAGGATGCTCTTAGGCCAAGTCATGTCTCATTACTTGTTTCTTCTTGCCTCTAGCTATCAGAGAGCATGAAAGCATTTTTGATTGTTGCAGCAATTCTGGCATGTGGCTTGGGGTTTTTGCCAAACATTTTCAGTGTTTTAACACTGATGGCTGTGATGTTTGTATACAATATGTATGTAGGGAGAGATTTTATTTATAAATGTATATAACTCTATAATATATTGAAAATTAAATATTTAATCAAATCTTTTTTTATCAGCATCAAAATTTTAGGTTAAAATTTATATGATTTGGCACCGCTTCCTTTTACAGTACAGTACTTACAGTGTACTTACCTAGAAAGTACTGGCTAAGATAAGGTAAGTACATGGAACAGGGTTAGGTAGGTTCAGGGTTAGTACTAGTTATTACCCAGTAATTGTAGTTACTAAAATAAGTACATAGTATTTACATGGGTAACTGGACTGTAAAAGGAAGCGTTACCTATAATTTTAGGCCATATTATATTTTATTGCATATATATATATATATATATTTATATATATATATATATGTATATGTATGTATGTATGTATGTATATATATATGTATATATGTATGTATCTATGTGTATATATGCATGTATATATGTGTATATATGCATGTATATATATATATATATATATATGTGTATATGTATGTATGTGTATATGTATGTATGTGTGTGTGTGCCACCCTTGCAGCTATTCTTCCACTCTTCTGTGAAGGCTTTCCACAAGATTTTGGAGTATTTTTGTGTTTCTGTTTGAACTTGCATCCAGTAGAGAAGTTGTGAGGTCAGGCACTGATGTTGGACGAGAAGGTATGGCTTGCAATCTCAGTTCAACTTCTTTATGGACTTTGCATTGTGCCAAACCCAGACTCGCCCATCAGAGAGACTGCTAAACAGAGAGATTCATCACTCCACAGAACATGTTTCCTCTTCTCCAGAGTTCAGTACTATGAGGCTTGCATGCAGCTGCTTGGCCAAGGAAACCCATTCCATGAAGTTTCTGCCGCCGTTTTTGTGCCGATATAATGCCAGTGGATGTTTGGAACTTTCCAGCATGGAATCAGCACAGCGTTGATGACTCATGTTCAGTAATTAAGAGGTATGTCCCAATTCTATATATTATATACACACATAAATACAGACATACACATTTTCATAATAAATAACATTCTAAAACATGTTGAAATAGTGAACAATTAGAAAATGTAATATTTAAAAATATTACTATTTACTATATTTTTGACCAAATACTTGGACCTTGGTGCATGAGCATAAGAGACATTAAAAAAATGTTTTTTGAACTGTAGCACACACACTAGGTTTAGAGAAATTTAAGTCATTTTTTTAGCCAAAGTAAATAGATTGAGTATTTTTAGCATATTGAAAAGAAAACATTTGTCTTTAGTAGACTATCGTCAGTTACATGCTTGGATAATTGTCCCTTACACAATATGCACTTTCCTGTGCAGTATTTTCATCTGCCAATAACCTAAATTTGAAAGTAATATACTTGAGGAGAGTGGGAGACAGATCTGTGAATATTATGATTAATGACCACAAGATGGAGACGTAAGCTTCACTTTGTCTCTGCCAATTATAGTCACCCCCTCACTGACTGAAGAGCTTGTGCCTGTACAGATCACTGCCACTGCCCTCAAGTTCACATGACTTTTCTGTTTGTTTGAGGAATCGTATTTTTCTGTTCTTTGTCTGTTGAAATATAATCGCACATTTCCTTGGGGTCAAATGAATGTTAAACAGTAGACTATTCCTGGATTCAATATGCCATGCTCAGGTAGGAATGCTCGCTCTTTACAAATTGTACATAAATCACCACAGTCCGGGGTTCTTACTGGAGGGTGATTCATATACAGATTTGTATCTATTTTCCTTGTTCTATTTACATTTGTACTGCCCAATAATTATTCCATTTTCTAAAACGTCTCGCTCAATATCCGGGCGCAGCATGACCCCTAAATGTTTTCCTGGCTGTTATTATACCTCTGACAGATGAGGTTCTATTTCTTTTATGAGGCAACGGGTGAGAAACCGAATTGTCCGCATCTCGGAAACGGCACTCTGTCACAGTCACACACGCTGTTAAGTGTGTTTCAATGGATAGGATTGCTCGTGGCAGGAGTCCCTCGAGGGCTCGTTCTGATGTGCTCTGATGGTTTCCCATAGCAACCGACTGGCCAGTGAACGGCTACATATGGAGTGTGTGTGTGAGAGTTGAGGAAGTGTGTTCTTCTTTTCACACTTAAACTCTGACACACAGCGCTGTACGATTCTCACTAGGTTCTTCTTTTTTGCACGGTAGGAGCGTGAAGAGACGTTAATGAATGCATCTCACCAAAGTGCTCCTTTATTTCGTGGCAAATTGTGCCGTCGCATCTCTGCGTCTCTATTGATGCTTTCAAACAAAGACCCCTGGAATGATCAAACATGTAAAGAAACATCAAAGCGTCTCCTGCATAATTAAATAGCTTGTTTTTACATTTTGTTTACTTTAGAAATGTTCATTTTTAATTCGTGAAGAAGAAGTAAAACAATTGTCTCTTCAAATGTTGTCAGTTCAGTGCATAAAGTCAGTCATTCATATGAGGCGCCACGTAGGATTTAAAGCAAACTTCGCTTATCAATACATAACACACATATATCACCTATAAATTACTCACACATACATTCTGTTGGATGTTCAAAATACATATGAAATACACGTGCACACTAATATGAAATCCGTACAATACATAGCCTATGTTAGTAATAAATGCATATACACTTGTGAATAACTTCCATTTAAACTTAACGCATGCATACACGTAAAAACAGACCCACCTATAAACACTTGCATATACACTCACCTAAAGGATTATTAGGAACAATTGTTCAATTTCTCAATAATGCAATTATCAACCAATCACACGGCAGTTGGTTCAATGCATTTAGGGGTGTGGTCCTGGTCAAGACAATCTCCTGAACTCTAAACTAAATGTCAGAATGGGAAAGAAAGGTGATTTAAGCAATTTTGAGCATTGCATGGTTGTTGGTGCCAGACGGGCTGGTTTGAGTATTTCACAATCTACTCAGTTACTGGGAGTTTCACGTACAACCAATTCTAGGGTTTACAAAGAATGTAATGAAGACCCCACCGGGTACCACTCATCTCCTCTACAAATAAAAAAAAGAGGAAAAATAGGCTACAATTAGCAAGAGCTCACCAAAATTGGACATTTGAAGACTGGAAAAATGTTGCCTGGTCTGATGAGTCTCGATTTCTGTTGAGACATTCAGATGGTAGTGTCAGAATTTGGTGTAAACAGGATGAGATCATGGATCCATCAGGCCTTGTTACCACTGTGCAGTCTGGTGGTGTAATGGTGTGGGGGATGTTTTCCTTAGGCACACCTTAGGCCCCTTAGTTCCAATTGGGCATTGTTTAAATGCCACCGCCTACCTGTGCATAGTTTCTGACCACGTCCATTCCTTTATGGCCACCATGTCCCCATCTTCTGATGGCTACTTCCAGCAGGATAATGCACCATGTCACAAAGCTCAAATCATTTCAAATTGGTTTCGTGAACATGATAATGAGTTGTGCTAAAGCTGAGCTGTTTTAAAATGGCCCCCACAGTCACCAGATCTCAACCCAATAGAGCATCTTTGGGATGTGGTGGAAAGGGAGCTTCGTGCCCTGGATGTGCATCCCACAAATCTCTATCAACTGCAAGATGCTGTCCTATCAATATGGGCCAACATTTCTAAAGAAGGCTTTCAGCACCTTGTTGAATTAAGGCAGTTCTGAAGGCGAAAGGGGGTCAAACACAGTATTAGTATGGTGTTCCTAATAATCCTTTAGGTGAGTGTATATACAAGACCCGCTTTGACTGGTTATTTTTTCATGATACTTTCATCATAAACTTCCAACCAATATGCTAATGTTCTGTTTATTATAAGCGTGCACTGCAGTTGTCAGCAGATTTAAATGCTTCATTTGAAGTTGTGTGGATCCGACTGGCTGTCAGTGTTTTTATCTTTCATTAGCTGGATAAACTGCTTTGCAAGTGATTTCAACAGTTTTGTTCCTCTGCTTTGTTACTGTTGAAGTTGTGGTGTGGACTTCGTATTCTCATAGAATTAAAATGATTACAGTTTAGTTATTATTATAGTTATCTTCCTTGGTGTGAACAGGCCTAAATCCCCTATTTTATTCCAAGTGTGATCGGACAACAGGAGTCATTCCCGAACTGCCTGTTAACAGCAAACATAGATGCTAGCAGATTAGCCTGTTTGGTTATTTTTGACCAAGCAAAGTAATATTAGCAACCAGAGGTATTTCATCATCTCAAAAGTTTTCCATTTCATTCACTTCCTTTTTTTCAAAAACAGCATGCACTCTTTGGACAGTAATGGATCACCCTTATAGACCACAGAGCTGGCAAAGAGAGACAGGTGTGGATGTCAAAATTTGTGAATGAGTCAAGACACGTAGGCTACCTCAGTCTCTGTAATTTGCCAGCACTGCTCACTGTGAAAGAAGACCCACATCGACAGGCTGTCAGTTTTCTAAAGCGAGAGAAGCATTACTGCATTAACAACTAGTTCTTCAGTTCTGTTTTTTACACATCTTTTTAGGAATCATAAAATTGGTTACCACTACCTGTAATTACCTCTAAGTAAGTTTAGGTTTAGAATGCAGTTGTCCCTCTTATAAATAACCAAATTCAGTCAAAAGAGGAGTGACTCTGTATTAATCTTCAGTGTGAATGTTGAACGTTTCTTTATTATTATTACACAAGTCGGAAGCGAACATACTTTCAAACACATAAAAGTAATAGAGGTCACACTTTTCCTCTCAACAAGCAGAATACATTTGTCTTTGACTCCTGCTGTAAATGTAGTAAAAAGCCTGGCTTGCCCAATCTTCAACGTAATTTTCTCCGGGTGTATCCAGCTTTACATGTGTGGGATTCCAGCTCCTGGAATGTGCAATCACAGTAACCTTTCATCTCTTTGATATCAGATCAGCATGACAGAATCAGATGATAGAGCTCTACAATTACAGCTGCACCTTTGAAATTTGGCATTCGACAGAGCACATGCTGCATACATTTGCGCCCCAGATACCGTCGACTAACTCGTTACTATCAGATCACATACATCAAGGTTTCATCTGTATGGCCGACAACCCCTTCTCAGTCAATTATTTTTATATCAGCGAGGCTTAAACCTGATGGGGAGTGGCTTGATTATAACACCCACTACATTGTGCACAATTACAGGCAGTAGCGTCCTTTGTTTAGTATGTATGAAGAGCCTGCCATACTCCCAACGGCAGATTGCCACACCGTGTTAATAGGAATTAGACATGGCATTTTGTATTAACTAAAGCACCATAAAGGAATCTGCCTTCACTTTGTCCACTCCGCAGGGTTTCATATTGAAGCTCACGTTGCTGGACAAGACGAGTGCTTTGTAATCTTAGCAAAGGCGGTGAGTTTAAGGCATTTGGCTGCAGCTATTTTAATCTGAAGGCTGGAGCATTAAGTCAGACGCACTAAAGAGCGGTAGAAGGGCCTCCCCGAGGGCTAGTTGGTTACACGGGTAAAGCTCAAGAGGAGAAAGCGAGAATATGTGCATGCAAATCGGCACTTTCAGCTAGTTAGTTCTTTTCTTTTATGCGAAACTGAATTAAAAGTGCCATGCGGATGTGTGTCGTAGGGCTTTACTAATGCCCCTGCTTTCCATCTCATGTCATTCAACCTACATTGCCTTCATGGGCGAGTATCTCCATGACGACCCCATCCTCTGTCTCTCCATCTCCGGTCTCTTTCTAGTGTGCGTCATGAAGATGAAAAGTGCCTAATCCCCTTGTGGAACTCAAGTCTAAGAGACACACATACAGAATCCTTGCTTTTGGGAAGACGTCACACACAAGCGCGTCACTCTCTCTGACTGAGCGCAGCTTTACAGCGGGAAGTAGCGGATGGGAAAGGAAGAAGAGGAGAGAGAGAGAGAGGGAGGGTGGCGATAAACGCTTATTGTTCTTGAGGAGCCTGAACTGGAGGTGTGGCATCTACCGGGCGTTGTCGTGGAGACAGAGTGCTGGCTGTTCCCTCTTCCCCTTAGCTGATCACTCAGACGCTGATCACAGGAACATTGATCCTTATGGCATCAAGAACAGCAGCCACAGGTAACCAGCCGCACGCGTTGAGCACGTAAGCCGTATCTATGCTGTGAGGCGTGTGTTCGGGATAGAGTTAAGACTATTTAAACTGCCAGCACATGGAGGTAAAGGTAAAAGAAACCGATTAAAAGTGCGCGTTCGTTTGAGACACTCTGCGTGTGGCAGGTAGGAACGGATCAGAGGTGTGTGTGTGTGCGTGTGTGTGCATTGTGACTCATAAAGGGAAAGTGGTGATGTATTCTGCCAGGGGTTTCAGCAAGCGCTGGTGTGAATTTCCACAGCCCGCTCCTGCCGCGCTTTAGTAGAGAGGTGGGGGGGAAAAGAGACACCGGAGATAGGGAGACATCGCTGCGATATTTCATCAGCACGGTGCATGGAAGTGTGTCACTAGTTCACTTTGTCTGTGACGGTCAGGTGTCTTTAATGCGGACGGCAGCCCCCGTGATTCTCCCTCCCATGGCTTTCAACGGTTCCGATCTCATACGCTGATAGACTTGAAGGAGTGATGAATGCTGTTTTTAGGTAAAGAGTGAAAAGTGGGGATTTCAGGGGATTGGAGAAGGACAGTTTTGGGGCTCTCAGACACAATAAAGAAGACCTGCCTTCGAGAGCTTTGACTGACTGAATAAGTAAGTAACTTGTCAGGGTGGGATTCACCCATTTGCATTTTCATTTCATCAAAGTGTGTCGTCACATGTGGCGCGAGCACTATTATTTTCTTTAAACCTTGTTGAGACAAAATATAAACTCAGCACATCTCCAGGATATGCAGTTACTTTTTCACATCTATTAGGGGCTGAAGGAAGGAGGGAAAAAATAGAGACTGAGGAAATGGACCTGGCAAGTTGATACAAGGCTATTTAGGTGTATTGCGAGGTGGGCTTCTGTTAGAAGAGAGATAGAGGACATCGGATAATCTGATTCCTTTTTAAGTGAACATTTGTGTGTGTGACTTTTTGAACATTGTGTAGATGAGTGAGTAGGTGTGACTGAATGTCTGAGTGCATACTGGTTTTGAGAGTGTGAATGGATGTGTTTCGAGAGAAAGTTTGTAACACGTCTTTAACCTAAAGACTTCTTCATATATTTCATATCAGGATGGCAAGTGTAATTAACCCTAAAATCCTTCTAAAGTGTTGCTGTCTACTCTCTAACACCTTCTGATGTTTAATCCTTTGTGTTCGACCTGATTAAATCACAGCATCGTGTGGATCACAGTCCAGATAAACTACAAAAAATTCTTTTCCACCTCTATACTGTATGTAATTAGGCACTAAGGGAATGCTCTGTAATGTGGTAATTACCATGTAATTATTATGTAACAAACATAGCACAAATTTCACAGTGTTTAAAAGGTTTAATCTCTGCTTTACTCTCGTTGTAAGCTGCACCAACAGGTCTGTATTGACAATATATGTGTACTGCTTTTTTTGCTGACACCTTGTACCAACTGAACCATCAAATAAACTGTGTCTTTTTTTTTTTAGCACTGCAAAAAGGTTTACCCAGATTAGTCCGAGCATATTTCAGGAAAGCCTCCACACTACTTTCACAGAATTTCACAAGTGCTGCAAGAACTGAATGGTATTTAAATGACTGCTCAGTGAATTAAATCATCTTGTTTTAAATGCAAATGCAAACACTGAAGACATAACATTCTACTACTGTTTAAAATGCTTTCAGAGGGATGCAGAATTGCATTGGCATTAGCATAAATACATTTTTCCTATATATGTTTTGTACACCTTGCCTTACAACTGCCAAAGTGACTTATTGGAATATGCATCTATTGTGGAAACCACTCTTCAGCAGGAATGAATCAGGAATAAAGACAGAGTGGCAATTTAGAAAGTGGTAACAAGAAAGTGCCACTGTAGTGCTGTTTGAAGAAAAGAGTTTGATCCAGATTTACTTATAGATGTGGCAAATACAATCCAATGAATCGGACGTATACTTAGATATGTTTTACATTGCTTTTTTTGGTTAATGTTTCCATATGCTGGAATGCATGGTCTCGGTTTACTGTTTTGATATGTCTTTCACCATTTTAACTGAATCTTAACTTCCCCGTAGTCTTGGCAGGTTCAGTCAGGACAAGATTGTGAATGTTGTTGTGAAATGGTTAAAATAGGTATAGCCATCTACTGTAAAAACAAGCAGCCAACTAAGAGTAGAGATGTTTCTAGATGCAGAATAGTGGGCACTTCTCTCTGTAATGAAAGACAGCTCAGCCTCAGGAATGTACTATGATAGTGAAGTAATTGAGGACTAGTGGCAAGTGATGTAAACCCTACTTCCCCAGGGGATTTGTAAATCACAAGTCTGTTTCTCCAGAGCCAAGCCTAATAAGTCTGACAGTTTAGCTGGCTTCATTAAGGAATTTTGAGGGATGCCAACAGGGTTACAAATTAGACACGCTAGTGTTAACAATCTGGAGTGTATACTAGGGGCATATGCAGGAGATGCCTAACAAGAAGAAGGGATCAGAGAAGTATTTTATTTTACCTGAAGCACTCTTATTCATTTTTATTTTCCTCTAAGCTACAAAGTTTGTGTTTTATCTCGCACCTAGATCGGTTCAGTACAAGCATAATGCAATTGTATGTCAGCAAGAATTCATAACTTACAGTGTTCATAGACAATTAACAGTCAGCATTAAAAAAGAAAAAAAAAACATTATAGGTTGTTAAATATCATATCATGGAAAATCTATTATTAAAAATTAAATTTTGAAAATGAAAAGAAAAACATGACTCCATTTTCAAATATGGAAGTAAAATAAGTGGTAAATACTCTCGTTTATCCGATTTCTTTGGCCAAAATTTAATATTTAATTAATTGTACACTGTAAAAAATATTGTTGGTTTAACTTAAAAAAGTAAGTAACCTAGTTGCCTTAAAATGTGAAGTTGATTGAAATGGAAAAAAGTAAGTTAATACAATGAAGGAGATTGATTTAATCATCAGAAACTCAAAATAATATGTTATCTGAACGAAATAAATTATTGCGTAATTATTAAAAATTGTTATAAATTATTATTATATTATAGATTATTCTAAATTTTTGCGTAAGTTGATTTGACGAAAGGAAAATGTTATTACAAATTTTGAAAATATGTTTTTTACATTGTACCTCCTCACACTATTGAGGATTCTCTCGAACATGGGAAAACCTGGAATGTATTTAGTTTGGAAATATTACAAAAATCTTGAAGCTGGAAGGGATTATATATTAAGCTAAAGGATTTATTTTATGTTGGGCTTATTTGAGTTTCTTCTCTCAAATATTACAGCACAGGGCCCACTGACCTAAATATTAGCACTGGAGATATCATCACTGTATGCCTTTTTTTCCTATGAAAATAGTTTTATGAAATATTCCAGAAGCCACCGCAGCTCACATACATAAAAATATAGGTTTTGAATGGGTGTTTTAGCATCAATGCCATATAAGAACCATTTTCCCAAACAGTTGTTAAAAGAACACTTTCTTTTCCTTAATGTGAACTAATATTCACAATTAAACAGTTTCTTTATACTGTCAGAAGTATGACATGAAGAAAAAAAGTTCCTGCTCTGAATCCTGTCTGACTAAGCAATTGTTTTTGCTTTTTAATTAGGCTTCCTTTCAAAGTGCCGATTGCTCTCCTTCAACTCCACTGGCCCTGATGGCCTCCAGGAGCTTCCTGATCGTCCTCTAGAGAGGCCGCACACTAGCAGACTTTTTTTCTACTAAATTTATTCCCCCCGTTAATGCTATGAGTCATCTTTGAATAACTAGTCTTTGAATAGCTTCATTCTTCAATATTTCTAAGGGAAAGGATTTTTTTTTGTTAATATTCAGGAGTGGCCAGCCCAGTTCCATTGGATTTGTGCCTGAATGTACTGTAACAAGGCTCTCTGTGGTTCAACCTTACATCTGCATGCAGTTCACACCCTCAGTGCCACCAATTACTGGGGTAGTTCTTGCAGTTTTTGTTAATATATTTGTTTCTCTGACTGTTGTTACTTAGCGCAATGCAGAACGGGAGAATGAGGTTGTATATTTGTTGCTCCAGCTCACTTGTTAGCTTGTTTGGGAACAAACATTTCTCATACAGCTTAAGCCCGATAACTATCTCAGTAATCTGCATTATGTGCATGAATTAGCATATATCAGGCAACAAGCTAAATATGCATGTGGATGGATGTGTGTCTGTGTCAGTCATGTGAGTATTTGAGATTTTGTGAGCTTTTGGCAGTTCCATTAAGTTGCAGTGAAACTTAGGCACCCATTGCCAAAGTAATTTCGCTTAGTGTTTCACTTCACTTATTTTAAATTAAAATGCTTGACCATTGCCAACTATTAAGTCTGCTATGGGTATTTAGAAAAATGACTAGGGTGATGCAATGAAATTTTATGGGGAAGATCTGTTAGTTTAATCAACTAGTCTGCAAATCAGATTGTTTTTGTTGGGGGCAGTGGTTTTTGCAGTATCATTATCCATTTGAGTTCCAGGATTTCATGTCTGTTTGGACTCATAATGCATTTTATGGAGTCAGAAACAGATTTTTCTCAAGGATACTGCTTCTTAGAGCAGCTGATTCAATTCCCTGGAAATTGCAAGAGGAAAGTGTCCTGATGAGGGTGGACACCAAAATCCTCATGAAGAAAATGTTTTGTGGTTGCTTTGACCCAAATATATTATGGACTTCTGCAAATTAGTAGTATTTGCTAAATATTTTTAAAATGCCATTTAGTTCTAGCCTGGGAAATCCCAGACTACTTCCGGCAAATTTAGATTTGCTCTGAAAGTTAGTCTGGTGAAGAGCTCATTCAAGCCCATTTCCAATCCGTCGAAATCGAGGCACCAATCAGAAATGTTGGGGCGGGATTTATTTGATGACGACAGCACTGGGATTTTGAAGATTTTGTAGCCTACATTACAAAGATGGATGCCGCCGTCAAATATCACTCGTTTGAATCAGCTATCGCGTCTGTTTTAAACGATTTGAACGTTTCCTTTTTGTTAAAAACCGAGCAAAAACAACACTCAGAGATGTTTCTCTGCCGCTCTGCATACATCATCTTCTTCATCGCTCTGATTGGTTGGTTGGTCCGTTGGTGACGCCCCTCTGGAAATGATTTGTTTATGCTTTGCCAGACCTAGAATGGTCTGGTTCTAAATAGAACTAAATAGAATGGTCTGGTTCTATTTAGTTCCTGAATTAGATTTAAATGGAAATAAGGAAGTAGAATTGTAAAGAACTGAAATACAAAGAAAATATAACCCCCTAATAAGTGTAATTAAAAAAAAAGTAATGTCCATTAATGTAGGACCACTGTTTAGGAGCCACGGCCACAGAAAACGCAACGCTCTTTTGACTACGGACAATAACACCTAGAACACCCTGTAGTGACTTTTGCATGGACAAGTACAATACATTTTCTGCATGAAATGTAAATTCTAGATCTCTGTTGTGTTTGAAAACAATTAATCAAGCTTCGTTATTAAGTGATTAGATTCACCTTTATTATGAAGGAGAATGATTATAAAAGAAAATAAATGCAAAAGGAAATAACTCAGTAGCAGTAAGTAAACTTTCATACACGATTAGCATTGAGGTCTTGTGTGTGTGTGGGAGGGTGTGTATTAATGGTGGAAAGGGTTAGAGTCTTGGTGGTGGATTTTGCCTGCAGGGTTAATTAGCATTGCAGAAGCAATGTCTGGAGGCAGTCGGCTCATCAAATCTCGCCTTTCTCCGTCTCTCGCATCCTTTTCTTTTGCGCGCGTGTTTGTGTGTGTGTGCGTACTTGCAGAAAATTGTGTATGCAGAGAAGAAATCAACAAGAAAGCATAAATGATGCTCCTACTACACAGTATGCCAGTGATGAGCGCACACACACACAGACAAATGCCAAAGGGAGGAGGAAACCTGTTGGCCAAATAAACGTGACTGCACACACATTAATGTTATTACCCAGGCGCACAGGTGGAGAGATGAATCAGTATGCCTGATTTCTTTGTCTCGTTGTTTTTCCTCTCATGCGTTGCAACATCTTCCTTTTTCCAAACTACCTCTTTTTACCTCTTTTCACCAGCTCCTGTTCTTTTATCTTTGGATTATTTTTTTCTATTGTATCTTCAACTAGTATTTTCTCTTCCCTTACATTTTATATGTTCCCTCTGAAGGCATTTTGAGGTTCTCTGTATTTTTATTTTCTGATAGTTTAGAGATTGCACACGGTTAAATAATTGCATGTGAAAATCTGACAGTTTTTGTGCCAAAGATTTGTGTTGGTGGGAACAGATGTGTATATTATGATGTGTATATGCAGATGTATTTTGGAGTATGACATGATGTCACAGCTGTTCAGCATGCTGTAGTCCATCCAGTCTTTTTAAAAATTATTTTTTTTTAGTTTCTATATTGTCTCTATGTTATTACTTTTAAGAAGTTATTGACCGGGATTTTATGAATTTCTTGAGAAGATATGTTAAGGATATAATAAGACAATATATTCATTGTAATACTTATTGTAATAATATTTTAATCATGTAATATAGTTTAATTTCATATAAAATATTTAAATTATATTTTATTGTTTTAAATTGTTATTATATATATATATATATATATATATATATATATTCACTTGTAGCCTACTTAAGATTGTTAATATTAAACAAAAACTTTAGATGGACTTAGAGGTTTTTGCATCTAAGGTCTTCATATATATATATATATATATATATATATATATATAAGGGGGAGGGATGGGCAATGATTAAAAAAGTTTGTGTTTACATAATATATGTGTATAATTAATTTGTATATATAAATACACACACATGCATGTATATATTTAAGAAATATTTGCATGTATATACTTTATATATATTTATACATAATTAATATTACATATATATATATATATATATATATATATATATGACATATTAGTAACACATTTTTCTTAAATATATACATGCATGTGTGGGTATTTATATATACAAATTAATTATACACACTACACACACATTATGTAAACACAAACTTTTATTTTGCTAACGATTAATCGCGATTAATCGTTGCCCATCCCTAGCACTTCTGCTAATTGGCTATCTGGCCAGGGTCATTTATCTTAAAACTGCAAATAGAGTAAATATTGAGCTATGCATGAGTTTTATGTGTTTAAAGATTTGTGTGCTTGTAATTTAACCTTCTTAGCATCTTAAAAGTCTTGTCATTTGAAGAACAAATGCTG